>CM040761.1:16961244-18161244 GCA_022829145.1 Albula goreensis | reverse complement strand
AAATGGGATTCGGATCAAGAGACATCCTTTACACCATTTGCTGTTCCATAGTGTGGAAAGGCAGACCCTGAGGATGAATGTTCAGACTAAGAGTGTGCTGTGTCACCTTCCTCTTTTCCAGACCACTGGCTCTCACAGGATAAAGCTCTTTGACAGGCCTAACTTCGAGGGTCAGTCTGTGGAAGTGACCGAGAACTCGCCTTCCATCCAGGAGCGCTTCCACAGCAAGGAGGTGAACTCCTGCATAGTGCTGGAGGGCGCCTGGGTCTTCTACGAGCACCCTAACTACCGTGGCCGCCAGTACCTGCTGGAGAAGGGAGAGTTCAGGAGATATACTGACTGGGGTGCCATGCACGCTACCGTGGGCTCCATTAGACGCATCACAGAGCTGTAATGCAATGAAATTGAAGTGCTAATAAACCTAATTGGAAAACAGCATAATTATGTGTCCAGTGTCTGTGGTGATGAAAACCGAGGTTAGTGATAGTGGTAATAACAATGGGTATCATTTATATAGCCCTTTATCTTGAACCCAAAGCTGTTTACAGCGAGGGGAGGAAACATCTCAGCCACAATCAATGTGAAGCACTCAACTGGTTGATGCAAGACGACCATTTTGTGCCGTAACGTTCAGCACACAATGCTTAGCAAAAGTTTCTTAGATATGTAATAGAACATGAACCATTTAAGGTTTTGTTAGTTAACCAGTCAAAGGTAGGCATCCTGAAATTGTGTAATTGCACAACAATGGTGTTTGTGGATTTGAAGAAATCAACTGAAGAAATTTGCAGCCAAAAGACACAAGGCTCATTTGGCCATTCTTCAAACAAACAGTTAACAAAATTTATAGTGTGAAATTTACAGCACTTGCCTAGTCTGTTCTATATCACACAGGCAAGTAAGGTCTCCAATATCCCACACTGTGCAGACTTTAAGAGCCATGAGAAGACAGTGTTCTCTCAGTGGGGCATCTATTTCTCACAGACATGCAAGAGAATGATCAACTGAATAGATGAATATACACTTTACAGTGTGAAGGATGGGTTAATATATAAGTGGGAAACATCTCATGTGCATCTTGCATGTCCCCTAGGACTAGTTTCTCGGTTATTGGATTAAGTAATACTCTCAATGGCAATTTATGGTGTGCTTCTCAACAATGCTGAATTGACATATATGAGCCATATAATTAAAATAGACTGATCAGTAGTATTTACAGTAGGTAACATTTACCCATTATTTTATTGAACGGCACACATAACCACAAAACAAATAACACTAAATGCATTTTTTGAGTGACCATTTTAATATGTGGACTTAATATTTCTATTTGCACTGGGGTTAACTTTGGATAATGAACAAACCTGGAGTTTATCAGCTGTATAACTACATGAACATAAAGTCATGGTAGTATTCTTGCACTAATCTATAATCATATGATGTAGATGTTAAGAATATTAATGGGACCCCTTCACCATGTCCACAGTACTTTCACACTGAATAAAAGCACTCAAGAGTATGCTGGGGGTGTTACAGGTGTATAGGTATTGTGAGTAATCCATATTTACCTTCTCACCCATATGCTTATTGAAAATAAAGGTGGCAAAATCTAATTTCCATCCACTGCCATGTATTGGGACTCATGCATGGATTTATCTCTGAATTAAGTCCATTGATTGGTCACTGAAATGGTCACATGGCATCCAGCATGAGTAACATGAAACCACCAATCAATTTTGTTAATTAAGCATTAACATTTTAGTCACTCAATAAGTATTTTTTTAATATGGTCATTTATTGGACATTTTATTTACATGCAATTAGTCAGTCATTTATTGATGCATGTAGAAATAAGTAAATCATGGCAAACCATTTAAATTTTATGTTGTATTCAGCACAATGCACAAGAAATCTAATTATGGCCAATATTCATTTTTGCATGACAGAAAATCAGACACAAACTACTTCCATAGACCGGGCTATGTCTGTATATTCATTAATATTTATAGTGTTTTTAGACAATAAGTTACAGGAGCACAGCTTGCAAATAGAAATTTATGCAAGGCACAAATAGAAGGAGGGGCAAATATGTGCATTCGGTTTGTTTTATATAACTTGAAGTAGATTGAACTATTTCAAGGTACTCTTCATACTCACAATAATACAGGTTTAGAATCATACATTCACATTTAAAAGCAGTGAGGTAATATCTAATGCTTTGCATCTTTCCACATTTTTTTCATGGTCTTCATTCAAAATGCAAATTTAAACACCTCCAGATCCAGCTTGAAACTTGGCATGTTTATGATGTCACAATGCATGGTCAAGTGCAATTACCAATCCACTGACGTGAACTCTATGCATGCATGCTTATGGGCCAAGTGAGATTTCTGGCAATTCTTTGGTAGCTACACAGGACCTCAGGGAAAATAAAACAGCAAAGCTTATGCACAGAATGACTTTCATTCAACAATGGACCCCTGCCTACCTTTGTACACCTGTTCAGTTAATCAGGACGTTCATGAGAATTTCAAAGGCCAGCCTGCAATAGTACCTCTCTGTGTACACTTTTGTTGGTCATAAGAGAGTAATACAAAAAGCACCCTAGCTGTAGAAAGTCAAATGTCTAGTTATGACTGCAAGGTGGCTTTACAGTTGACTAAACACAGTGAGGACTTAAAGACAGACTTCAAATGATAACATCGCACCTGCATTTGCACTCATGCAAGGTTTGCTGAGGAGTGAGGAGCACTGCTGTTTTGCAGCGAGCATCTGAACTGTGATGACTACAAACAACTACTGGAAATTATTTAATTGGATAAATAATTTTCTGGAATCAGGCATGGTAGGATCAAAAGGTCAGCTTCTATACAATAAGCATTAAACACTGCAGAAAGCATATTTTCAGACAAACACAGCAATAGCTATTGTGCTGATGTAAATACAGTGTCAATTTAAATAACAATGATTCTCCTGGCATTGCACCTCATTGTCCTGCATATATAAATCTCATCCTCGATAACTGTCAATACAGTCTATGTCTGTGGATCCAAACTGTATTAATGCAAAATGGACCGCATGGGGAAGGTAGGTGTCCAGGTTCCATTTTTCTCCCAATTGAATTCTGGTTGGCCCTTCTTTAGCATACAACTCCCATTCAGAGATGACGCTCCATGTTGCTTCACTTCCTCTCTCCGACAGATCATCTTCTATGAGGACAGGAACTTCCAGGGTCGCACCTTCGAGTGCAGCAGCGACTGTCCAGAGCTTAGCTCCCACTTCAGCCGCTGCAACTCCATCAGGGTGGAGAGCGGAAGCTGGGTCCTGTATGAGCGCCCCAACTTTACCGGCTACCAGTACATCCTGACCCGGGGGGAGTACCCCGAGTACCAGCACTGGATGGGGTTCAATGACACCATCAGATCGTGCCGTCTGATCCGTACCGTAAGTGTATAAACCCCCCCTTCCCCCCATGTCCCTCTTCTGTCCCATTCTGCCCCCTCTCCAAGCTACCCCATCCTCCTCCGTGGTACTTTGTGTATGGGTGAGGCGTCAGTGAAATTGTGCCAATGTTTTTTGGGCCAGTGGGCATAGCGGCAGTCCACTTGCCAACACTGCCAGTTTAGTCTCACACACCCCTACCCTAACCTAACTGAGCATGCTCCGTTTCTGTAGGCCACATAGTGTTGGCAGCCAATGGCAGAGACAGACAGGCAATAGTCAGGAAGAAAGGGAGTGAGCCCAGAATGACCACTGTCTTCAATTAATATACTGTAGTTTAACAAAAAGGACACAGTTTACACACTTCTGCAGGTTAAGCAAAGAGAATTATGGTAGTGTCATACATATTTTATTGCCATTTTCTATCTGTTGAAATGAACTCTTACACATTTTGAATGTTGAAGATAAAATTAACAACAAATACAGAATTGTACACTTAAAGAAATTAGATAGGTATTTATGGCTTTTTAAGGTGCATTAACAGAGCAATGCATTACCTAATTAATTTACAACAACTACCTTATGTTTTAGAGTGTTTACAGCTGTTCAAATAACTCAAATGAAGACACACATAAAGGAACATATTTGAATCAAACATATTTGCATCTGGTTGAATACACCATTGCCCTCATCCTAGTTCCTGAAAAATTACATATAATATATAAATTATTATTATTTTAATATTTATTACATTAAATATTTCACACCCTGTAAGAGCCATCTGGAACATATCTATGTTCACTAGGCCATTATCCAATGGTGGTCCTAGTCCATCCTTGTATTACAGCTTATGATGGACATTTGATGGGGCTCACTGCATTGGTGTTTGGCCCTGTCCTTGACTTTGTGTTCCAGACCTCTGGCATGCACAGAATCCGCATCTACCAACAGCACGACTTCATGGGACGGATGCTGGAGCTGAGCGAGGACAGCCCTTCCCTCTATGAACACTTCGGCCACCGCGAAATCCACTCCTGCAACGTACTGAACGGAGCGTGGGTCTTCTACGAGCAGCCCAACTACCGCGGGCGCCAGTACCTTCTGGAGAGGGGCGAATACCGCCGATTCACAGAGTGGAGCGCCATGCACCCCACGGTGGGCTCCATCCGACGTGTCATGGATTTTTAAACCCGTGGAGTGAATGAGGCATCCCATTTTGCAATGCCCTTTCCAATAAACCCTACTGAGCAAGCCCAAAGGTGCCTCTCCCTCTCTATGTCTGATATGCAAATATGACAGCATGTGTGTGCACATGGGCCTGCGTGTGTGTACTGACCGAGTGTGAGAGAAACGTTACGAAATGCTGCCAACAGCAGTTCAGTTTCACCCACTTTGACATGACATTCAATTCATTTCGATTCAATTTTATTTGTATAGCTCTTTTTACAACAACTTGTCACAAAGCAGCTTTACAATTTATCCCTGGCCTGAAACCCCCTCACAGCAAGCCAAGGCATATTCAATGTCCAAGGATTATATATTATTTTTTATTTAATCTTTGTTCTTCCAGGATAGACACTCGAGATATAAGAGCGAGAGACCTGATGATAATGGCAGAAATTATACTCTAAAATGATACAACAGAAAACAAAAATTGACATGTTGTAACAAACATACATTGAAACCTGATTTACTAAAGCATTCTGTACATGCAAACTGTATGCTGGTGCAAGAAGACTAAGAGTGCATGTGATTGGATGAGGTAGTTTTACATGGCTGATTAGTTTAATATAACATGGCTGGTGAGGCAATCAATAGCCAGCAATTATTATTCTTCATCTACAATAAAAACATGGCAATTAGCTCCCATTTACATCTAAACTGAAAGTCACTACCCTCTCAACCAAATTAACAAATAAAAACAAGGGAAAAAAGACATCACTTCCACCTCAGATGTGAGACTGCATTGTGTCACTGATACCAGAGAGTGGAGATGCCTGAGAGCTGATGTCTCAAGTGGCGGCAATCAGACTGCAACTGAGTGAACCCTTGGTAGACCCAACTTAGTTTTCGAGTACCAACCACACCATTGCTAGTTATGGTAAGATGTCCCCTTTGTTGAGGCAACAACTGGCCCACCCAAATCGAGGAATGATATGGGGTGGAACAGCTAGTTTCATTGGCCTCATCACTCAAGTAGCCTCTTCTGGCCAGGTTCAATAACTGCGGATGCATGAACAGAGTATACGCTGACTTCGTCATCCTCAGACAGCACAGGCAGTGTGTAATTCTTGGTGCGTCTGGAGATTAGTCATCATGTGAGTCAGAGGAGTCATGTGCTTACAGCTTTGTCCTCCAGAATTTGGAAGGAAAGGGCTGCTTGTGGGAGATCAACAAGTTCAGTTAAGTTTGGGATGGGAATAAAAGGGGGAAATTGGGGGATAAAGTTTTTGTATTATTTCACTGAGGAAAATAGCTGACATTTTTTTTTATTCATTTTACTAGACTCTACATTGAATTATTGTAAGCAAACCCCCATCAAGTCTGAAGCGTCCCACAAAAATTGGACACAGTATGAGCAATGAATTTTTAAGAAACAGAGTGAAGTACGACAAAAAGTAACCACTCCTGGCATGAAAGAAGAGAGAGGTCTGTTTTTCTTCATGGCGGTTATGCCACTTCCTCCCCCAAAGGCCTAGCATTTTCCCCTCACATTCCTTCTGCAATATTATGGCACAACCTGTTATGGCAATGTAAGTGTTAGCATAATAGCTGTGAGCACAACACAGTGAAACATATAGTTTACTGTATTTTATCAAATAAGCCACAAGCTACTTACCAGCAAGAATTTAATGCAACTTAATATTCAGCCTGCCTCCAGAGCAAGAGATGGACATGCCCAATAATACATTACCCATCTCCACCCCAGTGTGATACAGTGTTATTTAATTGCTTGCTAATAAATGACACCACCATTTTCATTAGTTACAGTAAGTTGCATCAAACCTCAAAACCTGTGAGCACAGGACCCTGCCTGCTGACTGGGCCAGCTGGGAGTGTCTTAGATGGTTAACTCCAACATGCCAACATGCTCAAAAGAAGAGAAAGTTCCTCTAAAAATGAAATTGTGCACTGTTTGCACTGTTAAAATGGCCCTTCAACATTTCAAAATTAGGGATAGTATACCCCTGTGAGGAGTATTTTTCAGGTTTCTTAACCTTTACTTTTATTCCAATTTGTCATGATGTACACCTGATGAACCGAGAAAGCTAAGGGGAGCAGGGAATTTTATATATATATATTTCATTCTTTAGAATAGGCAGTGAACTGACCGTATAAATCCGAACAAGTGAACAGAAAACCATATTCATCTTATTTTGGTCCTTTCCTGAGAGCCGATCAATTTAATCTAATACAATCTCGTAACTGCGACCCATTGTTGATGCAGTGTTGGGGGCTAAATTGTAACTGATGAGTCTGTATCTGGCTGTAATCACTTTCTTGCTCTCGAGTTGAGCTGTTTTCAGGGCCTTTTCTTCCAGTGATTCCTCATTGTTGGCAAAGTTTTTCAGGGTCCAATGTTAACTTTTTTGCCCAATTGGGCCAGTGTGTGTCATGATTGCAGGTGCTATCTTTGTTTTTTTTTTTTTGTTTGTTTCGTGCTTTTTCGTTTGTACTATCGTCGGGAAGGTAACGACGTTCTTCTGGCCAATCGGCTATCTTTTCCTATCTTGTTTGATTATCGGTTGACTGCTAGGTGTGGCCGATTAGTAATTGGTTTCAGGTGTGTGAGGTCTTTAAATTACCCAGGGCTTCAGCATTTCTTTGCGTTAGTGTCGTCTATACACTTCGCCCGGTTTGGCAGAGAGTTTGTCCTCTGGTTTTTGGCTTAGTATGCCTGGTGTGTAAGTATAATGTAGGACTCTTTACGAAGTCCTTTATTTTCTTTTTCTTGCGGGGTTTGTCCGTTTTACCCGCCGAAGAACTTTGCTGATTAAGTATCTGCGTTGGATTTCGCAGTTTGCTCTTTATTAAGAGCTGTTATTTCACTTCTGAAGTATTCGTTTCTTTTTGTTTATCTTGGAGTTGGGATTCTCCCACAGGAGTGTATTTATTTTGTTTTAGGGATTTGTTCCCTCTAATCTGTCTCCTTCGAGACCTTCGTGGTTGAGAAATTCGTTCCTTAGCTTTTCGTCTCAACATTGTGCACACTAAGGAGTCCCACCACCACCACCATCATCATCATCAGTCCTTACAGTGTGATGACATTTTGAAATGTATATCAAAAACGCTAATAAAAAAATATAAACAACTAACCTGAAATACAAAGATTCAAAAGTAAAACTTGGACTTTTGTGTGGAGGCAGTGAGAATATTTTTAGAATCTTAAAAACACAAGACACAAAATCACTTTTTACTGCAGTTCAATTCTCTTTTTCTCCTTTGTTTATAAAGTTTATACAAATGTCCTCGCAATAAACAATTCATTAGTATGTTAATTATTTGAATGTTTTCTTAAAGTAACATATTACTTGCTTGGTGTTGATTGCAGAATTGCGTTGACTGTAATTATTGTTTGAAAGCTTACTCACCAGCCCCCTCTGTTGGACTGCATGGGAAGTAATCTCTCAAACTGAAAGTCCGAGTACAATTTGAATTGACCGTGCAAAGAAAAACTGTAAAAGTGATTATAATATCCTGTATAATGATGCAGATCTTACTGAAAAGTACGATTTTTTCTCTCTCACGCACACAGTCTCAATTTTACTGAAATCTAATCAATTTGAATTAGATGTTTAAAAATTGTGTAAACAATTATTTAAACATTTCACCCATCAATTTAGGTCTAATCAGATGTGAATCTCTAACAGCTGTGGTTTTGAGGGCATACAATGAGAATTTTGGGGTAGTGTTATACCTCTTTGTGCACTACTTTGGTGAAGCCACCTGATGATTCTGAACATCAATGCAGAAAGGGAAGGGAGGGGGAAGTGGGGTGGGGTGGGGAACAGGGGGTAGACAGAGGAGGGGGGGCTGTTCGAATGGACCTGCATGTGCTGGCATCGGTCAATAGGTACATCGAAAGCTCTGAACAAAGGCCCAAAGCCCCATTGATGACTCAGGGGGATTTGCCAATAAGGACCCTGGGTGTGCCAGGGGAGGATTGTGCTGATGCAGCGGGAGGGGGCAGAGGTCACTGAAATAACACAGGCCTGCTTAACAAAGGTCCTCCATAAGCACTTTCCCCACAGGTCACATGACAGCCCTGTGTGTTTACCTAGCCCTCTCTGGTACCCACACACCAATGTGAGCAGCTGGAGAGCTTTGGCTCAGGTTGATGAGGAATAGGCCATGTGGGTTTTCTTTTTTTTTTTTTTTTTTTAATGTTGTACTTGAGGCTTATTATTTTAAATGGCTTGATATATGACATTTTCCATGAGTAACTTTTGTAGGTCCTAAAAATGAGTTGGGTTGTGTGTCTGGGCATTTATCTTTCCTTTTATGGAACAGGATTGGTTGTGAGGCTCTGAGTATACTTTACAACCTGTAGGGGGCGTAGATGAGCTCATCAGTTAAAATGGATTGTAAGGGCAATGGCCACCACGCTCAAGGAGGTGGGGCTGGGGGGTGTTTTCCTGGATGAAGTATGCTTGCGTAGATATATGCATGTTTCTGTGCAATTTCATGCAGGCTATGTGAAACCAGGGAGCATTTTATAATCTATGACAAAACATAACCCGGCCAATTGGAGATATTACTAAAATAACTGTGGCCTTAGATCCCAGTAGGTCACATCTAGAGAAATCTCAAGAGAGTCTAACTGCATTATCTGGGAACAGCATTTGCTGTAGCAATGGCAGGCCAAAGACATGCTTGTCTGGACAGCCTCATTCTCAGAGGGAATCTTTCAGACCTGTACTCTGAAAGCATTGTCTTTACCTTAGACCTGCCTTCACTGACGATGTTATTGGTTAGAAAAAAATGGGTTAAGTCCCCACAAGTGGGTGGATTTATAGCGATAAACTTCACTACTTTTAGCAGTCTTAAAGAAGGATAATATAAACCTGGCACATGATGCAACAAAATCCACATGAGGCTATAAAAGCAAATAAATAAATAATGAATCTTTGATTAAGCTTAATGTAAGCTTAGCTCAGTTTTCCAAGTGATTTAATAAACATGATACTGGTCCCTTTTTTTTGCTTTAATCTGATTAATGGATTGAAACAGAATCGGACGCTGTGTTATCATGTGCTGCAGTTTATCAGAGCTGTCCTTTTCAGCTCTCTTTGATTTTGTGCTGGGTAAACCCGGGCAGTGCCAGACCACCAGTGGTTAATGGCTGACAACGTGAGTTCTAATGTTAATTATCTAATCGCCAGGGTCCTGCATTGTCATCCAGGCAGTACCCCGCTGCCATTGAAGTGATATTAATAGCAAATTAATATGTGTGACCAGAATAATGTCAGCCTCTTGCAGGATGATTATATCTCAAAGCTGTAGGAGTGTCACCTCCTTATTTCCTGCACACCGCAGGAAATGAGAATTGGAGGGGGGTAATAACAAAAGGTGTGAATTTAGAATCGGCTTCGGTGGCACTCCATTAATGGCCCTCACATATGCAATCTTAATAATTCAGTATGCCCTCACAGCGAGTGAATAACATGAACAAGGACAATGGAAATCAGTAGCGAGACTGGAGGTAGAGAGTGATTGGTGTGTATGGCGCCCGGGTTAAATGGATCCCTGTTGTTTGATGTTTCGGACCACATCGTGGATCCGGAAAGCTGTATTTTTAAGTGGAATATAACATAAATCTTCCTTGACTCAAAGCTATACAGGAACTGAAAATCAGTGCATGGCACAAAGGCTCATCAGAGCTTGTAAACAAAATGATTAATTTATTCAGGACTATTTCAAAAGCAAACCAGTTTTACCGTTTGCCAACAATTTCCCATGTCGCAACATACAGTTTTGTATAGTCATTAGCTGTGACCGAAAAAAGGACTTCACAGTGAAAAATTACAATACACAATACTGTACATCACCTGTAATACTGTAATACTATCACCTGCAGCTGTTGTACTGAACTGAACTCTGGGATGTGAAACTATTACCTGTTACTTCTATTCCCTGAATTTGAATGAGTTGTAATCCCTCTGGAATGGTGTGTAAATCTCTCCAAACTGACAAAACTCCCTGTGGAACCAGTCTTCATCACCCTTTTCCTTCTTTGGCTGGATTTGTGTCATAATTATTTCCAGCTGAATCATCCCCTCAGATGAAGAGCTAAATAAATTGCCCTACTACAACTTAAATAGCTGCAGTACATAATCCAAAACTGAACCATATTGGTGATAACTGACTAGATACTCCTCACTGTAAAGTTTTAAATTGTAGGAGGGAAAGATGTGTACTACATTATTTTAATATCATTGATTACAAATGTTTTGTATTAATTGTGTTGAAATATAAATATAATTACATACAGAACAGGCAATGCATGGCTTTCAGTTTGAAGGGGTAACTAACAAACACAATATGCAAAAGAAAAAGTTAATGTATCTGTAAACTGGACAGACACAGAAAGATTAATAAGAATATTGAATGAAAAGCATGAAATGACCTGAGGACAGAGGACTCATTGGAGAGCAGGGAATACAGAGCCGCTGTTTATGGTGATGTTTTTATCTGAAGATGAAGGCAATGATGTAATCAGAGCTGTCTTTTGAAGATGATGATGTAATAAACACCTGTGCCAGAGTGTGTTTTGTAACAATAGAATGATGAAGATGTAATAAAAGCACACACATGTGTATCTTTTGAAGATCATCAGAATGGTGATGTCTTTAGAGCCAGTTCAGTTCTAATTTTACTTAGCTATCGACTTTACCAATTGCTGAGGGGCTGAAAAGACAAAAGGAGATTCAATATATTACAAATAGATGTGGAGGGACCCACGTGTGTGTGTGTGTGTGTGTGTGTGTGTGTGTGTGTGTGTGTGTGTGTGTGTGTGTGTGTGTGTGTGTGGGGGGGTAATCTACCATCAGTCATGGCAGTCAGCTACATGAGTACATTGAAACTCCCAGCCCTCAGGGAAGCCCAACCCCATCTCCACATGCACCTAGACCTGTTCCTCTATGCCCTGGACCCAATCCTCCTCCTTCATTTGCCTCTGACAAGGGCTGGGGGTGGGGGCTATTTTTAACCTGAAGGGCAGGCAACAGGTCCCACAGCTGAGAGGAATTACTTTAATCCCCAGGGAAAGAATGCAAAAATAAACTTTCCAGCTGGGAGGCTTGCCATGTAAGGCTGCGGCAGGACGGAGGCTCGCCTCTGTTTGCTTTAACTCTGTGCAGCCTGCTGCTTCTCCTTGGCTTCTCCCAAAGCTGTGGAAAGGACTGACATACACCGGCTCATCAGGCAAGCTGAGTGTTTCTGGGTCTTCCCAACCCAACTCAACAACTGATCCAGGATCAGTTTAAACTCCTCCAATCTGCCTGCATCGCTGGTGCCTTGGTTTATAGTGTAACTAGGCTTATCCACTGTTCATGGTGTATCCCACTCAGAATGGACAAAGTGACTCCAAGAGCCCCTGCAATGACAAGACTTGTGCTACTATTTGCAAATAAAGGTCATGGCAGCAAAATGAATTATCACCACTAACACTTTTCCTCAGCCATTACTGATTGGATATTCCTCTTGGAGGAAGCAATTCATTATAGCGCATTTAAAGAGGGCAGTCTCGCCTCCATTCCATTTTTACAGGGTAATTTGAACACAGTTAAGCTAATACTAAATGGATACACTATACTATATCACTTGAGGTCTTAGTTTATCTTTTACCTGCCACTGATTTTAATAGTTCCATAGCTCTATATCTCAATATCTAATATGTTGTAATTTGATCAGCATGAAACCTACAATGCTTCGCACAGATAAAAGTTGTTTATAGTGTACTGTAGCATTGGTGAATATGACTGGAGAATTAAAGGCCAAAGTCATATGTGTTCCCACTTCAAAAGTTCACCAATATAGTGAACACTGTGCACAAAAATAAGTATATAGCCTCCAATTTACATTTTCACACAATTACAACTTGAACTGTTTTCCTGCAATTGATGTCAGCACCATGGAATCCTCTTTTGAAATAAATTTAACAGACTGTTTAAAAAAATAATGATGTGCATGGCACTTATAAAAAAAAAAAACCCTCAACTTGATGTGAGCTGGCTGTCTCTCACATTTCTTGTATATACTTAATCTAATTCAAGACAGTAGGAGCCAGTTTCAAGAACAGCCTCTCTTTTACTTTTATTTAGTGTGACATTCTGTTTAGCTGTGGTGAGTGGCACTGTAGAGGAGAGATGAGCTCATTGGACAGATGAGACCGGGCGGAGACTGGATTTCTATCAGCCATTATCATAATTCATGCAGTGTGTTTCCACTTCTTCCTCATTTAGACCAAGAGTCAGTCAAACCACAGCTTACATTATCCCGTAATGTCTGTGAGAAAGCAAGGCATGTTCTTGGTGTCACACTAAAACACTGCATGTCTATAGAACTGAATTCTTAAGGACATCTCGTTTTTATTTGCTACAGAAAAAAATATGGTTTAGTAGCACAGATTCAAATTTATTTATTCACAAGAGAAAAAACTATAATATAAATATAATTTAGGGATAAAATATATAAAATGTCATGTGAATCTATGGCATCTGCCCATCCTCCTTCTGTTTGTGTGGTTTCTGTTCTCCTTACCTTAAAAATCCCCAAAAGCTGTGGCCCTTTGATGGATTTTCCACTGCACAGGAAAATAGTTTCAAAGGCATACAGCTAGTGATTTTCTGAAGACTCAAATGAGAATCATTCAACAAAAATGATTTTAGCTCTGTTCAGATATGGATGGAATCTACAGCTTCACAGTAATAGTTATGGGTGTAATAGCGTTTTTGGCTTAATGTATTTATTTTTGGCTGGGAGCTGGGAATGTATATTAGTGTAACATTCCATTAATATTTGAGTGAAAGAGTAAACATTTTTATAGAGCTCCAAATTAATGAGAGAATTAAAATATCCACTCAAACACGGACACAGAAATATATTGTGGTGTTGACTGCTGAGGTTCTGGTGGTGTACCCAGTTAAAGCCCTGGTATGAATGAAATGATGGACAGCTTAGTCTGCATTACATACAAACCAAGCTGATAGTGGCCAGAAGTGCCTTGCAGCTACGCTTATTTATTCATTCATAATTTTACCAAGGAAGGACAGTTTCAGCTGAAAAGTGAATGCTTAGGTCTTCTCTGAGTAATTAAAGGGATCCTCTGTGACTTGATCATAGAATCAAGCAAAAATAACAGACCATTTTCCATTACTTTAAGCTAGAAACGCATGATTGAAATACTATACAAATGTCATCACTCTGCCTATTTTCAATTCACTTGTGTTTTTTTTTTTACTTAAATCAGTCAATGTAGCTACTGGTCACAACTGTGTAATGACATCTTCATTATGTAGTTGAATATTCTCATTGACATTTCAGCACTTGAACAGTCCCTGGTATTCATAAGATATCTGTTGCACGCAGACAGAGAGCCTTTTTCTCAGATGACTCAGAAAAAGAGTTTTAAGTTATTGTTCTGCAGGGATGAATCAGAAAATGCTTCACAGTGTGGAGTGGTGTGCCTGCATTGCATGTGATAGATCATGCTGCAGCATGCTTTTTTAAAACATCTCTGGACATGACTACGAGGATTGTGGGAAACCAAACCGCAGGACATGGCAGGAAATATGGACAGGCTGAATCATCTGTCTGCTGCGGTCTGCCTTCAAAGAGCTCCATTTTAAAAGCGTGCAAAGATATGGGTATATTCGGTTATGTCTACAATGGTAATACTAAAATAAAATTGAGCACATTACAGTGCAATGTGGTAATTAAGGCACAATGTTTTTTTCTGTCAGTTCTCATGAATAAATTAACTGCCCTCTCTCTCTCTCTCTCTTCTCTCTCTCTCTCTCTCTCTCTCTCTCTCTCTTCTTGTGTCTGTCTGTTTCTCTTCCTCTCTTCATTCTGTCTCCCAGGGAAAATTTAAAAGGTCTATATTTAGCTGAAGATATCAGGTAACTGGAAGCATTCTGTCATTCTTACAGTTGAAAAACAGGCATTTCCTTTCCCTCCTCCTCCTTTCGCAGACTAGACTCCACTTGGCATCTTTATTTCTGGCCGTCCCCAAACCTCCAAAATCCAACTTCTCAGAGCAGCAAGGGATCCTCTCCGCTCCGCAGGGTCGCAGTGGCCGTGACAGCGCTGGTCGCCATGCCAACCTAAAGTGGCTTTCAGAGGACATGTGCCCGCCGCTCCGCCGGCTGGCAGTGACATTCACAGCCACTCCGCCGCTCGCTGGCGCACCTTTAACACCGGACACCACACTGGGACCTTAATTAGACCCCACCCTAGTGCTGCGGGCCGCCCCACTGCCTTCCCGAGCCTCCTGCCCCGTGGAGGGACTGTGAGTCACCGAGCCCTGGTCCTATGTCACACTTTGATCATGATCCCCTCTTCAGCGGAACGCAGGGAGGGGTGGGGGAACTGAGCAGATTGTGAGAGATGGGTCATGGCAGCAACAACAGCCATCTAAAACCTGCACTGGCCAAACAATGTCACGGTGATACATTAATTACAGCAAGCTAATCCGACGGCACATTATATTTGCCCAGGGATACAACGGATAATGAAATTATTGCAGTCACTATGATGTGTAAATAGATTTTGATAGATACTTTTCTGTTTTTGACAAAATGAAAAGCCATGATTTTCCTCAATGCACTGTTTGAGAAGAATTTGAAAAAAAATTCCCTTATCTGACACCAGAGGTCAGCATTGCTCACATAGTCTTTATTGGTTGTGCTTGCTGTAGAATATTTGTATTGGTCAAAGGAATAGAGGAGCGTAATTTGTTAATATTTTGAATTGCTTATCACCTTTATGCAAATACAATACTGTTTGTGTACTACTTATAAGTAGGTTTTTATCAGCTATTCAAGTTTAGGAAGTGTAATGACTGAAATTTACATTTCCAGTGAGATTTTTACATGATCAAAAATAACAGTATATATTTTACTCAGAGAGAACTTCAATGAAATAGCTGTAATTACCACATATGGTGTTGGAATGCTTTAAGCTATTTTAACAAAATGATAATTAAAAGCAGAGATATTTTATACACAAAACACAAATACAGTAATAATATGGTCTTACACTTCACTGTTAGTATTGATTAGTGTGACTGCTTCCCCCTTCTATCTTATATTAAAGTGCTGCTTCTCTCCCTTCTTTTGCTTTCACTCCCTTCCCCCTTTCTCTTCTCCTCCCCTCTCTTCTCTCTCTCTCTCTGGTGCACAGGATTAACCTGGGTGGCTGATGTGACGTCAGCATGAAAATAAGTATCGCCATGGAAACCCCTCTCTTTCAGTCCATGCCATCCTTACAGAATCTCATGTCTCAGAATCAGATGCTGGTGTACGTCTGTGAGAAAGTCTCCCCTTTGCACAGGAACATTCCCTCTTAAAATGGAGATTCATTTTAGAGAACCAAACCGCTTATAAATCACAAGATATAATGTTCCATCCTTGCCAATACAGGCTTGCAAAAAATAGCGTTCGACATGATCCCAGTTTTACAGCTTTGTGAATTAATTTAGCTGTAAAACAAACCGTGGTGCAGGGTGGCTTATTCCTTAAGAGGTAGGATCCTTATCCAAAGGGATGCAGGTTCAAATCCTTAGAGGGGTATTGCCGTGATACCCAGGGGAAAGATATTCAGCCTTTGTTGCTTATGTAATTATATTCAGCCATAGAATTAATACAATGGCAGCTGTTAAAAGTAGCTCCACACAGCTCTATGATCGTGACCTGTTCTCTTTCCTCCAATATGCAGCACATTCTTAAGCATGAATGATCACATGGTACATGGATCAGAGCTAAGCATTCAGATATGCAGGGATCCTGAGCCCCATGAAAACATACCACATTTCACTGTTTTTGGGAGCCCTTTCCAGTCTACGGCTCCCTGAATTGTGATCACATTTCACTGGTGCAGCACAACCACTGCAGGAATGAGCCCATCTCTGGAATGAAAGAGTGTTTTGCTGTGAAAATGGAGATCCTGCTCACAGAAAGAGGGGAAGCCACACCATACAAAATCAGGTTACTTTATGACAGCTCCAAAAATGCTATGTCCTTTATAATTATGCCATCTGAAAAAAAAAACTATGTACTGGTGGATTGCCTATTCTGCAATTTATCCTTCCACAATAAAGTGCCAGCCTACTAGGATATGGTAGTACTAGTTTGGACACACTGGTACAAAATTGGGTTTGCCACTTGCAACTTAATAGTATATTTTCCACAGGTAAAATGCCATTTTAGAGAACTCAGAGTAACTTGACTGCGGTTTATAACAAACATCAAACACGATGCACTAATGTGGCTGTAGTGAAAGTAAACCAAATGGCTGGGGAGATCCTGAACATGCAGCATGGTTTTTGTGAGGATACAAATGTCTGCAAAGTTGCACCTCATCAGATTCTCCCTGGTCAAGGAAACTGACAAATAGTCTGGAGGGAAACATTTTGTCAGTTTGTTTACATTCCATTGTGTTTCTTGAAGGAATTGAAGAATACGATAGAATCAATGCGATTGAATTCATTCATTATCGACAAATGGCACCCAGAGTTGCAGTCCCAGTCAGATGTCTATTAAAGGAGTAATTTGCTGTGTCTGGCAGTATGAGGTATTATAATACCAGCCAATAATATTTCATGGAAAGTGCAATTGGGTATTTTGCTGTCTCCCAGGGAAATGGTGTTGGTAAGCTGTCATACTCAGACAGCGCAGATAACTTGATGATGTGACCCCTCATATAGGCCTATATATTTGTATTACTGCTGTGTTCCTAAGGAGGTCACTGAGTTTATCTCAGGTCAGCTTGTCTCAGGGGAAGCATTTTTCCATGCTGTGTCTAGCTGTGGTGGAGTAATAAATGATGGCAATTTAGCAGCATCTAGCCTGACCACATACCTGTGTCTCATTTCTCTCATCGCTGTCCGCTACAAGCTCAAAGGTCACAAGCTCTGCTTATCTCCTGTTGCATGCTGGGAAATGACTGCCCATTACAATTTCAATGTGAATTCCCACTTCAGTTTCTAGTGACCTTGTTTACTTTTATTAATATTATTTATTTATTTATTTATTTAGTACTATTATTATTGTTATGCAGCCTTTAATTTTAAATTGTTTAACAATGTGATGAAAATAGATGTTACTTTATTTCTCTTTTGGCTTTATGAGTAAATTATTAATAATACCTATGAAAATCTATTAGTTTATATTGAGTGAAAAAGGTTCAGTAAAAGTTCAGCATGTGGGAGCTCAGCTGTTGGGGGCATAAAATGTAGATGAAATGCTGATTTAAGTTCTCATTTTGTTAATTCAGGTACATTTCACCATAAAAGGCAGACTTTCAGCCTCAGTCATTCACTTCAGTTGAAATGGCTCAGTTTACTGTGCTGGAGTTGAAAGTGATGCAGGAAGCCAGGCAGAAAACCAACAAAAGGTACTGTAAGACAAGCTGCTTTTCCTGGATTCATGGGAAAAAATGAAATGTATCCACAAGAACATTTAAATATGTTCCTAAGCTGCGGATGAAAGTTTGGCACTCGCAATGTGATACTCTTATAGTACAGTACGTACTTGCAGTGGCTTTGGCCTGCAGTGTGGTGCTGGTGAAGGGGAATCCTGTGATTCCTCTATTTATAGGCCTGTCTGTTATCATTCCGCTGCAGTAGAAAGGCGCTGTTAAGCGTCTGGTAATGATCGCTGGCTGGGTTCTCATGACATCCCCACGAGGAGGGCCTGTTCCTTATTACAACAGCAAAGGATGCAGTAAATCAAAAGGAAAATAAGTAAAACTGCAGGAAAATTTGACACAATCCAGAATTCTGATAACCCTCTATTTTTCCTCTCCATATCTGTCCTTGTTATTATTATTTTTTAAATTCCAACTAAAAATAACTTTCCTGAAATTGCACTAAAAGTGTGAATTATTGCAATGGCTTTTAAAACTGTGCTGCTTTGACTAACCCACAAACAGAGCTGAAGAGGGCCCAGGGGAGTGATGTCATACTATATGTTTACACCTTTTACCAGTGTATATTCCCAGATAAGACATAATGTTCTGCAACCGTTTCTCACAGAATCATATTGTCATGTTAAGAAATCTTCGTACGTTAGGAGAGATTTCACACTCTCTTTCCACTCTCTAGACAGGCAGGATTTTTCCAAAGTCTTAAGCGGTACTTAAGGAAAGGGAGTCATTGGATCCATTTGAACAAGGGGTATACAAAATAACAGAAACACCAAAGAATACAGTATATGAAGTTTATGACTGTTTCTAGTGGGATAATGGACCATTTTTAAAGAAAATCTCCAGTTTTTGGAGACATGGAGGACAATCTTCTCCACACTCTATGTTATGGAATTTCCCTCAAAAGTTCAAAGACTCCAACAAGATAGCTGTCCATGCCATAGTAGCGGTCTACCATGTTTTTTAAATTCCTTTTTGCAGTTTATTATCAAAAATGTGGGAATCTGTTCTGTAGATAAACAGTGCTTCATATGTGTTGTGTCTATATCAAGTTGGGGTACCATTTGGGACTGGATAGTTTAACGCAGCTCCACCAGAGAGTGCCCTGCAGAGCCAGGTCTGTGGTGGCCTCTTGTTTTTGCCGTGCAGCGCGTGCTCATGTGTTCTCATCACCACTGTTTCCCCAGGTTGCCACAACAGAGGGAGTGTGATGAGTATCTCAAAGCTATGACCTTCGATCTCCTCGTAATAATTTCCATCCATCCCGCCAAAACACTGTAAAAATCACACACACACACTCACGCACCTGCGCACGCACGCACACACACACACACGTCCACATATATATGTTTGCTACCCTCTTTCCAGGAATCTGACAAGGTGGTCATTCCCAAACAGGGGAGAAGAACCATCACTTATACATTTCACAATAGATTTACATATCCCTGTAGGTGTGACTGTGGTTGCCATGGTAATTGTTCTTCTCCTTGCCTGAACCACCATGTCCACGGGTTCAGCGGCAAGCCCAAATGCACAGCGCACTTGTTGGAGGTGCACTTCTTGCTGGTGGCTTGGCAGGGAGGAACCTTTCAGATTTACGGAGTTTTTCTATGCATTGTTAAGGTTTTATGTAATACTGCATGGGCACAACGGAGTACACTGCAAAAAAGCCCACAAGTTCAGAATGTGCCGGTGATCACGGCTCTCCGGTTATGGTCTATCGTGAAAGAGCAGTTCCCTTTTACGCAGCTCTGCAGAGTACTCTAAACTCTCCCTCCGTGCTGTTTCTTTGCTCCGGCACGTTTTGCAACATGAGGAATCTGTTATGTGGTCTAAATATGGGTTTTGGAGAATGCTGCTGCCAGACTATTCTTGGAAACCTAATTGAATTTGGGCCTCCTGAAATGTTTGGTGCTGGACTGTTTCATTACATCATGTGGCGGTGAGAATAATAAACCTTACTCTGACCCTTCTGGTGTGGAGTAGTGGAGGATGCTGGGACGTGTACTGTTCCCAGCAGCAAAAAGCCAAATAAATAACCACATTACTGTATCCTTTCAAAACACATCCAATAGTTTCCACCACCTGAGAACAGGGCTTGCTTGCCAAATGAGTAATGAGCAGCTGGACTGAAGAAGCTGTGTAGAAAAGAAAGCTTTGAAAAGACAAAGTTGACACCTCTTATTTTTCTTTATGTACCCTCCTGGGCAGCCACTCCATCGGTTGCTGACTTATGACATGATGTTGATTCTAAAATGGCTGCGTTCCTCCATCCTTTATAAATTTCAAGCTGTCCCAAACTTCCTCTGATTATGAAAAATGCTTAAATGGAGGAAGGAACGAGAAACTAATTACATTAAAGAAAAACAGGCAGCCCTGCTGTAGGCTATAGAAACAGCCCCTGGTGATTATATAGCACAGAATTCAGCATCTGGGTAATGTATGCCATTGACATAAATCAATCTTTCTGTGTTTGTATATGTACAATGTAACCTATACAAGGTGCTGAACTGCCAGAATCGGAAGAATAAGTTTAGAAACTTATTCTTTACTTTTTCCAAGGGGGATGGCAGGAGGGTCAAAGTTTGATTAAAGTTTGGCTAGGATGATTTACTTTCAGAGTCCACCAGCATGGTGCATACAAACCAATAGCATCAGCTTGATGAAAGCATCAACTACAAAAAGTCCTGCATCCTTCCATATTTATAGTGGAGAAGTACCAAGAAAACATTGCTTAAGTAAGCGTTTTAAGCCTCACACGCTGAAACACACTGAAAATAAATACATTAATAAATTATTAATTTCTCCTTTACTGGAACATTACTGCAACTGAAAACATTATAAACATTACAGCCTTTCTCTCTGAATCTAAGGAGAGGATCCTGACACAGGAACTGCATGTTCCCTTGTGCCATTGAACTACCAACACCCAAGCAGTGTTGCAGACACATCTATGTGGCAACACATTTTGCCACATGAATTATATGAAACATCGTAAGTGGGCAGCATTAAATTATGACATAAGATGCCAATGGCCTGAGGTTCACTCATTCCCAACCACTGGTCTGCTGTATGGTTTTTGGCCAGCAGGATTTTCCCTTTCACATTGTGCAACAGCGCCTCCTCTGGTCAAGAATATGTGCAGCCTGTGCAACTCAGCTGATGAACTTGAGAGTGGAAAACTAAAAAAGAGAACAGCTGAATACATTCACACTATTAGAAATGTAGCTACTGACTGAAACCTCTTCAGTTTCAGCCAGAGAGAGGCGACCACTAAGAATCAGCCAGACTACATCTGGCTCAGCCACGATGAGATCAGTCTGGGATATTTCCTTACTCCAGTCATCACACAGCTCCCATGACTGTTCAGCTATCTAAGTCCAGGAACAAACTCCTGGCCCTCCCTGCGTCTAATGGAACTTGGCTCACTGCCGTTCCACTGTTACGTGATGAGGTACTGTTTGTAAAGACCTTTTCTTTTTGCCTGCTTTGGCACTGCAGATGAAAATTGTCCCAGCAGCTAGTATCTGGTACAACTGACTCGTTGGAGCACTCTTGTATCTAGAAGTTAGAGGCATGTTACTATGAGCATTTGCATTGCTGTTAACGGTGTGCGTATAGATGCAGACGAGAGAGAGGCTTACAGCAGGGGTTGGAGTGCTGCGTTGTAGGTAGAGGAGTCTGAGGGTTGTGGTAGGCTAGTTCCTGTGGCGTGGGCAGGGCATCGGGAGGAAGTCAGCATTATGTGTGGGTGCAACCTTTCACAGCGGAGCAGAAGCGCACTTTTTAACTCCAGTGGGCTGCAGCGGTGCTTACCGAGAGACCTGTGCTGGATGTGTTCATCTAGAGGCTCTCACAATCAGCTCTGGATGAACCTTCTACATGCTGTTTTATATTACAGCATGTTTATCGATAATTTATCACAGCCTCTTGATCATGTATGATTGATAAACACGTGTTTAATTTATATCATACTTCCTTCCATCATAATTTTGACTCAGAGCAATTTTTGCTTGTTGCCATAGTTTTCTGTTGAATTGTCCATTAACTTATAGATGTCCAAATTTTTACAAATTAGTACCACACTAAGTTCATATTTCAGAGATATAAATCTGAACACACATTGGTAATGGTATTTGTTATTGTTTTGGTGACAGTGTGGTTCAAAATTATTTAAATAAGACCTGTTATAACCTTGTTACAGCTCAGGGCATTCAGCTAAGGTTGGAACAAAAACCAGCATACAGAGAGCTTGAGAAGGACTGCATTAACTCATT
Source organism: Albula goreensis (assembly GCA_022829145.1). NCBI lineage: Eukaryota > Metazoa > Chordata > Actinopteri > Albuliformes > Albulidae > Albula > Albula goreensis. The sequence goes on along the minus strand of CM040761.1, from coordinate 18,138,880 downwards.
TCTCTAATCATGCACAATTACAGATGTAAGATTTTCAGCACAGGCAACGCATGGCCCCTGTAATTCAGAGCTCCACATTCTCCACAGAGGAAAGCAGGTGATTGTTTCAAATTAAGCAAAGAGGATTCTGGGAAAATGCCTGGCCCTGATCACATTTACTTTAAACCACAGAGTAATTTTCTCAAGCAGAACATATTTTTCAGAATTAAATTTAAACTTTTTCCCCCTTTTCCCCTGGCTTGGTCAATAAAAAAATGCTAAGCAACCAGACAATTTGGCCATTGGTCGCTGCCTCTGCCATTACACTGCCTAAGACGGCTCCGTCGTCCTCTTCCCCCTTGATTTTTTTAGACATGTACACGACCTATGTTAAGCTCTCTGCACAAATTAAATTGACACTGTGATGAGGAAATAGAACAATTGGGTTTAGCTCCCCGCCGCGGCACACCCACTCAGCCTCCTCCGAAAGGCTTATTTCAATAGCAGCTTGTCTGCAGAGAGCTGCATCTCAAACCTGCAATCAATCCTTTATTTTCTCTTTCTTCTTTTTGGATAATTGTCATTCAGTGTTATTTTTGTGTCTTTGATTTCACTGAGACATATTTACAAATGAGTTGTGCACCTTAGTGAATCAAGTCCCTGAAATTACAAGAGATTTCATTTACTAGTGGCAGAGGAACTCATGGTGCAGTTAAAACTGTAGAGATGTGAAGTTAACGGCTGAAGATGGATTTCTGTACAGGATGTTTTGCTGCCTTCTTATGAAAGGACGTTATGTACTGGTGAGTGAAAATGATAAAGAAAATTATGATCACTTGCATGCATATATATTGCACATATTGTACATAAATGTCAATTAAGCCATTGTCGGTTATTGATTATTGGGAATTTCAACTACATGCCCACTGGTCTTGATCTATATGTGACAGTGCTATGGATTTTGAGTCTCTCAGTATCCCAGTCAGCAAAGTAATGAAGATCCAATAACCAATAGGTTATACTGTACACTTTGGGATCAATTCCAAATTGGCCATTTATGCTCTTATGTTATTTGCATGGAATTAACGCAGCTTCTCTCAAACAAAATCCTTGGCCCAGGTGTGCACCTGCATATCTAGCAAACTACCCATCACAGAAATTTGGGCCTGGAACCCATTAATGTTCAGATTGAAATCCCATGGCCACAGCTGTCTGCTCAGTGACTTAGTTAGAAAGTTAAACTGAACAGGCATCATTCTCATGTGCCTTTAGTTGCAGCATAGTCAGTATTTTTGTCATCTTGACTCACACATCTGGCACGGTTAAAACCTACAGCTTCACATTTGAAAAGAAAACATTTTTGAAATATTTACTTAAGTGAATGCATGGTTCCTGAATTAGAAACCTTTTGGAATGACTCATGGTGGGACACAGGAGCGTACCTTTCAGGAGACGAGGCCCCTGTGTAGGTGTGATTTGTCCAGCATGGAAAAGGACAGGGAGATGCGAGGAAAAGGTGACCTTTTCTCATGGAAGATAATGGCAGAGGCAAGCTTTCCAGGTACAGACAGCGAGATCAGCAGCAGATATAAATAGAACATTGTTAGCATTATCATTATTAGGGCCCAGCCGAGTGGCAGGAACAGTGGGGCACTACAGGAAGCAGAAAGCCTGACAGAAAAATTGGAGAACAACGCAGTTGCACAAACAAAGTGCAGTTCATTTCTTGGACACGTTCACCAGGTGTAAAGAGCAGCAAAGACAGTCCTTTGAAACACATATAAGTAATGTATTTTACTTTAATTTTATTTCCTCACATTCCAAAGAGCCAAGAGCTTGTGCCAAGAGCATTGTAACTGTGCAATGTTAAATATTGCACAGTTAATGTATGATTACAGCCAAGTCATGTGACCCATCATGTGATAGCTGGTGAGGTGGAAATATGGGGGACAGAACTTTCACCGAGTACTGTCTTTATCATAGTGCAACCCCTTCCACAAAAAAAACAAAGCTGTGTTCAGTGAGTGTCCCCTATTGCACACGTCATGGACTTTGTGTTCTCACTTCTGGTTATTTGTTTGTCATAAGAGTCTCAGGTTTCCAGAGAGTCTAAACAAGTCTGAAGATGATTAGAAATTATTTTAAGGTACAGGATACGATGCCAAGTAGAAAAATAAATCCTTGGACCTGAAATGATTCCGAGTTGTTGTGACACATTCTAGCAATCCAAAGACAGTGAAATGTTTGCTGTTCTGTATATTTTGCAGGAAAAATTTATCAATTTCTGGGTAAACACCTACTTGTTTCTGGCAGATGTGACTGACTAAGAAAGATTCAAAGTTTGCATCCAAAACGCTTCATCTGAGACACTGCTCATTTTGAGCTAGGGTCTGGTGCGGCCCATAAACACATCCAGGTGATCCTCTCTTCTCTGTTACCTTCGTCTGAGCGCCACGCAGTGTTTTTTTTTTTCCCCAAAGTGCCACACTGAGCCGTGCTACAGTAGGCTTTGGTCTGGAATGGGCTTGATTATTAAATTGTTTCTGCCTGTGACGCCCAGGGGCTGAGTATCTCTTCATTTTATTTTCAGTGTGAATCTCTGCTGAAGAGGCCTCTCCACCTCTTATTAATAAGCCATATTGTTCTGCACTGTGACAGACCTCCACTGCTTTCCTCATACAGTAGGTGAGGGCTCAGCTCACATCTGCCAGCTTTTGGCTTCCGAGAGCAGCAGCCTCACACTCATAGGGGTGTATGTGAGATAAAATAGGTCTGCATTGTCATCGGTATTGTGTCACTGTATCAGGTTACAACAAACAATGATATAGATCTACAGTATATGGGCCATGACAAAGTTAAAAGAGACATTTAGTGTAGGATACTCTTCCTGCTATTTCTCTGATTGGATGAGGGAGAGAGGAGTCAGTGGCCTTGAGAAATTTGACCAATGGGAAGACCAAGAGGAAATAATCAAATATGCAATAATAACATTTGTATACTTGCATCAATATAAATACGGCGAACAGACATTTTATTGGCATTTCCACACAATTAAATGCATTTGTCTAAAAGTACTCATTTGGTTCTGTAACAATATATTTTTAAAAGGTCATCTATACTTATTTTTGTTCAGACACTACAACATGAAAATATGATTTACTGTAACATGCAGACTGATACACATGAATATAAATATAAAAATACACACAAGAAAATCATGTGTTAACACATGACACTGCTGTTGCGGATGGCTTTGAAAATTGATTGCCATAATCCCAGAGAGGACGAAATGCAAGTTTCCTTTGGCAGAGGAGGCAAATGGAGGAGGCATTGAAAAAGCAGACAGGATTAAACCACGTCTTTAATCCACTGTGTGAGCGCAGATTACAAACGCTTCCACTGGTGACGAAGCATCTTGTTGCTTTTGGGTTTTGATCCGTGACTGGTAGCAATCGCTCAAAGGATTTAATCTCGACTTTGATTTTTCTGAAGAGCACTATTTGCTGCATCACCGAATTGCCATTTGTACCAGTTGGTATCCTCACAGATCATGCTAGCATTATCTGTGTGCATGCTAACTCTGTTCTGTTCGCTAGTACACACTGCGGTCACTGCACATACACAAATGTTGTTGATCACACAAATGAAAGCATATTGCTGTTGGCTTTGAATATTCTTGTCAACACTATTGTTGCTAGTTACTGTAATAGTTCTGATTGTTTCAGGGTATAAAATGGAAATCTCAGTGGAAAACAGTAACTGTAGTTCTGTATTAAAGAGGGATCGATTTTAATATACAGTAGAGAAATGTCATGCCAGGGAAAAGTGGGAGGCCAACTGCCTAGAGTTGAGTACAGAAATGGATTCTCCAATATTTTACTGCCAAGGTAGGTGGCACAAATGGAGAGCTTTAATTAAAAACTGCTGAGGCACGGTGATCAAGAGGGAGGCTGCCAGTGCCAAGCTTTCCGGGACAAATGTAAGGCTCATGATTCATTGCTGGAATGCGAAAAAGAAACTAAATGAATCACATCATCCACGATTCGTCCCCTCAGTTTTCAACCAGTCTCTTCATTTTAGTGTTTGTAAGCCCCAGCAACAAGCCGTTTATAAGAGATTACCTGCAATGCAATTCACCATATTAAAAAGGAATGACATCTTAAAATATGATTATTGCAGGCAAACCTCAAGCATTCTAAGTCACATGGTGTAAACTGATAAAATTTTACAAGAAATATACAAGAAATACGTTGGCTTTTTTGGTCGTGACCAAGTGTGTCAGGAGACAATTAGTCACTATGAGAAGTTGGCACCCACTTAAAGTACAGTCCAGTGTTCCCCAACATAACTTATCCATGAACAATGAAAGTGTTCCTTCTCCTCCCTCACCTGCTCTAATTTATGTGCTCCATAACGCTTTGGTTAATACAAAATAAAATGAATGACTCTAGCAGTGGGGTGATGCTGTTTTCTCATGACATTGCAAATGACCTGAACACCGGTGGGCCCATGGTCGTGCTCTCTGGTCCTGCAGGCTGCACTGGAAGGTGGCCACCAAACACAGATGGGTCTCAGTGTCGGAACAAGCGGCTCTGACGAGGACCACCTGACTGCTTGTTTATCGGCGTGGCCCCGCAAGCGCTGAATTGCTTTCCGCAGGGGAGCTGGATGCTGGGGTCCCAGAATCTAAAGACAGAGACAGGTCTTTTTTCTCTGTGATGTCAGTTTCCCGATGACAGCAACATAACCGAACCAGCAATGTTCCGCGGCCCACGCTTAAACTGGGCGTTTTTAGAGTCCATCTAAAAACAGATGTCCTGACACTCCGCCCGCTAATCCCAACTCCTCGGGCTTCTGATCCGGTGTGCATCTGGAGCCCCCCTGCCCCCCTGGATTATCCCTCTCACAATTAACAGGAAACATGTTGTCTCAAGGAGGTCTGTCACCACACTCCTACCAACGGTCTATTTTTTGTTTGCTCTGGTGTTCCTCCCTAAATGTGCGCACAAACAACGATTAAGACCTTTTGTCCGGACAAACCATTCTGCTTACAAAGGAACATCACAGGTGAGTGTGAATATTCTGCTTCACACCCTGCTTTGCACAGTACGGTGAGGTTTTTGATTTTACTTTTCATTCGCTGTCTTAATACTCCTTTACAAAGATACACTCCTAGACCAGGCTTTCAACACCAAGCTATGGCCAGAGCCTGTCACCATGACAATATAGAGTATAAATAGTCCCTCATCTCTTGTGAGTGCCTCTATACAGAGCAGACAAGGAGCCATTGCAAGAGACCAGGGCATTGGTCAGCTTCTAATGCTACGAGCCGCTCACTCTTTGGGTGTGTGCCAGCAGGGAAGCGGACCGTTAAATCATGTAATCATGGAGGGAACACACAGGGGTGATGTGCCTTCACAAGTGGGACTACACTACTGCTCTAACCTAGAAGGGGTTTGAATACAGCTGATCCTTACTCTGTAACTTGGCAAGTCTCGTAGCCTCTGCATGTAGAATGGGAACTCATTATCCGAAAAGCTTTTTTATCCTGGCTGTGTTTTTGGAAAACAAAAAGAGGAAAGAAAAATAAAAGCCAAGAAAAGCATGATTTCCAAAAATGGTTAGCTTCTGAGCAAAATCTTACCTGGAAATCTGAAGAGGCGAGAGATGTTTTGGGTGCAATCTGGAGACATGTACGAGTGGAGGATGAAAATCTCATTGACGTCACAATTAAAATGTGAATTTTCCATTTACTAACACTTTCCAACTGTGAGCAAGAAGAACAACTGAAGCTTACAAACTGGCTTCAACCTTAAGCAATCTCATAGAACAATGTTTTAATTTGGAGTTAAGAATTGGCAAAAGCCACAGCATACTGGAAATTAAACTTAACCTTTGCACTGGCAAACCTTTCAACTCACAGTGACGTCATGCCTCCTGTGCTGTAGCTATGTTGGTCAACTGGACTTCAAACAACATGCACTCATTGAAAAAAGGTTCCTGAGGATCTGAATGTCCTCTCAAAGCCCAGTAGGCTCTCTTGCAGGACAGTTTTTTTTTTTTTTTTGTAGAAAATTTGTGCTAGTGCTATTGTTGACTTTTAAAAGATTAAAACAAATATTTCAAACATTTGTCAAAGGACATATTTATGTGAGTCAAAATCGAGTTTAGATCCTCATACAGACCAGAACATTTCCCTGGATGCCTCATCTGTGTGGAAAACTCTAAACCAGATAAAGAAATTGATGAATTATCACACTTTCAGGATGCATTAATAGTAATAAAAAATTACACTTTTCATATTTTATTATTTCTTTACATTCAGAAATAGATTTGAGAATGTTTTCGTTTGCTATTTGCTCTGAAGTTGGGTGGGTGAGATCCCCTAAGGTTGGACACTGTGTCCCCTGCTGTGTGAACTGTGATCTGTCCCTTTTGGTTGGACATCTGTGAATAATCACCTGCCCCATTGTTTCTGAGATGCTCTGAGTTTTTAAAAGTCTGGAAAATCTATTAGGGCTTTGCAGTTGGTGGCTGGGGGTGGGGGTGGGGGATTACCAGACACACAAACACAGGGGAGATGAAGCAGAGCTTCATCCTGGAGAGGATCTATAAAGGGATACAACGTGCTGGTTTCTCAAACTAAACTGCTGGCAACATCAGTGTTACCTCATCGATATAAACAGGAGCCAAAAAGTGCACCCAACATTCTTGTGTAGCCAGAGCATCATGGGATATCGTCCATCAGGCAGGGAGCTGGGAACACAAGCTCCGCTACCAACACCTCAGCTCCAGTTAGACACATTTTCCAGAGAGTGCTCTGGCTTTCATTACGGCGCAAACATCAGGGGACTTATAGTTCCTCCAAATCCATGTTGCATTAATATTTGCGATGAGGATGAAAGGGTTCAATACATCTGGATTTGTGACCAGTTTGTGACTGTTTTGTAAGAGGTCTTTATAAGTGACAAGGTGTTCGTTGTTTGGAGGAGATGGACATATATGTATAATCTGTCGCTTAGCTACCAAGTTATCCTTATTTACATTAAAAAAAGCTCTGTATTCTTACACAAGCATTTGTGTTCACGGCTTTGAGTGTGAGTTATCCATGAATATACATGTTTGTGAGTATCCATGAGTATCTATCTGAACGTCTATGAGTGAGCGTTTCCGCATGTCAGTGTGTCGTGGAGAGGGTGAGTTATCCGTCAGTACATGTGTGCTCACGTAAGTGAGGTGGCCTATTCTCTACCTCCGCTGCTACGGTCCTGAGAGATTAGCATTACCATGGATACCGTGAGCCGCCGGTGGCACGTCATCTGCCTGGGCCATCGGTTTGGACAAAAATGTAGGTTGCGTTTCTTCTCCTCCATGGTAATGCAACAATGGCCTGATGAAGGTCCTCTTTCATGGCATAGCTATTTCGAAAATGTGTTCCTGTTGTCTTTCTCCTCGGATTAACAGTATTGTAAATCACATAAATAGAAAAGATTAAAATACAAATGGCTTTGGGGGCAAATTTCCCCTTGAATTTTCTCCTTAATTAGTAATCAAATCCCCCATAATGAGCCCTGGAACGAGGCTAATCACATTTTGAGCATATTTACGGGGATGGAAGGAGCTGTACAAGGTGGGTATTTGTATGGAGCAGCTGGTACATGTCTCTAATTGTGAGGCCAAATGCAAGGAAATGCCTGTAGGATGTTGGAAGCACATGTATCATGTTTATTTAGTTAGCATTAAACTAGAGATTAGCTATCTAATCAGCCATCTGACATATTCATACTTTAATAGAATCAAGGAGCAAATTAATTCTATATTTTTTTCTCATTGCTTAATCCAACAAGAGGACATTCGAACTCATTTTGGTATTGATAAAAGGGTGTATGTATTGGTGTCTGTCTTTGTGTATGAATTACACTACAAGTATGGAATATATTGAAGGCTAAGATGCTTCATAAAAGTAGGAATCCTTATGGGGAATAGAGTCACTAAAGGGTGTACTGACTGTCCAGGCATGCAGTCCATTATATGTACATTAGATGTAATGTCCTTGTGTTTATAATAAACAGTTGTTGCCTTTTCTGAACAAAACTCCCTGAAGTGTTTGCTTTAGTACTTCAAAAATATGCAAATTGGTCTTTTTTTTTTTTTTTATGGACTTAAGTTGTCAATGGTCAGTGGTCAGATTTGACCGTCAAAATTTTCACATAGCCTGGTGGTAGGACCCTTTCTTCAGTTTATTAAATTCTAGCCTCTCCTATGTAAATGGTGTGTGGTGAGACATCTTCATTTCTGCTGCCAAGTGGGTGTTCCGCATCGATGGTGATCTGAATGAGGATAGTACTTTTGGCGTTTCGGAGATCAAAAGTGCAGTAATAAACTGGAACTGACCCTAGATTTGATTATTTTATAAACTAACAAGTGTGTCTGTTTAAATAAGGATCACCCATCTGTGACTCAATCCCTTTTAAAATGATTTCATATTATGCATTAGCTTTACTGTACTTTTGTGTGCTCCGGCCATAATATTATATAACCTTCCTGATTCCTGAAGCTTGATTAGTAACTGGATGAAAATTGTTAGTGAGCCAGTAGGGGGCAGACTACCTTCTGGACCAAGACAATTGGCTGCCATATAACATCCAAGTAGGTGCTACAAACTGGTGGTAATTGTGTTGAGTTTCACTGGAAAACACTTTGTAGAACAGCATAATATAAATGTAAGCTGTTGGTATCATGATAAATGTTACCAACAGCAAAGAAATTTAGTTGCATTATATATATGAGATCATTTAATGTGTGGGGATTGAAATGAACGATATATAGATAACTGGATTTTTGAAAATACAAATATGGAATGCATCAGTGCAATGACAACATAGTAGACTCAGTTATGTGAAAATGAATTGAATACCAACAATCAGAAGAAGTCAAAAAAATTGATATTAATGTAAAATAACCAAAAGTGTCCAGTATCCGTATAAACGGTATATGTTTTTTTTTAAGCCAGTGAGACTTCATTGTGAGCTAGCTTCACTATGAAGATCCTTGGTCATTTGCCTGTTTTTGAGCATGAAAATATTTCTCATAATTTCAGAGGACAGAAAAAGCCTCACTTCTGCCAAAAAGAGGCAACTTTGCTTTTTCTGTTGACTTGTCTCAAACGAATCCGGACGAGGCTCTCAAACAATGTTTTCACAACTTACAGACGACCCCAAAGACTAAAAATCACCTCTCCACCAGGGGGCATCATTTATATGGTTTGACATCACCTTCTTCACTATCCACCTGTTCACAGAGCAGATGAAGTGTGCCGGGTTACATGGGGGGGGGGGGTGGGGAGTGGACAGGGGACATTTCTAAATAGCCCCTGTCCTCAGCCACCTTACTTTGTACCACAAATGACACAAATTGAATAGCCAGGTGCGGCCTGCTTGAATAATTCACTAGCCTGCTTTTATATGCTTTTATAAAAAGTGTGTAGGCACAGGGGATGAGAGCACCTGTTTATTAAATGTTATGGGAATGCATTAAGAGTGCGTGAGGCCAGAGAAAACAGAACTGAAAAGTAGGAATCAAGCACAAGTGCCCTGGAAGTAATCTAAAGGACAAAGACATGGAAAGTAAAGAGCCTGTTTGCTGTTCCAAGGAGCAATGTTACGAATTTGACTCCAGGCAGCGAATTTGACTATAAGCAGAGTCCTACCCCCAGCATGGTACAGGAAATTGCAGCTCCTCTTCTGCCAGCCCGATTCCAACCCACACCACTCCCCCCAAAGCCAACTGCACACACACAACTCTGAAGAGGCTTGTAATTAAAAAAAACTGCTCCTGAGAGTGACTTTCGGCATTAACAGCTTACCCCTCCTGACCGGCGGAGCACTTTAATGATCAGGTTTCAGCACTTGCACAATGCACTTTCCCACCCCGTCCTCCTCTCACTGAGCGCCCGGGAACAGTCCTTTCCCTCCTCCGCCGTGCCCATCAAACCCAGCTCTCAGTGTTTAAATTCCCTGCGTCGTGTGGCGGGGGCATGTCCCTCCGCCCCTCTGCTGACGTGGCCATCGTGAGCTTGATGGCCCCTTCCTCACCCTCCAGATTCCCTGTCCCCTGCACCCCCTCCTCCCATCCCCAACCCTTTGTCTCCTCTTTTCTATCACACTTACCTCTGCCAAACAGGGACCTCACAATAAACAAGAGCTCCATCCATCCCTTCATACAAAGACACAAATCCAAATAAAATAATGATGTGAAGATACTGTGGACCTCTCAACAAACAGAGTGGAAATTGCAGGTGGACAGAGCAGTAAAAAGAGCCGTAGGAAAACACAATCATATGACATGGTAAATAATTGCCAGTGGTACATTTTATTATGTAGCTAAACACTTGTTAATTATGAAGGACCTTAACAGTAATGTGTACCAAGTCATATTGCTTTCGACATACTACTTTGTCTCTGTCATGTTCTAAAATGAAGACCAAAAATTAGTTCATTTGTTGAAATTATGTGTCGTTACCAGCATTGGTTTGTCACAGTGTCAATCTCCATTTTTATGCAAATTAATTTTCCCAGAAAGGAATATAGTGGGGCATGACAAAATTGGCGTGGGGAGCATGGGCCGGTGGGGGGTGCTCTCTTAAGAGGTGATGAAACCTATGCTCATGTCGTGACTGCCCCCACAGTGTCGAATCACTGCTGGCCCCAACGTCTGGCACTTTTCAATTTTTTAAATCGCATTTTGAATTTTTAAATTAAAAATTTAATTATTAAAATTCAGTCTTGAATTATTAAAGTATGATGAGAGCAATCACTGAGAGGGTAAGGCCACCTATTTTTAATAAAGAAATCGGCAAGAATTAATATTACTGCGCATATATCTGCAGCCAAACCCAGAATTACTGCAATCCTCGCAAAAGAAGAGCTAATAGGCTGTGCAAAATTCACAAACAAAATTAGCCATGTGCTGTATTCCATGCTCTAAAGTCGTTCAGAGAAAGATTTCATTTTCCACAAGTAGTATATCTTTCATTTAATAATGATGGACATCAACAGATTACAAGTATTTAATTTTTATTTAACCAAAGTGGTTATTTAATGATATTTAATATTTGTTACATTAAAGCTGCCGACCCATCTGGGCTCATCTGACTTATAACACTAGGCCTTTCAAGCCTGAAACGTAACCTCTTGTGTTTAAAAGCATGTCAGCGTCCTTCTTACATCACTTTTACTTGGGCTTTAGCATGAGCTGTAGGATTGTCTAAAAGAGTGGATGACCATAACACCCTGGGAGTGGGGGTAGGGTTAAGTTTTTACCTCATGTTTAAAGTTTTTTTATTATTATTATTATTATTATTATTATTATTATTATTATGTATCAGGCATGATCCTGAAACTATGATTTATATCAGACGATGATGAAGGTAGCCTTGAAGATTGGTACTGCAGAAGTATATCAGCATGTGAAACAGAATGACATTGGGTTATGGACTCAAACTGATGATGTGTTAGGTTATTTCTCCTGTCTATTCTCTTGTGAATGTAGTTTCAAACTTGTACTTCTAATAAAGGTAATTAATAAGATGGAAAAACTGATGTTGAATCTTTTTTTTCCCCTACTTTTCTAGGGGAAATCCATGAAAATACTGTTCCATGAACTCAGTTACAAGATACATACAGCACTGAGAGCTGAATCCCTGTCTCAGCACTATAAGTTACATAAAATATGTTTCATAAATTAGGAATGGATACAAAATGTAATGTATCATTTCAATATAACATTTATGTTTTTTTTCACATCATTTTTTGATGTGGACATGATGTGTGAACGTTAGTCAGATTCATACATCTTATTGTGTTGTAACACCCATTAAAATACTTACACAAAATGCTGCCATCCCCTGTTAATAAGGAAGCAAAGTTATCCTTCATTACACAGTGCACTGAATGTCTTCTAAATTATGCTGTTTGACAGTGTGATAACAACTGTCAAATACTGGCGCACAAAAGTATTTCCCAGGATACTGAACAATTATTTTAAATGTAAAATATGGTAGAATATAATCAGTAGACTATGACCTTAAGATATAATTTTTCACACTCAAATTTTATAAAAAGCCTTGAGAACAGTGAATGGGATGGTCCTTGATTTTTCCTTAAATTGTGGGATAATATCTCTATGGGCTTAATATCAGGTTGAGAAATACATGGTAATAGTAAGTAATACATTTGCATCGGTACTGAGAAGGGAGAACTTATTGTGGCTTCAAGGGCATTATTAACATGTTTTTGTTGTCATTATGTTGCAAAATTGATAATTGCAGCATTCAAGCAGACACATTTTTTGTTATAGTCTTATTCACAAAATACATTGTCGTGCTTGTAGATGAATTTATCCTATTGAACACAATAAGTCTATCAGTTATGTTTGTAGACATCTAGTCTCAACTGCTAACTGCGGTATCACACGCTAAATGGAAAAAACAAACTGCACAAACAAAAATGTTGGTATTATAAATAGGGGTTAACCTTTTTAAAACTTCAAGTGTAATCTTGGTGATAACGGAAAAGGAAATGTAGAAGTGAAAGAATGAGGTACATCGGAAAATGTGTGCTTTCTGTCTCAAGTACCTTCAGAATGGCTGTGGTGATTTGCTACTTGTCATTGTTACTTGTGGTTGGCAGCTACCAGTTCCTGCTCTCTCTATTTCTGGCTCTGAATATTTCACTAAGAAATGTACTGTTGTCCTTTTACGGTAAGTCTATGCTGTGTAGCTCTTTTTTAATACATACTGAAGGAGCACCCGACCAGCCATAGATTTACCATCCTAAAAATGACAGTCTCACATTAAGAACATTTCTCAATGCACCTAACGAGAATAAAGGTATTCCAGTGATCGAGCAGTCAGAGGAGAGAAGGTGAAGGGGTGCGGTCGGAGAGTCCTGGGTGTACGTGGGTGTAATCAAAGCTTGTCTCGGCATGTGTGCGACTCTGTCACTGCACGGCATTAGAGATGTCAAATTGTGTAAGAGTGAAAGCGAGATGCATTCCCTTCTGCATTTGCTCTGAGGGGAAATGGCAAAACAACAGGCTTATCTAACTTAGACTGCAAAACATTGGTCCTCATGCGCGTACCTGTTGTATGTGAATTTTAGATTGACAACGGAATTACATCTTCACTAAGCAATGGAGAAATGATTCGATCCTTTAACACCCTGTAGGAGAAAACTGCAGATGATAAGAAATGTTATATATTTTTTTTATCTACATCCTTTCCATTTATTGTGAGGTTTAAGTCAAAGTAGTTTACAAATATGATCTCACCATATGAATGGAATTTGAAGGTTTCAGTATCAGTATATATAAAATTTCTCTTTCTTAATCACTTTCTTCTCCCCTACTCTGCAGACTCTTTGTTCTTAAAAGTATAATGTTACATAGTATATTAAGGGATTTCTGACAACATTTTTGACAACCACATTTTTGTAGAATGTTATGCAGTGTATAAATACATATTATACAGTTACACAATTTGAACTGGTGACATAAATATCAATATTGATCTGTATAAATGATGAATTACTCAATTAGTGATTCTTGGAAGCAAAGTGCACTCAGTGCAAAACATAATTAGATACACAACTACATTAACTGTATTACTTGCATACTCAAGTATTAGGATCATGTGTTTTATTGAAATGGCTGGGAGGGGGTTCCTGGAAAGGGGGACGTAGCTGTCAATGAATCAATGGTGTAAATGTATTTTTCCTGAGGTATGGAGCACTGAGACATGGCACTTTTTCATGAGATGGCACACCTGCGAGACTCAATGGCGTCCAAACAAGGCAATATATATGACAGACCGCCCCATTCCCTGCACTGCACTGTACTCCTAGTTCTCTTCCTCCTCCTGATTATCCTCCTCGCTCGGTTGCTGGGGCAGACCCCGCGGCTCAGTGCGCCAGACTGGGATCTGGGTTATTGATTGAGGTGTTATGGATCTGCATGCTGGTTCTCTTACCCGGAGCCTCGTTTATTAGAACAAACTGTGGCGAGGGGTTCAGAAGCCATAGGTCCCATCAATGCCACATCGCTCTTCAGTCACAATCTCAAATTCTTGCTGAAAAGAGCAACATTCAGGGTCCTGAAAAGCTGTTTGTGCTTGGCACAGAACAGCAGAATTAAACTATACCATTCCTTTCCTTTATATTTGCTTTAAATTCACAGTACTGAACAATATGCAGTTGTAACCATTTTAGATAATTCCTATTAAGGCAACACTTGGCTTTCTTGATCCGCTTTGTCAGGTTCAATGGATGCTAACAGACAGTTTATGGAGAAGAGATATATACGTTTTTAGTGTTTGTTCCTGGTTCACCTGAACTTCAGTGTCAGATAAGGCCTCTGGCTTTCTGTGACTCAAGCGATATCAATGCCACTGCTCACCCAGAGGTGACCTGCCCTTCATCGTCTCATTGAGATGTTTCCGGGGTGCTCTCCTTCCACGCGGCCAAATTCGTGGCCAGACGAGCTGTCGAGGAACCCTGCTGACCCGCCATGTGCCACAGAGATTAAGACCTTCTGTCGGCACGCGGGTCCCTCTTCACCCTGCGCCGTGTCCCCAGACTCCCTCAGCCTGCCCTCCCTGCCGATTGTACATGGATGTGCAATTTGCATCGCTCTAAATAGTGAACAACTGTGGTCTGTCCGTACCATCCTGAGGAGAAAAGATTCCCCAGCTAAAGAAACACAGCCACATAATATATGGTTATACTTTCACTTGCTTGCAAAATATAACTGTGACAAGAACGTGGCCCAAACCTTCCCTGAATATTTGATTGTTCCCTAAAAGTTATCTCAAGGTTGGGAATGTCAAATCATACAAACACTGTGGTGGGTATTAGTCAGGTGGAATGTAAGAATGTTTTGAATGAAAGTATTGAAACAGTAGATTTTTCTAAACATAAAAACTGCTGACATAAAAGTAATATGAATTAGTAATTCAATGCTTTTTTTTAGATGGGATGACAAAATAAAAATACAAAATAATGTTCTAAAACTGTTCCTGTTGTGTTCTTGTGACTTAATGACCATGTTTAAGGAACCTGAAAAATAACATGTGCTGGGAAGTTTACTCTTACATTTGTAATGTTCCAGGAATGATGTGAGAGCAGAAAATTGCTGGCAGTGGGCATGGTTTATTGAGCGTGGTGCCCGGCGATTTGGCGGATGCTGCTGGTGGGGAGCAGCAGGGCTCTTTGTGAGAAGGTTGAGACCTGCAGAGAGGGAGGTCAGCGCTGGTCCCGTGGAGGAGCAAGCCAAACGGTGTGGGCGTGATCACCCGGCCCCCAGCTACGAGGCGGATCAGTGATGACCGGCCTTCCATTTCCGCTGGCTCTGTAGGACCAGTGTAAAAATAGCATTTCATACCCAGTCTGCACGCTGCCCCTCCTCGCCCCACCCCCCCATCTCTGAAACCCCTTCAAATGTTCCCCACTGCTCTTTTCGTCACACGGTGACAGTGCACCCGTCTGCAGCCCTTCCTCTGTGGGAATCCACTTCCTTCTTTCTCTCACTCCAACACACTCTGGGGGGAGAGGGAAAAGGACCTTGTCATTTCCTCAGTGCTCTATGTGGTCAAAGTGGGGGGGGGGCAGGGAGTGAGATGGGGAGGAAGGAGAATATTTCACAATGGAAATAGAGGAGAGTAGATGTGCTGACAGCGAATGGAGGACTGTCTACAGACAGAAAAGGATAGGGACAAAGAGTAAATTGGAGAGAAAGAGAGATGCTGAGAGCTGGAGACTGGTGGGACACTGTAATAGAAGAGGGAAGAAGAGAATGGAGATATAGGGTATGCAGCGGCATCACTCATTATTCTAAAGACTAAAAATGGCAGAGAGGGAAGGCGTGGGGATAAAAAAGAAAAAAAAACAGGAACGTGAGAGGAATTGAAACCATCTGAACCTCATACCCTCAGGCCAGCTAACAACGCCCACGTCCCTTACCATTGCAGGGGAAGTCCCTGAGAACCAAAACCATAATAGATGGGGTCAGCGGCAGGGGGCTGGAAGAAGTCATGTTACAGAAGTGTTGCAGACTGTTATGACATTATGTATTTGCTGTGTTGGTGCCCTCAGCCCAGGACAGCTTCACATTTTGTTTACAAATCCCTCTGTCCCAAGGTAGTTCAGAGGAAACGCATCATCTGGAAGGACAAGCTGAAGTGGAATTCAGACTCTCTCGAACCACTGATTCAGAGTCATGTGCCCATACCACCAGTGCTGTGCAATTAGTCTAAATGTAACACAAACCACTTTCATACTCGCAGCTTTACCCAGAAATGTCATGGAACATTTCCGTTTCGTCATGTGGGAATGAGAGCCTGGAGTTGGTATCATGGAAAAGTTGCAGTTTCCCTCCCCCAACAAGACCTAGGAAGTTAAGTCAAATGTTATTTTTTTATGATATCGAAAACAAAAGCAAAACATGAAGTGAACAAGCTTGAAAGATGTTATGACAGTCTCATCTCTGCCCATTTGACAGCACCATATGTGAACTCTCTCTTTGCTGTGTGAAAGTGGCATCTGAGAGCTGAGGCCGCTCCACAGGCCGGCAGCGACACAGATGCAGAATCTGAGGTGAAAATGCGTCCAGCACAAAATTTTCATCACAATTTCATTGCAGTTTGGAAGTGTGATAACATTGAGGAGAAAATAATCCCTGGTCACTATTAGGACATACTTGTTGTCCCAAATTCAGCTAAGTTAAAATCAGCTCAGATGTTTTTTATATATATATATATATATATATATATATATATAGAGTGACAAACTATATAATGTTCTAATGGTGCTTTGAAGACCCACTTCAGCTGGACTTATTTATGGATTTAACTTGAGGACATACTGATTAAACTGAATCGGGGAGCAGCAATGATGGTTTTGCTGTATTTATTACTTGAAGAGGTATACCCCTTAATTCGCTCAAAACTTTCCAACAAGAAGGTAAAGTCGCATGTGTGATTATACACAAATGTTCGCCACAGCATGGGTTCATGGGAAATCATTTTCAGAATTTACAAAATACTCATACGTTTACTGAAATTTCAGTTTCCATTAAACAATGGTATTTTCAAACTAGAGGATGCAACAGCTAGGATGTGTCAAAAGGGTCTTAAAATATGAAATAAATGTGTTGAAGATGTTTACCCATAAATTTTCTTAATGTCCCAGGAATGCCCTCCCAACCAAAACACAGTTCGCTCCATGATGCCTGTGCCATCACCTGTTGGGGCTGCCATTTGCCACAGTGCACTGTGTTCTGAGAGCCATGCTGCCAGGCGGGGCTCAGGAGGGGTGCAGACAGTGGGAGGCTGGAGGCCTGGGGTGGAGGGGAGGGGGTTAGCGACCCCCATGCATGCGCGCCTGCACTCCCACGCCCAACAGCCCCGACAGCGAGCGCTCGATTCCAACGGCTTTGAACAAAAAAGCCAGAGTGTGGTTACTGCGTGGGCCTCTCGGGTCGCGTTGCGTGAACATAAAACAGGCACATTAAAAAAAAAGGGTCAAAAATAAACCCCAAGCAGACCTGCTCTTTGCTGCTTTCCTGTCAGCTCACACTACATGTGCAATTGCGTCATTTTTGACAGGGCGGATTTTCGAGTGTGAAAACATGTCTAGGTAGTTGGATGTCTCAATTAATTACTGAATATAAAATGATAAACGAATTTTAATTTAACAGAATTCTAAATGGGTTGACACACCCCTTTTTTTAAATCCTGGGCAGGATTCAAGTACCATTAATCCCTAACTTTGGCTCACAATTAGATGTGAGTGTTCATTTATATCTTCACAAACACTTTAGTGAAGTCAGTACCCATGAGCATAAACTCACCAAACTGTTCCTGTAGCAGAAAAGCGTAACGCTCTTATTGGACTGAGAGTAAAAGTTAAGGGTACAAACACTAATTGAGTTCCAGCCCCAGCTTGGGATCACCTTGGAAGAAGAGAATGTGCAGAGCTGTTTCTCACCCCTTGTTCATTTTGCAGGTTGTGCGATGGAGCCATAAATCTGATAAAGGCTGCTTGATATTTTCTTTTAACGCTGTGTGCCCTATCAGTCAATCTGACCTTTATTTGAGATAGATCATCATCCATTACACTTACAAACGACAATCCTTCTGAAAAGGACCCACAACAATGCCAAAACGGCCCACTCACAATGACAGACTCACACTCAAATCCAGTTGTACAACTATCCCACGTATGCTTGATACTTTCATAATGATGGGTGATGATGTCATGAGTCCCAGTTAATTATCTGGCCAACCCTTCAGCACCTCTGCATCCACGATGCTGAAGGTAACAGCTTGGGGTTGAGAAGTGCGCATGCGGTTGCCACCATTTTCACATATTGCATGGCTCACTGAGGGAAATATACATAACCTTGCTCCATGTGCTACTGTGTTACACTCATCTCTGGCTGACTGCGTTCTCTCATGAGGGTAGGCAAATGAAAGACCCCTAGAGGTCACCTGGTCATGGTCACAGGGGACTGAAATATTGGACAAGGTTAATAAGATGAGCCTTTCTTTTGCTAGTGGCTAAACCCCATTTATTGCCAGGTTGTGCAGTTTTTTGATGGGGTTTGAAGGAGAGAATGAGAGAGAAAGAAAGAGAAGGACGAAAGACAAGTTTTTTTTCTTTCATGAAAAAAAACATTTGATTGGATTTTTGAAATTGAGACAGCAAGAATTCCTCATCAGGGAGGATGTGCTTCTCTGTATCTCAGTGGAATATTCATTGCCTTTAAATCACCCCCAAGTTTTAGGAGAAATAAATAAAATGAATAACAAAGTAAATATGGAAATAAAACTGAATTTTCCCCTTCTCTTATTTGTTCTTCCTTTCACCTCTCTCTGTCTTTCTTGCTCTTTCTCTCTCTTGAATTCTCTCATAAAAGAATCCATCTAGGCTGAAGTGTCATTAAACAGCAGCAACGCTGCTTTGTGCTTCTGATTGTGAAGCTCCAAACACACAGGACAGGATGTAGAGAGAGAGAGAGAGCAGAGAGAGAGAGAGAGAGAGGAGAGAGAGAGAGCAGAGAGGGGAGCCAGTGAGACTCAGGCTCTGGTGGTTTACAGTGTGGGGGGGCTGGGCGTGTGAGGAACGCTGTGACATAGCACTGTTGATGAGAGAGCGCGAGCGAGCGAGAGAGAGAGGGAGAGAGAGAGAGGCTCTGTGTAAACAGTCTGTCAGAGAGAAAGTGCAGGGGCATTTTAACCACGCCAAAAGCCGGGGGAAGAGGATCGTACGCGTTCTGTTGCAAAAAGGAACAAACCGCTGGAGCAAAAAGAGAGAGGGGGAAAAAGAGAAGGGAAAAAGAGCGGCATAGAGGAGGGGCGGAGTAAAGAGAAGGTTTAATTAATTCATGCTGGAAGAGAGGGATGTTGCCGTTCCTGTCAAAGAGGGCTCTGCTTCCTCCTCCCGGCTGTCACTAACGGCACTAACCCCTAGGACTGCTGAGGTGGATCTCATCAGCAAGGGTCATTCCCCGTGAGAGAGACAGCTGGACAGAGAGAGAGAGAGAGAGAGAAAGAGAGAGAGAGAGACACTCTCCTGCTGCCCTGTCTGCCTGGGACAGAGTCCAGTCCAAAAGATCTCCTCTTTTGCATGGGAACAAGGATCCAGCGCGAGGCTCCCTTCAGTGGGACGGGTGGAGGTAAGGACCATCTTTCTTTCCATCTCTCTCTCTTTCTCTCTCTCAGCAAGGACCCACAGAGTCCGTTGATTGATCATCTCTGTTTTTTTTAACAGCGTTTGATTGCTTTCTCTCTCTGCCTGTCTCTCTGTTTCTCTCTGTCTCTCTCTCTCTCTCTCTTTCTTTCGATGTTGGTCTCCAGCACGCACGCCCGCTTCCCCGCAGACTGCATGCTCCCTGCTGGGGGCTGATTTGCGGTGCTGCAGTTTTGATTTTGGAGCAAAATTCTTTTCAAAATGTTTCCGCTTGCCGTTCAGAATTGTCCTTGATTAGTTTTGCCAGTGTGCACTCATCCTCATTTTAGGGGTGCTGATGAGCAAGGGTTTGGGGGGGTCGCTGTCAGTGAATGTGATGGGTAATGGGAAGGTAAAGGACGTAAACATGGCTTGTCCCTCTCAGAGCTCTTCAATCTGCTCTTGTATCCTTCCTCATATTCCATATTACAGTTGGATTTTAGCATCCATCTTCACTGTTTGAACTTTGCGTCCCAATATTTCGTGTATTGGATTATATCTATGCAATACATCATTACATAATGATAATTGTTTCCTTTTTCAAATTTTAATAATCTTAATTCCCTCTCTTGAGATATATAAATATATGTGCATGTATGGGAAATTGAAATTTTACATAATAAATCACATTTTAACAGATTCATTTAGAATTTAATTTAACAGAATTAAATACATTAACAGATAAAAAATGTACATTAAAGGAATGCAACAGCTGTATCATCTATATATAAATGTACCTGTATATATATATATATTTATGTGTGTGTATATGTATATATACATATTAAATGTTCAATGGAAGAATGTTTTGGCCATCTATTCATTGTCACATTTTGCACTAAACTGGGCCTTTAGGGACAAATTCTATTCAAATGTGACCAATTAGGCATGTGTTACCATGTGTTAGCAATGGCATTGATTCAAAGGCAGTTGTTAATAATGCTATCACAGCCCATCTCTTGTGAAGCCATTGAGCCTGATTAATTATAAATCGGTACACTTAATTACTCTCCATTATCAGATTACCAGTGGCACTGGTTAATCATATCTTGATGATATCTCTGATGTAGCAGTTTAATAAAAAGAAAACTTCAATACGCTGTTTTCAAGACACTCTCAGACAAAGTCCGGTTTTGTCAGAAGCAGAAAAAGGTGAGCAATATTTGCTCCACTCCAGCCACCCATATTTTATGACTGTAAATGAGGCTGCCGCATGTACTGAAGAGCAGCGATGGAGGACGGTTATGTTACAGTGGCTGAATCCAGCTTACATCCCTAAGAATGGAGTGTCGGCTTTGAGCAGCGACGGTGTGTGGGTAGTATGGTTTCAAAGAAGTCACGGTGAATGAGAAAACTTTGACAGCGTGTGCAGACGCTGTGTACATGTGAGACAGGTTACTGCTGTATCTCTCTCTGGCTCTCCATCATGCACTGGCGGCAGGGCTCGATCCACTCCTGCTTTGTTACAGGAGGTCGATACGTGGCTGATCTCTGTCCTGCCTGAAAGTGGGTCGACCAAATTAAGATGATCGTTCACAAGGACTGCTATCATCTCCGGGAATAGATTCTCAGGGGAAAGATTGCCAATGGCATCATGAGATGCTTAAAGAAAAACAAAAATAAATTAATTTTTGTGAGCTGTTTATTTGAATTTATTTAATGTATTTTCAGGGTAAATTATTTTGATTCATTATTTATACATTTTATATTTCCATTGTAAATTCCAGCAGTCAGGAGTGGGTATATTTTTATAATTGATATTTCAATGCAATTCTGTAGATTACATGACTCGCCAAGGTCATCAAGGTCAATGTCATGTTTCCAGTACATCAAAACAATACATTCAGATGATCCGGGGACAGCCTAATGTAGTACAGAAGTGATGATGCTTTTAAATGAAATTATACTCTCAGCTTGACAGCAGATTTTTCTCAAAGAGAGCAGTGTTTTTCAGACAAGGGTTATAATATTCTGTACTGCATTCCAAAGATTCCACACAATTATATGTATATACATATATAGAATTTTACAGAAATGTATATTCTCTGGTCAGATAAATAATTTATGTGTCACTGTAATCGTTATGATACCATGGGGTTGGAACATAATTTTGGATCTCCCATCTCAGGGCTCTGTTTTCATGCACAGCCTGTGGATTCCTGGATGATGTTGAATAAGAACCTTTTGTACCTTGTCTGATAAAAACAGAGGCTGTTTTTTGCCTTAAGCACAGATGGGTTGTTCTGTACATTTAAGCATTTGGCAGATATTCACATACAGAGCAACTTACAGTTCACACATTACACACCATTCATTTATACAGCTGGATATTTACTGAAGTAATTTGGGTGAAATACCTTGCCAATGGGTACTATAACAGTGCCTAAGCTGGAAGTTGAACCTGTAACCTCTTTGTGGCAAGACCAGCTCCCTACTCATTATGCTACACTGCTGCCCCTCCTGTTGTCAGCTGTACATTGACAAGAAATAAATTCCACAGAATTCTCATGTTGCATTTATAGAACAGATTTATGTTTGTGTTATTAAGGTTCATTACTTTTTGAAGCTTAATTCTGGCCTAAATTCCTGGTTGTGGTTGTAGCAGAAACATTTCTGTCTGAGCATGTTAAACGTGATCTGACCCTGAGCCTGTGTGATGTGGGTGCACAGCTCCTCCATATCTTTACGTTTTTGTCTTTGCTGAGTGTTGGTTTTTGCTGATGAAGTAAATAATTCTGGCTATTTAGAAATCATATTTGTGACTGATAATATTCCCCATCTATTTCAATCCAACACAGTAAATCACTGCAGAGCATATTCTGTTTTATGCTCCTTTCACATATGCTGAAGTCGGGTGCCTTACATTTGTATTGTGGCAGAGCATCCATACAGTCAGTGTATACAAATCATTCATTGTTAGTCCGCTGTGATCCCTTCAGTATCCCTTGAGTATCTTAAAAGCTATTATAGCTTGGTGTCACACGATTACACATCTCATCACGGGTTAAACAGTGCTCTATTAGGCTGTATTTGTGTTAGATGTGATATGCACTGGACTGAAAGTTTTAAATGTCACCATGACATGTTCTCAGAAAAAGTTTTCTTGAGGTCAAAGGATATTACTAAATGTATCTTAGTGAAAGGGTGTTTTTGTAGATTGCAAAAAAAAAAAAAAAAAAACGTTTCCCTTGAAACTGCTCCTTAAAACTGCTTCTATACCTTACATAGAAAAACAATATCAAATAAATGTTATGAAGGAAATGAGAGGGAACAAATTATTTGTCATGCCTTCCTTTATCCTTAGCTGTCTTTATTGTATTTACACAAATTCCATAAATTGGTAGCTGTATGAAAAAGTGTGTTAGCCAGAGAGACACAGTCAGATGTAAACAATGGTGACATTTCTGAAGGCCCTGGTTGTGGCAGTAAGCAGTACTGAGGCGTGAGAGGCCTTCAGCTGTCTCCCTTTGAGGAATAAGGGGGAATTATTTCAGGACAAAATTTCCACAATACCGGATCCGTTCTTTGCATGAGTTATTTTACCCGTTACACAATTCCTGTTCTCGTTGCACACAGAGATATTTGTGAGGGTTGACAACAGCATTCTAAGATAAACTAGCCGTTTCCTCTCTTTGATATGGTGGTAAATGAGTGACCCATTACAGCGTTTCACCTCGTGGAGAATTCTACTTGATCTTTCAAAACATGTACCATGTAAAAACACCTGTTTTAATGTAATCGTTATATGATAAGACTCAGGTTGGACTTACAGAGCAACTGTTTGCGATGGTGTTGTTTTAACTTTGATCATGACATAAAATCAAGTTTCAAGTTCCAAATAGATATACATTTGAAACTGTGTTGTATAGCAATTTCATGTTATAAAATCTATAACTGTCACAGCTTTAAATGCGGTTGTGGGGAATTTTCAGTTGTTATCATCCTTTTGGCCATACATCTAAGTCAGTCGATATCGCGAAAACTCTTTCTCATTAAAGCTCAGTTTCAGTTTGTTCAGTGTCCAGTTTTGGTTCTACAAAGCGAGATGCTTAAATGTGCAGTCACTCTGCGCAGAGCGCAAGCAGTCCCAAAGGTGAACGCTGCCCCATCAGGTCTGCTGTGAGCGGCCCCGCTGAAAGTTTGGAGGATTGGCCTCATCTAACCAGCGACCAGCGGCATGTGAAAGCCCCTGCATTTGCTTCACCACCGCACTGCTGTTTAAAACAAAAACCCGTTGCCATGACTTCCAGCCCTCTATAAATACTTCCAGTACTTTTTTTATGCATTTCCCTCCATCCCCCTTCTCCATATACCCCCCCTCCCCCCACACCCACCGCCACCCTGGAGTACAGAAGAGAAACCGTGTCTGGTCTCCGTTCTTGTTTTCTCAGCTGAACGGGGCTGGGGAGATGGCGGCATGCAGGTGTTCATAAAGTTTTTCTCTTTATGCGCTGGACCACGGAACCATGGCTTTTGAAATGGAGATCTGGTTGGCGGTTATGCTCTTGCCAATCCCTGTTTCCACTTCGACCCCCACCGCCCCCACAGCCTCATCACAGCGAGGCTCGAGAGCTTTAAATAGAGAAGCATAAAATCTGTAAACCCCTAACCTTCATAAACTATGTTCTGAATTGCTTTGTGAGATGAACCAATGAACCATAAATTATGATCACTGAATCCCTTTTTAATTGGTTCCCTGTAATGGGCTGGCATTATGTAGAGTGAGCAAATGTCATTTTAATGAAGATAAAGTGATTTGTCTATATTAACTTATTTTGATTATAAGAAGGAAAGTGGAGATGCATCTTAACTTACTACACTTATCTTCACCTAAAGTAACTACTAAGAATCAAAAACAGGCACAGCACAATTCATAGGTTTATGGTAGATTTGTAAGCTTGCCCTATTTCAAGCAAAGGAGATTCTGCTGGCTTGTTGCACACTGGGGCTCAATGTTAGGGAGTCAAAAACTGGGTGGTATTTTCCTTCACTTACATGAGTCTTGGGATGTGTTCTTTAGGGTGTTGAAGATGCTTCCACAGCGTATCAGTGATAATAACTGTCTGACAAATAGGCATAAAATATATCATATTATGGCATACAATATTCCTTTTTACAGGAGGACAAGGTTATGAGCACAATGACTCTGATGTAAATTTACAAAATAATTCCTTTGTTTCTGAATAAAAATGAAACATATCCCTGGCACTGAAACCACCTCCTCATTGTCTGCTTTCCACACTGGGCTTAGTTTCATATCTTAAAAACCTGAGGATGATAAACAAGGCTGGTTTATGGAGTTTATAAGGTCTTGTGCTTTGAACTCTGTGCTTAATTTGTTTGATTTTGCGGCTTGACTCCCTTCACCGGGTCTCATTTTGGCCAATTTCACTCGCCCACTTAAATTAGGAGGAGGAAGGGGCCATTGTCACAGAGGCACGTGGTGATCTCACCCTGACCACCCATGCGTCTGTCTGTCAGCATGGCGGAAATGAATGACAGCTGAGCCGCAGTTACCAATTATGTAACGAACTCTGATGGGGTCTAATGTGTGCTAAAACCCGTGACCTCCACTGCGCAGCTCCCGTCAACAAACTCGATTAGCTTTGTGTGCTTGGTCCATGTTTGCCCTGCTGAAGAACTAAGCAGAACCAGTGTGGAGGCAAAGCCACAATGTCACTCTCTGCACTGTGTCTGCTTCATACTAAATGTACAGTTTTGTAATTTGACTATTGCCATAACACAACTTACTGTGGAGTCATTCACAGACTTCCAGAAATTAAATAAGGAATACGATCTATTGTATTTTGGATCAATTCATTTGGCACCTTAGACTTTTCTTTGTAATGTGGATATGAAATGAGAGAGAGTTATTATGAGCTAGAAATGAAGCGTGACTATTTGCATATACCAAGCGCATAGCTAGTCAGCAGGCCAAGCTTAACAGCAAGATCAAATGCTTGACAAGCCCCGCCAAATGCATCTCCTTAGATTTTATTTTCTTCTAAATAGTGAATGTGCATTTATATTAAATGCACAGCGAATGCTGGATGTGCATTTATATTGAATTAGAAGTAAACCTGTGCTTCCACACCCTGGTCCTGGAGGCACATTGGGTGTACTGGTTTTTGTTCCAGCTGCCTTAAGTTAATTAGCTTCGATTTAGATATAGACTGATTAATTGTCACTATTAAAAATCTCATGAAATTTAATTACATTGTAACTCCTTTGTGAAAGGAATGTGTTATAGTTGTGCTAAAATAAATAAAGTTAAAGGGTGTATTAGTTTTTTTTTCATATCTGCCCCATAGAAATGACTTTGGATGACTGCTTTGGTGAAACGTAACTGTTGGTCTGCAGTGTTATTATCTTAATTGTGTTTGGCCCTTTGTTAGTTGAACAAACAGTGTATGTTTAACTGAACAGCATTTGTATCCCCACTTTGATTAAATGATATAAACAAAAATAAGATGAATGGAGATTTTATTTGTTCTGCTCTGTGTTGACTGTATAGTACGCTGTATCATAACTGTGTTTTGAGGTAAAAGATGACACACAGGATGTTTCAGCTTAATGGTGTTGCAGTAGGTGTTATACTGAGCAAAACACTACCCAATTCATTGCCTGTAAGGCAATGCATGTGACTTTCTGTGAACATGTGAGAGAGCTGCAAGAAAGTATGAGCCTCTTTTTTGACAGTTTTTTTTTTCTTTTTCAACTGCTGTCCACATTGCAGTTGATTTCAACATTCAAAACAGTTAAGTGGTACTCTTGGTACTGATCAGGCTGTGGGAAGGATATGGCTCTCCTCATACGAATGTGAGATAAGATATGGTTAATCTACTCAAAACACGTAATGAACATGAACACCAAGCAGCATGTCTGTGAATGAAGGTTGTGCTTCCCCTTTCTGAGACCTCAAACAACAAAAGAATTGTTAAGCTTTGACCAAGCACTTTCTAAAGTTCTCAAATGAGATCAGAGAGAGCAAGGAGGGGAAGAGGGTCAGACAGACAGTGGCTTTAGGGTGTTAGACGCGCTCTCATTTCTTATGCTGCACCTGCAACTCCTGGTCTGACTCTACAGTAACACGGGACCCCCCAAATTTTGTGTTGGTAGTCCCATTTTAACACCCGGGTTTCTTGTTGCCTGTTTCAAGTTGGCCACAGAGTCCACGGACTTAGAGATCATGCTAGACACTTAGTCACCAAGTTCTTTTAATTATTGTCTTGATTGAACAAATGCAGGTTTCCCTCACTGTCTGCGAGAGTGCTAGTGGCCTGCAGAGGGGCGGAGAGCCTGCTGCACAGAATGAGCAGTTCTGCCCTTGCCACAAGGATCCGCCATTTAACTTGGTGCATGAGCTGTGGCACGTCAGAGATAGCATGTTTATTATCACAATACATTTTATCATTCACATTGTGTATTTCTTCAACAGATCCCCCCTTACAGTAAACACTTTACGTTTGAGATAAAATGGGAGTTTACGGAAGCAGTTCTTGATAACCGTCTGTCAAGGCTTAAACAACCAAAAGCTCTGGTCACAGGTATCTTTGTGAGAACAGATGCGTGATGCTAAAGCAGTATAAGGTGACAGCATGGATGCCTAGGTGATGCATTGAATATCCCTCAGTGTTTTCACTGTGATATCTCACTCATGACTGTCCCCCAAGGTCATTATGAAATAGATTGCTGATTCAACAGATTAAACATGTCAGAAGGGATTCGGTTCAATTCTGTCTCTGCCGCACAATGACACATGTCTTCACTGTAACTGTTCTCTCTGTTGAGATTTGTGTGAAATTACTGTTAACTGAGCAGGGATAATAGCTACTATAAATAGAAAAGCACTGTGAAAGAATCCCAGATGTTCAGTGCGGTGTAGCCTCTTGGTTTGAACAAAACGATTAACAGTTGGCGTCGGCATCGGGAACCTGAATATTGTGTTTGTGGTCTTTTGCACAGTCCATTCTTTATAAGTGCATGTGTAGTGAGCGCTTCGCCTGCTTATGACTGAAACCTCACCAAAATTCCAGGACTCCCATCAGAGACGAGCCCGAGCATTCCAATCAAGCGACATCTACTCCCTCGCCACTTTATTAGCACCCATCTGTCCAGACGGAGATGTTTTGCTTCTTCACAAGACCAAACTGACTCAGTCCCTCTGAAACGTCTCAATTCTCTTGAGATGTCTGGTCTCTGTCTATGATTGGCCGTTGTCCTCTCTTATGCTCTTATGCTTCTCCGACCCAGAAACCGAAAGTGGCTTGTGTGCCAGGGCAAGCAAAGACGGCCCCTGCTGTGATCCTGGAGTGGTTTGGTTTGAGTGGTAGACCAAGGTTAGGGTGCATACATACAAACACACATACACACACGTTCACATGCACTTCAAAGAACACTAACACTGAAGCACACACATGCACACACAGATGCAAGTGCTGAGCTATTTGTGGCTAGATTAAGATCTAAAGGGGTTTTTCAGTGGATACCAAACCATACTGAATTTTTCACCAATTCTGTGTGATCAGTCACAGACTGATAGCATTTGAATTTATTCAGTAAGCCTTGCTTGGCCCATTGTCCTAGCTGACTTGTGTTGCAAAAAAGACTGTATAGTACCACATATGTTTTGCCTTAAGAGAGAAATCCCCTTTTTTTTACATGGAAAGGTTAACATGTGAACATTGCAGAATCGTACAAAGTAGTTGTTAGGAAAAAGAACGGTAAAGAACTGGAAAGCTAAGGATGGGCACTGGCACTGTAAGTTTGAGCAAGGCACTTAGCCTGAATTGCTCTTGTAAATACCCAGCTGTATAAATATCATATCTGTCAGTCAGCCATGGAAGTCACCTTGAATAATACAGGGCATCTGCAATGCAAATAAATAATGAGAGCTAATGTTCTGTTGATCTCACTAATAACAATGTAAGCATGAGTCTCTTGTGGAATGTAAGCTATGGAATCCCAATGGGACAAGCTCTGGATCTAAATAAACAGCGCTGGTGAGTGGCTGATCAGGGCCTGTGATAAAAATGTGCATGTTTTTCATGGTGGAGGGTTGGCCACATGGTAATGAACTCATGTACTGGTTCTGAAAATAAATTTTTGTGCAAAAAGTTTTACTCAAACACACAAGCCCAAATACAATGAGGGTGCCATGGAACAAAAGCTATTTTCAATATAAGTTCATACGTGTGTGATAGAATTGCCATTTTAACCATAAATCCAAGACTATTCAATATTTTCATGTTCTGATATGTATACATATACACACAAAGTATATTTTTCATACTGGAGAACTCAGTCCTATGCTGTACACAAGGTGTCACGTGACTTTGGGCCAGCAGCTTCTAAAACCTGTGAGTCAGACGAACAAAAGACATCAGGTGCAATTTAAGGGCAAGTCATTCAGGTGTGAAACTGATACATTTTTAACAATGATGCAATAATTGGCTCTGAGTCTTTGGGCACCTGCTGACCAGCTGAATAATTCATACAGCAAACTGCTTGTGTCAACTATGGAACTTAAGAAGATAGCTTGGTGATGATGAGAGGATAAGAAAAAAGACCAGCAAAATGTATTTAAACCCAGGTTTTCTTTTCCTTTTTGTAACTTGTTGGTAAGAAATTGCCTTATTTAATTTTAATCGGTGAAACAAAGCTTGTGGCCCGTGAGGATGCTTGCATCATGTGAAGATCATGCCTGTTTCTGGTTCCTTTTCTGCCATACGTTAAGTGTGAACAGCCAATATATGATGCAGGGAAGATGAGTGGTTTGAAGTTTGACGCGCGCGTGGGCAGAAATGAGATCAGAGTCTGCAGAGGGCAGGTCCCATTCTCTCTTAATCCAATCAGGGGAGCATCCTCCTACGCCAGCGGTGTGAGCCAAACAAACCTATCAATGACTTTCATTTGGTGGTGTGCTAATGAGGCCTGTCATATAGACTCAGCCTTCATTTCCAGTCCACTTCCTTCTCGGTCTCAAATGTTTGAACAGATGATCAGGAAGGGCATTTGATCATTGTGCCAACTGGTCACTTCCATTCAAATAATATGAAATGGCTAACTCTTATTCAGCTGAATTTAATTGAGTATCAAATGTTAAGTACTCACTTGTAACTGTTTTGGGTTTTAAGATGATGCATCACAGTGTACAGCAAACCCTCATTTGTTTGCAAGCAATTTTATGGTGAGAAATTGAATCTATGCTTATTTATTGTCTGTAATATATTGTCTTGTAATCTTGCACTTGATATTTTGTCATGCATTACTAATGTTTCTTATATTTTCTTAAAGAAAGTAATTTAGTTTAAAGACAAAGAAATAAAATGTTCCTGTGAAATGGGACATTGACAAAACCATTGTGAGTTCCCCTCTCAGTTTGGGGCTCAAGATGGTTGATGGTTGAAAAGTTTTTTCGTTTTTAGGTCGATTAAGAATGTATGGTGCCTGGCATGAATGAAGACGGCTTGTTGGAAGTGGAAGGCACTGAGTCACAGATGTGTCTAACAGGGTGGTTTTAGTGCAGAGGACAGAACAAGACATGGCTAAGTGCACTGCTGTTAGAGAGAGGAAGCAGGAGGGAGAGCGAGTGAGAGTGAGTGAGAGGCAGGGGGGCGGATAGAGTAAGGGAGACTGCATGTAACTGCTAAAAGAACAGATGTAGACCAGTTAAGCCTTAGTACCAGAGTTGGAAGTTCAAGAGCTTGCATTAGACAGCTACTACATCTGCTGAGGATATTTTCAGTGTTTAACGGACAGAAGAGTGGGTGGATGCTGAAGTGTTCATTTCCTGTAACAACAAACTAAGACAGGCCGTTGAAGTTGATGAGGCAGGTTCCAAGACGGTGAAAGTGTAAAGGCCGGCACAAATAAAAAACATGCCAAAACTGGGCCTCGGTGTTCTTCTCACAATTGGCCCCCAGATGGTGGGAATAATGGAGAAACTCTCTTGTGTCTCCATTTTGTGAACCTGGGCTCTTACAACGACACATAACACTGATTTCTTTTAAGGCTGTAAAATACAGAGAGGTGTCCTTTTCAGTGTAGCTCTTATGTTTCTGGGAGCTCAGTGATGACTCAGTACAACTCATTATAACCCTGAACTGGGAGGTGAGCCCTGGTAAATGATAGAAACAGCCTTCATTATGCTCTTTTTCCTTCAGAAAAAGAATGACTGAGGAGTTAAATCACAGCGTACCATTTCCCTGCTCTACGTGCTTTTTGTGTTTCTGAGTGAATGTGCGTGTTCCATTTATGCTTTTGCATGCATTTGTTTAAATTATATATTTCTGTGTATGTCAGGAGAGAGTTAGTGTGAGTATGTGCATAGAAACACATGGATAACTTTGTTTGTTAGTGGTGTGTGTGTGTGTGTGTGTGTGTGTGTGTGTGTGTGTGTGTGTGTGTGTGTGTGTGTGTGTGTGTGTGTGTGTGTGTGTGTGTGTGTGTGTGTGTGTGCAGCCTAGGGCAATGTAGGATAATGTGGACTACTGCTTTATCAGGAGGCTCGTGATGTCTCTCATGTGGAGGAGAGAGGAGACAGCTCCATTTTACATCAGGCCCTTAGCAGTTGTGTTTGGATCAATAGCCTCAGCATTACATAGATACATGGATCCAGTGCGATGGGTGGTGGTGGGGTTGGGGGTTTGACAGCCAGACCACACCCCTGAGTGCATTTCCACTTGCTGGCTGACAGTCAGAGGGAGAAGGGGGTGGGAGGGCGGGGAACATCTACATGGCTGGAGGTGGGCTACGTGATGTATGATGTGTTTTTGGCATCCTGGTGTAAACAGCACATTTATTCCGAGACATTCGTCCATTTGTTCTGAGGTAGCCGGGGGAGCGAAGCTCCACTGGTGAAACAGCCTTTACTCACACCTGCAACAGCTGCCAGTGTTTGGACATTGTAGTTTACACAGGAAAGACCAGGTCCAAGTCAAACCCCAGCCCCTAAAACAAGACAAAAATAGAACCCTTGTTTTGGGTCCATTTTAAATATGACAACTTTTCTCAGAACAGTAGTTGCAGATCGCTTAATGTTTCCTATCATCACATGTTGGCTATGCTGCTGCATTAAGGGATTTGCCATGGCCAGAGGCACAGAGCCCGGCGTCAGAAGCGCACCCTGCGTGCTCGGCCTCAGTGCGACAGCAGCCTGTCTGGCAGTAGAATACACTGCGCTAATTACAAGGCAAGGGACACGACTTAATCACATTTCTCAAGGATTCCCCCCAGAGGGGCCACATCCATATGGAAATGTAATATATTAACATATTAAAATACTGAAATAAATTTTATTTTCAAGATGGAACAGATTTTACAACACCTCACAATTAGGAAAAAATATGTGAATTCCTGTCATTTGTGTAAAATTGTAATATATTTAAAATAAAGGGGGCATGGACAGTATCACTCACTAAGGTTTTTGTTGACATTACACTGGAGAAACTGCATGTGAGAGTGTGATCCCGGGATCAATCGCACTCAATAAATAAAGAATAAAGACAAGTGTTCGATGGTTTTAGGTACTCTTGAAGCATTCTCTTGAAGCCAGGATAGTGCACTATTGTCACACATCTGGAGATTCTCTCAGTGGGGCCTGCTACAGATCTTTGATGTGTCCTTCACAGCACTAGTTTTCATCCTATCGTCTTTTGAACTACTGAAATTGGTGGGGAATCTCATGTTCAGTCCCCCAGGGCTGCAAGCGAGCGGTTTTTCAGTTTCCCAGTTTTCTTAGAACGCTCCATAACTGATGGAGCAGAGCACTGCTGGTCCAGGGGGAGAATCGCTTATATTGAGGGCTTCTGAACTGGAATACAGGTGAGAATTCTTTAATGGGCTGACACCTTAATAACCCAAAGGAAGGACATATTAAATAGCCATCTTTCACCTTAATGTCATAGCACCGTACCCGATGCTAAATGCTGTGCATCACCTCGAAATGCAAGGGTAATGGAATTGGTAAAAGCAATTTTTATTGTTTACTTATTTTGAATTTCAGAAAATGCAGATTTGCTATCCTTTTTTTTTTTTTTTGCAATTATCAATTGTTCAGAACCACTGAGAATCACATACACGGACCGCACATGATGATACACGGACCGCAGTTCAATATTCAGAAGCATGTTTTGTCACCGGGAGAGCATGTGTTTTGATTTCAGTTTTCTGAAATGGGCTCGATGATGTCACCTTGTAAAATTGCACATGACCGGAGTGATTACTGCGTGTTGCAGTAATGTAAAGGATTGAGCAGCGGGAAGCATTGCCCTTCATCGCTGTTGGGGTGCAGCACATGGTGCTGTCGTGTGCTGCCGTCAGCCTGTTAGAGACGGGTGGTAGGGGGCTGGGGGGTGCTGGGGGGGCTCTGTTACATCTCTGTCAATGTGGCGGTGAGTCACCACAGGTCTCCTCCCACTTCTCTCTCCTATCTCGCACACTTGCAAAGACTCTCCCACACGCACACATGCATGCATAGACACACTCAGAGAGCCGTCCTGACCTACCAGCCCCTCCCCCCAGTCTCCTTGCAGCACGCGCTTGTGACGTCAGGTTGCCAGGCAACCTCTTGAGCAAACAGAATCCCTCTCTGCGTAGAGGGGAGGCCCCGTCCCGTTGTCTCTGCACGTGCCCTGAACATCCGCAGTACTCCCCACCCCCACTGCCCCCACTCCCCCAAACACAGACACACCATCACCCCCCTCTGTCAGACAGATATGCACGCATTGATTCTACCCCTGTGCACTGGCCCTTGAGCAGTTTAAGCTTCTTTCATGTAACGGTTGGCTTTTGAATTAGGCATAAGTAAGCTGATCCTGAATCAGCTTGTTGGGGGCAGGAGACACACTGAAGCCCTACACTTAAGACAAGATCAGGACCTCCACCCCCCCTCCTCTGGCCCCTGTCTCCCACATCCCTTATCTATAAACACGCTTAAAACTGCCCTGCTATCCCATCATCCAACACTACCTCGGTTTCTCGTGTCGTCTGGCAAGGAGCAGGGGGAACTAACAAGTGGGGAGACAGTTTCTCAAATGATAAGAGTCCGCTACTCGTAAAACAAGTGATGAATGAACTGCTGTGGCAGGGATTCCAGCGCTGCGACAGACGTTTGCAACAGGAGGGGTGGGTACAAGCTCTTGATCTCGCATCCACCTTTTTTTAGTGCCTCGGCATGCTCGTAGTTCCCCGATCCCGCAGTCAGATGGACTCCTTCTTCCTGATGGATCCCAGAGTCTCAAGCCCTCTCCCGTTCTGTTTTCATTTTGCTCTTAATTTTTCCATTTCAGCCCCTGACGCTGCTATTTTATTGCGGTGGTTTTACGCAGGCTTGTGTGCTTGTCTCCGTCAGTGCTGTACCTGCAGGAGATTATTGCACTGGGCTAAAATCCTCATTCCAATCAATCTGTTGCGGTACTGTAGTGCAGAGGCCAAATTATGTCACCCACAAAGCAGTTTTATCATGTTGGTTTTTACAGTTTCTGAAAATAATTTGATCCTGAATGAAAATATTAATATTGTTAATCCATATCCTAGTCATAACTGGGAGTTATGTTTAAGAAAAAATGTCCTAAGATATTAAAATCCAATTTTAACACACGTCAGGATGTAATTCATTTCAAAAGATTAATGTTTTTTCGGGTAATGTCTATATAAACCATAGATTGTGTCCTCATTTATACTACATGGGGATAGATTTAAAATGTTTATGATTATTTTGTATGTAAATTTCATTACACAATAAAATGTAAGACTTCTTATTCTCTAGTTTATGACACAGAAATAGCTGTCACTGTTAGCTGTTTTGCACATAGCTGCTTTGAAATTAATTAATCTTTGATCAATTTAGGTGGACACAAATGTCCGAACACAGCCACTGCATTTCTTTGTATTTCATGAAAATGCAATATCAGCAAGGCAAATACATACTACCCTAACACAGCTATTGAACACTTTGACTTTCAGCTATGCATTCCGTATTCATAAACCTGAGGAATGTTATATTTCAAATATTATTACATAAATTCTATGCTCATTAGACACATTTAAAACATATACTTGGGCTTGTAATCTCTTTTTTAATAGCTTACACTAACAGTAGATCTACTGATGCAAGCACTAACTAAAATGGTAGTAAGGCAAAAAGTATGACATAATTATTTGTTGAAACATTATTTTGAAACACTTCTACTTAAGTTAGTAACATTATAATTCACATGGATGGTGGATGTTGTATTAGTCTCACAAGATCACTGTTTCCCATTGAGGAAGATGTCTTGAGAATTCATCTGGTAACCAGGCTAATGTCATTTATAATTTCCTTGGAAGAGTGAGGTTAGCCCTCTGCACACTAAAGGTTTGTTGCCAGCATGACAAACATTGCCATGTTCCTACTTGTTAAATTACAGACGTGTGTGGGTTTTCTTGGGAAAACGTCTGGGTCAAGTGTGAACCGTACATCGTGCACAGTATCAAATTGTGTGCTCATTGTGTCAAATGCTGTACTCATTGTGAATGTACCGCAGTGTGACTGTGCCTGTGCCCCACTCAGAACCTGATGCCAAAATGTACCATTGAACCCTCTCATACAGAAATTAAATAATGCATTTGTGTTGCACAGATTATCCAGGTGTTGCCTACAGATCATTTCCCCAGATCAGTTACAAGCATGTTGACTGAGGAGTTTTGATTGCTAGACCATCAGGTTGTATGCAAAAGGGAAAGGTCTCAGGCAGCAGCTGGCAAACATACCATTTAATTGTATTATTCACTGTGAAACAATTACAAACATGCCAGGCCCATAACTTCAGTTACCAGATGCATATCTGCCCCCTTCAAAAAATTAATAAAAACAAATAAAATTCATCAAGTTTAGTAAACAAAGGTCACATACTTCTATGATCCCATACATCTTCTCGGATTTTATTGAACAGGGTTTGGGGGTGGGGTGTATTTCAAAGACGACATTGATTTCCCTCCCAAGCAGTCCCAAGTGATCAGTCACAAAGCTGTATTGGGACGATGTAACATTGCACATGAATGTGTCCAGTAGTGCATGCCCAGCTGCTCAATTAAATGAGAGAGATTTATCACCGTGCTTAATGTCTGTGAGAGAAAATTCAGGAAAATGTAAAGGCCAGCGTCTAACCAGTGGCGAGAGCATTGATTTGACTTGAGGCCGACAGCAGCCAGTTCACACCACCCATATGGATACATGGATACAACAAGGCAGGGCGACTGGATTTGGTGTGGCCTAGGGAAACCTGGAATGCGAGGTTTACACATATAACTAAAAATAAAAAAAATGCATGGACCATAACTGTATATTCTCTAAGGGGCCTGTTCTGCTCTTATGTCTCCTTGGTTTCGGATTCTCAGATCCATCCAGCCATTCCATCGATTAGCTTTCAGGTGCTGGGGGTGGATTTACACTGTATCTGCTAGCCTGTGGATTTTACAGTCCAGAACACGGCAAAGAGCAGGGAGGGTGAAACACGGACCCAGCAGACGTGTAGTGCTGAAGTGATTTATAATCCTACCCCGCTCCACTCGGCTCTGAGTTTATCATGCTGTTGTTTTTGTGAACGGCTTTATTTCTTTGCCTGTGTGCCTGTAGTATGGCTATGAAAGGTTAAATAAATAATAATTAAATAATGACAGCAACAATAATATTGTAACAGTAATAACTTTACAGCAGCTGAATTGTTAATTTAGCACTATAAGACCTATAGTAAAGAACTCCACTGATCCAAAAGAACACCCCCCAGCAAAACAATGCAACACCATTCAACCGATTTGTTCAGCTTTTTAGCCTTTTATAATACTTTCATATTAATGTACTATACCAACACCTGAGGCGTAGTGCATTTTAATGTTAAACTATGCAACAATGTTGTCTATGCGATATTTCAGTATGCTGTGACTATGCTGAAGACAGCACTGTTCTTGTACAACACAGCAGGAAAAGGGATACAGTAAATTGCACACGCTTTCAGGTTTTTAGATTTGATTTGATTCCCAATTCAATTAAATGTTAATTAAGGACTAATTAGACAGAACAATCAAGATAACTGGAGACACTGAAGTGATGCTTCCTCAGTAATGTTATTTTATTTCATCTCACTGTAATGTTTAACAGTTGATGCGTGATTTCAACAGGAACATTTCTGTATTTCATGTTGTTTTAACTTATTTTGTTTCAGTAGATGTGATTTCTGCCAAATGGCTTTTCCTCACTCACTATATTGTTTGAATGGCTCAACATGTATTGGCTTTAAAATATTTCATGAGGACTGTGTATGTTTTTGAATCGGAGTTCAACCTATCACCACCACATGTTAAAAATCAGAGATAGTATAGGTGTCAGATAGTTGCTTAAAATACTGTAAGCATTATTAATATTATTTTTATACTCAATGAACTTCACAAATGTTCTTGTACAATATAAAAGAAAAATTGATTAGAAACTATGGAATACAGGACAGTGTTTTCATAGGCGATAGGTTTTGGCAGGGGAGAAAGCTGTTCTCGTCCTAAGGCTGGAGAGGAAAGA
Source organism: Albula goreensis (assembly GCA_022829145.1). NCBI lineage: Eukaryota > Metazoa > Chordata > Actinopteri > Albuliformes > Albulidae > Albula > Albula goreensis. The sequence continues at coordinate 18,101,566 of CM040761.1, read as the reverse complement.
GTCATTTGGCTTTCTCAATGTACTGCACATAGGAAACTATTTTTTTCTTCTGTTTGTGAGATAAGATCATTGCACTAAACTCAGGGCTGGCTGAATGTGGGGGAGACTCTACTGACCTGAAAGAGATGCACAGTAATAATGGAAATGACTTCATTTGATGTCAGTTATGGCCAAATTTGATGAATCATGTAAGGGATTTGCTCTTGGCAGGAATCCCCGAACTGATGGAAAACATGACGCGGTTATCCTCGCCCACCTTCAGCATCGTTAAGGCTCTTGGTTGGTTTTGTATACTTCCAAGAATCACTTCACTGGGTATAGCGGGCCATTCTCCCCCATGCTCTGCCCATCTGCTGCCTTCATGAACAGATGCACAGTGCATTGCTGCAGAATACATATATATGTGTGTGTGTGTGTGTGTCTTTCCTAAGATGTTTTCTTCAGAATATATTATATATTTAGTCTTTCTGATGTGCGGTAGTTATCCCAATGTGTTTTTGTTATTTTGATACTTTTAACATTTATGTTGATAAGTTTTTTTAAATATTTTTCATTATATTGATGAATATTCTGTCTGCTCTAGGGTATTTTTTTGTGTATGTGTTTATATGCGTGTGTGCATGTATGCATACATTAATAGCTCATACCTTGATGGATAAAACGCCAAAAAGACACATTTACCAAAATGGTTTGAGTAAACCAATTCAATAAGACAGTTTGACTCCTGACAGTCTCCAAACTGGCTTTTATTGTGTAATAGCAGGAATCTAAAAGTAAACGTGGAGATGCCATGTATCACAATGTCAGAGTGATTATGTGATGTGTGCTTAATGTTTACTTAATGATGTGATGCTTGAGGTTCTCACTCTGGAAGATGTATGGTATTTTTATGATACTCTACAACAGTACAATGCAATTGAGCATTGAAACGACAATGAAACCAAATTGCATTGGAAATAATGTTGAACTCCCTTTTCTTCTTCCCTGGACATTTTAAGCTTGGACTATGAATTCCATGTATTGCTGGGAATGAAGATATGGACCAGTGTATTCTTCCAAAATTGTCTGGATGGTAGTCTGGATGATAGCCTTTAAAAGCTATTTGTTTAACTAACTGCCATGTTTTTGAACAGTAATCTCCTAGTATCTCGTGATATGATTTCTATCAATGAAGAAGGCAAGATATAAAGCACAAGCAAGAAACACTATAACTAATGTTTGTCCATTCACTTCAGTGGTGAAATTTGATTACCAGCCCATTATGAAGCTGGAACTATTGTTTCCATTTTATGGTGGCAAAAATGGCTGCAATCGGAAGGAAACTCAAATTTGTGTGTAATCAGTTCCTTTGAGATGGACTGATAATGTTTATGGTTGCTCACATTATTGAGGACTAATTCACTATTCCATTTTAGATGGAAATATTTCTGAAACAATGGATTTGCTGTCCATCTGGTGTTATATGTATCTATATACATGTTATGTTATGTTATGTTATGTTATGTTATGTTATGTTAACACTAGATGTTATACACATTTTGCTATATCTTGCTGATGTCTGATAGGGAGCAGTCAAACTAAACTATATATAGCCCTGAAGACTTACAGACTAATATGAACACCATTATATAAACATATTTTGTTCACCTTTGATCAAATAGGGTTTTGGGTTTGGGAACCATCTAAATAATACAGTGGTTAGTGTGAACATAGCAGTGCTCATGGCTCATATCTCAGGTTATTTACAACCAGTAAATACCTACAGTTTGCTTTTCTCATTGTAGAAGTACCTGCTGTTTCCATCAGTGTGGTTTCAGACTTCACTGATTTGATATCACATAAAACCAACAGTCATTTTGAGAAGGTGGTTGATTCTTAAAATCAGGGAGCATATCACTGATGGCAAAATACTTGATAATTTTATCCTGCCTGTGCATACATGCCATCTCATACATAAACATGGACACAAACACCTGAAGTGTACCATTTGTGAAAGACTATTCATTGTTTTCCCCCCTGGAACTGAGTATATCGGGGGAATAAAAATAGTTCCCAAGTCAGCTTTCAGAATGCTATCTTGCCTTTTCAGAGACCTGCTATCTTTGGCATCTTTTGTGCATTTTTGGGGCAAGGGCAGGGTGTAGTAATCTAGCGAACTAAATTGGCCATAAATGGGTCCTGCTGCCAGAGCAGTGCTGTGTTTATCATAGAAAATAAATGAAGAAGAAAACTTATATTGAGCTTTGCTTATGTTTGCTTATGTTAGTCACTTTCTCAAAGGGCAATGACTAAAAAGAGAGTGACACTGTGTATGCGATGGACATTCAGCGTTTGCCAGTATCACAGTAGTGTCCAAAATAGGTTTGGACCTTTGTGGGTGTCTATAGGGTAAAACACTGACTGGCTTGAAAAAAGAGAATAATGAAATAATAAATCCCATGGTTAACAGACACCACTGCCACAGCCAAGCTTAATTGACCAATGACTTTACAATAATACATCTACTGGAGTTCTGAGAGACATCAGCTTGGTGAAAATCCAGGTGGCTTTTAAAAAGGAAATGGGGATTGACACCCTAGTAGCTTATAGCGTTTAACTTACTAAACCAAGAAATCCAAACTTTTTCACACTGAAATATTTGCATTTCTAAAGAGAGAAAAGGAAAAAAATAAATACAAATGAAAGATTTTTCTTCAACTGGATAAGCAGAGTATTAAACAAACATTTGTGGGCCAGTAAACTGAATGCATCTCTTTCTTTCTCTTTTTACAGAGACTCCATTGGTGATCCTGCATATAGTCAGAGGACAGATCTTGTGGTAGTTGAACCGGGACATCTGAGGTTTTGGGGGCTGGACACTCCACACCCCTCCTTCCCCCTTGCTGCCCCTCTACCCTGCTCACAGGAAGGAGCTGGGATCATGCTAACCACCCCCAGTTCCAGTTTAAACGATACCCAGGGATAACTACTACCCCCCCTTCCCCTCCCCCCACCCCCTCCCCTCCACCCATCAGTGGAGCCGCCGAAATGGGCGACGGGAGCTGGGTGTGCCTGAGCCCATCCGAGTTCACCCAGCTGCAGCAGTACAGCGAGTGTGAGTATCACTTCCCACAATCCTCTTAGGCTGTGCAGGTCTAATGTCCCAGTTGGAAGAGGAGGGGAGGAGGTTAATTTTGCACGATCAGTCAAATATTCAGGCAGACTTTCCATTGAGAGATCTGGAACTGAATGAATACCATTTTGCAAAGTACAAAAAATGTTTTGCTGAAAACTGTTCCAATTTGTGTTTGCCTCAATTGTGTTTCAGACTCTTTGTAACTTATGAGGAACCAGGAAGAACTGGACTAGTCTTTTTGATACCCTGGTCCTAGGGACAGGATGTTATGTCAAGTTGTTATTGAGATCCTCTGTGTTATTTAATTCAGTCCACTCACAGTCACACTCATACAGAGAGCTATTTGGTATTCTAAGAACAGAATTTAGTAATGTTCTTTTCAGCTTTGTGTTTGGTCTTTTTGAATTCATCGTGTCAGAGTTTGTTATTCAAACGTTTTCTTTGGGAGTATTAAGAACATTGTTGAGGTCAGTAGCCTTTGAAATTGTCATTCTGTATTTTAGAACTGTAACACTCATTTATCTCCTCAAACCATACTATAACTCAATGTTACTTTGCAGTTTATTTCTTGACATTTTTGTTCAACATAGTAGTAGTAAGTAGTGAAGTTCTCACAGAGCTGGCAATGTGGAAGGGAGAGATTTTAAACAAAATCAATCATCTTGATTTTTTGCCAACTTTCATAATTGAGAATCATGACTTCCCCAGTTTTTTTTACAAATTAAATCAAATGGTGCCAGTGATAGCAAAATCTTGCTTTCACCTGATTAGTTTTCTGTTCTGTTAAAAAGGAGTCATGATGTTGAATCATTTCTGGAACCACTTATGTGATTTGTGAAATGTGGATTTAAAATAAAAAAGCATCCCCAAAACTTTCTTCTGATTTGCTAAAGATCATTTGGATTGACTCGATACACTGTTTACTTGTATTACTTACGTTTTTTTTGCATTTGCTATCAGTAAAACAAAGCAATCTTCCTACTTTATCATCAAGCTCAGAGGCAACTGTCGGTAATGGATGTCAGAGTGAGGGGAAACACTGGATTTGTTTTTACCATGCTCGTTCATACACGCCCCTGTGCAAATAAGGTGCGTGGGCTGCAAAACTTCAACCCAAACAGGGCTGTGTACGGAAAAGAAGTGCCTGTTTATTATGACACCGCTTGGTGAAGAGCATGCACAGGGTTTTGACTACTGGACTATTTACAATGAGCTGTTAGTAGAAAGACCTTGTACGTTGTTCTAAACCCAGGAGATAGATCTATGTCTTGTAGCTGTCACCATAGTGGCCCTGTAGGACTAAAACTATATGTGTGTGAGTGTCCTTTGTGGGCATGTGTATATGTTGCACAACATGGGCTGATGTAAAAATGTAGTAGTTCAATATTGCAAAACAGTGAGATTGCATTATGTACCTCTGCCACCAGGTTAAAGCAACATGATGAATCATGAAACAGGATATCTCTTTACTGTGGGGAAAGCATAAGCAAGCAGGGGTCCAAGACAGTAATAAAATCATACCTTTTTTTAATCACACGAGAAAGCCATGACTTATTTTCTTATGTCCTCTGAAACATTCTCAGATTCTACAAAGAAGCTGAAAGATGTCCTGGAGGAGTTTCATGGAGATGGCGTTCTGGCCAAGTACAACCCTGAGCAGGTACAGCACTAATCTCCAAGCACAAGCTCATCTGATTTATGACACAGTTAAGAGACATGGGGTTTGGGGAGTGGGGCAGACATTACACCGCATTTACAAACCTACTGAGAGAGGGCCTCACTGATGGAGAAACTGCCCCTAATCTGTCACCCGCCAGTCTGACTCGTCCCTGTCCGCATGTAGAACAGACAGCTCAGCTTTCACCTGCTGCACTTCTTCTGACAGCACGCCTGTATGCTGTGTCACCATGGCAACGACAGCAGTCAGTTTTTAGCATGTTTGACTCTTTCTTAGTGGACCCCCCAAACCCCCTCCCTCCCCCATCCCCAACATCACGCAACCCTTCGAATGTGAAAAACGACCTCATCGGCATGAAGCAACTCTCAACCTGATGCCAGACTTCATCATGGGTAGAATTACTGTCAGTGCTGTCAGAAGATCGAACCCGCCACCAAGATTATCACAGAGTGGCAGCATTCAGCCCTCATCAATCAGCCAGCCCACAGCTCATAAATTCACCCCCACACCCCACATCCTGGAACAAGCCCAAAATGGAGGTGACATGCCATCAGTGCCTTCCTGTCCCTTTATTTCATCCTCATGAATGAGTGATGCCAGGTACAGCTGTAAATACTGAGACAGGAGGTTCCCAGAACAGCTGCTGCTTATGGGCTGGGCAATCCTAAACTGTACAGGCTTGGTACTGCTGTAAACAAGCCTAACCTGGAATACACTTTTGTGAAGTAGTAATGTAGCAACATTTGTTTAGGGTCAAGGCAAGGGACGGCCTCTTGAAATGGAGACACACCTCCACAAGTACTTTATTCAAACATTTTTCAAACGCAGCACCAAAGATGCAAGCAAACTGAAATGCAAGATAACAGAAGAAGGAATGAAACAGGTTTAGAACAAAATTAAATGTTTAAGGATTTTATATGTAGGAATACATGAAGAATTTTCCATTCTATTTGAAATGCTTCAACTATTCCCCCCCCCACGACTACAAACTTCTTCATTTATTGGTCGTGACTGGAAAATTGTTGATAGTTGTTACAATACCCATATTTTCCACCTGGCTGGGACATCCCTGGTAAATATTGTGTATTCTTGTGAAATCCATCATCCTTAGTGGGTTCTATGCAGTAGCCATGAAGCCTGAGGCGTGTCATCTTTCTGACACTACGTTTCCCCTGACCAATGAGATTTAACCACACTCTCTCCCTCTCCACTCCCCCTCCACCCTCACCGCCAAACAGAAGCAAGACGTTCTCAGCCAAGTAAGCCACCATTGTGTGGGATTGCATGACCTGTGAATCTGTGTCTACAGACTGCATGCCCTGACGTGACCTGTTCATTTTTCCCCTTCATCTTGTTATCAGAGAGCGAGAAAGAGAAAAAGCCTCTCTTGGTCACGTCAGTGGTCACCAACTGTCCAGCTGCCGACGCTTCTGTGTGTCCGCCATGTGTCCTTGTGCTCCTCTCAGCCTTCTCAGAGGCTACCGTGTGAAACACGTTGCTGCAATGTTACAGCAACGCTGTGGGAGTGTTGCACGCTAACTTGCTAAGTCAGATTTTCTTTGTGTTTTTTTTTTTTTTATCTCCTATATTTTGGTCATGTCCACTTGACATTCAGTACATGTAATATGAGGGTGGATTTCAACCTACAAACACCAACACCCTTGGGACCACGCTTCAGACAGCATTATGTTGTATACTAAAATGACTCTGTTGAAAATATGCCTGAAAAAAGGCAACTCTGCTGCTTTTACTACTGGGAAGGTTGTCATAGGGATGAATGACTCTGAATGTTCTGTAAGTCTCCGAGGTATCATAGAAATGTTTTCATCACAGTCATTACAAACTCTCTTTATCCATTTCTTGAGATGGAAATTTCGGTCCAAAAATGTTTCTACCACAATATACGTGTTACAACATAAAATAAATGACATGGATCTAATAGAAAGATTGTGTGTGTACTCGCATCGTTGTGAATTTAAAAAGGAAGCTTGAGGGCCAGGCTGATCCACAGCCTTTGTCTGTTAGGTTACCTGTCATTGTTTACTCTCTCTGGAGAAAATCAATTTCCATTTGTTTGCAATGCTTTGAAAGTGGAACCACCTGGCTATTACTTTATTTTTCAGTCAGCAGATTACACAAAGAGTGTTATCTGACTGTCATTTGTCATCCTATCATGGCAAATTTCATCATCCTTTCATTACATATTTATTACAGAGATAAAGGACCAAGACAATATTAGTCAATTTCATAACTGACATAAAAAAGTCATCCATTTGTTTAAAATTCGCCGACAGATGTACTCACATAATTCATGTATTTACAGTTTTTTTTTTTTTTTTTTTTGAGTAGCACAGCAAGCCTTGATCCACTCTAAGGCACAAGGCTTGAACCCACCACCCCTGGGGCCCAGTGCCCAAACCACGTCTTTACACCGTTGTGTCTTTTGCCTCTGTATTTCACAGATGTGCAGTGAAGATTGTCTTCCATCGAGTACAGCCTGTCCACCACTGGTGAATCATTTTCACTTAGAGTTCCGTGGTCACTAATTGTCCCTCCGTCCATCTGTCTGTCTGTCACAGCCCATTGATTATGAGGGCTTCCAGCTCTTCATGAAGACCTACCTGGAGAATGACATTCCTGAGGAGCTATGCCAACACCTCTTCACCTCCTTCAAAAGCAAGACGGGGGAGGGCTCACCTGCAGCACCCCGCACTGGGGCCGGACTGTTAGGTAAGCGATAATTCTCTGCTTCCACATGACCCATCTAACATATGAATCATGTGAAACCAACAATGTTAATCGCTTCTTTTTAATCTTCTAATTTCCAAATAGTCCCCATATACCCAAACAGACTGTTGGCTCACCATGTTATATGTGAGCAGTGAAATATAACCAGCAGGAAAAGACAAGGGCCACTTACATTTAGTGCAATATTAAAAAGAAATGCAAATAGTGTGGGTAAAATAGGTGATGGTTTTATTGTGTTTCATAATGAAATCATGGCTGCTGAATAAAAGCTGGGGTTATTTGGGGACAGTGAAACCCTGTTAGCCTCCACCCTCAGTTTGTGCGTGCCACTTCTATGAGCTACTGCTCAATCCTACCAGAACGGCAAAAACATTTATCTCACTGATGAGTCACTGCATAAGGAAGGAGTTTTAACAACAGCGGGACCTTTGGGTCAAACATCTCCTTTAAAATTTAAGCAAACTTCAATGTTGCCTGCTACTGGTGGGATAGAGAGAAACTAGAGAGATTTATCATGATACCAAACAAAGATCCAACTACATCCCGTGTATCCTTCTGCTGTTTCTACACAGAGATTATCTCTTCCATGACATTTGATACCTCTTAGTCATCCCTGATTGGCTGGATGTGGCAGAGATGGCTAGTGTGGGGGTGGGGGGTTGGTCATGTGGTCCGGAAAGATTCTTTGAAAGGAAATGCAATACCACGGGAACCTGTTACAGTTTTTTTTTTTTTAACCCACAATTCATGGCTCCTACTTACAGTCCACCCCCAAACAACAACATAAATGACAAAAATGATATTTGTAACTTTAATATTTTTAATTTTCCTTTCTGTATCTTTAATTTGATATCCTTATGGGTTTAATATTCAAATAAATTCAGTTCTTTGGAATGGGAAAAATCAGGTTGTCTCTGATAGTGATCTACTGATATACCCAGATTAAGATAAAAACAAAAATAATACACAGAATATCCTACCTGAATTCCTGATGCGAATAAGTTCTGTTGCTCCATAGAAGGAACATGAGCAGTTGGCCACACTGGTTCCAAACATTCCCTACACCAACATGAGACTTCATTAACTCCTTTTTCTTATTGAATTGAACTATCAGTATGACCCCATGACCTATGATCGTTAATGACAAACTGATTTACTATAACAGAAGTGAAATTTACTATTACACTTTTAAACAGTTCAACATTTCCTTATTTCCCTTTCAAGCATAATTAAGGATGTCAATATTATAAATAAAACAACTATCACTATATAGTCCTTAAGTGAATTACCGAAATTTCAGACAGCCATACAACGTATTTGGCTCATTTATGCTCTAGCGTGAACGGAACTGGTCTTAACTCAATGCTCTTTCTAGAACAAAATACCATATATTCGGTGCAACGCACACTCTGTCATAAAAAGGTACGTACACGTAAGGTACGCTCATATAAAATACAATGCTAGCTAGCAGCTTAACTTATTGTTAAATACAAGGATAGAAAATACACTGCTAATAGGAAACCATGAGCTAGCCTTGGCATTAGATACACTGATACAAAATGCACATATGTGATGCTCAGAAATGTAACAATACTTCCTTAGTACAACGATTGATTTTATTTTTAACAATACGTGACACAAACAAACAGATTTTTGCTTTACAACACTAGCATTTTGCGAGTTAGCAAATGCTAGCTGTAGCTACCGAACATGAACAGCATGTTAATTTACCGGAGTTTCCGGTAGAAAAGTGATCAAATGGGTGATATACTGGCTACCTCTGGTCAATAATCTGGTGACTAACAAAAGAGTACCCTATTAGGATTCAGATAAATTAACTGGATATTTTAATGTTTTGCGATTATTTTTCAGGATTTCTCACTCGGATTTTTCCCCATGTGGTTTGCCACTAGGGGTAGCTATTGTCTCAAGTTACACTTCACAGCGCGCCTGCGCTCTCTACTGGGAACCCAACAGATTGCTACTCTAATTTGCACAAAACAAAACGAACGTTTCCTCTGGGTTATATATGCATTTAAGAAACAATTAATTACAGTTTTTTAACTGAGTTACTTTGCAATGTATAGCTGTTCAATATGTAGTACAAGCATTGATGGTGTTTCACATTGGGGTGTTTCACAGGCGTAGGCAGGTAACTCCTACAGTTCATGTGTCAGCTCATCGTCACTTCTTACCACATTGCAGATGCACCATCAATTACATACTGCTACACATCGCAGGATGATAATGTTGGCATATATTCGGTTCATGCTCCTCCTGATGGCTGCTAGAAGGGAATGAGACCAACAAACCTATCCAGTTTAACTCCTATCATTCCTCAGCAAAGCTGGACCAACTGTTGTCCCTCCCACCAATGCAGACTTATGGCCATGGCGGGTAATGGTGAGGCTGAGACTTGCTTTCCAACGCATGTGTTACTGTGTAAGGCCAGATTTCAGTCAGTTTTTGAATTTACACGGGTGTTCACCTAATCCTACCATATCATCTATTTTATTTGTAAGAACACTTTGTAGAGGAGTGTCCTTTGAATTAATGCATTGATTTAATTTTTCCTTTAGCAGTGTCCTGTGCCAGGGTTTTGCTGGTTAGGTACATCAAAGCCCACAGCTTGTTAGCTGGAAATGTAAACTCTGGAACACGTCCAAAGCCATATGGGTTTATCTATAGTCCTGTCTGGGTCCTGGCACGACCACCCCCGCACTAAGCAGGCTGCCCATGGTGCACTGCATCGTTGGTAAAGGAGGAGACAGATGGGAAGAGCCATCCCCGTTGATATAAAAAGATGCCGCGTGATTTCTGTCCAAGTGCATGCCCGTCTGAGTACATAATGAGCTGAGATGCTCTGTTTCACTGCTGTCCATGTCTCTGTCTAAACGGTGGCTGCGGTGATATAGGGGTGCTGTTTATTAGCGAATCCTATGTCTCCATCTAGTGATAAATCTGTTCATGGTAGATATATATGAGTTTTTTTCCCCTGCTGAATTTTGAGAATTTTCCTTGATTTGGACATGACACTGTAATCATCTTTAAATTGTGTTACATTCAAACCATCCCCAGTGTTTAAGTAACAAAGGAAACAAACACAGACCCAATGGAGCTACACCACCACAGAATCCAAAGCCAATACCAAAGAGTGAACACTGCAAACAAGCAACATACAATGCTTACTGCCGGACTCCAGAACTGCAGAACTGCAGGATGCCAATACACACATATAAACAGTTATACCTACACAAGCAGTTTACAGGGTTTTGCAGGAGAGTACAGTGGGAAGACCAGAGCAAGGCACTGCAGAAGCTACCAGCCATAGATGGAGAAAAGTGGTGTTTCTCCTGAAATTAAAAAAAAAGATGAGTAAATATGAAAGTGAGTCTTCCACAGACTTCTGCTCTGACCTTACATAGCCAAATTGAAAAGGTGCTTGAAAAAATAAAATAAACACTGCCTGCGCCTCTGAAACCTGTTATACAAAAACAAAAGCACACAACAGTGACTACACTTACAAACAAAGACTAGCAAGCAACAGAGCAAGAAAAGATCCCAATGCAGAGGATATGGGCCAATGTATCTTTTTGAGGGAGTCTTCATCAAGTATAGCAGATTTTCCAATTAGCATATTCAACTGCCTCGACTGGCTTCTCTAGCTCTACCTAGAGGTACAAACTGAAAGTAGCCTCTTCACAGCTGCACATGGTAGGGGAAACTGAGGGCCATAACAATTATTATACAAATGACTCTCAAAATGCTTCTCAATTTTCAGAAAATCGTTGTTTCATAATTACAATGACCAAGTTTTAATAGGAATCCATTGCCATCTATTTAGACTAGCTCTGAGAGCACTGCTAATTTATTGTTATAATTACATATATTCGAAAGGGGATTGAGTCACAGCATCACAGTTGTGCTTGCTGTGACCAGAAAACCAAATAAAAAAGCAAGATTGAAATTTATTTTTTGCAAAAACAGGCCAATAAGTCACTTATTTTCACTAAATGTTTTTTTTTTTTTTTTTTTGAGAATCGTGGATCACACAATGGGAATGGCTCATTGTGTTTACAATAAATCAGTGGTCTAATTGTCTCTAGCTCACATTTCTTTCTGCTTTTTAAAGAAGCACCGTTTTTTCTTTTCTTTTCCGTGAATTAATCCTATATTTATAGCTTCCTCTCATAACATAACCAAACAAACTTCAGTATTTGCCTCTTTGAGAACCCTCGTTCTGCTGTGCTAGAGGGTGACTTATACACCCAAAGACACATTTCTCTATTTCTCCCATATACCATGGCAACCATTTTGTTTGTTGGTAGTTTGGTGTCCAAGTCATGTGAATTCCAGTTTTGGAAGTCAGAAGTTTTAGCAGAGCTGCATAAAGGAGTTTCATTATTCTAAAGATATGACTCTGTAGTTGCTCCTTCTCCCTTTGGGTCTAATTAATGAAGATTTATTTTGAAGGTTTATTTTGATGTGTATTAAGCCTTTTCTCAGGGGCCCCTCCATCCCGTCTGACTTAACCGTTCTGAGCCTCCTGCTTTTCCAGCCCACACAAATCTCACTGTACTAAAAATATAAACGAGATTAATGGAGGAACAACTGTGGTCTCTGCAATGGGCCCCTGTGCCTTTTAACTTCTCCATCATGGTAACATACAACTATGGTCATTTCTGACACTTGCACATGGCTCACTCCTTTTTCATTTCTCTCACTCTCTCTCTCTCTTCTATTCCCTCTCTTTCTCTCTCTCTCTCTCTGCTCTCATATGCATTTTTTGCCTCTCAAACTCCTGTGCCTGCAGAGCCTAGATCAATCGATGCTGGCATCTCTATACAGACTGAAGTGGCATGTGCCCCGATAACAGGTATCATAGCAGCGCAGTGTGACATCGCCTTCCGGGTTTCCCTCTGTGGTTATGGTGTGATAGAATGTCATAGAAAGTCTGCTTCTGTGCGTGTTTGTGAAGTGACACATGTGTGGTGCTATGAATAGATTACCCGAGTGGATAGAATAATTTCATGGTTCATGGTTTCATGTAATTTTGTAAGATTTCTTTGCTGTGTCTTAAAGCTGTGTGCATACTGCTTATCTGTGTAAAACCCATGTAATTGTTGTTTCCTTTCCAGCAATACCTGTGAATGTGTGTCCAAGCCATTGTGTGCATACTTGATATCTCTCTTAACTATCTCCCTGTGTATTTCTTTCCCCCTCTCTCTCCTTCTCTATCTCTGTGTTCCTCGTGTCTGTCCAGAGTAAAGTATTCACACTGTGTCTTCAGAGCTAATTATATGCAAAAATCTTTTCCCTCTCTCATGAATTATCCAGTTTGTAAATGTATAAAGTCTCCACATCCTGATCCTCCACCGTTCCCTCCCTAGGAATGAACGGCAAGAGCATCCTGAGCGCCATGGCCCGTCACACGCCAGAGCAGGCCGCTGCCGTCATGGCGACGGGGTCAGGGGCCACCACGTCTCCCTGCTCCTCCCGCTCTTCCTCCCAACGGTCTGGGACAGGTGGCCATACGCCAGCTGGCCCCCACCGGTCACCTTGTGCCCAGCCCAAACCTTCAGGGGGCGTGAACAATGCCCTGGTCCCCTCTAAGTGCCCTGCTTCTCCACACCTCATACCCCAGTCCCCAGGTAAGGACCCTGCAAGGGACTTTCTGTTACTTTCTGTCACTGATTAGTTTAGAGATTTATTTTATTTGTATAATCTTATTGATTCCTGATCATTAGCTGGAAAAAAGGGTTACCTAAGAACGGTCACACAGTTCATATACAGCGGAGTGTCGAGCCTTTGAAAGCTTTTTCAGATGGTACAAGTTATAACCAGTGACCACATTCTCAAGGTAACAATAGCCATCACAGAAGTCCAAGACACCTATGATAACACAGACAAAAGAGGTAAAATGTGAAGCAGAGAATGCAATGAACAACCCGTTTCTCTTGCAATATTCTTACCATCACACATTTTATGGATATATTTAGTTATTTTTATTGTCCTTCCCTCCTCCCTCCTTTCAGTACAGATTTATGGATGTGATTTGCCCATTATGTTGTTCTGCTCATCTGCTGACTGCAGCTTAGAAAGGAACAGCATCCATATCTGTTGTCATTAACTCGTTAAATTAAGCGAGTCCCTGAAATCGAAAGTAATTGACTAATAGATCAGATTGTGGAATGAAAAACTGTCTTGACCCATAGTGTAAGGGTGTAGGGTGAAAAAGCAGATAAGAAACAGGTCACGAAAACCTTTTGACCCTAGTTACAAGACACCATGTAATATGTTCATTTGTCATTAAGAAAATGGATGAATGCATTTAATGTCTGGAACCTTGTGGAAAAAATTATGACAGGGATTATGGAGCTTTTAGTGATTATAACAGGGATTTGTGGCTTTGGAGTGTGAGGACAGTGGGTAGCTTTATTTAATTTCCTTAACAGCATGCATTTAAAACAATGGAGATTTGGGCAGGAGGGGGTTCAACAGTGAAGCAGTTCAACAATAACACCAAGTATGTGTTATTTATTTATTTATAATTGTGTGTGCAAATTTCACACATGCACACACGCACGCACACACACTCAAGGGTTGCCAGTTTTTTCTTTTTTCGTGCAAATACGGCGCGTGCAGTATTTGTGATAATGCCCACGCGGGGGCAGCCTTTCTATACCAATACGCTGTTCTGTTGAGGTTTGAAATGTTTTCAAACGAACATGTTGCATAACGGCTTTGATATATTCGGTACGATGTAAATAACCGAGGGGAATTCTTCACTAAAAATTGCCAGTAATGCGCACTGTTTTCCATCTCTTCTTCCAGCATCCTCTGATCGTGTCATGTAATAACTCACTAAAAAAGGCAGAATATTATGGTTTCAGATAACTTGGAGTCGTTAAATACAATTCTCAAGCAGTTTTGTTTTCAGGCACTCCAATCTGTTAACATTTGTATAAACATTCAGTAGAAATGTTAACAGTATTGATTGTCCAGTATGCTCTGTTTACTGGTCTGCAGAGCATAGTTCCCCTGCAGTCATGCAACATAGATGATTTCACAGAACACTGCTTCAAGACAGCCGTGTTAAGATGGTTAGTTGGGAAGTACAGCTGAATTTCAGAAATGTGTACGTTCCGAGCAAGACAGCCTAGTTTGAATACTGGCCTTAGACTCTTAACTTTCCAAATTCAGCAGGTGCGGGGCTGTCAAACCGAAATAAATTGCGGTAATGCAATGTGTTTTTTTAATGTAATGAAGATATCGTATGGTATTGAGTAGCTGGCGCATCGATTATTTGGAATGGAGATCTGTGTGATGTTTCTGTCAGGGCAAAGTAAATTTTATCGCAGTTTGGAATGTTGGTGTAGACGCGTAAGTACCGGATACCTCTTATCTGACATTAAAGCTACATAGTTTTGAAATACACACGCCATACTCAACGAAATATGCTCGTGTCTCACAGTTACGCTGCTAGGTATAACGTCTAAAAAGAAGTTGGTCTCATTACTATTGTGATCAAAGAGGGTTTAATGATTTAAAAATGGTTTCCTTTTGCGTTATGCTTGTTGTAATATGTGGTGAAGATTTAAAATACGTTTTAATGAAAGCGTATAAAACGTATCCTTAAAATATTATCCATCATTTCATAATTACATAATGGGAGTTGTTTAATTGTCATTATTTGTTAGAATAAAAGTATTCTTGTATTAATCTATATCCTTTCCAGTAATACATTTTAATGCGATTTTGAATAATTGTATCTATCTTGGCAACTGAAAATGAAGGGAAAATCTGCACTCATATTAGATATATTTTTCTGGCTTTTTATCGAGATGAATAGGAGTTTTGGTGCATACTAGGCCTGCAATTGATTTACGCAAACAGACCCTGCTAATGTGAGGCCTTAGTATTGACTTCATTCTGCCCCGTGGCTTTAGAGATCATGAGTTATGCACACTGTTTTCAATAACAATAATGATTTGTGAAGTGTCCCGCGTGTATTGATCCTTCAGCTCCTATTAACACGCCAGAAAGAGAGTTGCTCTTTTTAAAAGACTAATGCATTGATTTCATTTTTACCTCTGTTTTTATTCCTTTTCACCTCTGGTTAAAACACCAAGGGGCACTATTTTACTCAAATAAATTCAACAAGCAAGCATTTAAGATGACCAAAAAGGTAATGATCCTGATTTTAAAGGCTGTCTGTAGTTTTCACAGAAAAGAGAAGTAGTTTAGTTTTTACAGCGTTCACATTAACCTGAAGTTCGAACCTATCTGAAAATGAATGACAGGTGAAGTGACCAGAGGTTATTGATCTGATTTATACATACCTAGCATGCACTCATATGTCGTGCCTGAAGTCCGAATAAGAACATTTCTCCATGCGTCCAGACCGCCAACTGAAAATCCATCCTGAAACATAGGAAATAACTACTCATGTTATGCAAAGGAATCCAATGTGTTGCATTTAAATCTAGATTTAATATATGTCAAGTTTTGCTAGATAAATTAAATGTTCTTAAGAAATTGCCTTTTTTTGGATGAAAAACTGGACAAGTTAAGATACCTCTGGTTGTTGGTGTTTAACTTTCTGTGGGGCTAATTCTGTCATAGCCCACCCCTCAGTTTCAGTTCTGTCTCTTTCTGTCTCGCTCCTTCTGTGATCCACCATCACGGTTATGCATGTGTTTTCTCTGACCCGCAGATGGAAACAGAGCAGAGAAGTGCTTGTCGTTGCGCAGGAGCCCGTCTCCGCAGAAGGGGAGCCCGTTGCCGTCGCCCCAGGTGGTCTTTCTGAAGGACATCGTGTGCTACCTGTCTCTGCTGGAGAGGGGGACCCCAGAGGACAAGCTGGAGTGTGAGAGACAGGGGGGTGGGGGAGGGGGAGGCACTCATGACGGGTCTGGTGCTGTGGGTCGAGTGTTGTCCACTGGTGGTGTGGATGAGTTGTCTGTAACTTTACTGCGGCTTCTACATGAGATGCACTTTCATCTTCCTCACTGTCCCTTTATTATATTGCTGAGGCTATAGTATGCAGCAAGGTATGTTAAATATTCCCTCTTTCATGTGTTTGTATTAAATGATAATATCTAATGTGTAAAGCAATGTACATTTTATTGAACATTTGTACTCACATATTCTCACATGTTTTAAAAATAATGTTGCATTTTTTTGAAAATGAATGAGTTAGGAAAAAAAATTCAGTGTTGATAGATCATTTGGTTTAGAATGGTGACTTTGCATCCCTCACACACAAGACTTAAATATAATCTCCAAAAGGTTTGTCCCAGTACAGTAATGTATGGATGAAGGGATGAAGTTTGAGTCTCAAAGCTGACCCAGGATCAATGCCTAATTGTTTTTGATGTTTACCAATGTTCAACAGATTTTCCTGGATTCATTATCTAGGGACAGAAAGTTTCTCTCTATGTTTCTGACCCATGGTTGCGTTGCTACTTGTGGCTTGTTCTGTGTCACCTAAAATGCCCCCCCCCCAGTGAGAGTGGATTGTATCCGGAAGCTGTTGACTCAGCTTAGCTCAGCAGCTTCTCTCATTAGCAGGGTAATAGCCTGAAGGCCTTAGCCTGACTTTTCCTGTCGCCTTCTTAGCCTGATCTGATGATTGAGCTAGCTCCAAGGGGCAAAAGTGCTAATGCCCTCAGCAACTCCTGCAAATCTGCCATGGCTGGCCTCTCGCACCTCACTGCTGCCCCCTATTGGAGAGGCCAGCATGTGCTCAGGGTGAACAATGGGGAGCGATGGGCACGGAATGATGGGTGGTTTCTCTTCTTCTGTTCCCTTCTAGTCATGTTCCGGCTGTATGACACAGATGGCAATGGACTGCTGGACAGCTCAGTAAGTCTCCCCCCCACCCCACCCCACACAGGGATCTGCATCTCCTTAACGCTAAGCTACAGTATGTCTAATTAGCGCCCCCTGAACAAACTCATCCACTGAAAGTCACAGGTCAGCTTATATGAGTGATTCTGACAGCTTCGGCACAGCCGGGCTGCAGAGGTACCCCCGCTTGAGTGTCATTTTTCTATGGCGTATTTGTCACCACACTGCCTGCGCTGATGGGAAAGTAACTCTGCTGCAGGGCCATTAAGCCTTGAGTACTTGTGCTAAAGTTGTGTTGATTTACCGCAAGGGACTGAGCAGAGTTATGGACTGTTATGTGCGGATGAGATCATCGGTAGCAGTGATGTCATTCCACCAGTGGAGCCTGAGGTTTGGCGCCACCCAGGCTGCATTAGTCAGGCACTGGGGGCCATGATAAAAACCCCTAGCTCGTTGGGAGGTGTCTTACAGACTGTGTGGGCAGGCACTTCAGGTCAGGTACTTATTGTGACTAACGGTGAGGTGTCTAATAGGCCGTTAATCACAAAGGAGACCATTGGCTCTGAATCCTTCCCCCCCTAAAGAGTTTCTGCTGCTATTTAAGTTCAGTGGCAGATTTAAAGAGTTCTGGTTTTCAGTAGATCATGTGGATTGATTGGAAAAGTCATTTCAGAAATGGCAAAGGCCAGACTTGTTGATCTGAAGTATGCACAGTGTGATGTATTGTATTGTATTGTATTGTGTGTCATATTGAGACTCTGTAAGGCCAGGTACAAAGGTGAAAGCCCCCCAGCACTTCAGTGTCTAAAATCTATTTGTTTCAGGAGCTGGACCGCATCATCAATCAGATGGTACATGTAGCAGAATACCTTGAGTGGGACTCCACTGAGCTGCGGCCGGTAAGGGCCCGCAGCGGGATGTGTGCGTGTCGTATTGTATGCATGTATGTCTGTCTTTGTTGAGTGTGTGTGTGTATGTGTGTGTGTGTTTGTGTGTATGCATTTGTCTTTACGATAAGTATCATCTGCACACCACAGCAGTGAATCAGTGACACAGGACAGTCTGTCTCTGTCTCTCTCTGTCTGTAGATCCTGAAGGAGATGATGGAGGAGATAGACTTTGACCATGATGGTACGGTCACCCTGGAGGAGTGGATCCGAGGGGGCATGACCACCATTCCGCTCCTGGTGCTGCTCGGCATGGAGACGGTCAGTTTGGGCATCAGTGCCCACCCCTCTGGGGGCTGTGGGGTCTGTGAGCACATTTACATTTACAAAACATCAGGGGAGTCCGTGATTTGTGG
Organism: Albula goreensis; assembly: GCA_022829145.1. Taxonomy (NCBI): domain Eukaryota; kingdom Metazoa; phylum Chordata; class Actinopteri; order Albuliformes; family Albulidae; genus Albula; species Albula goreensis. The sequence continues at coordinate 18,082,870 of CM040761.1, read as the reverse complement.
CGGGCGGCCCTTTATACTGTCACCATTGTGGATTTAAGCTGTCACCCAGATATGGGTGATGAAAACGAGGGAAGGTCGGCATCATTTACCTATTGATGTCCATGTCTTGGGAGCCATGTTCAAGCAGAGTTCCCATCCTTGGATCAGCCATAGATGGTTATGTGAGCTGTGCACCATATTTCTGGATGGAAGCCAGGCCAGTCTATTACTCCTTGTCATGATGAAGGATGAGCTGATTTTGCAGAGAGGAAACAGAAACAGTGGCATTCTTTTCAAGGGGTGTGTCTAGCCATACCCTACCCCTTGCAGTCTGTTTCAGCCTTAACTGTGCCATGTTTCACTGCCATGGTTTGATTAAGTGTTTTATCTGAAATATAGCATATTTATCTTTGACAGGGATGGGAAAAGCAGTCCCGAAGGGCTTCCATGTCTGCTAGATTTCATATCGCCTCAGATTATAATAATTTTAATTGAAGACATAATTTGGCTTGGAAGGAACCACATCAGGTGTCCCAGAAGTAAAGTAGCTGCTAATTGAAAGATAACTCTGAAGTCTGCTTGACTCCAGCCCTCAAGAACGGGAATTTGGGTCCCCTTATAAACGAAATACCTTATCAGTTGAAGCTCAAATCAGAAGACGGCAGGAGCTAAAATTAATGTGAAATTATGTAATGTGATGATGTATTTCTTTAATTTTACAGTTTTTTTAATTTCTGCGGAACCGTCTCCAATGTAAAAAAAGTTACACGCAGTATAGATATACATATGTATGGTTCACAGAATCTATACAACCACTATTCCAAAAGAGTACTACCAATGTTACCTTTTATGAATTCCTGTGACTTGCTATTTGATGTAATCACCAGGTAAAAGAGGTGGAAGATGATAAGAAAAAAAAACCCAAAAAAGTCTGAATGATTTATATCTGAATCGTCCAGATGTCAGAGGGCACAGAACTTCATGTTTGTAGGGTTCCTCAAGTCCATGGCCATTATGGCCTTTTCTGTGGCAGGCCTTGAGAAGTAGGGGTACTGCCCCACCATCCCTTAACTTAGCTAAGGGCATGCTGGCCATCTCTTTGGTGACAAACTGTATAAAAATAATTTGAGCAATTACTAGCAATCTGCTGCCATTACGTCGGTGAGTCACCGTCCCCGAGGCTGAGACGGGCTGGCCCTTCTCTCTCTGCAGAACATGCAGGAGGACGGACAGCATGTATGGAGACTGAAGCACTTCAACAAGCCGGCCTACTGCAACTACTGCCACACCATGCTGCTGGGGGTGCGCAAGCAAGGCCTCTGCTGTTCCCGTGAGTCTCAGCCTGTCTCTGTCACCATGTGCATGTCTGTCCTTCTATCTGTCTGTTTGCCTGTCAGGCTGTCTCTATGAATGTCTGTGTCTGCCTGAATGCCAGTCAGTCAGTCTGTCAGTTTACATTTCCCCTGTCTTGCCTTTTGGCTCAAATCTTTTGATCTTAATGTCCTGAAATGTATGGTATTCCAGCCACCCTGTTAGCAACAAAAAATACCAAAAACGTTAAGGGAACATTAATATGTTACATCATATATACATCAAATATAGATTCTCATTTATAAGGTAACTTCAGTCTTAAGTTTGCTCTTTAATTGTATGCATTAGACAGTAAATAGACTAACAAGGTAGACCCAATTAGATTACTGACTTCATGTTTCACCTCTCTCTCTCTCTCTCTCCCTCTTTCTTTCTTTCTATTTCTGTCTTTCTATTTCTGTATCCAGTATGCAAATACACAGTCCATGAACGCTGTGTGTCCAAAGACATCGCTGCCTGCATCAGCACCTACGCCAAGTCCCGGCGACACACCAACGTGAGTCCAGCACATTTCTGTGTGGAGGAAGACTGGCATCATGGCCCATGTACTTTTGTTTTGTCTGGTTTACACCAGTAGAACTTCAAATAGCTAAATAAAATCAAGATTTTCCCAGTCTGACAGAAGTCTGTTTTACATGTAGAATTTTAAAATGTGTTTTTTTTAGCATTTAGTTCTAGAAAAGGAATGAAAAAGAGAAGAGATGTGTTGAGCTCTGAGTCACGTGCTGCAGTCCAGTTGACCTGGGGAATCTCACTTGTGTCACGACACAGGGAGTACCCTGCCAAGTTAACCCCTCACCCCCTCCCTGGGTGATCCAACGGCCAATTAAGTTCCACCTCCTGGGCTGCCATCTGGATGCTGGCACGGTCACGTTTCAGTGTCAGACCAGGGGTGGCATCATTACACTCACAACAAGTGCATTAGCAGGACTAGCCATCTGAAGCCAGAGAAGTATGACCCATAGAAACTCCTGACTTCTTTCTGTAACTCTTCCTTGCACTGGGAGATAAAGTTAGTCTCCTCTTGAGCCTTTTCTCAGGCAATCAAGCTATCAAAATACATTAATCATCTCAACTATTCATCTAAATAATGTAAACAGAGCTCCTCAGCATTTGGGCTGAGCCTGAAGTTAATGTGTGCCAACACTTTATCACCTGCCACTCTACTCTGCAGTAAGGTCAGACAATATACCAAATTAAAATCAAGAGGAAAAATATTGATGTCAGAAGCTTTGAGAAATATGTCTGAACTGCACCACTAAATTACACAATCAGTATGAACTGTCTGGGGTGGACAGAATTAATACTGGTTGTTTTTAAAAATTCTGAAAAATTAATTTATTCAGAATGCTTCCGAATGCCAGTTCTTATGATATGATACTATCAGGAACACTAGCATTATGGGAAGATCCCTGTTACAGTTTGTGTAGTTGAACCAAAATTTAATATAACCTTTTTCTTTAAGTGGAGTGAGTGGATTTTAACATTAAGATAAAGAAAGCTGATTATCTAAAAGTGAAAATAACAGACACTCCCAAACATTTGTCAAAATAGCTTTTTTTTTGTTTTTAAGAGTTGAAATTCCCAGCTTTTGTTGTATGTTGGGTGTGGCCTAATGACAACTTCCATTTTCTGCAAATGACGTCCATTAGTGTGCAATGAACCAGATGGAATTGCTGCAAATTGTACATTTCCTAAATGGTTTTATTGCACCCATGTTTCATGATGTTGAAACTTCCCTTTAAGTGTTCCATAATATTGACTTGTGCTAACAAGCCTTTTCTAATGAATCCTTGATGACATTACTGTTTGCAAGGCCAAGGTCTTTATCTGATCGTTTGTGATTGCCTAAAGGGGCATATTTCAGATGAGGGTTGAAACACAAGCCAAATTCCTCTCAGGTCACATGGTCAGGGTTTTCTGCGGACCCTACCACTGAGCCGCCTCAGCTGTAGTTCTTTTTGTTCCGTAATATAATGCAGCTGGAAGTACCTGGTCTGCCAAAGGGAGGGGCTAATGCAGGGGTAAAGTGAAGAACCCACCCTGCCTAACCTCTGGCCTCCCTACCCCTGTCGGGACACCTAGTCCCACTGTTTTGGTCTCCATGTCACAGAGAGCTAATAGTTTAGCTCAGGCTTGAGCTAACATAGGCCATAGGACCCAGTCACTAATCCCCTCTGCTACTGATCATACACAGCTGATTTGTGCCATTAGCTTTGGGCAAAGGTTACTGGCTCTCTGCCACCTCACATTGACTCGGCTGATGCTGACACTCTGGTAACATTTCTGCAGCGTTGTGAGGAAGTTTCTCCCAGCTTTGCACAGAAAGGAATATTACGGGCAGTCCTGTGCAGTGTGAAGGTAACGCGGTCGTCTCGCTCTAAGCACGTTGCCACTGCTGTGAATATATATATAGTCCCCTAATTCAATTATGGCCACTCTGGAGTGATCCTTACGGCACAGTTCCGGAGAGCTCTCTCAGACCAGGGTTTGGCTTTGCAGCTGACTCTGCTTTTAGTTCCAAAATGGAGATGCCTGCCTCTTTCTTACTGCGATGTCTGGAAGGCTTTATCAATTTTGTCTTCTTGGTAAGCCGATGGATTTTTCTAGTGTGGTCACGATGTGGGTCAAGTGTCCCTTGAAATACTTGAAATGCAGAACTTTGTTCCGTAGTGAATTCAGGTTTCTGAGTGGACAGTGTTGACAGTAGACATTGCTGGTCGATGGTTAATTGTCCTCCTTTCTCTTTGTGTAGTTATGCGTCCACTGTTGTGGTCTGCCTGTTATTGACCATTTGATCTGCTAGCTTGTTTCTCTACTTGCAATCAGACTTTCTCGTGAATAAAATGCATTGTGTACATTTTCATAACTTGTCTGCCATTGTTATGTGTTTTACACTTACATTTATACTATAATATGATCTCTCTTCCCTTCTGAACCAGATTGTTGTGTTTTGAAATTATTGAGCATTATACCAAGTTCTATATAGCATCTACACCTCCAAAACCTATTCTATAATGCTAGATGTGCATTTCTCTAGTAAAGGGTCAAAATATATGGCTGCAGTCTCCAGTGCCTGGATCCTGCCTTTTGGCTCAGATTATATTTATTAACTACATTTAATGCAATGAATGACACTATAGCATCAAGAGGTATATTGTACCATGTTTAGTTTTGCTGCATAGTTGAAGTATTCTCATCTTTGAGTATTCCAACGTGAAATGAGCAAGACTGCAGCTCCCCATCTTCAGCGTTGGCCATTTTAGTAGAAGTTCATTTGTCCCGCATCTGTCATTCGAATAAGAAAATAGGTAAAGTTATGCAGTTTTATAAACCATCATTTTTTTTGCAGGTTAATGTGGTTTAAAGAAATCTCTATAATATTTTTATTAAAGAAATTGCTATATTTATTTGGTCAATACAGAAATTACTATAATGTTTTTGCTAATCGTATCAGTTTCAGTGAGTATTTTCAGACTCGTTAAATGGATCACATGGTCTGGTCTGAAAGTTGCTAGATTACCCAACAGTCTTTGCACTGCTTTTAGAAAGTACAGAGAGATTTGGACTCTGCCTGATTTTATACCATATGAATGTTTTTAATACTGTTGCATTTTGGTTTGCAGTTAACGTACAAAATTCCATTATAACCATATATAGCATTTTGTGCTTAGTTTTAGCAACAGATTTATAATGCTGTTATTTTATATTTTAGGCCAAGCCCTCCGTTATATTTTCCATTTTAAGAAAATAAGACAAAAACTGTGTTATTATTATCATAACTAATTCAATTTTTACAGTTATCCAAAAAAATACACTGTCCCTTCAACACCCCTAGTCCTGCCTTGTATAGTCTTTTATCCACAACCGACTGAGGGAGCGATTCCACTTCCCCACTCCCCCATCAGCTACATGTTATGATGCTTCTGACTTTCACCTAGAGGCTAATCACAGACAGGTACCAAAATATTATCTAAATATTATGACCTGCAGTTAGGTAAATGTTTTTAGGTAGTAGTGGAAGGAGAGGTACAGAGATAAAAGGTGTTTTCACTTTCCATATTCTGTATTACATTCAGCATCTTGACCGGCTGTGGAAATGTCACACCACTGTCATTGATTTAAAGGAAGTCATATATTGCGTATTGTAAGGAGGTTTTCAGGTTCTGCTATCATATCCTTGAGCTATGCTTTTATGCTCGATTAGTGAAGTAAATATTTAGCTTTATGGGTATGGTATGTAGCCACTTTATGCATAAAATGTAAGCTCTGCATCTTGTTTTCAGATTGTAATCGACTGCTTTCTTCCCTCAGGCCATGCAGCATGTGTGGATGGAGGGGAACTCTCCCACCAAATGTGATCGCTGTCACAGGAGCATCAAATGTTACCAGGGCCTGACGGGTCTCCACTGTGTGTGGTGCCAGATAACTGTAAGTATACACTGCCCTCTACTGGTAAATATTGAAAATGTACTGCATGTATTACATGCTCTTGGTAGTACGCCTGCTCTCTAGTGGTGAATACTGAATATGCAAGTACATTATTTTGTTCCTCATTAACACTATCACTAACTACTTCTACTTCTAGTGCTACTAACAGTAATAATAATAATTGTATTATGTAGAATGTCCTACATCCGAATACAAATTTTTATCGTAATATTTCAAACTAATGTTTAATTATGCTCTCTGCTAATATCAGCTTGGCAACACTGCTAATTTCCCTAACATTTTCTGTATATTTCATTATCATTATCAAATGTGTTTGAGGCCCACATACACACATAATAGTGATAAAGTACTTTATTGATAAATCAGTCATACAGCACATGAGAGGCACTGTGTGTACATGGATTACCTCAGTGTAAACATGAATCTCAGCTATTACAATCATTTGAATGTGGCACATTTATGTGTATGCAATAAAAATGTGCTGTAATAAAAGCAATGCACTACCTGATGGAGAAATCAATAGAACTACCTTAGAAACGTCAGTAATACAGTGTAGTACTAATAATGGCCACTAGTTGGAGCCATCAGCACAGGATGGTAGCAATAGGCAGTAAATGGTGAGCAGTTCAGATTTGAAACTGGGTGCACCATGATGTCTAGTCATCAGCTATTGTGCAATAGTTTTTTTCTGGAATCATTAATGAGGAAATAATAACTAAAGTATCTTTTAGTATGACAGACAGCCTAGTTTGTGAAGCATATATTAGAGAAAGCCCTGATAGACATGGATTACCGGGTACAGTAAAAAAAAATGGCGGTTGTGATGGCTCATTGCAGTGATTGCAGTCACCTTGCCTTTCAGCTCCACAACAAGTGCGCCTCTAATGTGAAGCCTGACTGTGATGGAGGGGCCCTGAGGGACCACACCCTACTGCCCTCCTACATCTGCCCTGTGGTGCTGGTGAGACTCCTCCCTTTCTTTTTCTCTCCCCCTCTCACTCTCCCCATCCTTCTGCTTCTTCTTCCTTTGTTTTATCAGTAGGGCAAATTTAGGATAAGAGGATGTTCGACTCCAATCAATTAAATTTTGTTCTACTCAAAAGTAATTTCCTGGCAGGACTAAAACAGAAATAAGTCAAACAAATAACAATAATCACAGTGATCATGTTCCTGTGAACGCTGCTAAAATTATGGCACCCCCTGCCTTTAATTATTATATGATAGTTGTAATTATTGTTAATGATAATAGCATTATAATTGTTCTACCCCTGTGTCTCCATGTGTGGGTTGTTAACTGTGTATCCTTCAGGCTGTGACAGGTGGCTGCACTCTTGGCCATTAGTGGGGCTGTTTGTGTCTCCCAGTGAGACGGACTGTTCTACTGTGTCAGTTATATGCATAAAATAAGTGTATTTAACTTCTGTTTAAGTTTAGAAAGCACATCTGTCCCTATCACTGTTTTAGTGTTAGTGAATGCTGATTCTGCCCTTCCTGGCAGGGCCAGCTTGCCTTTGCCATTCTAGTTTACTGTCCGGGCTGGCCTCTGAGCCTCGGTGCACTGGTCAGGCTCCTCTTGGCTTTGCATCACTTTGCGTATGTATGTATGTATGTATGTGTTTGTTTGCGTGTTTGCGCAAGTATGAGTGTGTGTGTGTTCTGGATCTGTGCTTGTGGGTGGGTCTGTCTCTTTAATGGGTCCCTGTTAATCTGACACACCCGGTAGGACCGTCACTCCATGGTGAAGCGAGGTGAAGGAGAGTCTCCCCCCAGTACGAGCCCTGACGACACCGGCCAGAGCTTCAAGTTCACTGGAGATGGACAAGGGCTGCAGGTGGGCAGGCTAATGTAATCAAACTCAGAGCAGGGCCTGCTGGTGAGCAAACTGAAGTTTGTCAAATGCTGAGAAGATTTGGCTGTCCCTTGAGAGCTTGTGATCATTTCTGGAATTCAGAGAGCTTAGTATGTGTGCTCACACATGCTCAGTGTGAGTACACTTCTCTCAGAGGAGTGGCTTGTCATGAGTCTCCCTTTGCCTTATGCCTCAAATAACATTCTGTGCCGTTGAGTGTGTTTTTCACTTTTAACTGTGTGTATGATGTATGTGTACGTGTGTACAATATATTGAGCACTTGTTTGCGTGTGCTTGTTGGTTTGTGTCTGTGTGTGTGCATATGTGCGTGTCCATCTTATATTTGTGTGCGTTATCTTATGCTCTCCTTGCAGATCACCCCTCTGCCAGGGACACACCCCCTCTTGGTTTTGGTCAACCCAAGAAGCGGTGGTCGGCAGGGTGAAAGGTGAGTTCCCCACCCGAAACTATGTAGTGAAACTACGCTCAAACTATGAAACATTGATGTCTTAGAAATGCGATAACATCAGTTCATAGTTATGAGGATGCTACAGGTTAATATAATGGAAAATGCACAGGAACTACAAAGGAACAGGGCTGCATGTGATTTATTGCTTGGACTCATATATATAGTCACGATTAAAACAGTGTTCAATGACCATCACAATACATTACAATACGATACATCTGTACACACAATCATAGACTTAGATCATGGAATACAGGGGGTCCTCGGGTTACGACGGTCTCGAGTTACGATGTTTTGTGGTTACGACGCACTCCCATAAATTCATTAAAAAACCTAGTTTCGACCTACGTGGTTTGGTTCGTAAATACGACCACAGAAATAAAGATAAGAAATTGTTCTCTCTTTTTTTTATTACTGTTTCATTTAATTACTGTATTTTATATGTCCTTCATTTGTTGTGTGTACAGAGTGAGTGACATAAGGTGTTAACTTAGGCATAATTTAGGTATAAATTCCGACTTATGTCGAAAATCGGCTTACGACAAGTCGTAGGAACGGAACTCGTTCGTAAGTCGAGGACCCCCTGTATATAAAACATAACATAAAACGTTTTAAGATGAGAATGAACTGATGATTAGTTGTGCCTCTCAGTATTTTGACAGATAGCACATAACCTACCTAATGCTAAGTACAGTTTACAATATGTGCGTGCATACAGCTTTTTTAATGAAGCGATGAGGTGGAAAAACTGGCTACGTTAGATAAACCAAATGGCTTCTGTTTTTTTTTATGTGCTCTTTTAAATGTGGATAAATATACTTGCTGTGCCAATTTTCTCTGTCAGCATTTATTATCTTTGCAAGATGAGACATGTCTTTTGGCAGAAGCATCACCATAGCAACACATTAAAATACCTTAAATGACACATTCTCCTCTATTATTAGAATTGTTTTATCACGTACACGTGTCAAGTAGGAAACGTGTCTAAATATGAAAAAAGCTAACTTTTGATCTCAATGTAACAGGAACAAGAAAATAGACTTCCTGCTGTTTTCTTAAGTTAAATAGTTCGTGCCTTTTTTTCTTATCTGATAATATCTTTGCTTCCTTGTAAATGGCACTTTGGAGAAGTTTTGAGAGCCTAACTCATTCCCCTATGTGCTCAGCTGTCCTCCGGAAGGTTTCCACCTGACGTGTTTCAGGTCCTTGGTTTCCTTTTCTCTGTTCTTGGGGCTGCTTCCTCTGCCACAATATCAGCGGTGAACACAATAGCACAGTCAAGGCCCTGGAGAAGTGTGCTGTAAAGGCTTCAGTGGGCATAAAATGCAGCATCAAGTTGTGAAGGACACAGGAAATGACTGTGTCTGGGTGTGTGTGTGCGCACGTGTGCGCACGTGTGTGTGTGTGTGTGTGTGTGTGTGTGTGTGTGTGTGTGTGTGTGTGTGTGTGTGTGTGTGTGTGTGTGCGTGTGTGTCTGTGTTTTCTCAGGGTTTTGCGGAAGTTCCAGTATCTTCTCAACCCCAGACAGGTGTACAGTCTGGATCGGGGTGGACCAATGGCTGGGTGAGTCACATGACCCTCCTGCTCAAAGCCCCCTACACTTAGGGACTGTTCCCCAGTAAATGTATCGGATACCTCTGTAATCTGCCTTCTCACTCTCACTCCTGAGTGTCTTTTTTGGTTTTTATTGGTCAGCATCCTCAGCTTGCTCCCGCTCAGATCTTTGACCGTACAGCCTCAGAACAGAGCCAAAAAAGTTTAAGGGCTCCCTCAATTCAATGCCTTGTTGACAGAGACACAAAAGAGAAAGAGAACGTGGGGGAGGGTGTCAGAGAGAGAGAGGGAGAGAGAAAAAAAGAGAGAGCAGTGTATCAGCTTGCCCCCTTCTTCATTTTGTTGTCTGTCTCGCTCTCTCTCATTCACCCACTTATCGGAGTAGTCGACTGTGAGGTGTCAAAGTCTCTGTGGAGAGCTCTCAGGGTCATTTTTTCATGGCAGCGCAATGCAACGCAAGTAAGAGTCGCACCATACAGCTTGAAATATTCACCTCTGGGTTTTGAATGCCATACTGATGTATAATCATATATCGCTGGAAAATAAAAATGTCATGTGGCTGTATAATATATTATACAACAATACAACAGCCTGAATGTTATATATTGAATCGAGGTGATGAGTGTTTTGAACTGGCTGGTTTAACATCCGTGTTTGAAAAAAATGTTCAAACTATCGCTTGGGCTGTGCTGCCATGGAAATATAACTCTTTTTTTCCACAGACCAACAAAGAATTGTACAAAATGCCAAAAGGGTAATTAGTCACAATAAAAAACAAGCATTATTTTGAAACAGGGAGCAACAGAGGAGCTCCATTTCCTGTACTATGGATATTAACCTCATTTTTGTATGTGTCTGTGCAAAAATCAAGGGTCTCACTGTGCTCCCTCCTAAATTCAGTGTTGAGTTAGTTATCAATCAATAGCTGTGAGATGGCATATTTGCTTAGCATTAGATATGGTAAAGCTCCGTGGCCTCTGTGAGTAAAGCAGTTTTGGGGAATGTCCTCTGTGGAGAGGTTTATTTACCTTATTTTGTGCAGTTCTCTTGAGAGTTGAACTGAAGTTTGAAGTTTTTAAGTAAGGGCATGGAAGGACACAGACAGCCATACCTGTTCCCAGAATGCCAATAATGTTACTGGTGTGATCATTTATGCCTTGGTCCTTTAAATAATTTCTAGATAAGATCATAAGTGACAGCCAATGTCTATTCATGTGGCACTGCATGAAACCTTTTACTCTGGCCTAACCTACAAAAGACCTGCAGTCAGTATATGCAGCTTATCGGCTGATTGAGCAGCTGAGGAAGTAATGAACATCAGTGGAGCCCTGGAGTGCAAAGCTGCCTCTCTGGCCACCTCTCTGCTCACAAACCAATGCGTCTTCCATTTCAAAGGCGTTTGTTACTATTTTAATTAGATAAAAAAGTGCCCAATGTACAGCCAAATGTATGTTTGAATGAAATATATGACAATGCAGGGTTCACAAGTGGGAGCGCCTCAGAGCTTAAAAAATGATGGAAATGCCCGTTGCTTTCGGTAATGAGCTTGTATCCTAACTGTTACAGCATTGCCTGTTCAGGGTCTAACAGGGGATGCCTTTTGGAGTTGTGTTTAACTATGGCATGAGTCATGTGTTGAAAAGGTTGAAATGTACGCTTTCCAAGGCGCAGTACTTCGGTTGTGCACTGGAGAAACTCCTTCAGCGTGTTCCCAACGAGGAACATTAAAGCTGTAAGGTCTGTACATTTCCTTTGGTATCATTAGTCTAACACATAAAGCAAGAAAGGAGAACATGGACTGGCCCTAAAACAGCCACTTGATTGACCAGTGCGGAGCTGCTCAGACAGCACGGGAACATTAGTACACTTGTTTATCACATTTACAAAAAGAGCAATAGATTTTTCTTTTTTCATGATTTGTGAAAAACATTCATGCCCTTAAAATCTGAAACAGATTAAGTTTTTTTGTCCTTTTTTTTCATTCTAACCACATCTTTATGGATAGGGGATACGCAGTCATACAGCTATTGCGAACAGCTGGTACCCATGTAAGAAATAAGGGAACTTTGCAAAACACTGCATTCTATTGTCAAATGAGGGAACATTACGAAACATGTTGTTGTTGGTTTCATCACTGACATCTCTGCGTGTCCAGGCTACCTTTCCCCCACTTACATTCAACATCCTATGGACAAATTGTGTTTAAATCGCTGAACTCGCTGTCCTCACAAAGGCACATGTACACCACCCGAGGACATTTTCTGTCCTGACAGAAATGTGTAACGGAACATTTCATTGAGGGGAAAAAAACTGAATAACAGGTGTGGCCTCTCTCAAGAGAGCGCCCACCCTCTCACTGCCTCAGTCACGATTTGAACAACACTCTCGAGAGCCTTTTGAGCATATCCCTGAGAGATCAGGAGAGAGGGGAGGTGAGAGCAGGAGAACAAGGGAGAGGGATGAGACCAAACGTGGGGGGAGGGGGTGATGAGGGAGGGGAGAGTCTTTTATGTGCCTCACAGAAAAGAAAAGTTGTGAGGGAGACAGAATGTGGAGGATTGTGGGAGGGCAGACTGTTTGGATTGGTTTTGATTAATCAGTGGTTTGTTATGACTACCATTAGCCGCGTTCCTACGCTGTGCTTTCGGCGTAGCATTTAACTTAATGCAAGCACCTACTTAATTACTGAGGGAACGTTGCCCTGGCAACGTAGTTTTCATACTAATAAAACTCTGATTTGAATTTGAATGGTGGGTGAAAATTGAACAGTGGAGAGCAAAGCTAGAGAAGAGAGAAGGGGGCAATGAATGGAGAGTGTGGTGAAGAAGAGGAAGGGAGGGGTGCAGTTGGAGGGAAAGAGGACAGAGTGAGGGTCATGATATGGCCTTGCCTGGATTTTAAGAAGCTCCTTTTCATTGTCTTTAAAGGGAAATCTACATTTATATTTAAATATCTGTATAAATCAGAGGTAAGGGTGGTGGAGGTAAATACATGGACTGACAGACGCATAGTATGGAATGCCCCCGCCCCCACCTCACACCTGGCCAGGTGGAGTCCTACAAAAAAGCTAATTCATTATCAACAGCCACCCCTTGACGGGAAGGCCTAAGGGAAGATTAAGCTTCCATTGATGAGTGTGTGCTCCGGTATAATGTACACAAAAGCCTTGATCCATGTTCCACAGCAGCGCCTCGCTGTGTGACAGCACAAGACGCTGGTGCCAGGGTGATCCATTACTGAATTTAAAATTATGCTTTAGTTTTTTAACTAACTAATCATTTTCAACCTGACAGCTTAGCAAAATTCCTTCACAAGCCCAATGAATGAATGACAGCCAGGCTGCTCTCATGTCTAAACCTGAAGTGCTTGACCATTGTCTCGTAAACAACTTCTGAATTACTATTGGCGTGTGCAGCTAATTAGCTAAAAAAGCAAGGGTAATTAGTAGGGGGAACAAACCTGAATACTTACATACATACTGGCCCTCCAGAAGCAGTGCTGCCCACACCTGCTTTATAACCTCCAGACAGCATGCCTGCGAGCAAACCCGAGATTGGAATCACCAGAGGGCCCTATGAGCTCTGGTGATTTCTGACCCGGGTGATGTTTCAGCTCTGCCCCTAAACCGAAATACACAAACGCGTCAGCGCTGGCCTATCCTGCTTCTAAACTGATGCACAAGGTCGCCTTCCATCCGTGCTGTTGCAACAGCTTTGAAGAGCTCTCGGGCCAGGAGCTTGGAGCGTTGGATAGTTAAGTTACTGCACGCTGTGACCTAGTGTGCTGCTGCATCTCATTGCAAATCATTCATTTAAATTTTTTTTGAAGTAGACATTTTTACTCTGTAATGGCCATGTCAGACCAGGAACAACAGGAAAATCTGCAAAAAAACAACTGTGAAGACAGTAGTAAAATTGTATTTCAATAAGGATAAGATAAAATAATATTAATTTGCATTTTAACATTCAAAAGGAACCTGGCTCCATGGCTCTATTGTATAACATAATAATTATTCAGTATACTTAGAGTGCATGTAGTATTTACTGGTCTTTGGCTGCATTAGTGGTCATTACAACACTACCAGCAGAGGGCGCTCTCTGCTCCTTTCATGCCCTGCACTCAGCAGTCAGAGGTCTTGCCTGAGGTGGATGAAAGAAAGACTCGATCCCCAGCACTGTCCCTCCCGCCCTTCCCCAGATGAAAGGCCCTTTGAAGGTGACACTTTTGAAGGGCCAGGCAGGGGACAGTGTGACCACAGAGATAAGCGAGGATAATTGACACCCAGCCATGTGACGCTGGAGCAGCAGCGGAGCGGCCTGGCACGTGACGGCCCTCTCACCCCTCTCTCCCCAGGCTCAACTTCTTCCACGACGTTCCTGATTTCCGGGTGCTGGCTTGCGGTGGGGATGGAACCGTCGGCTGGATTCTGGACTGCATCGGTAACCTAGGCCCTCTCAGATCTACACTGACCACAGTCATCAATGGTCTAGTTAACCACCAAATTTTACCCATAACAACTGTCCCGATAGTATATGAAAAGGGACTGGCAACATAATAGCTTTTGGTACAAATCACATTATTTTGATGCGTTATGTTGGCCATTGACTCTGCGTTTGTTACTATTTTTGGCAAGGTCCCTCTTGCAAATGACATTTTAAATGAGTCTAATATGGAAACATGAAGGCATATATAAATAAGTAATATTGTTTATAATATATAATTTAAAATTTGTATGTGTTGCCTATGACCATGCATAACGCGCCCTGGGGAGGGTGGAAATGTGGGTGGTCAGCCCTCTGTGTCCTGCAGTGCTTTACATTCATGATGGCCATTTAGGATGGTACAACCGGCTAGTTTCTGCCGGAGGTCACATGTAGCCCTGACCTATTTTTTAAATTTATTTCCCCCCGCCATTGAAAAAGATTAAATACAGCCGACCTGCCATTTCCCCGGTCTGACATGGTTACACTAGTAGTGTTGGCAGGGGAGCGCAGCCATGTTGTGCCGCCCACAGTGCGGCTCACTCAGGTGTTGGCAGGTGGGGCGCAATGGCATGGCATCAGATGGGAAGATTACTGAGACAGTAAATCACGCTGTACGGACCTGCTGCAAAAAATCTGACCCCGATGGCTTTTGCCACAAACACGACTACAGAAACACAGTAGGACATTCAGCTGGAGGATATTATCGCTGTTGCCGGCAAAAAGTTAGCATTTACTGAATGAAAAAATCCAAAGTATATTGTATGTGATAATGTCACATACTGAGGTCTGTTTTATGCCCCCAATTTTTAGAAAAACAATTTGAACTATTGCCCAAAATGTATTCATATTCTTATATGATTCTGTAGTCCTGTTTAATGCAGTGTAGATTTGGATCTAGCAGTGTAATTGCACATTATAAATACTTATCATAATTATATAGGTGATATAAGTAGTAGTTTTATTAAAACATTTAAAGCATTATTCCCTCACACTAGAATCACAGTAAATTCTGTGATGCTGAGCAAAACTAAGAATGAAGAATTGTATTCAAATTTGAGAAAAGAAGTCGATGAAAGAACATTTAAATATGGCGTCTTTGTTATTATGTTTTCAATTGTTTTGATGGACTAGAATTGGTTATCCATACATTGAGTGAGTGATTGATTTTGTGACCTAGTTTTTCTGAATGTTTGTGGAATCATAGAACTGCCTGCAGATGCAAAACTATGTTGCAGAACTGACTGACTGGTCCCAGTTGTTCAAAAGCTTGTGGGAGACTGCGAGCTGTTCTGATTTCTTATGTCTGTTTCTCTTTCTCTGTCAATCTCTCTTCAACCCTTCTCTTCTCTCCCTCTTTTCCCCTCTCTCTCTCTGCAGACAAGGCTAACTTTGCGAGGCATCCCCCCGTCGCCATCCTGCCTCTGGGCACCGGGAATGACCTTGCCACGTTGCCTACGCTGGGGTGGAGGTGAGTGGCGTAAGGTTTGGGATGGGTGGAAGGATAGACAGGAAATGCTTTTGTCGTGTTCTCTCCTTCAGTCTCTTGGGCACATACATGGTGTGTCCTGACTAAGTTTATCAAGTCCCTTCCGACCTAACTCACTCTTCTGATTTCCTGTTTGTTGAC
Organism: Albula goreensis; assembly: GCA_022829145.1. Lineage (NCBI taxonomy): Eukaryota > Metazoa > Chordata > Actinopteri > Albuliformes > Albulidae > Albula > Albula goreensis. The sequence goes on along the minus strand of CM040761.1, from coordinate 18,067,085 downwards.
CATGTGACACTGAGGCAACGACACTCAGAGAGTAACGTGTGTTCCCAGGGTTGGTGAGCTGCCACCATGTGCCGCAGCTGTTCGTTGAACACGCAGTGAAATACAGATTACTCCCGCTTGACCCACTGCTGTGGGAGAGGCCAGCCCAAGCACTTACCCTGGATTAGAATGTTTGAAAATATACAGGAGATTTTTCAGAGCACCACTTACATAAATTACATTTGTGGAAATCCTTACAGAGTGACTGAGTTCTCAGAAGCCTTTTCATGTTTCTCGTGATCTTTTTAAGCATGGATTTAGAATTTTGGCAATTCAGTTAATATTTTGGATACTTTAATATTTGTATAATCCCAGTGGACACATTGCATTCTCAGAGTGTAAGGTTATTGCACTGTCATCATGTTCCTACGACAGCACTGCGCTTCCATATTCAGATGCTTAGTCTCTAAACATTGCAGAGATGCTGCTGATACCTAAAGGAAAAATCTGCAACATTAGAGAATGGTTAGGAGAAAATCCTGAATTTTGAATGTTCAAGTGGGAGTGGGTATTTGTGTAAGTCTGTATATTTGGTGTTTGTGTGTGTTTGTGTGTGTGTGTGCGTGTGTGCATACCTGTGTGTATTAGTGTTTGCACCTTTGTGTGCATGAGTCTGTGTTTATGTGTACATGAAGACAAGGGGGAGTAAATGGCGTCAGCACACATGCGTAGCTCACAGTGTTCCACGGGTACAGAGTGTCAGTGTTGGTGTCAGTGTCCCTGAGGTTCTCAGTGTGACAGTCCTCGTTAACAGATAATGAGCCCCAGGCGATGATGTCACCCCACCCTAGGCTTCATTAAGGTAATTACAGTTCCGATTCCCAGAGCCTAAAGGCACTCTATCTGACTAGTGAGGGTGCTGAGCCATGGCACATTCCCAGGGGTCACTGGGTTTACTGTCATGGCAACGTGAACCAGACTGTGACATCCATAAGCTGCTACCTGAGCTCACGTATTTCCTATACCCGTGCATTGAAGATTCCTCCCACTGTTTAGATCATGCAACCTTGCAATGGCTTACTCTGAGGGTAAATCCAGATACACTCCATCACACAGTCATCCTGCATCTGTGGCAACAGATTGGCAGATTCCCACACACTGGGCACCCTTGCTGATTGGCAGATATGCATGACTGATGGCTTGGCTGATATGTCTGCGATTGGTCACAGTGGCAAAAAGAGCTGAATGTGTGACACGTGAAAATCATGTGCAAGTGTAGGATTGTTTGGATGGTGTTCTCATTACCTATGCTTAAACGGCTGAAATGAAAACAACAAAACTGGAGAAAAAACACAGCTCTGAAGAAACACTCCTATCATTCAAAATCTAACGATGGTGCCAGCACTCCTTGCCTATGGGGGTTATTATAGGAAATGTATTCACTACCTGCAGTTTACAGGCCCTAAGCAATCTCATTTGTCTTATCTGTCGCATTCTCTCTGTCTCTCTCTCTCTCTCTTTCTCTCTCTCCTGCAGGCTACGAGGGCGGGAACCTACTCAAGTTCCTGCGGGACATTGAACACAGTACAGAGATGGTGCTGGACCGCTGGAACATCGATATAGTCCCCGATGACAAGGAGGAGAAGGGCGACCCCGTCCCCTACAGCATTGTTAACAACTACTTCTCCATCGGAGTGGTGAGACCAGCTCCCCATATCGATCTGCCCACAGAATTCACTGAAACCGAGATTGAACGGAAAGGGCAAGGCAGGTGACTGTCTGCATTTAAATTGTTTCCAGTCTAACCAGATGTGAGTTGTGTACAGCACGCCCAATGAGCTCGCAAGCATCTCTGGCAAACGGCTCCCAGATGCACAAAAAAAAAAAACCACACTGTTTGACTGTGCTGGTCTGCCTTGTGCAACATAAGCTTTGGAGCTCCTCCTCAATCCGCCATGAACTTCTGAGGACTGGGGTCCATTTGTCAATGTTCTGGGTTTTAGTATTAGGTGTATTCAATTTTCCATTGCCAGGACTGGTAACAACTTAAGTGGGTTTGCTGTAATGCAGACAGACACCTGCTGGCTCAAGTAAAACAATTTACAGATTCATCAGGCAAATCCAGGCCAGCCATTACACACTGGCAATTTAATTATTGCAATTCTCCTTTAACAGAGAAAAGCATCGGAATAGCCACTTTGTGGTTGCTCGGCAACCCTTTATCTCTTCTCCTAATGCAATAACTACAATGGACACATACATTTAGATGGAGCAACACAGGATGAGGTCAAGCACAATCATCTCTATCGATAATTTGACTCTCTTGTTTAACTCTTCAGTAGCCTGTTGAGGACCCAGTATTGCCCACCAGCAAAGCTAAAAGCAGAAATAAACATAAGCACAGCAGTTATAGCGTAAAGTAAAATAAGGAAATATGATCGCTCCTAACATGTAGGTTAAAGTTCTCCCTAGGGACATGTGAATTGCATTAAAAATGAGGTCAGGCAGAGGTTTATTTCTCTTTGTTAGGATTAAAAGACATAAGCCTACTGTACTGTTAAAAAAAGACTGTTGATTTGGTCAGGTGCATGTCTAAATGGAGAGGGCCCTGGCCTCTCTGTGTGAAGGAGACAGATATAAATGGACCTACACAATCCATGTCACGGCCCCTGACCCAAAACCGAACCCTGGGAGCCGCTGCTGGTATAAGGCTTTTCCGATGTCCCCCGGAGGCCAAAGGCGAGATCCCACAGTTAGATTTGTCCCGCTGGATAAACAGCATGCCAGGGGTTTCGTCCACGACAGCTGGGAGAGGGTGACAGCTCGGAGGGACGGGGGAACGGGTCTGGTTTCTCTCTCCTCCCCTCTGTCTCACTGAGCACATCCGGGTCCTGACCGGGAAAGTTTTAGAAAGCCGGCCTCTGCCCCTGCCCATGGGCCCCCTGACCTCCCTCACCTACCCTTTGCCCTTTGACCCCACAAGTCACATTGCTGGCATGTGTGTTCAAGTGCACAGAGTGCACAGTGATGGGGATGTGTATCATCTTGTGCTTGTGTGGTTTTCATGGCACGTGCTTATATTTGCTGTTTGTTTTTACAAGACAGTAACGATGATCATTTTGCTCTTCTGCCGGCTTCCATCCATCCAGTGTGGTTACCTGTAGATTAAATAAAAAAATCCACCAAATAGCATTTAAAGTGCTTCTTAAAGGCTTATCACTGTTAGCCTTTCATTTGGTCATTGTGCGCCAATATGCTTCAAGCCAGCTGACATCAAAGGAATGGAGGTCCCCACAATTCTGGATCCTTACATGGTAAACATAGTACAGTACTTTCTAAAGAGACTACTCCTTGTAAATGAATTGAGCTCTCAGACTATCTGTACTTAAAATGTAATTGATGAGGGGAAACAAAGACTGACATTTCGACATCAATTGATTATGTCCTTCTCCGAGTCCTCCAGGAAGGCCTGATCGGGGCCCATTCAGCTGGTGCCCTGTCAACCTTGATTTCCCGTCATCTACTCAATTTTAAGTGCCGGTACTTTGAGTGCTCAGGGTAGGAGTATCCTGAAGTAAGTAGTTTATAGTTAGTATAACAAGAAACCTTATCTGGATTTTCTTTCTGTATCAGAAACTTTTGACTGAAAACATACAGTCCACCTTTGAAGAATGTAACAAATACTTTTTTTTTGTCCTTACAGCTAGTCTGTTATAAATAGGATTCACACATTTGTGGAATGTTCTTTTAATCCCCAACACATTTTCAGCAATTTCACAGGTGAATTACACAGAGGCTGCTTCTCTGCCCGTGTTGTTCTCTGCCAGAAACGTCAGGAAATGTTTTTGAGGAGGCCAAAAATACACGGAGAGCCTTAAGTAGGCCATCTGACATATTGGTGGGAGTGTACGACGGGGGAGGAAGACACAGGAAGGATTAGAGGCTCAATGGCACTCACTTGTTGGAATGCAGCACACCGCAGTGACATTATATAATCTCACCTCCCACTGACTCCTTACCCTGGCGCCGTTTCCTTCCACAGCCAGCTAGCGCCCCGGCTAACGAGCAGCGTTACCGCAACGTTCCCGCAACGTTGTCGAGCCGTCGAGAGGAACATTGTGAGAATGCCATGCTTGGTGGGTGCACATAATTGACAATGCCCAGCATTCACAGCTGTGCCAGGCCAGTTCCTGCCTCTCAGAAGCTCAGTGTAGCCAGGGCAGAGGAAAGGGGGTGGCTGCAGGACAGGGAGTTGGAGGGACAGGACAATGGCCTGGTTTGTGGTTGCAACAAGTGTAGTGTTTTTGTGGAGGGAGTTCGTGTCAGGAGTCGACGCTGCCACTGTTTCCACTCGACCACGTGTTGGTCATGGCATGTTTAAAGGGCACTTTGGGCTGTTGTTTACTAAATGATCAATTGTTGGTCTATAAGCTGTTAGATTACAATAGTCATTCCCATTGTACATATACCAGATCGTAAAACCATATATATATTTTTTCACATTCTACGAAGGAGGTCTTTATTAGGTTGTGTGATGCAGGTGATTGATAGGTCCAACCAGCTGCTTTGCTTTTCCTTACCTTTTCATCGTAGAATAAATCTGAGTGCCTTTTAATTCAGTACGCTGATCGCTGATCATGAAGTCTATTTTCAAGTTATTTCCAGTGAGTAGAAAGGGAGCGCTCACCCACTCCAGTGAAAGTGATCAAATGCTCTAGGCAAGCACGACTCCCATGCAGGTACCTCTAATGCGCATGGATGAAGCTCAGAGTGTGCGTTTGGTTGGGCGCGCAAAGCTTTTACATACCAGTCACGGAAGAACCGTTGGCGTGTCCTTAGTGTGTGGTTGGCGTGTCAAACTAAATGTTTTGTTCTTTGGTATTTAAAGCAGTTTTTTTAACTGATGTGTTGAATTTAACGGGTAATTGCTGGGGAAGAAGGTAATTTTTTTTCCCTAATCTCAGAGCCGTTGTAAATGATCGTGTTATTGCAAAGCCATGGGTGTCATCTTGCCCAGGCTCTAGATCTGAGACAGATGGTCACACGTTTTGAGTGATGATGACTCTCCGTGTAAATTTGGACCGTGACTCATGGCCGCGATGAGGTAGTAAGTAACATTAAATCGGGCTAAATATTCAAACTGTTCCATTTTCATTCAGCGTCAGGTCTTCACCGGGCCTGGTTGCCATGGTGCTCTCAGTCAGCAGACCGCAGCACCAGTTTAGGGAACGATTATGGCTGAGCTGTAGAGCTGTTAGCTTCCATACCGGAACCATTTCATAACAAACTCGCTGGGCTTACCGGTCCATAGCCACAGCAATGGCATTTCACCTTTACTGCGCTTTCAGGTCCAAGTTTGTGTTTTGGTCATTACTGTAACTGGAAAATGCTCTGGCATAAAATAGGATTTTTTTTCCATTTTATTCCCATTAACTGATTTTATCAGCCCCACCCCTGAGACACTCCCACAGACTCATGAAGGAGCAGCCTATCTGAATCACATGTCAACAAGCCTGACACTTTTCACTCTCTAGATACTTAATCAAGTGCTGCCTATGTCATCAGCACATGCTTGGTTCTCAGGTGTGCTTTGCAATGTCTCCAATCTGTTTAACATACCAAAATTCTATTATTTGTAATGTTTCCTTTTTAACTGAATCAAGGTCAGTTCAATGCGTATCTTGAAATGAATTAGTCCTTTTTAATTCATGTTTTTTTACAATGTGATGTAATGATTTTATATGATTTCAATTTTACCAGATATGTTTTGAGGACCTTCAGTGGAGACTGAGTAGCTGGCAGCGGTGGTTATATACATGCAGTTATATACACTTCACACTGGAGAGCCAAAGAGCTCCTCAGAGCTGTAAACAACTTCAGCCTGTCAGAAAGGACATGGACGTCTGCGTGGACGCATCGGGTTTCGGGTCCATCTTTACATTCCGTGATCCCTCAGGTATCTCCTGACCAGCTTTACACGCATGCCGTCCGGCCCCGTAAAAACGCACACGCTCGGCGTACGGGCGACAGAGCTCTGGTGTCAGCAGCCACGATGGGTCCCCGAGGAAGGCGATCTCTCGAGGAGCTGCTGGATTGAAACAGGAGAGACTTTCCTGCAGTCAGCAGGGCATCTCCCCCCTCCTCCTTGGCCTGATCTTCGCTCGGCCGGGTGGGGGGGGTTGGGGGGGCAGCAGCGGGGTCTTGTCATGCATTAGCCCTGGCTCGTCCCCTGCGTTTTGTCTCAGATGTCAATGACTTATTAATCGGGTCCAGATTTGGAGAGGCTGCCGAGTTTGGACTCTGGATGCGGCCATGCAGTGAGGTGCTGGCTCAGGGAAAATCAGGGCTCTGCTGTTTTTAGCCAATGAGGGCTGGCAAGGAAAAAAAGGTGTGTGTGTGTGTATGTGTGTGTGTGTCAGGGGGTTAGGAGTTGGCATGTGCTGAAGGTCAGGGGAAGTATCAGTGACAGGAAGTACAGGCCTGCCAGGCTCGGACTGGGTTACTGCAGTAATGAATGTCCGTGCTGAGTGACACCTGGCCGGGCCAGGAGAAAAACAGAGCCCCCTCGTACACACCTCCTAGCCCCCTGTTCACCTCGCTCCCCTTGTTTCTGCCCAGCCAGAGTGGAGGGACAGCAAAATCTGCTGTGAAAATCATCTGTGATTTATTCTATCAGTCTATGGCTGATCTTCTGTATACCTCTCAGTGTGATTGCCTCAAGCTCTCTTGTCATTAGTTTAAATACAAGGCCTTTGAGATTTATTTATACCCTCCTCCCCTCTCTCACTCAACATATTTATTCTTTTATTCCCTCATTTTTTCTGCTTGAATTCCAAATGTGTCAACAGCCCAACCTATTTTGGTTTAGCATCTCTTCTTCCATCCATTGTTTGGTTGTAGTTCTGACACAAAATGGCTGCCATGCATCGGCCTGTTGAATTCTTACACACTTGCGGTGAAGGAGATGAGCTTGACCTCAGCACAAAGTGAAATGAGATAATTGAAAGACATGCCCTACATAAAGCCAGGTATTATTTAATTACAAAAATGACATTTTGGGGAGGGCAGGTACGAGGTGGCTACCGCTTGTTCTGATTGGTCGAACAGCTCCGACAGGGTGTCTGCCATGGAAGTGGCTTGTCCATGCTCTGCGCCGGGCTGTCTGACCACACCGAGTCTGAAGGATATCAGCGTCACTCTCATCGCTTCGACTCCGGCGGGGCGCTGAAGCCAACCCAAAGAGGGCGACAATGACATCACCGGAGCGCGCTTTGATGTCAGGCTGGTCAGCATTGCTCTGAAAGGCCACCTAGCAAAAGGGGACAAACCCCCCAACCCCCACCACCACTCTTTCCAGGCCTCACCGAGGCAGCAGTCTGGAGGTGACATTTTCAACCAGTTTGTTTGTGTTCCCCCCAATGTGCAAAAGTTCAAACGGCAAGATCAAAACAGCAGTTCATTACAGCGGCAATAACGAGGTGACTGCAAAATGTCATGAGTTGTCAATGACAGCGTGCTGGCTGGGAGGCACTGCCGCCGTGCCGCTCCCTGTGGCTTCAGGGCCTTTGGGCCGTTTTTTACGCACCACAGCCTGCCCCAGATACAGCATGTCACATGCCTCTATGTAACAAAAGCTGTAATTCAATCAAAACTCGCTCCCGCGCACGCAGTGGATCCATCTGCTAATTGCAAAATGAGCTCCTGGCACCATTACCAGCTTGCTTGCTTAGCTGTCAGCTACGGCTCTTGCACCAAAGCGTACTGACTATTCATACGTGCCTTGACTGATGTTTCATTGACATGGTTTTTGTTACCAAGTATATAAGATAACTGCCTTCAAGTTGTCATATGTTGGTTAAAAGGCCCAATCTGTGCTTATGGCAAGGACCTTTACTGACTGAGCCACTTTTTGTCTTGAGGGTTTGAGTGGTGTGTTCTGTGTTGTTACTGTATACACCAGGACAGGAAAACCTCTGTGTTCAGTGCTTGGTAACACATCATGAAAACAGAATACAACCGTTTGAAAGTTCTGCTGTGATTTATTGTTCAGAGTTCATGACTGGATGGGTCTTTCAGCTAAGGCACTGTACTAGTGAGTGGATCAGTCCGGTGTTCTGGTATTCTATTTAGGAAGAGAGTGCTTGTCTGTGTTCTCCTAAGTTGACCAAGGGGGCGGCAGGGACAGGTATGAACACACATGGGTTGGGTGTTCCAAATTAGGAGAAAATGAACACTTAACTGCACTATAAATATTAATACCATGAATGAACATACGCAGTGAAGTTAATAACTCACTCAGCTGCTTACAAATGGAGTTTGTGATGCTAGTAACCTCCTCTGTAGCCACCTGTATCTGACCCCTGTTGTTTAACCCTGGTTTTTCATTAACAGAATCATGTGGGTATTTCTGTTTTTCTTTTTTGAATTCCTCTGTTAGTAGTTATGGCATAGGTTAATCCGTTTGCACCTTGTGAGGAGGGCATGTCAGACAGGTGTCCCAGCTCGTCTTGTGGGTAGCTGTAAGACCCATTAAATAGCAACAGTGCAGTATAGGACTGACTGGGGAAAGGCAGTGAGACGAGGATAAGAGCCACACTCGAGTCTACCACTTCCTGTCTCTCTCTGTCTCTCTCTGCTGTCACAACCACAACACCTGCACGCTTATGGGAAGCCGTGGCAGGTGACACAATCAGCCCGAGCGTTCGCCTGTCTGCACCGCTGATAGTCGCTCGCAGTGGTCTGCCCTATACACCCCCCCCAGCTCACCCCCCACCCTGTCAGAGCCATGGCACACTAGACAAAGACCCAACGTGGTGGAGGATGTGGTGGGCGGTTGCGCTCTGCCATCTCCAGCTCTGCTCTGTACTGTATGTGCCTTCCTCTCTAAAAATAGATGTGCCTCTTATAGACCGATTCATTAATATTCTGATTTTTATCCGCGTTCGGTTTTGTTGTGCGCAACTCGCTTTTGTTTTAGCTGCGTTGCTTGAACACCCGCTGGTGTTGACAGTGCTGTGAGCTGTGGACAGTGATGGCCTCTGTGGAGCAGAACCTGAGACAGGGGCCTGACAGGTAGATATAAACAGGGCCAGGGCAGAAAATGTCCTGTGGGTACAACCATCAATCCCTGTGTATTAACCCAAGGACATTTTAGGTATGGGTCATCTCTCCCCCTGGCCCCCCCATCCCCCCACCTCTCCACACTTGCTAATGCCTTTGATATGTGCAGTGCAGAAATAAAGATGAAAGGCTGCACTTTCTTTCAAGCGTTTATTACCTTCTGTGATGCAAACATTCAACAAGTCCAACAGGAACGTCTACACTGTGTGCAAAACATCTCCTCACGTGGTTTGGGCAGCAATGACCACTGTGTGCATGCAGTGTTAGGAAGACTCATGTCTTCCCTTCTGGTTGAGAATCAGCTTTAGTTTCTACTTTTTAGCCCTGGGTAGAACACAAAAATCTGTCTGTAGTTACTGGCATGTGACTTATGACAGTGTTGGCCTGATAAGAGTTGGGGGGGGGGGGGGGTGGGGGGGGGGCGGGGGCTTGTTGTTCCGTGCCAGAGCAGAGTTTATGACGTAGTTCATCACCAGTCTAGTCCTGGTCTTGGAAAGCCGCACTTTCACAGATAAGATCATTTATACGTCTTAATGCTTTTATCCAGTGTAGCATAGCCAATAAACAGAGCAGGCCTTACCCACAGCTGTTCTTTATCTACTGAGCCTATCAGAGTGAAGGATCTTGCCCCAAGGGTGCAGCCGAATTACTGTGGCTCAGCCCGCTGGGTGCATCTACAAAAATTAACCTCTGCATACCACTTGTCTGGGTGGTCTTTTTGGACAATTTGTCCAAACCATGCCACTGCATATGGTAGTTGATTGAGCATTTGAGTCAAGTGGAATTTGGTCACTCCTGCACTCAATCGCTCTGTGACCATCTACTAGGACTAGGGTATGCCCATTTCTAGGAAGCATGGACAAGGATAGAGACTGAGAGGAAGAGTCATGTGACACCTGCATATTAACAATGCTCTCTTTCGCCCCCTACAGGATGCCTCCATTGCCCATCGGTTTCACCTCATGAGGGAGAAACATCCAGAGAAATTCAACAGCAGGTGAGAGAATGGGAAGATGCTTAAAACCTTGCCTTTAGTAGTCAAGGTTAATGACGGTCTCTTAGAGCAGAGTATTTTTCTGCACGTTTGATGGTGTGTGTTTTTAATTTCTCATATCTGCCTAATTTTAGTGGGCCAGCTGAATTAACTTGCACATAATATTCATGAGACAGACATTCTTCTCTGAATGCCAGGTGGAGAAACAAGGGGGGGGTTGAGTGGGCGGAGCGGTGGGAGGCTGCAGAGGGAAAGAGTTAGACGTTGGGCAAGCAGCAGCTTTGCAATAAGAGCTGAATTTGGCCTGTCAGTGCTGAGCAACTACATGTATCTATGGCAACCATAGCCCAGGTACCTTTTTTTAGTATTGCATGTTTGAGGGGCCCATTTTTGTCGACAACACAGAACAACTTGTTCACTGTTGGAAAACAGTGGTCCCAGTGGATGAACAGACAAGAAAGTGTGCTGCACAGTTAATTGAAAACTGCAATGGTACTGCGCTACCCAGAGCGACCGCGTGTCTGTCACCCTCTAACACTCAAAAATCAATGCCCGAACAAACATACTCGCTTTATAAAATTGACTGATTGATGTTACTTAGCTAGAGGCTCTGAATAAAAGTGATTTGTAATTGGAAAAAAAAACATTATTTAGACAACTAAATTCAGCTTAACAGCTACAGCGAATACATGCTAGAGATATAACTGTCTTGATTTCTTCCAATGTCTGCTTGGCAACCGTAAAATAGTCATTGAGGTCAGTAAGTATTCCACAGTCGAAAAACCACTATGCAGGATCAGAGAAGTTTTTTATCCTTCAGATTTTCAGCAGAAGCCAGGGACTCTTGGAGGTCTTGGTCTGATTTCAGGGAGTCCTCAGCGAAAATGCTGAGTAATCTTTGACGGGCAGGTTGTGTCATGAATAGTCAATAGCAAGGCTTAACAATGAGCACATCACCCTTGTGCTGTCAGCTTACAGCTTTCACTTGCATGCTCCCACTGACCTCTACATTTGGCTCCATGGTTACTGCACATTACTTGTGCAGCAATATTTTTGGTGTCTCATAACACAAAATGTTTTGCATTTTAATATTCAGACGGATGCATTCTGCAATGTAAAATTCTATACTAAGAACTAAATTTTTTATTATGTTGAGAACATGAGGCTTCGCTCAGTGAAATCTGCTCTGTGGTATTGTGTGGCAGAAAATGTATATTCATTAATATTGCGTATATGTATAATGCGTAATTTGGATACGCTTTTGCTTTAACATCAGAGGACCAGAGGGAGAATAATTATGGAAGTTCATGGATTATACAACCTCATTGTTATGGTATGAGATTACTATGGTGTGGGTAGTTTGTTCATGCTTTAAATGACAATCAGTAATAAGTGTAAATATATGATGGCTGTAATGCAGTGTTTTTCATTGTCCTTTTTATGTTCTGATTGAAAAAAAAAATTCTGTAATGAAATTAGCATCCTCTCAAAGAAGAGAGAGCTGACAGTGGATCAGGCGTTTCTTTTCTTTCAATTTTTGATGCGTTTTGAAAAGAGTGCAGTGTCAGGCTGACATAAAGTGTGATCTTTTTCCATCCCGTTCTGTGTGGAGAAGAGAAGAGAGAGACAGAGAGAAAAGGAAGACAGAGAGAAAAAGAGAGACATGCAGAGAGCGATAGAAGGAGAGAGAGAGAAAGAGAGATAGACAGAGGAGGGGGAAAGAGGCAGCAAGCTCACGATGAATAAAACATCCTAATTAAATATTATGCAATGGGCCGCCTGACATGGTATGAGGGCCACAGTGACGCAGGCTAATCCTTTATAGTGTGTTTCAGAACCAGGTCCACGGGGACTCACAGGTCTTCTTTCAATAACTCTTGACCTTTTTTTTTCTACAATTTCCCAGTCTGACAATAGAACAGCCAATTTACAATTGAGCTGAAGGGACTCCGGCACAGTTAGACAGCAATGCACTCAGGTACCGTGCATGTCACGTCATTGTGAGAAAGGTCTACAAAAACCTTCAAAAACCCAAGCCAGGCTCCATGAAGCCTCACGGCCTTTTTGATCTGTATCTGTTCCTGTCCAGGCATCTCACCCTTCTAAACCCCCCCCCTTTTTTTTTTGGTGAGATGTGCAGGTGAAGACCACATGGCCTGTAGCTGAATCCTTGGGGATTGCACACGGTCGTGACTAAACAAGATCAGGTCTTAAGAGGTCTCAGTGCACGCTAATCTGGGGATTTGCGTTGCCTTTCCCGCAAGGAGCGAATTTTAGCTAATCTGAGGCAGATGTGCTTATCTGCCCTTTGCTCAGATTAGAGAGCCATATTGGGGCAGATTGGCCCTGCTGCTGTGGCTACAAAAATCCCTGCTCCAGCAGCAGGAAAATGTGCACATCAGTATAGGTAAGTAGCCAGTTAGTGAATTGTAACAATTCCTCAAGTTGTTTTAAGTGATAAAGTCCTTGTTGTTTGGCATGGGTCTGCTTTAGGTCTTTTGCAAGTATTCACTGCATCTCTGTTAAGCACAAGTAAGAAGAATAATTATTTATGCAGGTAGCTATTCAGGTAAAACCTGGCTGCAGGCATTTCGTTAATGACAGTATCATTCCCCCAATATGTTAAGGAAAATTAGGAATTTCATTTTACACAAGGTTCCCAAAACTTGCTCTCAGACTGGAAGTGTTACATACTGTGATACATGTCGCAGGTCAGAGCCCTAAAAATATGCTGCAATAGAAACTCCTCCTTGAAAATGAAATTCAAACCCGTAATTGACTGAAACTGAAACATGCTCATTGCAGGGTCCTAGAACGGGATCCTATCTTATCCCAGCTGCTGTAGCTGGGTGTCGTGTTCCGCTGAACATAAACAGATTATGCTCTCAAGCACTGATCCATGATCAGTTTCTTTCTCTAGCTTATCATTTGTAATAGGGCATCGGGTTGGGTGAACTGATCTTGGATTACTTGTGTTTGGTGCTGCCTGGAGTTTTCTTTGGTTGGTTCAGATGAGGTTAGCAGGGCCTGGGTGACACAGTTAAGCAGTAATGCATTACCTGTGTACTGGTTTCACCTGGGAGAGCACCAGAAGCTAACATGTGACTGGGGTGGCATGTTGGTGCGGAACTTAGGGTCCAGTGAGACGCTTAAAGCTGGAGCTCGGTGCAGAAAGTAGGCCAGGCTTCATCCTGGGCCTTGAGTTGGGACCATGGAGTAGAAAGTGGGAGAATAGTTTGACTGGCAGAGGGATACAAGTGGATAACTCATATATGCTTGAGTAAACACATGAACAATGTCTAGCATAGTTGTTTATATACTACCTTTAATGTTGTTTATGTACCAATGGAGGGAATGTTGCAGTTTCTCATTTCTTCATGCTAATTACTGTGATGAAAGTAAGACTAAAATTAGAGGGAGGATTAGACAGTGCTGTGGGGGAAGGGAGGGGGGCTTGTTTATGGTTTGAGACTTAATAATTAATACATGACCCACTGGCATCTGTCCCAGATATAGAAAACTTCAGACAAGGAAAGAAATTGATGTAAACACGAAGTTCTCTGTTTATTCGGTACATAAGTACATCACTTGAAATTAATCTATGAATGGGGTGTGCTCTGAAAGCCACGGATTGGAGTGCTGGATGTAAGAGATACAGACAGGGACTAACCAAGACAAAGAGCTGCAAAGGAGAGGGAGGAGGAGGGTAATCCGCAGGGTTCATGAAGCCACTTAAACCACAGAGTGACTCATTTGCTTCAAAGAGGAGCCTGTACCATCACTCCTCCAACAGCAGGATAATAACTTCTCTCTGATGAGTGTGGCCTGTAGGACCAGTCATCCTCACTGCAGCTCTAAGCACCCAGTCATTACACTGAAGAGTGTTGTGACTGACTGCCCCTCTGGTGGCTCATGTGCCCTGCTATTGAGAAAACTGCAGGTCTAAGCCTTGGAAGGGGAAAGTGACTAGGTATTTCACAAATGTGTTCATTTACGTACTTATTTAGCTGCAACAATAAGGCAAAGCACAGGACAAGTAAAACCGTTTTCCTGGATACATTAAAACACCCTAGTTTCCTCAAGAAAAACTGCCTTGTCGGGCCCTTCTTGCACAAATCGTTGTGCTAAAGCCCCAGCCCAGCTTGTTATCCAGGCATTTGTAGGATTGTAGCATGTCTATGTTGAAGCCATGGATACCAGCAGAGGCTACTGCCTTCTATTTCCTAGGAATCAATAACCTGTCCTTTATCATGTTTTTTGGACATTCAGCTGTGTGGGTGGATGTATTTTAACTAGGGTTACCGCCTCGGCCTGGATTGTTCTCTAATTTTATCCACCATCCTGAAAAAAATATTAACTCCTTGCCAGGACATGAAATGCCCCAGATTTCAGATCAGATCTGATCCTGAGCACCTTTTTAGAAAAATAATTTACTCCCTGTGAGCACGACCAACTTGACTTTACCCAATGAAACCATTTCTGTCAAAATTCTCCATGGACTCATGCATTACATTTTATCTACCAACTATGCGATACAAATACGAGTGACACCCGCTGCCCCCACTCCCCAAGTGACCACCACCCCTCCCTATATAATGTCTTTAAAGTACATCCTATAAAAAATACATTTATAAGATAATCCTGTAAGCCCAGCTCCCATATGTATGACAAATCAGATTAGCCAGCATCATGCAGACATTCATTTTCTCTGCTAATACATGACGGATCAAATGGCAATGTTTGAGCATGCTTCTTAAATTCCTCAAATTACAGATATGTACTTTCAAGGGCCCTAAGACTGCATTTTCAGATAATCAGGGTCATGTCTCTCCTGTTAAACGAAAGCAAAGGGAACCCTGCGTTGTTAATTAATTTAATAATTTGCTGAATAAGAATTGTGCATAAGGGGAAGTACTTACTACTCATTTGAGGGCTGATGACCATAATGGCCAAAAAATGCACCTCCCAGCAAACATTTATAATGGATTTTTCCTGCACTCTAGCTGTGAGTTGACTGCAGAGCCCTGAATTAGCCGACTGTATTGTTGTTGTGAGCCAAACTGAGATGAGTTGAAAACGTAAAATGTATAAAGTCAAAAATGTTTATTTCTGTTGCTTATGTTTGGTAACTGTAAGCCAGATTTTCAAAATGTGTGAAATTTTGTGGTGTGGTATTTAATTAATTACATTTGTTGTGGTACTCTTATACTGGTCACATACTTACAGTCATGATACAAATATGTGATTTGTTTCTTGTGCTTTTGTCTTTTATGCACTTAGCCTCATAAGTCACTCTGGATAAGAGCATCTACCAAATGTCCTTAATGTAATGTAATGTTTCATTTTATATTAGGACATACTGTATGTCATTTTGTCAGTTTTTACAAGGCAAGTATAGCAATGGGAGGGTTTGTGGGTGTATGTGTGTGTATGTGTGTGTGTGGAGGGGGTATTGCTTCAGTAACAGCAATATATCACATGTATGTACGTATGGCACTGCTCTAAAAGGCCCATTATTGCCTTTCTGGCATTATGCAGAGTGTTACATTCATTTTACTGCGGGACTGGCCACTGGAGAGAGGGGCATAGGGGAGGGTGCCGGCTGGCTTTGTCCCAGATGTGGGAGTTTTAGCGGGTGCATGCTGGGTTTGAGAGTGGCCTAGTACCCTTAATGGTCCTCCTTTGTTGGCGCCCACCACCCCCCACCTCAGTGGAACAATGAGGGGGTGAGGTGAGGCTCCCGACACCTTCTCACTGGAGCCAATTCAGCGCGAGAGCCCCAGTAGCCAGACAGCGGGATTCAGTAGCCCAGGTGCTAATGACAGCAGTTCTGGGCCACAATGGGGGAAAGGTGCATAGTGTCCCCCCTGGGGCCTGGGGGATTGGAGAGGAAGTTTTGTATCAGGAGGTGTTGAGTGGTCCCGCCGCCAAAAAAAAAAAAAAAACAAAAAAGGATGCTTTGTTTGCTCGATTACAATCACAATCAGTCTTAGTTTTAGTCAGTGATCAGTCCTTGGAGCACCAGCGCTACGGGACAATTACAGCAAGAGGAGGATGAATGAGCCACATAAAAAGTTTGATTCAAAGTGAGGCCGGGCTTTAAGTGAAAATGCTTCAGAAAGAACTTAATTTCATCACACAGTAGTTATAGCACTATCATATCTGGATCATTCTGTGTTGCACAGTGGACGAGCCTTGAAATACACTCTGGAACATTCTCAAAGGAGGCTCTGCAAATAAAACGAGTTTCACTGATGAACCCCCACGCAAAGAGCAGTGGGAAGACAATGCAAAACAACTGCATGCACAGTTTGGCCGGGCTCTTACGTAACATTTTTATGCTTGCAAAAACAAAAAAGAAAAAGAAAAAAAAACAAGCTTTGCTTTTTACGAGCCGCGAACAGCATTTTCCTGGGAATGAGTCATTCCGAAGTGCCTCTACAGGCAACGTGAAGATCTGTTGTACGGAGCACCTCTGTTTGTCAGAAGCAGGTTTAATTGCTGCAGAAATCCTCGGGAGACGTTCAGAAATCGCCTCTTTCTTTTAGCCCCCTCACCTGTTTGTTTGGGAATTATCAAAACACTGAGCTGCTCTCCTTTGTGCATTTTGATTTTAGCAGGGCAATGCAAATGGAAGGGACTGTGTCCTTAACCATTAAGTGATTACCTCTGATTTTATAGTACAGCGTAACACTGACGGCCTGGATAAATGTTTTAATTATGCTGAAGTGATGTAAATGGGACATGATACAGCATCAGTTAATGACAGACACACAATAAATGCACAAGGGGTTCAGAGCATAAAAACATTTCTCTTAGCTAGCGGCCCACTGTCATCACTATTGGAGTAAAATACATTCAACAATTTGCAGCTCAGTACAGTCAATATAAATATTAGCATGTCCATTATCAATACATTAACACCAATGCACAAAAAACTTCAAACTTCACACAATCAAACATTCCGGGCCCTGGCTCACTTAGTATAAACATACAAATGTACCATTACACGGCCATGTGACAAAAGATCTTTAGGTCAGCTTCACAGAGCGGGGTAAGCAGGACTAGGACATAAAATGAGTAGATTCAGAAGGAGTGGAGAAAAAACGGGTAGCATCTCAGCATAGAGATCATACAATGCCAAACATTGTTGGAGATGCTGCTTCTTCCCTGTGCCTGCAGTGCATGTGGGTTTAGTGTTTCATAACCCTTTGTGTCACAGTGCGTATGCCTTGTGCTAATCACTAAGGGCCCATTTGAAACCCTCTGTATCGCCATTACTACTGTACAGTGACTACAGAACAAAGCTAGGTGTACATGCTCCAACTTCCGTCCCGCTGCTGTAAACCGCTACCCAAGACTGCCTCTCCAAGGCTATTTCCCACACCCAGTCTCTGAGATCACATGCTATGACCACACTGGGTTGTGTTATATATTTATGGACTTTTGGAAGATACAACAATAACTATATTTAGCAGCAATATTCTTCTATATATATAATTCTATATATCTAATATTTGCACACATCATTTATTTGTAGATTTGTCGATAAACTCTTTGAGTATTGCAATATCTATTCTAATCTTGATATTCCAGTATGTGTTTAATTTTAGATGGGGATGGTCTTCCCTGATCACCAGACGTTCAGGGAAATGCCGTGGAATATTTGACTCCTTTTAGACTGGAGGTCTCCCTGCTACCACTGAGGTCAGATGTACGCCTGAAGAATGGTAATGGGGGAGTTCAGGAAGGCTTTACTTATGCATTGTGTCCTCAATACCCAAAAGCAGAATTACAATAAATACAATGCCTGCATTAGCACAGAGTGTTGCATTGTGTGACATGACAGATCTTTTCATGTTTGTAACCAAATTAATGACATAGCAATTTTCATACTGTAGCACTTTCTGAAGGGTGTAATTTGGCACAGTGCTGCTCTGACATTCTTTCTGAAGAACCCTGTGAAGAATGTGGGAAAATCTATCATGACCAGCTCTCCAGTACCATCTTCACACTTCTGGTCCAAATCCAAGAATGCAGCTTTGGTGGTTGGTAAACCTCAGCTCAATTACTATACATCTGAAAGGGGTTGCAAACTATGTGCAGCACTCTTGAATTTGTGGTTTCAAAGTTTCTGAAAAAGGGTTTGACCCCTAAATAAATGTTCGTCCAGTGTTAGAAAAAAATGTCTTTGTAGTATGTGGTCCACACTTCACTACACTATATGTAGTGCTGGTGTAAAACAGTTTGGTGTTTAGCATTAGTTAAGACAGCTTTGTTTGAAACTGGTTGTGACTGGTTTCACTGTAATAGGTTTCGCCTGTTTTAGGTGGTTGCAGCATGAAGAGAAGCAGTAAACACCCCTAACATTTGCAGCATAAAGACATGGCCTTGAGCCACTGAAATTTCAAATGCATCCTCATCCTTGTTTATTTAGATCAAGGCAAACAAAACAAGCAATAAGAATTATGGCCACAACATTTCTATCCCAGTAACGGAGGCCTTGGGGCAGATGGAAATTAGTTATCTGATTGGATTACTCAGGATCACAGACCATGTTACGAGAATTCACACCCTCTGCCCCCATACCCTCCACCTCCCTCCCCCCACCAAACAAATGCCAGCCCACCTTATTGATACAACAGACTGCAGTTAGTATGGAATCCCTCTATCCTCACTGTAGTTATGCACTTACCTTCACAAAAAATACCATCACTATTGCAAATCTCCATTGAGCATTTATGACATAATAGAGATAAAAACCAGTTGTAAACCACAAATCATCAACTCCTGAACATTTTGCAGATATGCCAATTTGAGGAAAAATAATCAGGTGAATTCATTTTTTTTGTTATTATATGGATTGTATGTAGAAATGAGCACAGGCAATACCATTCAACATTAAGCAGCAAAATTGCGTGAAAAGGTGGATTTGATTTAAATTCCATGTTTTATAAGTAAACACAAATGAAGCCTCAAGCTTCTGTAGCAGCCCATAATAAGGTCTGGTTATGTCACACAGTGATAGGTTGTGCATGTGGGAGATGGTGGATGTCTTTAGATAAGAGACATGGGGTATACCAGCAGAGATGGCAAAAATATTAATTGACAGAAAGATGGAGTGTATATGCTGAAAGAGAGAGAGAGATAGGAGGCATCTACAGAGAGAGGGAGAGATGGCTGCCACAGGCAAGATGGAGTTTAAACCAAAAGTTGATTGGGGCCTTTTGAGGTGTGCTGGTGAAAGATGTTATCTCTGTTATCTCTCTGGAGGGGGACAGAGGAAGAGGCCTGGCCTGGAGGCGGACAGCCATATGGTTCCTCTCCAGATTCCTCCTGTTCTAGAGTCCCAAACCTCATCCTGGCAGTGCTGGCTGTGAGAGCGGCACCCCTGTCAGACATCACTGTGGGCACATGTGCCTAAGAGGAAGGGTCACTTGAGTAGTTCTGGCTTCAAAAACCTAGTGTCCACTCTTTTCAAGTATCACAGTCCTTGCTTTATCCCTCTCCACCAGAGTTTTACATTCATGTCGTACTTTATTCAAATCTGTATTGTCCCACCCATGATGCATTTGTAGTAAATCGGGTTAAAACAGAATGCAGTTGCACATTATTGTGACCCTATGCGAGTAAAGGCTCAGTGAAATTCAAGGAAAAACGATTTGTTGAACTTCTGAAGAACCTCACCCCCCACCCCCCGAGGAACAGACACTTCCTATTTCAGGCAGTTCTCTGTTCTCTCCAACCCCTCTTTCCATATCATAGATGTCAAATTACTCATCATTGTTCAGCTGACACTTTTATCTCAGACAGCCAACAGTTTTTTTTGCCTGTTTGTTTGTTTCTCTTTTGCATTTGACTGGAGACAATCAGGTGTAAGCGCCCAGCCTAAGGGCTTAGAAATAATCCACCCGCCTTTTTAACCTGTGACCCTCTGATTAAATCCAAGGGCCCAACATCTAATGTTTCACCTTTTGTGTGAGAATTCCTTGAAGATTACTGAATTTAGCTTATCGGCCATATCAGGGTTTGAACCACAATGAAACTGCCCACAAATTCTTGTATAAGACCCCTCTCACATCACATGAGACCAGAAATACTGGTGATTTGTCACCCTCAAACAGCTTGCTACCTACAATGGCACAAAAAAGATTAATTAATTTAATAAATCACACAAGATTAAGGTAAAATTCAAGAGATTAATTGTTGTGTAATTTCTTACATTATTTATTAATTGCATGAAAAGGCCTATCATATTTGATACACTATGCTACAATACAACAGAAACCATTTATATTAAGAGACTTGGGAATGCAGACTTATATAATGTTATATTATACATGAGTAGGAGGCTGTATGAAGCTGCAGTCGGTCCATTAAACTGTATTTTAAAATGCCCAGCAATGGCTAAGTGTGTTTTAACCATCCAAAGGGATGTAGGAGTGCCTTAGGCAGTATTAATTAGAAAATCCATGTGGGATTTTTAAATGTATCATTCTAAATGCCTGTGCCCTTGCAGTACACTTACAAGTGATTCACCAGGTCCATTTACACTCCCAGTTTTTGCAAATCAGCATTATATTATAGCAGTCTGCTAGCAGACATTTGAGGAGAGGTAGTAAAAATGAGGATTAACTATTAAGAGGGGGCAAAGAAGCTGGGGAAACCGTTGTGCGGATTTTCAAAACGCCTACAGTTTTTGCCTAAGTTGGACCAGTAGATGCATGCTTTTGGGAGATCTAGCACAGGAAGGATGGCTGACATAACCAAAAAAGGCAGCAATTGTAGGTACCAGCTACAGGTAGACATCTCTCACACTGATGGCATTTCCGATGAAAAGGAATGCTTGGGTTACAGAGGCATTCATGTTCCAGATGAGCTAGCCCCAATGAACCCCTCTGCTTTCTTCTCTGCTGTTTTCCTCAAATGTTCCTCTGCTCCTAGTGAAGCTTAGCCAATAAAACCTTTCTCTCTGTCTAGCAGAAAAAGGAAATCTAAGCTACTTGATTCTCTCACAGGAATTTCACGAAAGCATTTACCATAGCTAATGAAGTTAGACACTTCACTCCACTTAGAACCGGAACTGTGCTTAATTACGATCTCAGATGCTATAATCCCTTAATATGAAAGAACAGAAGGTACTTGGTTAGTTTGTACTGTGACTTTACTGTGAACAAGGCTAATCAAGTCAGGTAGGTAACTCAGTTGATTTTGTTATTTCTGTTATTGTGGCTTTTTTCAGATATCAAAACTACATGCCTTCAAAGATTAATTGACATAAATTTTATTTGGCATAAGGATGCATGGTTACACTGTCCTGGACAACCCAAATTAGATTTAAAGAAAGATTTCACTCAGCATTCTGCAATTTTTGTTTATACACCCGAGAGTGTTGGATGGCCAAGAATATTTCTTCTGCAAAGCTAACAAGCTGCAAAACGTATGTGTCAGCAT
The DNA here is from genome assembly GCA_022829145.1 of Albula goreensis. NCBI lineage: Eukaryota > Metazoa > Chordata > Actinopteri > Albuliformes > Albulidae > Albula > Albula goreensis. The sequence continues at coordinate 18,045,538 of CM040761.1, read as the reverse complement.
GAATGTTATGGCTTCATAAATAATCCTGGTGTCTGAAAGAGCTCTTAGTGCTTTATCATAACACCGCGCACCACTGTAACGACAAAACAAGTCAATATTCGCAAGACTTCGCAAATCGGCAGCCTGGTTTCATCAGGTACTCAGTCTGAGATGCAATCACTCTGGCTGGTAGACCTCTCTGTGTGCCCTCCCTGGTGTGGACTGTAAGGGACTCAGAGTAAACAGTATATGGTTTGAGGGTTGGCATAAACATCCTGTGATGTTAATTGAGAAAAACTTTGGCTAAAGAACATTAGCAGGCTTTAACTAAAGTTGGGCTATAGCTATGTATCCAACCAGTGAGCCCTGCTGGTTCCTTATAGTGTAAGCCCAGTATTTTGACCATAATATTGGATATACTGCTCAGGAGGTGCGTTTGAAGGCTTTTCAATGTGTTTGTATGGCAAACATAGAGTGACACCCGCCCCAAAAGTTCCTGCGTTAAACTCAGGACACAAGACCCTGAGTCGTGTCAGGTTCCCTTGCAACGGCAAGATGGCTGGAGTCCAGCACATGGGAAACAAGGCTCTCTACACCTGTTCCAATGAGATTACTGTGGCAGCTATCAATATTTCAACAAGAGCTGAGGAGTGTGTATGGAGGTGGGGGGGAGTTGGGGCGGGGGGGGGGTGGTGGGGGCAAGGCTCAACCCTTGCCGAAATGTTTGGGCAGAAGCAAAGGTATGGGCAAATGCCAGGTGATTGTAAGGAGATAGGCACTAATGGGGAGCAGGAGGGGAATTCAATATGAACTATGCAACCCCCCTCCCCCATTTGTCTTGACCTGCCCCAGTGCTTAGCCTGGAGTCATGGAACATGTGCTGTCACTGTGAATACACTGATCAGCAACCGCACCTCAGCTTTAGCTAGGGTCTGTTTGCTAATCACAATAGAAAAACCAACTCCATTGAAAGGTTAGGGTATTATTGGTACTAAGTTTGTGCAAATGGGTGAGAGGGTGTTGGAGAAGGTGAGCTCATATGTGCTGCATATGTCACTGCTTGTGTATCTCAATCCCTGTTTTTCAAAATCTGCAGCACAGAAACTATTAAATATGAAATACCAGTTGTACTGGGGTTCCATTCACATTGCTTTCTTCTTTGCTGCTGTCAGAAAGGTACATTGCGATTGTACTTTGCCTCCATCATTTGGCTACTGCATTCAACAATTTGCAGTCAGACTCCAGCGTTCTACAGGGCCTGCTGTTTGAAAGCCTCTGCTTCTGACCACCTTCTATTGTGTTTGCAGGATGAAGAACAAGCTGTGGTACTTTGAGTTCGGCACCACTGAGACCATCGCAGCCACCTGCAAGAAGCTAAATGAGAGCCTGGAGGTTGAGGTGAGAGCAGGGCGAAAACACCCCAGCGGGGGATTTCATGGGAGGGTGGAGGGATGGGGGATGTTGGGCTTTCTCCAGACCATTCATCACCATGAAGCTAGTTCATTGCCCTCCACGTCTTCTCTTTCTAGAATGTCAGATCTCTCTGTAAGCCCTCTTCTCGGATGTGCAAATACCAAAAAAGCTATTACTTTTTCATAAGGATTTTCATTTATTCTGTTTCTCTGTAGGTCTCCAAGTTCCAAATTGCATTCTAGAGCCTAGGGGCAATTTAAAGGTCCTTCTTAAAAAATAAAACACAATATACTTATGAAGTCTGAAAAAGGCGTCTCCATGTCAAGTTATTCTTAGCTCCCAACAAATCCTCCACCAAACCTCAAAATACATCTCACAGTTCCAGACACCGACAGTGCGCAGAAACATGTCAGAGCTACGCGCAAGAAACACACTGTCAGTAAAAATCTCGGCTCAGTCTAGACAGTATTGTTGGGACATAGGCGTGGTGTGCCACTTTTCTGTTCTCTTTGCTTTTGTTTGGAAGTTAAGATAAAAATGATAAGCGATATTGATTTTATGCCCTACAAAATACAATCAATATACATATCTGCATTAACACACCATATATACATTTTCTGGAAAAACAAAGAACTCAAACAGTGATGGCCTTTCTCAGTCGCTGCTCAGTCAAACTGTGGGACTAAATCTCTCATTTGGCAAAACATCTTGTACGAGCTTCTGATTCTGTCCTTTATCAGGGCCAAAGAAAGCCTTTGAAATGCCCTCTCATTTCTTAGCATGCCCAAAAGTCTGCCAAATATGTGAGCCAAATATCACTGGTTTAGAGACTTCACTGAGGGATTCATGAGAAATACAATGTGGTGCAGTTTAAATAGCCACATACAACGTATTGCTTCATTATAGTTAATTAAAGGAGTGTATTTAAAGCTCATCAAAAATAAACTGACAGTGAAAACCATTTCCAGACTGTTTGTTATGTCAGACATGCCATGTGTTCCCAAAATACTGTTCTCTGTGTTTTTTTTTTTTCTCCTGGATACTGAGGCATTTGAAAGTGTCATAAATATGCCTGTGCTTGGTAGATCACTTTCTGCAAGAGCAGAAAAGTCTCTGACAGGTGCTTTTAAGTCAAATAATTTAGGAGCTCAATCTGGGAGTTAAACATTCATTTAATTTAGTAAAAGGGTACAGCTTCAAATAGAGACCAAAAACTAATGAGTGCAGTCCATTGTTAAGTGTTGCTTGCCCTCATAGAGGATGCAAAAATGCAATATTTTTTTCCTGTGCTTTTTCCCTTCTCAAAGCAATTCTCTACTATTCACACGCATTCAGGCTAATCTGATGAACGCAACATCGTTTGTCACCCACCATTTTGTGTGGTAACTGTCCAGCAATTTCAGCTCTTTGCCTTTGAGAACGCAACAACGGACATATCATTTGCACTTTGGAAAGCAAAAAGCTGAAATCTGAGCCTGAAATTTGATCTGTAAAGGAGGGACTGTGGTGTACATACTCCTGCCTCCTTTCTTTTACACACCACTCTGAGGAAGGATTATAAAAGCTATAATTTTGGGAAGGACGTGCAGCTTTTTTGGAATTGATTATGAACTTAAATTTAACTTGATTAAATATCTTTTTAGACATTTTATAACATTTATGGTGTCTCTGAAGCACTCAGTACTGTCAGTGAATCAGTTCTGAAAAATCAGCAGTTTCCCCTGCTCATTCATGATAGAGCAGAGGTGAGAGACACTCTTTCAACAGAAAAATGTCGAAAATATTGGGGAACTACTTGAGAGGGGTCACAAATCTGTGCAGGTCAAGATATCAGTCTAACACCGGCAATCTTTCAAGGTCTGGAGCGGGGACGATGCAGTAGGCAATTTACCAGAATGTTGACACCTCATAACTCTCACACTGAACCAAATACCTCAACATTTTGGGAAAAAAATTGCTGTAGAAAAGGAGCTTATATTTTAGTCTATATTTAATTTTGATAGAACAGCCGGTAAATGTTTTGGCCATTGGGTCAAAATGTCCAGTTAGCATCCCTGCAGACTGTTCCTTGTCTGGTTGAGACATGGAGGTAGCTGCTGTCAGAATTCTTTATTGCAGTTTAGGAGGGTCATCCTCTCTCGCTCTATTTTTTGTACATAGTCAGGATCATGATGCTTATAACAATTCAACAAGCACACATATTCCAATTTTCTGTGGACCCTGACTTATCTGTGAGCAGAAGTCAAATGGCAATGATTTCATTATTTTTAATTATTTTTAATTCAACCCAATAAACCCTGAAATCATTTTACACACCAGTTCATATTTTTCAAACAAGTGCCTGTTCCTCTGACCTGCAGCATCTAGCCGAGTCTCACAATTATTTTACCTCAGGAACCGGTTTAGCCGTTTAATTGCCATTAATTAGCTACATTATACCTCAGTGTGCATTGTTTTTTTTTATTTCAAATTGATTTCTTCACTTTGTTTATGCAGCATTTTAAGCAGTTCGAATTGCATGAAGGACAGTTTCTCTTAGTCTTTAGCCATGAACCAGACAATATTGAATTTTATTTTCATTACGCTGATGGCATTTTCATTGGATTGTGGGATGTATGTGGGGAAACTGGAGAGTGAAGGGTCAACAGACTTAATTTTTTTTTTTGGCCAGATCCACATTGTCTCACTGTAACCTTTGCTTTTATTTCTTTTTTATAGTTTGTGAATCGGGGGGAAATGTTCTCCCAGGTATAAGCGATATGTTCACAGGCTCAGTCCTGCTCATTGTTTCTTTCAAGCAAAGCCTCTTTGATGATGAAGTATACTCAGGACTTTGCTCATTTAAAATGCAATCAGTCTCTCCTAATGGTGGTGCACTTTTTAAAGAACATGAAGCCTTTAGATTGTTTTCCTGCTTCACGGTTGTTTTTAATGCACACTTTCGGTAACATAACATTTGCACACGTCTAGAAGGAAGTGGCTTGTGTCTCCTATTGTTCAACATATATTACACAGCTACCACTCAATGATTAATCCTTTTGAATTAAGAGTCAGGAAGGGTTGCTTGGTCTGAGTACATTGGGGCATAACATTCAGTTGGTCAATTGATAAAAAAAACCTTTTTTTTGTATTTCACTTTCACAGAACCATAAACAGGTAGTCTTACACATGGGACAAGATTTACATTACAAAGTGCATTAGGTATTTGTCTATAAACATAGCTCAAAATGGCTCTCTGCTATGGTATATTCTACACGCTCAAAGACTCTGCTGTGTAAAAGCTCCCCCTTATGTGGTAAGCACCATTAAGAAGCTCCATCCTCTTGTCTGTTGTCCTGTTTCTTTGGTTGAACAAACCATTTGCTGTTTGCAACCTCTTCAGGAAATTCTATACGTCTAGACCATCATTTTCTAAATTCTACAACATCATGTAATACATGTCCAAAGTGCTGGCCTCACTTTTGCCACCTCCATCTCCCTCTAGTGTGATGGTATTATCCTGGACCTCAGCAGTACCTCCTTGGAGGGCATCGCTGTCCTCAACATTCCCAGCATGCATGGTGGATCCAACCTCTGGGGTGAGACCAAGAAGAGGCGGAACTACAACCGCATGAGTAAGAAAGTGCCAGAGAGGGCGCCAATGAGCACCGTCACCGATGCCAAGGAACTCAAGTTCTGCGTCCAGGGTGAGTTCAGGGTTTTTGAAGTCACTTCCCATGACAAGTCATAATCTTAGTCTCTGTTTGGCCAGTTCATTCTCCTGTGAAAGTATATGTGTGGCATAAAAAGGGGTATTGGTTTTGAAATGATGCATCCCTGAAACAACTCAGTTATACTGAACAGAATACATACAAATGCAAGCTATCTTCCCCAACACATTTCAGATAGCAGGGTTGCTGGAACCCTCTAGAGCTGGAAGCGGTGCTAGCGTGTCTTAGTCTACCTCTCAACGCCTCCTTGACGCCTACAGAAGTGGAAAAAAAGGATGGCGATCCAAGCTGTTTACAACATCCACACGATTTTCCATGCAGAGAGAAACCAAATGGAAGATGAGCTGATTTTTTTTTTGTCTGCTGTTTCGTTTGCCATGTGGAATGTATTAATCAGTTCTGACTACAAATGAGAGGCCAATTCTCTTGGCTGTTGAAGAACTGGGAGCAGTTTTGTAAAATTTCTGTTGAAGTGCCCCCCACAGCCTGTCATTTTTAATAATAAACCACTGTGCTGGTGGACATATTTTATAGATGCTCATCTCTTCTCACTTATTGCCCAGCGGGTTAACTCACAGTCAGCCTTAGATTGTCATGAGTGAATATGACATCGCAATAAACAGAGAAAAGCGCCGACAGCAATTTCACCACGTCCGCTTCCATAGAATATAGCCTAGTGGCGAAAACAACCCTCTGTGGGTGGTTAATTTGCAACACCCCAGTCTTCACTTTGGGGCCCGTCATTAGCGGCCATGTCCCCAATGTCATTGGTGGGTGCAGCGCTTGCAGGACGGAAACCCAAGGTCAACAGCAAGCAGCTGTTCTGGAGCGACCGTGAGTTAACCTCCAATGCGGCTGAGCCACGCTGTTGCTGTGAATGGGGAACAAGGCTGGCGGGTTATTTTACTGCATTGTGAATGTGACCAGAAGGGAAGGGGGTGGGTGTGGGAAGGGAGTAAGGGGTGAGGGGGGGGGGGGGTTAGAACCTGTACCCTGTCACTTGCACTGACAGCCAATCGCTTTCCTGTCATGCTCTACATCTCTCCTTTTATGGTATAGCAGCTTGTCTGTCCTCATGCTGAGGTGCATGTGGGCGGACATCAGAAAAAGGGCTCAGGTATTGATGACGAACAGAAGAGGTCAGAAGCAGACCAGAGTGCTTTATTTAAAGAAGACCGCACCTTGCACACGGTGAACCGATGCATCCGTAAAGGCAGGACTGAGGTCTTCACTATGCCTTGGATTTCACTGGCCAAATTCATTCAATTTGCAACATGGCCCATAGCTGGTCAAAACGGTCGTTTGCATGTATGTTGACTTTCAGGAAATTCCGCTGACCCCAGGCCCCTTACAGCAGTGCTGGAGGCCAACCACATGACTTCATCTATGTCTGTCCACGTGAATGACAGTCTCAAAGTTACCAACAAATGGAAACAGACAGGGACACACTGATTATGCTACAACATACACCATTTTTATACTCAAAAGTTTTTGTCTACATTAGCCAACTTTTTTTTTTTGCTACGAGTCTACGTTAGCAATAAAACAGTCTGGTTCAACCATACATGAAAATGAAATGAACTTCTCTGAACCAACGACTACACTGTTCAGCCTATGAAAATCAGAGGGAAAATAAATTATGTCTGGTCAGGGGCATCAGACTAGACCCAGTGATTATTTGTTGTGCCCCAGTAAATGCTCATCAAAAAGTAGTTTTTAACTATTTTTTTATCATAAATTGCATATGTGAGGATGTGAGCGCTGGAGACCAGTGCCCCAGTAGTGCCTCAAATCTAGCAACACCCCTGGGTCTGGTAACCTGCTTCTTTGAGACACATGCTTGATTACAGTCTACTGAGTCATGGGCGTATCACTGTGTGACAGGCCTGCAAATACAATTGCATATGCCAAACTCCAAGAAAATGAGAAAATAGGCAATTAAGGAAAAAATAATGACATCTTGTGTGACTGTCCTGAAAAACCTTTGTATCTCCAGAAAAAAAGACTACTTTTCAGGAAATTAGAAACATTGTGTCATTATCACAGTGTGTGGTGTTTTAATGATGTTTGGCCAACTTAAACTGAGCCGGGAAGATAATTACCAGACAATTAAATTAGACAAGTTCTGGTCACATAGTGTGCCGAATAAAGTATTCACTGAGTTATGCAAAATGTACAGTCCACAACTGATTATAAAAGCTTTCTATTAATGCATCAAACTCAAAAATGGGTGAATAAATAATCAGAGATTTTTTTATTATGTCAATGGTGTTCTCCATTGGGGATGACAGTACTGAGTAATTAGCTACACCTTTGTAAGTGTTCCTGTGCAGCACACTACAGAACAGCTGAAACCCCCTCCAAATTCAGCAGGCCAGTTAAGAGCTCTTTGCATTCTCTCACACAAAACACATGACACCCTCATCCATTACAATGGGATTCATTTAAATTACATTTAACTTACTCATCTAGTCTTCTATACCTTTTTTCGTATTGCTGTAATGTTTCTGTGATCAATTCAGTCATGCAGTTTACTTCCCTGTTTATTTATGGGAAACATATTAAAACATTCCTTTTGGCTTGTTTTCAAAAAAAGCCAGTGTAGTAAAAAAACAAGTGTCGTTGTGTTTGGGTTGCTTTCGTGGGAATGGTCACCATGACAATAGAAAGAGAGTCAGCAGAGACCTGCTATGGGCAGAGGTGGACAGTGGTTTTGGGAAATATAAATGCCACATAAAACACACCTATATTCAGATGTTACTGAATTTTGGCCAGAGTATACACGCTGTCAGGTGCCTCCTGCCCCCCCACCCCACCTTTTCCCTCACTCTCTCTCTTGCACTCTTTTATTAATTTTCCCTCTCTTTGACACCTCTCTGTATCTGACACCCCACCGTCCTCCTCCTCTCTTCTCAGCACTCAGCAGCCTGAACTCGACTGAATCTGGTTTCCATGGAGACCTCTGGGTCCTCCTGAACTGGAAAGAGAGAGAGCAAGAAAGAGATAGATAGAGAGAGAGAGAGAGAGAGAGAGAGGAGAGAGAAAGGTAACTGCCAGTTGTGTGACTCATATCTGTAATCCTTAACTGCCCTCCAGGCAACTATACAGCACTAAACAAAGTGCCCAGCAAGTCCGTTCTCACATTTCCCAGTGTGCACTCTGGCATTCTCTGCCAATCACTTCCTCTGAGCCCAACGGAGCAGCCATTTCAGTGCTGCAAAGCAACTCCGTTCCCCAGCGCAGTATTAAACCACGAGAGGACATTCCGTCCGTAGAAGGGGCTATTAATAGCCTAAAATCATAAGGGTAGACTTTTCATAGACCCCCTTCTCAGGAGGCTGTAATGATAACCCCTTCCCTTTTCACCCTCTCACCTTTCTGCACTTCCATTTACCTTCAAAACAACCCTCCTGCTCTCCGCACTTACCCTTCGCAGATGGTCCCTGTCAATATCGAGCTAAAGGAACTCAAGAGGCACCGCAAATGGGCTTCAACTACCCCACAACTGAATGGAGCCAGTCACTGACTTTGGCTGGAGAGCTCAGTGATATCTCAGTTTATGGGGTTCACAAACTCTCAGTCTACCATTACAAGGGGAATTGATTTGTGATATTTACTCATGATCATAATTGTGGTGGCACATGCTGACTGTTTTATTTTAGAAATAGACTGAATCTTCAATGCCGTGTAATTCTAAGGAAATAATCAGTCGTCAGTGTTTGAAATACTAAAGTTAATCAGCCACAAGGGAACACGATACTGCAGCAGGGACTGTTTTCTGGTTTTAATAAAATGCTCAGTTCCTTCCCGATTGTACACAGTTCCTCTGGATATCCGTCTGACCTCCCTGTCACTGCCGATGTGGTGCCATCGCTGTCCAGTATTCACACAGTGTGCCTGTACCATTCCGGCTGCACAATTGCTCAACAAACCCTGAGGAAAGAACTGGGTGTTGGGCAAAGGCAGTACCCTGTCCGCCTCTTCAGTACAGAGGGATGCGTGTACGCACGTGAATGTCTGCCTGTGTTTGGGTGTGGAAATGCTTCTATTTATGTCTGAGAGCATATTTGTTTTTATTAGCGTTTGTGTAGGATTGGGTGTGCCCACTCCAATGTAATTAATTGTATCATTGAGTCAGTTGTTGTGTGTGTGAGCGCGTTTGCGTGTGATTGCGTGTTTGTACGTCTGTGAGGGAATGTGTTACTGTGGAATTGTCCATTGGGATTTAATCTTTATTACATTAGCTCTTCTGTCTAATCCCATTCAAAAATAGATTGGGAAGAAGAGCTTCTCTCATTTCAAAGAATAGGAGCAAGAAGAAAACTGCTAGAGAGAAAAATACTGAGAAAGAAAGAAAAAGAGAGCAAGAAAAAGAAGTATCTTTTGTTTGTTCTCTGCAACTGATCATCTTACTGATTATTAACATTGCAAACAACTTGCAAACAAGTCAGTTAGTGGAGTTGTTTGCAGTATAGTGGTAATACCACATGTTTAATTCTATCTGCTGCTGTTAATGCAATCAAGTACACTGAACTTTGACCCAGCAGAAGTCCTGTAGCACCTTGTGATCTGGGACAACATTCAGGCCAGTCAGAAAAAAACAGCAGTGTGAAGAAAAGTTTGTTTTTTTCCATGACCCACAGGAAACTCAAATTCACCCAAAAAGATTTTTGTAAAAAAATACATGGTTCCTGCTACTTCACATAAGTCAGTTCCAGTGGTAACAGGTGACCGTAGTGACCTGGACAGGATGTTCCCCCTCACTACACCCCTCCCCCCCCGTCCCTCACATCTTCAAAGAAAGTTCAGGAAGAGCATGGCGACTCGCCTGGCTGGGTTCCCAAACAGTTTGCCTTTTCTGTCACTCGCCTGTGCAATAATTGAACTGCCCTCTGACAATAGACCTGCGTCACAACATGACGCGATGAGGGCTATTTCAGGGGTCTGCCAGCTAGGGGCCTGTTACTGTTGCATATTAAAAAAATTAAGACTGAAATGGTTTTTTTTTTTTTTTAATTTACCCCCTCATACATAACAAAGACGTTCCACTATTGCCAAAATGGCATGTGGGAGTCAATTGCTTAGCATAAAGCTGTACACAGAGCTCAAACACTATTTACAAGACAGGATCTCCATAAAGATAAACTAATCCTAATAAGGTTCTCCTTTAAAGACACTGTATGGCATTTGCAGAAGAGCAAAAAGGCAGCAAAACACAGGAAAAATGTCTCCTATTCCTAGAATGGCATTTAAAAAAAATTGCACAGAATGTTTTTCCCATGTCATAAATAAGGCGCATAATTGTCTTCAGTAGTAAGTGGGGTACAGTACTTGTGAAATCAAGCTTTGTGAGTGACGTGAGAACAGAGGCCACAAGGTCTCGGGCTACCAAAGGGGCGTGTGACAAAAGGCGTTACCGTTTGGATACTCTGTGATGTTGACGAATGGGAGGGCGGTTGAAATGCTAGTGGCTGTTTGCTGGTTTACTGCTCTGACAGCTTGTTTTTGAACGGCTCGGCCGTGACTTGGGATTGCGGAACAGACATCCACATTATGAGCACTGAATAGGTGCTCTAAATATATGTGTGTGTGTGTGTGTGTGTGTGTGTGTGTGTGTGTGTGTGTGTGTGTGTGTGTGTGTGTGTGTGTGTGTGTGTGTATGTGTGTGTGTGTGTGTGTGTGTGTGTGTGTGTGTGTGTGTGTGTGTGTGTGTGTGTGTGTGTGTGTATGTGTGTGTGTGTGTGTGTGTGTGTGTGTGTGTGTGTGTGTGTGTGTGTGACATTATGAAGGAAGGTCCTCGTGCATTGTCAGTGTGCCAGAGGAGGCCTCCCCCACAGCTCTACCATGGGGTTCTGTCAAGTCCCTTAGGACCATCTGTCACCAACCCCACTACACTGAGACAGCGAGGGCCACGCTAATGGAGATAAAAAAGGAGCTTCTCAGCACATATTCAAACACAAATTGCATCCACACTGTCTGTGTAACATATTGTAACCTTATGGGGGTTTGGGGATGGGGGTGTTCCTTAAATGTAAATGTGCTATGAGAGTGCTGTGCTTTTTGCTAGGGGTAACAGCAGAAGAGGTTCCATTAGTTGGAGCTGGGAACAACATCTTTTGGTCTTTGTGCTCAGAGGAAATGCCAGAAAGCACTTGAATGTCCTCTAGGGCCTATTCTGGAGCCCTGGTGACTCATCGGCAATGGTGACGTCACTCCCTCCACAGAAAAGTAAAACCCAACACAGCAGGCCCACTTTTAAAGCTTCACCTCAGTAATTTTGTGTTAAAAAAAAAAAAGTTGTACTTTAATCCTGCTTTTCACAGTGTCCATCTTTGATCCATGAGTTCCTCATACGTATTCTAATGCAGTCTGGTCTTTGCACTCTATTAGAGGCCCGGTTCGGTCCGTGTGCTTTCAAAGAAGGCTGGTCACCGCTTCACAGCAGATTCTTCTGCCTCCCCGTTTGGCATCTGCCTGTCCAACTGCTGGCGGCGCAGTAGGAGTGAACATTGTTCGCCCAGGCCTGCGAAAGGCACCAGAAAGCCTCCTGGTAGGATTATGTAAGAGGCCGTTTGGAGTCTATTAATAGCAGTGCCTCACTGAGACAAACGGCGTAGAGCACAGATCTGATGGAGCAGTGGAGAATATCTCCAAAGCCAGAGTGGCAACTTGGTTGCAAATGCACCGCCATTAGGTTATCAGAAACAAGGCAAATCTATTTATATCCCTGGCTGGGGAGAGAATGTGTGCGATCGTGTGTGTGCGTGTTCGTGCATGTACGTGTGTCTTTGTGTGCACGTATGAATGCATGTGTATGTGTATGTATATGTGATGATATGGAGCAAGGATCAGGGGCTGAGAGATCCAGACACCCCAGTAAAATTAAGTCTGATGATCAAAATCAAGTCACTGCTGGCTGTGTGACCGTAGTTACTGTTGTACAGAAGAAATGAATGATGCTGTATGCATAATGATATATAAAACACCCCTGAGGGGTGAAAGGAGATTATGGACACTGGCTCCAGCATGTCTGCAGTAAACCAGCTTTCTAGACTGTGTCAGGGTAAAAAAAATTTTTTTTTTTAGATTCTACTCAGTGTCATTCCAGTGCTATTTTTAAAATGTTTTCAGGTCTGGGTGTAATTGTTTTTTATTTGTCTGTCACCAGACATAATCCGTCATTCCAATTAGTCTGGCCCGTCACAATGTAACTAGTTCAATACCTCATATATTAGGGAGTTATTCAGTTATTTCCCTTAACCCATTTTGTCTGGTCTTCCTTTTTTGCCTTTTATAAATCAAATATGAAACATTTGTGGACTATGCATATTGTTTTAAATAACTGAAGTCTTTAATCTTGTTATTATGATGACAGTTGAACATAGCCTTGGCTGTTTGCTTTATTTAATTTAATTTAATTTTATCTTAATTATTAAATGTGAAGGGAAGTTGCAGCTATGCTGGGACACAATTAAGTAAAACATAATCATCACCTGATGGATGTTTTTTACTTGTGCTTTCAAAGTTAATTATAAAAGACAGATCACATACAGTAAGGGCATGTTATTGTTTTGAAGGCAGACTCTCCGCCTCCTCCTTCCCTTGCTCACTGGCCACCGCGGTTTGGCACCGGCCCACACCTTTCACCAAAGTGCAGATGTAACTGTTACGCGAGGGCGTGTCCTTGGTATACTCACAGGATGCGCACGGGCATAAGGTTGTTCTATCCCGAACCTTGCCATGGGCCAAAGAGAGACCCCGCCTCTGCCCGTGGGTGGCACACTTGGTCTTGCCGCCCGCCGGAGCACCGGATGGGTCACGTGGACGGGTTGACGCCAGGCGTGGCATCCAGGCCGCTGCGTGGTTTATATGAGTCATACAAAGCCACAGGCAACCGAGTTTGGTCCAACGGCAGATCTTATTTTTCATATCAATGATTTCACTTCCATTAGTGCCAGCATGGAAGGGTTTGATACATAAATTCAATGGCACTAATATGGCCCCTGTCAGTCTTCTGTTGTACAGTGCATCTCGTAAGGCCTTACAATGGAAGGTTGTGTTGTGCAGTCCAGAAGAATTAGGCTTTTAGCATTATTGTGGGCCACTAGGACCTGTGGTTTTAAATGTTTTTGCTACAGCCCTGTGCTGCGGTACATGATCTGAAAATCACCTCTTAAAATATTGAAAACCAAAATGACTCACTAACTTACTTACCTACGTATGTAATATTTATGTTTCCCCCTGCAGTCAGCGCTCAGACGAAGAGTGTAACTTCATGTCAGCCTTCTGTTCAGTCTTCAAACGAACACCGATATTTTGACTTACTCACCATGTGTTTCGCAATCTGGAACATTGTTCACGTGTAGGACTGTAGGAAGGGAAGGGTTGGAAGGGTTTTCAAGGGAACCTGGATTAGTATGCAGTGCATTGTTTTTTTCTATGTGGTCCCTCTATGAAATCCAGATTGTCCTCTCAACAGTTCTCCTCCCTAGCTAAGGGATATGAAAGGAAGTGAGGACTCAGTACCATGTGTAGTACTACACATCAAAGCCAGAGGGGAACTCTGCCTACTGCAACCCTCCCTTCATGTGGAATCAATGCTACTGCCAGCTCTGTGCCGCTCACAGGGTGGTCAACCTCAGTCACCTGGCAAGGTCAGAATTTGATATCAGCTCATGGTACGTGCCACTACAATAAGAACCAGGGTTTTTTAAGAGGATGACCCATCTGACAGGTTTCAACTGTCTGTATATTAAATTTCAGTTTATGAAGGTGTGACATAAAATGTCTGGGGGCCACAGTCTCTGTTATTCCCTTCCAGGGAATATTATGGATTTGCTTTCAGAACAAGCTGAAGAATGTTGAAATGCAATGTTAATCCTATCATCTGAGTTTGCTTCCAACTGGTCAGCGCTAAGGTCTATTGGGTATGACTGGTCCTTATCAAGAGTTTGGGATTACATCATTTGCTTTTGCATAAGCTGTCTGTTCTCTCAGAAACAAAACATGTGCGCACACACACACACACACACACATACACCATTTCCTGTCCATACCACAAACACAAACATAGTCAGATGACGCTGTAAAATTATTAACAATGCTTACATTGTGGCAGAGTAGACTGTACTGCTCATAGGACATGAGAGCATAGTTCATGTGTATCCGCATGAGAAAACAAATCCCACCCATGACCCCCGGCGGGCAGGAGAAGGCAAAGACACTGAAATATCAGACTCATTTTCACATGCAGGCAACCTGGTAATTGACCATATTTGTGATTAATTATGAGAGGAAGGCACACATTGTGTTTTTACTTTATTGATTTTTTTTTGTGTGTGATAATTAAGTAGCAAGGGGTGGCAGAGGCGTGCCGCTGGGTGAATGGCTGGATGCACCAGCTACGTAGCCTAGCGAAACCTCAGCTAATGTGCCTGATTAGCCCAGAATATGGGTCAGGCAATGTGAGTGGATGGCTCTGGTGCTGGGCAAAGAGAGTGAGACAGCAGAAGGGAGGGAGGGAGGGAGGGAGAGGGTGAGAGAGCAAAAGATAGAGAGACAGAGAGAACGAGAATTGAATTTTGAAATTCAAAAACTCTTACACACAGGGAAATTCAATCAAAAGCAGCAGTAGCAAACAGGAACATCATATTTGGCAATATGAAACTACCAAAAACATCAGAGAGGGATGAGAAGGGAAACAGACAGATGCTATTCTTATCATTTCCTATCACTTTCTTTATTTACTTCCTGGGATATTGAATATTTTGAACATATATTGTACAAAATATGTGTGTATGCGTGTACTTTGCCAATACAAATGTACGTTTGTTATGTCAGTTAAGCACTGAGGAGAGAAGGGGGCAAAGGGCCTGTTTAATTGGCTGGTTGGCATGAATAGTGCTGCAGTCCTCTGTGACAAAGATGGGTAGACAAAACAGCAGGAGTGGGTGCCACAGCCTACAGACTGAGGTGGTTCATTTTGGGTAGTGAGCAACAGAATTAAAAAAAGGCTTTACTCACCAGCAGCTTAGTCTGAGCAGTTGGGCATATCAATTAAACCATAAAGGAAAGATACTCTTTGCAGTGAAGACATGGGCATCAGTTTCACACCATGCTTTAAACTAATTTTCTGCACACAGTGAAAATAAGCACAGTCAATTTGAAACTGGGACATGGATGGGACACATGAATGGTTAATCTTGAAAGCAGTAGTGTGTGATAACATGCTGTAAAAACTCCAACGGATCAATGTTAATTCGTATGACAGAAGCAGCAAACATTAAATGAAAGCTTGTACGCACAGTTCAGGATTTCCAGCAGTGATGTGACACAGATAATATAACTAACAAACACTGAAGTGTATCTCTCCTGAATTTTAGTTTGTTGTGAAATAAATTAACAAAATGACTTTCCATTTTGCATAAACCTGAAATTTTTAGGTCTCCTAAATTATTTTGTTATTTTTGTAACAGGTATTGTTTTGTCACGAGAAATACAAAGTGAGAATATATGATATTGTGTTTTTTCCTCCTCTGTGATTTTTTTCCTCAAACAGGAAACATGAAAAACATTTTATTTTCATTCCAGGAAAAAAATATATTGTGCAAGTGTATGAGTATATGAGCCAGAGCACAAGCCAATGTCAGAATAAGGCCTTATCTCCCTTCTCCTCAAAAGTATTATTTAATTCTGCTTTCATTTTGTCCGTCCTCCCACTCACAGATCCCCTTGCTATCATAATTTGGCCTTGCTTCCCAGACAGTAGTAACCTATTCAACCCTCCCCCTTCTCCCCGTTGCTCTCTGTCAGTTCACTTCAGCTGGCTTCATTGGAATGGCAAGGCAAGGATATACTTGCATTGCCAAAGCAAATGACAACACGGAGGACAATGAGCAATGAGGAAGCAGTAGGCAAATGAACTGTAAACATACAAACATGCATAATAAAGAACATTGTACTCCTAATTTGCAAACACCCTGTTGTTCATGTGACACCTCGGCAGAGGAGTTGGTGAGCCTTAAGACTGTCCAACTGATGGCTCTAAAACAGGACCAACAGGAATCTGGAGAGGATCTGTATCAGGAATCTGTATCCCCCCCCCCCAAGTCTGATAACATCTTGCACAAGCCCAGCTCAAAAGGCCCATTCAACTTTTGGTTTGAATGACCCCCCTCTCTCTCTCCCTCTCTCTCCCTCCTATGGTCAGACCTGAGTGACCAGCTCCTGGAGGTGGTGGGGCTGGAAGGGGCGATCGAGATGGGGCAGATCTACACTGGCCTGAAGAGCGCCGGTCGCAGACTGGCACAATGTGCCAGCGTCACCATCAGGTCACTACATCCCCCGCTCCTTTCACTTATGATGGGATTTAGTGTAGTTTCATGCCTGTTATTGTAGTTTAATTTAGTTTGTCATTTGTGACCATGTTGGCATGGTTTCCTTTTAAAGCTGGAGAAATAGCTCCCTGTAATGTTCACTGACAAGGCGTTTGCCCTTCGATAAGAAGTCCTTCTCGGGTACTCATGTTTGTAATTGGGAAATGTAACTTTGAAAAGCAAAGCTATGCAATTTTCCCAATAAACAAAATATGTAATATGTAATTTTGCTGTGGAAAAAATGGTGTGAAATGTAGTAGTCTGAATTTGATTCTCTTGCTTCACATGCCCCATTAAACGTTCATAACTACCCACCTCATTTCCTAATTGGAAAAACTGTCAAACTGTTTCAGAGCATCACAAGTTTACCTCCACCTGTGCTTCTCTTTAATTCACCAAAAGACAAATGAAATATATCATTATTATTATTATTATTATTATTATCCCCTATACTGTTTCATTTCCTAGAGTTGCATGACTGAGTTGAATGGCTTAAACTAACTTTGCGAGTGAGGGGATAGAGTGGCGTGTTTTGTGAGTTTAGAGAGGGAGGCCAGCCTGGGAATGGGCCCGTGGGAACAAAGGGAGCAGTGTGTTCGGTTCTGGGACAGCGTGTTTGGGAGTCCGATGCCCCTCTCCAAGTGCATTCTGACCTCTGTCCCGTCTTCCCTGCAGGACGTCCCGGCTCATGCCCATGCAGATCGATGGGGAGCCCTGGATGCAGCCCCCCTGCACGGTGAGCGGAGCGCCGTCCTGGCTGCCCAAACCACCCTCCTCATCCTCCTCCTCCTCCTCCTCCTTTCCAGGCCTTTCTGGTTCTCTGTGTGCCTTTCCCCTCCTCTCTCTCTCTCTCTCTCTCTCTCTCTCTCTGTCCCTCTCTTCCCACACCCAACCTACACTGTGCCAGCACGGTTAATCAAAACACTGTCACGTCGTGCTCAGCATCTGACTGATTCTGTCATTTCGGAGGAGGAAATGCATACACAAATCCATTCACACCCAGAAAAGAACAATAATCCCTTCTAAATATAGCCCCTTTTTTGTATGACTAGAGGCTCATTAAAACTGTATTGCCAGTCAGAGCTTCCCATCACTCCCTGGTTCCATTATCCAAGTAGCATGTTGATATGTTTTGCCGGGCAATATTGTCATTAATTTAGATTTCAAGGTCAGTTACAGTGTATTAGGGTCCAAGCACAAGCATCTGGACGAGCACAGAGGAATCCAAAGATTTTTCAAATGGAGATGGCATGTCTCACTTTAATACAAATTTAATATGTAGCTGAACGATGTGATGAAACTTGGAATGGTGCACAACTGTAGTGTGTTGTGCCAGGGTTGACTTCCATGCACAAAATCACAAAGAGATGTTGAAGTAGCATTATTAATAACCTGTACCTTGCTTTTCATTTCTCAGCATAGTCTTCACATTGTAGGCCCAGATGTAAGTGTAATAGAAATGGAGACGGGCACTTGTTCTTTCCTTATGAATTGCTTGTGCTTGTTTAGACATCAACCCAAACCTCCTTGCCTGTGTTTATTTCTTCATTCTCTTGAGTGAATGATGCTCTGATAAGATGTTAAGGAAATTAAACGGCAGCTGAATTGACTTTTGCCAGTCAGCCCTGTTCCTCCTCGGTGAGCCCTCTCTTGCATTTCCTCCTCAGATCCGAATCACACATAAGAACCAGGTGCCCATGCTGCTCGGCCCCCCACAGAAGACCCCCTTCTTCTTTTTCAAGAAGCGCAACAGGAGTCGAGATTAGAGGAGGGAAGGAGGGCATCAGCACCCCACCCCTCCCCCCCATCACCCACAGCTCCGGCAGCTGATTGGTGCAGTCCCACGGAGGCTGAGCTGAGGATTTGGGAGGTGGAGAGCTGGGAGACAAAGACCCGCTACAGAGACAATGACTACATCTCCCGCTGTAACTCCCCCCAACCCTCAAGGGGTGGGATCCCCACACCCCCTGACTCTCAGTGTCTTGACTACTTCCTGAATGCTCCCCAAATCCCCTTGAACTGTGACCTGTAACCTGTGACCTTTGACCTGCCATTGGCCCTCAAATGCAGTGAGCCCCCATTCCCCACCAGTGCCACACTGCCCGGGCCACATCATGCCCTCCCATCCCCTCCCTCGAGAGAGAAGACCCATCAAGAGCCAGGACACGTTCACCCGTGGATACTGCCATGGCTTAAAAGCTTACACTCTTACCACACTCATTAGGCAAATAGCTGCTAGTGGGAGCAGAGGTAGTTTTGACTGGGTACTCAGACAGGAAGAAGAGACGAATTACAGAGAAAGAGGGCAGAAAGAGTGACGGTGAAAGAAGGAGGTAGAATGGGTGAGCTGAGAATTTTTCCCTGTTGATGAAGTTCCAAAGGTGGGAGGGACACTACATGTATCAGCAAAAGAGTTTAAGAGCACTGCCTCCAAGATTGGTCTACTGAGACCAGGGAACAAGCTCTCCTCTTTGAAGAACACAATAAATAATGGATCGGTTCAGGCAGAGTATTTATTCCAGTTCCTCTCCAGAGCCTCAGCACACTCCACAGCAGAAAACTCATCCATTATTGAAGGTTTTGCTGGGGGTGTAGGGGCAGGGGTGGGGGGTGGGTGTAATGCAGGCCTCTAGCATTGGTGTTTGTTTGTAGAATCTTTAGCCTGTCTAATGTCTGCCCAAAGCAAGGGTTTGCAGGAAGTATCCAAAGTCCCTTATCTCACCAGCTGCTCTGAACCGAAGGCCACACGGGTCACAACTCAGAGCAGAGAGAAGGATCCGGAAGAGTGGCGGTGTGCATCATCATATCACTGCTTCTGACATTCAGGCCCGTGTCTACCCAAGTCTCCTGACTGGCATTGAGAGAGGACTTTCAGCAGACAGTTCTGTCCCACTCTGATGTCTCCTTCACCACCCTGGGACAGGTGGGCAAAGCACAGGAGCCCGCGAGCAGGTTCAGGCGCGGCTGCCAAACAACCCACCTGTCCTGCTCGGCTGTTCTGGTGGTGGAGAGGACGGGTCCAGCTGAGCCGAGCCCCGGGTCGAGAAGAAACACCAGATGGCTCTGGGCTTTGCTTCGCTCCCTCCCACGTTCACTTGACGGGTGGAGTTGTAGCATAATGCTCAGTTTTTGTGAGAGGGCAGATAAAAGCGCGCTTTTAATCGTGAGCGGTCTTTTTATCGTTGCCAGGCCCCTGTTTTCACTTGCAACAAGCGCAGTGTGAATATTCTGCCAGAGCTCAGCTGCACAAGATGCCATCACAAGTCTGTAAAGTGTTGGCCCTCCTTCAGATCGACTATTAAGATGAAAAGCAGAGAACTTATCTTAGCAGGGTGACCCATGCAAAACTTTCTATTAGAACTAGTGGATGCACATGTTCATTAAATTAATCAGCCTTATTCCGTTGGAGATTAGCCCATCCGCCTGGATAATATGACTGGGTAAGAAAGATATTAAAATGTGAGTAAGGACGCTAAGCATTTTCACTGTGCCTCACAGCAGTGGTCTTTCACAACAGAGCACCTGGGTTGATTTACCATAGTGTAGAGAGGATCTAATTTTAACATGGTATTTTAGGGGACGGTCGCGTCCCGTGAAACACAACTCCTAATTACCGTGTCAGACAGCAGCTTATAAATTCTGGTCAGCAGCAAAGACTGCAGAAAGGTGGTCTTGAGGGACCGTATAAAAGGATATGGGGCACTATGCAGTATTCAGTCCTTCAATTTCATCAGTTCACCCACATTAAAAGAGACGGACATGAGCAGCTGGCTCTGAATGGAAAACCGAGTCTTTAAAGGTCTTCTGCGCAGATGTATATAGGATCTTTGAAGCTTGACAAGGCAAAATTTAAAAATGCCGTCAACCTTTGGAAGGTTTATTTACCAGTTACGTGGGCTGGATGGTATAAAGGGCAAAAACAGCGATATACAGATATCATTCTTTTCCTCTCCTGAACCCACGAGAAAGGATTTATAATACACTGTAGAACATATTGATGTCCAACGACAAATCATGTATGTGCAAACACAATATTTGTATATGCGGAAAGTACACATATATGCAGTATAAATATATATACTGGATATATATGTATGTATATATATGAATGTGTTAAAAATATATTATGGGAGCATAGTGATGTAATAAACTGTAGATGGCAAGATCAGTGGACTTAGGTTGCTGGGACAGACTCGAGCTCCCAGCTTCCATCTATAGCCTGTTTTCCTCAAAGCCCTCCTCTATATTTCACTGTCGGAGACTAGATATGGAGAAGGGGTGGGGGGGGGTTGGAGCATGGGGGTAGCACCTGTTATGAATCACTGTTATGTGTTGACCTCCACTGGAGGGTAAGTCCCTCAGCCTCTGTCCCTGGTACCCTTTAACTGCACTGAACTGAAAGTGTTGGACCAATACTGTACAGGGGGACTCAATCACATGGCATTTGGCCCCACTTTGGGACTAGAAGGCTGTTTCTGATATCACTTGACCAATAGCAGCAGGTGTAAGGGAGGACTGCTTAATTCATTGGAACACAAAGGTGCCCCTCCCACTCTCTGCATTGGAGATGTATCCCTCTGGTCCAGAAGTCGGGTCACATGCCATCCTGTAGAGTCCTAATTTTGTAGTCCTCGGGCTTCAGAGAGGAGGCAGTTCAGTGGCAAGAGCGCATGTTTACAATTACTTTGCAATTATGGATAGAATGATTTCAAATATGAGTATGTGTATATACATATATGTTTCTATTTTTTTCTTGAAGTTGCACCCCCGCATGCCTGCTGAAACACACAGGAGACACTGGTGTCCGGCTAAAGAGAAACCATGCTGATTGTGTTACCTTCCTGACCTTCTGCATAATAATAAGGCTTTTGCCTCTTTTCATTTATGACTATTCCTTAAGCATTCCCCCTCCAACACCGAGACACACCCAATGCCCTCTTTTCCTCCCATTGACCTTTGACCCTGTGTTCCTCTAACTGAGTCTGGAACCTTTTCAATCTCTCCAGAACAGCAATGGTCCAGTATGATACCAGTATTACAGTATTACGCAGCATACAAGTTAACTATCAGCCAGCTGGACAGTGCAAAGAAGAGCCGTGTGGCCATTTGAAGATTCGGTAGAGAGCAGAAGAAAGCTGCTTCACCCACGGGATGAGTCTGTCTCCATCTCCGTGTCTGTCTCCGGCGTGTCGTTCCTGTTATTGTCAGTGATTGTCTGACAGCCTTAACAAAACAAATGAAGCAAAACCCAAGCTTCGCCTTGGAGATAAAACAGAACACAGAACACATGCAATACAAGCCACTGAATATCAACCAAAAAAGAGAGAGTGTTAAAAAAAGCAAATCAAAAAAAAAAAAAAACAAGTAAACCTGTCTCTGTGTTGCAATAACTTACTGCCATCATACAAGTATTAGTGGCCTGACCTCTGACTGCTACTGTGGGGTCCTGTCGCTCCAAAAGTATGTCCAGCCATTGGTCACTGCTTCTCTGTGTAAAACACAAGGCTCTTGACAACCACAGAAGAACAATGAGCCTAGAACCCACCAGGAAATAAAGCATCTTGTCGTTGTCCCATGTTAGCAGTTGTCTGAACATAAAGAGATCCCTGTATTTACATGAACGGAAACATGAACACCTCTGTATTTACACAAGTTGACTGTGCATATCTCTGTATTTACAAAATTGATATGGTCTGATGTCAATGGAGTGAACCACACTGCTTCTGGTCTTTTGGGGAGGTGTAGGGGTTGATTGTTATAAATCCAACCAGACCCGCATTGTTCCCTTCCTAATTCCTCACCATACACAGCAGCCCCTGGCCTGGTGACATTTCGCTGTGGCATAGAGACAGGCCAGCCAAAGCAGGCGATCGCTGCCGTTCAGTCAGTATTTTCTATCCCTATTATCCTGACCTTGGCAGAAGCCATTTCGCAGAAGCAGTGCGGTTTATCGTATTGTGGAGGCGCAGGGCCTATTTTTAGCCAGGACAGATTAAAAAGTATTGAATGACATGAGCGGCAGAGATGCAGCAGACTCCATATCATTCCTGAATGTGATGTTCTACATGTATGTATAATCTCAGTCCCCTAGGGTAGTGTGGTGTATAGCCGTCTGCCTGTGTAGCAACGAGGGACAGGCAGAGAGCAGCCCCCTCCCCAGCAGCATTGGACAAAGGAGAGGCCGGGCCTGCTTCTGTCCTCCTCGCCACTTGTTAGCTGTTGGCATCCAGTTTGATGGACAAACAAATTAATGAATAAAAAAGAAAGACTGAAATGAAATCTGGTCTCTGGGGAGTTTTTTTTTTTTCTTTTTGATTGGGCTGAGAACACAAGATATTATCAGAGGAAGTATGTTTACTTATAATCTTTGGCTGGAATGTTTTTGGCTACAAGCAGTCTGTGCAGCCTGAGAGAGCAATCATAACTTGCACATGGTTCAGCGTTTCCCACCGAATTAAATGAAAAGGGCATGCATAGCAGTCACAGTCATAAGAACTGTGACACACACGTACACCGCTCATTCCCTCTGTCTTATTTGATTGGATTTGCATGGAATTGTATTATGTAACTCCCATTCAGACCAGATCAGATAACTCTTTTCTAATGTACAAACATACATGTACAAACATAAATGCACAAACAGGAGGCCATAATGTTCATGTTAACAGGAAAACCTTAAGCCACACTCTTAGTACCCGGTTTCCTCTTATTTATTCGTTCAAGCTGTGTTATTCTATAGTATCTGCAGAGATCAGGCAAGTGACAGCTTGTCTGTCTTGGTTTGTGGTACGGGCTTCAACCCCACTCTTTCACCCCACTACTTCAACTATATCTCTCTCACGCTGTCACACACACACACAAATATACAGTTGAAGGCACACTTTTTTCCCTTCCTTGACAGTAATCAGTTAAGCATGGACCTCTGAACAGAATTGTATTGTGTTGCTGCACAATTCTTCAAGCGTCTGTATTTGTTGTCTCTGCAGCATATCCTGCATCAATGGTAAGCCCGTTAACATTTGCTGGCTTCTAGTTGCGCCCCTGGTAAGACCTACTGTCTAAAGCAACATGAGAGATCTGACTGATTTTGAAAGAGATAAAATGGTTGGTGCCTGAATTGCTGGTGCGTCAGTCTCAAAATTATGTAATTCATCAAGGAAATGGCTGGTAACCAAGGCCAGTGTTAAAAAAGACAGAATAAAGTTTCAGTCCACTTATGACCAGTGGAAGGAGGTAATATAGTGCGATGAGTTGTCTTTTACTCTTTCCTACATCTGGGCATATGTTTGGAAACAAAGCCAAAGGAAGCCTTCAAACCACATTGCCCACTATGCTAAGCTCACAGAATTGGCAATGTGAGACAGCAGCTCACAGTGATAATTGGTGCAAAAGCTTGCAGACACTGTGGCCCATCAGAAAACCCTAGATAAAATCACAGGAAAAAAAGCACCAAAGAGTGTGACATGGAAATCCGTCTATCTTGATGTTTGTATTCACCTTTGACCTGCATGGATCATGTGACAGAAATTCAAACAGGTAGGTTTTCAGGCAGCTGCTATTACTCAACAGGAGCCCTTTTGACATATGGGGACTGGGGTCCCAGAATGCCACGGTGGGGTGGGGTGGGGTGGGGGGGAAGGTTGGGCTGAGAATGATCTTTTTCCCAGAAAATTTGGAATGTAATAGCAAATCCCATGATAGGCAGACAATGTAAAGGTCAGGAGTTTAGGAGAACGAAGGGGATGTTTAGCAAAGGCAGACCTGTGTCTGTGAGCCGTGATTCAACAGCTATGCTGTTAGTACATGCTTGTTTACTGTAATATTAAGCAAGTTATATATTTAACAGCAGCTCACTATTAATAGACCACAAGCCAGTGCATGCCTCTCATTTTGAACCAACCAGTTGCCTGGGGCAATGTTTTTCATCTGATTTTTTTCCTTCATCGACAGTATTTAAAGGGCACGGTTTAGGGCTGTGGTTTGATGCGTGGAGTCAGGTCAGGTACGACAGAGGCCACGATCATGGGGGCTTGTGGGTAGGTTATGGAGCCAAAAAGTGAAGCTTATTCACAACTGGAGACATGTCTCTTGTGATCTGCCAGCGATCGCAAACCCTCCGGAGCACGCGCAGGATTTATTTAGGCAATGTTGTGCATTATTGGCCTTAAAAAAACCCTCTGAGGTGGTTGGAGGTGATTGGGTGGGGCAGTGTATTTTTAGTCATCACTCCTCAAAGGGAGCTGACAGAGAATTCACAATTGTGCAAGAAGTGATGGCTGAGAGATGCCTCACTGACCTAGTATCCAGCAATAAACAAATGCAATCACACTTGAGGAGTTTGCGCCTCTCTCTCTCCCTCTCTCTCTCCAAACCCTCTCCCTCTCTCACTCCCTCCCTCTCCTCTCCAAGCCTCCAGCAGGACTCGCTCTCCCTTCTCTGTTTGACAACGACATTCAGGCACCGAGAAGCCCTCTCTCAGGAGGGACGGGCTCTCCGTGTCACAGCAGCAGCACTGTCACACATGTCACTGGGCTGTATTTATAGAAGAGAATCAGAGTGGAAGCACAATATGCTCTTGCCCGCCCACTCTCCGCCTCCCGCCCACTACATCCGCACCAGCACAGAGGACGGCGTTATAAAAAGAGCACCTATACAACTGACGACCTCCCCGGAGATTTTTGGGAGATGGTGACAGTGACAGCGCTGAATGCTTATTTATAGTTCTATTTCATGCTATTAATTTCAATCTTTCCTCAAATGAAACGGCAGATTGCAACAGCTGGAGATTCAGACATCACAATTACAGGCTGGCTACAGGACTACCCAGCATTCCTCTCTCCATAATGTTGAGAAAAGGGATGATCTGAATATAGCTCAAACCTGGTACAGCTGTGGCAGTGATATCAGTTTATTCCTGTGCCTCTTTGACCTTTTTAATCCTTTCCACGTCACAAGAGGACATAGGCACAGTCCTACATAAGGAGCTTAGGCACTAGTGGAAATATCAAAGGCTATTACCCTTTGAAAAGGATCATCACACATTTGGATATTAAAATGATCTCCTTCAAAGTACACTGTTTGATTGCTAAGGCCTAGAGAAAAAACAATACAATAAACAGAACATAGGCTGCCTTGACATATTACAACAGTTACAACAGAGATAATGTTTATCTTCCATTTTGTGAAAGTTTCTATAGTTTACCCAGACCGACTGGATCTTCTGTGATCAGTGCACAATGTGGCACATCCCGCTGACCAGCCTTGTGACATTTCAGTTAAAATCAGTGACAAAACAATCCATCTCTCTGAGAGTCTCTTATTCTATTTGCCTTGTAACAGATTCCGTGGAGATGACCTTCACAATACCCATCCAACAGATACAAAGTCTCAGGGCCTTTAGCAGGTTAGCTGGGAAGGTTTTTTTCACCCAAAGTTATCAAGCAAACAGGCACTATCCATTCTATGCTATCACTACAACAATACAGAAATTATCAAAACAGACAAATGCTTTTTTAAACATTATACTTATATCTGATTTAAAAACTACCATGGATCATTTTTTTCCTTTTTCCTTGGCACTAATATTTAAAAGAATATTTATGCCATATGTAATGTCAGTTGAGCCCAAATTCTTTTACTGTGTGAGGTGAAAATATATGGCTGTCCAAGGAAACTATTGTACAATTGTTTGCTTTGCTATAAGGCTGAGACAATAAGGTTAATAACCTAATGTAGCCTACCATTCAACGGATGTTCCTTAAATAAATATGTGACTCATATTTATAGCATTGTCTAAATAGTTTTATTAATTTAATTCATGGAGGAAGAGAGATATAGTTGCATTTCGGAGTCAAGAGGGGAAAAAAGACATAAACAAACTCCCACTCGGTGTTTGGATTGAGTCCCGTGCAACTTGCGGTTATATTTCATCAACTTTTTAACGCCTGGCCCTTTAAGAGACTATGTGTCCATGGTTGGAAAACATCTTTTCTTGAATGAAACCCAGTCATTCATAAAAGTAGGCCAGACCCATGCTGCGATTGGTTCTTGAACTCATAATACATTATTCAGTTATTTCGACAACCCATTGGTTAATCTCTTGAATGGCATTATCCACGAGCCAATGAATGTCCGCATCAGCGCCCCACACGAGCCCCTGGGAAAAGCCAGCACATCCATTGAGAAAACCTCATTCAAGTTTTGTGAGTCGGACGGAACGCATCAGTTGATCAGTGAGCAGACGTCGTGTTTGCATTGTGTGGGATTTAAAAAACATCGCCTTGTTTCAGTACACCAAGGGAATCAGTACGGTACATTAAGGGTGAGTTTCGTGATATGCAAATAACAGCCGCTAATGTATACATGAAACAGATTGTACTTGAGAAGTATTTTCGCGATATTTGTTGGAGTTATACCGACTTGCAACTGCAAATTTAGCTGGCTTGCTACACAGTGCTTTGAAGGAAAGCGAACGCCATTTTCTCCAACTGAACATTTACTTTGGCAACCATTTTCTGCTGCTTTGCATTAAGTTGTGTGGTGCGTTTATTTTCCATAAAAAGTAATTAATGCGAAATGTGTATAATGAATTAATACAACCTGTGCATGAACTACCTTTTATGATTAGCGGGGTCAGTCAAGCTTTGGCTGTTTGTGATTTTATGAATGGAGAGGTCGGATTTTTTTTTTCCCTGTGCTGCGGACGGATCGAGTTTCACTTCATTGAGAAAAACAAGGGGCCATGAAAGGGGGGTGAAAATAAAGGGGGGTAGAAGGAGGGGGTGTTGGGTTTTTTTCAAGAACTGTAATTGCTTTAATGTGAGATTTTAACGCTTTCATGGACTGAGCATTATCGGTTAGAATTGGATGTAATATTTATCTACGAGCAGAAACGAATTAACTTGTTTGTACGTTACATTTATATTAACATATTGTGGAAACTGCTATAGCCTACATAATTATCCAACATTTGGAGGTTTTTACAACACTATTTGAAATTTTAAACGGTTTTAATTTAAAAAGCAGTATACTAATACACTTTATTAGCTGCATAGAAATGTAGCATCGAAAACGTTGAAAACTCAAATTATTTAAGGGTGATCAAGTTATAGCCCATCTTCACACAGCACCTACGTCTCTAGCGCAGGAGTCCAAGTTGGGGCAATATTTAACGGTGCTTAGTGGTAGGTTTACCTCGAGTTAGCGAATAACTTCTCTATTGCACAGAGGGTTTACTCTCAACCAGTCCTATCCTTTCCGATCCCAGTTACTTTTGCGGAATCAGTATTTATCAGTAACATTTTTCGTCTTCTCGGTTCAGATTTGACTTTTTAAACTAGTTGTGCGCATATCGTATAAGCTCTATGTATTAAGGTAGGTAACTTGATGACTCTTGGTTAGACTGTTTTATTTGCATTTCTGAGGTCAGGCCGTTTACCATATGTTAACTGTTCGTGGTTAACTGTGGAAGAAAAAAAGAGTTGATAATGGGTTTTTTTAAATTAAAAAAAAAATAAAGTGCCCTTAAAATTCGTGTATTGTTTGCTGTTCCCAGGCCAGTAGTGCTCTCCCTCACCGACCAATTCTGTCAGCTCACTTTTTGTGTTGGTCATTGGAGTAATTCGATCATATGATTTCTGCAGTAAAAAAAAAAAAGGTTCTCATTAAATTCAGCTGAAATCCTTTCCTTTGTGCCACTATTTGAGTACTTTTGTCCTACCTGAAATATTATTTAATACTACTGCCTTTAATTTGATCCTGCTTTTAACCTTTGTGTGTGAGCGATTACTCTGAGCTGACTCGAGCTATCACGGATTCCTAATACTTAAGGCTACCCATGTGGAAAGTAATTCAACTTTAGTCCTCTCGTTTTTCCACAGCTGTTGCGTGTATATGAATGTTTACTGGGGAACTATATAGCATCATACCCCAAAGGGAATTCAGCTGGGTTACATTTACCTATATTTAAAATACAAGCCAATTTTAAAAATATATAGATTTTAATGCACATCGTAGTTTTGAGGGTTGATGAGTTAGAGGCACTTTTTTGTGATGATGAGCTAGAGGCACAGAGTTTTTGCATATTGTACTCATGTATTCATTTTCTGTTTTGAAAGGGTTCATTGTCTTTAAATGTAGTTCCACTGGTTTACTGTTAAACAATGTCTGTGCGCTGCATTAAGGTGCTGCTCATCTGTGCTAACAATGTGAACTTTTAACTATTCAGCTTGTTACGGGGAGAAAAAAGGAGCAAAGGTGGTAGACATGCTTTGTTATGTGACCCGTTTGGCTTGCAATCGCTGACACAGATGGCTACTTCTCCTTATGTAAGGTTTACATCCGTCATGTAATGACCTGATTCGTTTGCAATATATACGCTACATGTCTTAAACCAGCATGCGTAGACAGAAGGGCTGTTGCAATAGAAAACAAAGACAGAGGGGACTAACATCCCTCGGGAGAGATGAAAAGAACAGTTGACTCGTTCAGGCTGGTCGTCTCAACATGAATAACATTCCTGATTGAGTGATGCTGGATTCTTAAATTTACCTTTTTTCCCACTCCCGCCACTTTAGAGAGAGCTGGTAGACATAAAGTGTCCAGTCTTGCCCGTCGCTTCAAGCGAAGACCCTCAGCTGGGAATCTCCGCAGACCCCGGCAACATGGACGGATTTTACGACCAGCAAGTCCCTTTTATGGCCCCCCCTAATGTGAGTATTCATTGTTCAACTACACTTATTTCAGTTGTCTAAACTGGGAAAGAGGTCAGAGGAAAAAATTAAATAAGACAGTATTTTGAATATAGTCTCTGCTTTCAACATTTTTTTTAAAAACCTGGAAAATAGGAAACTTTTTACAGAAAAGCATAATAAATCAGCCTGTTTGTGTACAGGTTCTGCTAAAACTTTTTAAACTGCAATGTAGGAAATGTGTAATACAAATCTGGTTTCTCTTGGTGCAGCAGCAGAAATCTCAAGTGGAAGAATCCTGTGGCAGACCTTTCTCTGATAGGAAAAGAAAATTTGTGGACACTGAACTCGCACAGGATACAGAGGGTAATTGCATCTCATATTTACTGACACACTCTGATCTCAGTGCAGAACAGTCCATCAAAGTCAATCAAACTGGTTGAGGTCATACCATCATCGACCACCCGAACCAGTGACCTCATCAAGTCATTTTTACTCCTCTCTGCCCACTTGCTTATGCAAAAAGTAACCTGAGCATGCCACCATTTTGATTCCCAGAGGACACCAGGACATTGTTTTGTTATTATGTGGCAGTCTGTGAGTTCGACTGCCTTTCTCATATCGCTCTTCCTGGGCCATAAACACAGATACAGAGCGTAAGGAAAATAGGCTGGAGGGCAGAGATCTGGAAAAGCTTTTAGTTATGAATAGTGGAGTATGTCTCCATTAACCCAGAAATGGGTGGCGCAATCGTGCTATCGGTGACTCACTGTTTTGAGTGTTTTTTGCCACAGAGATCAAATTCTTCAGATTGATTGCTGTTTTCAGTCATACCTCACACTTGTCTAACTCACACTTGCTTCTTGCCTTTCTCTGTAGAGCTCTTTCAGGACCTCAGTCAGCTGCAGGAGATATGGATTGCTGAAGGTATGTTCTGTCACACGGAGCCACTGCACAAAACATTGCTGTCTCTGGACTCTTAGCTGTTTTGCTGAAGGAGATCTCATGAGTGGCAGTGTTTTGAATGATTGCTTTAGACTTTGCATTGGTAAATGTTAATATTAATTGGCTTTTACCCATGTCCCAATTAGTGGTGAAGTCTACCTTCCCCACCACCCCCCCAACAAACACACATACAATCTCATCATCAAAACTCCTTAAGAAAAAATTTGACAGCCAAACAGGTTGGTTTTTATGCTCGGGGAGCAAGTGGAAGCCCTATTCTCACCGAGGCGGCCCTCCACTTGTTATCGTGACTGTTCTGTCTGCTGTGTATTATGGCATAAACAATCGTACTCCCTCCGCTGTTGCTCTTGGAACAAGTTGCTGTGACGTAAATTGAAGCCAGTTTCCACCATCCTGTTTTATCCCCAAAGCACATCATCGGTGGCTTCCAAAGGTCTCAGGAAAAAAAAAGACTATTGTGCGTTAATTGAAAACCGCATTAATTGAGTGGGTCTATTCAATTAGGTCTGCAGGGCATCGCGTTTAGAAATGTGGAGTTAAAGGTCAGATTAAAGTTTAACTTGCACTATTTTTACTTTCTTTACATGAGTACAAGGGAAAACATGAATATTTCACAGCTGTAAATAAGCAGCTCTGCTGGTGATGAACTGTTACGCCACACTCAGGGTTATTTATTTATGGGCTCCGAACAGTACAGCAGTTCAATTCCATATAAAGTCATTGACAGTACAAGGTCTATACAAAGCCCTGCTAACAATGCACAGTATCCAGATTTTAATGTCATGTTGAATTGGGTTCCAATGAAAAAGTAATTGCTTCTGTCCTTATGATTCCCCCTGCTCAAGCTTTTGAGGTGGAAACATTCTGCTGCCAGCAAACTGTGATTTGTAACCAAGTCAGAACAGCTAAATCACCACTGTGGATCATGAGACCGCCACCTTGTCGATGTCAGCACAAGCAACCTGCATAGGGTTTTATTCAGCTGAGAAATGAGGAATGCTAGAACAGTGATATCAAGTGCAATGTCTTCAGCTTGGAGAGTGGAGGGAGCTGTTGATTTGTCATTTATGCTCTTCCCTTCTCTCTTCTCCCATCACCCCCCCCACCCAACAGCTCAAGTTCCCGATGATGAGCAGTTTGTCCCAGATTTCCAGTCGGATAATTGTGAGTACCTGGGCTTTATTATTTATGTGGGAGGGAGGGGGGGGTGTGTGGGGGCGACTCCATGGCACTTCAGGGAGTGGCTTACTAACCTAGCCTGCTCTGGAAGTATTAATTATTTACATTTCACTCCATAACCCTACTGGCTCTTTAAAACAATGATTTAAAAAAAAAAAAAAAAAAAAAAAATCAGGTGGTGCTGAGCAGATCTCGTGCGCTTGCTCCCGTCAAGGACAGTGTTGGGTGCTTTCTGACTCATCTGAATTTTGAGCTTGAGTTGCATGGTGTGTCTGTACAGACGAACTGGTTTATTTTGGGAGGGAGGTGGATGGAAGTTGGGGCAGGCAGGTAATATGGCTGCTCGGTAGGAAGCCCCCTTCTGTCATGGGAGTTAATGGATCACCCTTCCTGTCCTTCCCAAGTTTCACATGTTGACCCATGGCCATGGTGTCTATTTCTGAACACTTTCCACTGACCTCAAGTCTTAATTCTGATCCTCAATACACCCCCCGGTCACCCCCAAACCTCACACCCACTCCCCGTCTCTGCTGCCCGTCCTTGACTGTAATATCCATTGAAGTGTTTCTTTTGATCAGGCAATAACCACCAATGCAGACATCACATGGGCAAGGTCTCTAATCTGATTTCACCCCCCCCGATCCCCCTTTTTCGTTTTTGCTTTGATGTGTTGTGGGTGGGGAGGAGGAGTCTTGGCCCAGCTCACAGTGCAGGCTGAATGGTGCTGCTCCCTGGTCCGTGTCTCTGCCGGGCAGGGTGGAGCTCCGACTTCCTCCATTTGCCCGTGTCGACTCTATGCAGCAGCCAAGGCAAATATTTGAATGATGTTGAATGGGGCTTTACGGACCCCACCGCCCCCTTCAATAGGCGTTTGTTTGTGTCTCTGTCTGATGTGGATGGAGAGACAGGGCGGGGCGCTCCAGTCTGCCCTATTCTGGGTTGTCAGGTGCAGCTTTGTGCATGTGTGTACAGTAACTGGCGTCCTGCTACGATACCTGAGAGCTGTGACTTATTACACTTATTATTGAGGTGGGAGCTGTGACATGAATGTTTATTCAGTGAGATCTGGTTGGTGGCAATAGTGTGTTCAGGGTGGGATCTGTTGTAGGTGGACAAATCTATTTAGGGCCTCTACACAGTGGATGGTTTGTAATGGGCTTGCAGAGGCTCTGTTGTATGGTGGTATTACAGTGCCCAAGTATGTGTGTGTGTGTGTCTGTGTGTGTGTGTGTGTGTGTGTGTGTGTGTGTGTCTGTGTGTGTGTGTGTCTGTGTCTGTGTGTGTGTGTGTCTGTGTCTGTGTGTGTGTGTGTGTGTGTGTGTCTGTGTGTGTCTGTGTGTGTGTGTGTGCACGCGCACATGCATGCGCGTGCATCTGGCAGGCAGGATGGCACGAGCCGCTGTGGTTTGGCAGTGGGCCATCCACAGACAGGCCTCCCATTCACCAGGCCCACATGGCCCCTGCAGCTGGGGGCACGGGTAGGGGGTGGTCAGTCACCAGGGGGGTCACATGGCAGTCGGTGTTTCCTGAACCCCCCTCCCCACTATGTAAAACTTCAGGCCGATCACTTCTGTTTACTGGCCACTGAGAATGGAATTGCCAGTCTATACTCCAGGTCCACATGCTGTCGACTTGAAACTGGCTGTAGGCCTTCTCCGGCACTGAGGCATACCTGGTCTGCACGTGTGCATAAGCACATGCACAGGTAGCAAGCTCACGAGCCAGCTTCTCTCTGGCAGTAGCCTGTCAGCGCCACAGAGGATTTTATTGGACTCCGGTTGCACTGGGCCCAGGATCCAGTTTCGCTGGCCATTATGTAGCATGGAAAATGGGAGCCAATGTGGAGATCCAGCAGCTAATGGTTACAGCACAAGGGGAGGTGGGGGTGGTAATCATTCAGAGTCATTGAATTACAGCCACACTGATTCATGAGTATTGACTGGCCTATAATGGAAATCAGAAGGGAGAGCTTTGATTGCATATGCTTTGAGGCTTTATAAGTCTGACCGAGGGTGATGGGAGCTTTTATATTTCAATCCCTGTACTTAGCGGTGATAAAACGGCCCAGCCTGTCACAGGGTGGCATGGCCATGTATGTGAGAGCTGACTGTTCATTGTGCGCATTTTTTTTGATGAAACCCCCCCTTAATTTGTATTGCCAGTGGTGTTCCATGGACCCCCTCCAGCCAAGATCAAACGGGAACTGAGTCCTTCCAAAGAGCTGTCCCCCTGCAGTCAGGACCAGAGTCTCACACCCTACGGAGAGAAGTGCCTTTACAGCTACAGGTATGCCGGCTTCCCACCATTCTCAACAATTCAAAATGGCTGCAAAATGGCCCTTACTGACCATGTGGCTATCCCTCCCTTGTTCTCTTAGCAGTGCCTATGACAGGAAGCCTCCCATTGGGTTCAAGCCATTGACTCCACCCTCAACGCCCGTCTCCCCATGCGGCTCCACCCACACTCCAGGGGCACGCCCACTCCACGAACGCACCCCTCCCACCGTCCCCGCCCAGGCACAGGGGCCACGCCCCCTGCATGGGCAGACAGCCATTCCGAGCAGCGCACACAATCAGAGGACACTCCCACTGCACAACCAGAGCCCGTCTTTTGCAATGCCCGGCCCACCCCTTAATCACAATGACAACACCTATGTTGCTGAACACAGGTCAGTGAATCTGTATGTTACAATGCTCTGTTTTCTCATCTCATGTACAACCACTTTAAACTTTCAGACACCATCAAAAATATATTAAACCAAGCCTAGTGAGTGTTAGTAAAATTAAAAGAATATGTTAAAAAAGATAATAGTGATTTTTACATTATTGAACAAAGTTCTTAAATACATATGGACAAAATCTCAAGGTAAAAACATCAGATCATGCATCATAATATACAAAACAGAAAACAGAAATAGCCTTTGTCATTTGCTCTTGCTTAATTCCAAACAAATGACTGCTGGTTTTGAAGCTTGAGGCACTCCAGTTTAGAGGAAAGAGGCAAGCTGTTGTCAACTCCAGACCTGTTTTTTTTTTTTCTTTGCCGTACACTCATTTTAGAAGCACCCCCCTAAGCACGCGAGATTTATTTATACCTCCCCACCACCCCTTTAAGTGAGTCCCTGTGATTTATGGAGGTGTTTCAATCAAAGTGTTCTTGCGGTAACGGCGTGTTCCTGGACGGGCCGGCAAATGAGCGATCAGGGCTGCGCGGGGGCCCACCGGGGCACTGGGCTGCCCGTGGTGCACTGGCCCCATGCACGCCCCTCTGCCAGAACAGCATTAACATGACCCCCGTGGGAATGGGCAGGCTGGCACCCCGCCTCGCCACCTGTGGAAGGATTCCCTGGCAGTCAACAGGGAATCCATGCCATGTCATTGGTGGGCTGCAACTCAAAACTTACAGCCATTGGCCCATCCGACGAACCCTCTGGAAGGGCAGTCTAGCCGATCTTTTTATATCTGTCGCCGACACCTGGTGCAGATGTCTTGGAGGTATCACTTGTGTGTGTGCTGGCATATTGCACCTAATAAGCTAATTTAGATTGTGAACTTGACTTGAACTGCCACCCCCTTACAAGTTGTTTGCATGCCGTCTACTAAGTTTGGGTTGTGTTTTGATTAGGGTTTTATTCGATGTCATGAGGGCACCCAAAAACATGGTTGTGGTACAGTTAATTTCATCACGACATTGAAACTTGCCTGATGACATTTACATTAAAAGTTTTTTTTTGGTTTAGCATTTAAGTTTTTCCCCTATTTCTCTTGCTCCCTCCAGGTTTCACAGACAGCTCTCTGAGCCCTGCTTACCGTTCCCTCCCTCTGAGGTCCAGGGGCGCCCCCCCTTCCAACAGCACGCGCCCAGGACCTCCTCCTGTGATGGCAGACCCCCCTACCATCGCCAAATGTCAGAGCCCCTTGTTCCCGTGCCTCCCCAGGGATTCAAGCAGGAGATGCTGGACCCCCGCTACGCTGAACAGGGCGTCCCTGCCATGGGACCCCCCCAGCCCGCCTTCAACCCAATGGCCATCAAGCAGGAGCCTAGAGACTTCTGCTTCGACTCTGGTAAGATTCACAGGATATTTAGGTTAAGAGCACTAAAGCCTGTAACTGAGAAGATCCTTTTAAAACGTACAAGCCAGTTTCTCTGTTTTGTGAAGTTGTGAGCATCTGGTTGAGGGTTTGAAGGTTGAGGATCCTGCATGTGAATGGGCAGACAGGGTAAGGTCCTGGAATGTGCTCGTCCCTGTTTGCTCTCTGTCCTGGTGCTCAGCTGCGAATTTTAGCACCACCATGTGAAGTCCAGTCAAACAAAGGCACACATACACACACCACCCCAAACTGCTGTCCCCACTTTCCAAACTGATGCCTCACTGTGGCTCTTGAATATTCCCCTCTGCCACTGTGACCCGGGGGTGCAAACCCCCATTTTTAAGCCTTAGCACTTTTTGTAATGTGTGGGTCGTGTATTTAGATAAGACCCAAGTTTGCGAATGGTCCACTTCCATTAGAAACATTATATGTAGTAAGCATACACAAATTGTCACTTAAAATTCACCAGCAGTTTCCACTGGTATATTTTCCCCCACATAGCTGAATTTAATGTTAATAAAAAGAAACGGATTGAGGAAGCGGTTAAATACACTGCCAACCTGGTTTCCGTGAATACCTCATGTGAACATAGGCTAAACAAGGAGGGGGAAGGCATTTGTCCTCTGTTCTTCATACCTCGGCCTACTCATCCAGCTGTTCCCTGCTTATGGCCCTCCAGCTACTCCACCCGCTCTGGAGGCCAGCCTCTTCTCTGTCTCACCCTCCTTCCCTGATTGTGACGATGGGGAGATTTAACATCCTCTTAGATTTAACAATCCTCTTAGCGTTTTGCAACTTATAAATACTCACGTCAGTGTAGGCCAGCGTTTGTGCATATAGGGTGGTGGTGTTCAAGCTTTGTGCATTTGTGTGTGTCAGCCATTGTCACCCCCCCCGACAATGGCTCAACAGATGGTAGGTTTACATCATGATAGAGCGCCTCAGACAGAATGCTTTGACAGTTATCAGATATACAACAGTGGACAGGAAGTAAGGAAAATCATTGCCACAGCAGCCTCAGAGTGGCTGTTCGTTTTTGCCGAAGGACAGCAGGGTAATATTAGGGGATGTAGACACACAGAGATAGGCATGATGCGATCATGGTGATGTAGTATCTGGACGTGGCGGTAATCGTATTTTGGGTCTCGGTAGATGTGGCACAGATATGACGTGTGTGCCGCCTGCATGTGCTGAGAGGGACTTATCTGGCCCTGGCATGTGCACAGATTCTGTTTAGTCCAGCAGTTGGTGTCAGAAGCAGAATCCATGTAATTTGGTGATGCATGCAAAAATGCCTTTTGTGTCCAAAATCAGTGCACCAATGACAAAAAAATGTGGATGGGTTGACTAAATTCCTGACCCAGCTCTCTTTTTCTGTGTCTTACAGAAGTGCCTAACTGTCAGTCTACATTTGGGAGGGCAGCAAGCTTCTACCAAAACAGCCATGAAAGTAAGTAGAATTTTATTTGGGTGGGTATGAGTCAGTATATTATTATGGGTATTCACAAATAAGCTCCAGTGTCAGGCTTATTGGGGGCATCGCACAGCATAGTCTGCAGATGGAGATAACTCACATGACATCGCCTGGATCATGTTACCAATCGATGGGTCCTGCTTGGTTTACGATATTTGCCCCTTTCCAAATACATGACAAAAGGAAGTGGAGAGTGGTTTTCTGTTGCTGGGGAAAAGGGGAACCAGAATTGCTTTGTGAGCACTTCGGTCCCAGAGAAGCAGAGTGGCTAGGCTGTGAATGGTCTGTGCTTTCCATTTCTGTCAGTGCTCACCTGCCCCCCCTCTCTCCCCTCCATTTGCAGGCTTCAGCTTCGATAGGGAGCCGCATTTGTACTACGATGATGCCTGTGTGGTTCCAGACCGCCTGGAAGGTAAGCCGGTGTCCTGGACAGAGCGTAAAATATGACTCCATTGTCAGAGGATAGTCCAGTTTTTGTGTTGTGGTACTGATCCAGTATTAGACCCAGAAGGGTACACCTTCATCATCCTTCACTGTTACACAAGTGCAGAGCTGGCTCTTAAACAAAGCTGTCAGGCTGGTGTGAAATGAACAGCTTGGCCTGTCTGCTGTGCAGCCGGTTTCTCCAGAATGTCTCACCCCTGCGTGTTATCTGCGCATGTCTAACATCCCCCCCCTTCTCCTTCTCCTTACAGAGAAGGTGAAGCAAGAGCCCTCTGTGTACCGTGAGGGCCCACCCTACCAGCGCCGCGGCTCTCTGCAGCTTTGGCAGTTCCTCGTCACCCTCCTGGACGACCCAGCTAACGGTCACTTCATAGCCTGGACCGGCCGAGGCATGGAGTTCAAGCTCATTGAGCCAGAGGAGGTCAGTTACTGCCCTACTTCTACTCCCAAGATGTTTAATGCGTAGATCACAGCTGCTGTATGTGACATGTTTGAGTTCCAAACACAGCAGGTTTTGCGTGCAGGTGTGTGCATTCTATAAAAACTGTGTTTTCTGTAAACGACGAGGTTTGATCACATGTGCCTTTTTTGCTACGTGTTTCAGGTTGCCCGCCGCTGGGGTATCCAGAAGAACAGGCCAGCCATGAACTACGACAAGCTGAGCCGCTCCCTGCGCTACTACTATGAGAAGGGCATCATGCAGAAGGTAAAGGCAGGTTTCACTTTACGGTTACTTCCGCATGCCTTCAACTCATCATCAGATACTCTAGGTAACAGTATAGCATCATTCCCAACCCGGTTGAATACAGCCGGTCGTTCAAAGCCACATCTTGACTGGATTCTCCCTGTTTCTTAGGTGGCTGGCGAGAGGTATGTCTACAAGTTTGTGTGCGACCCTGAGGCCCTCTTCTCCATGGCCTTCCCCGACAACCAGAGGCCTAGCCTGAAGGCCGACCCAGACAGTCTCCCTGGAACCGAGGATGACACCCTGCCTCTGACCCACTACGACGAGACCGCGCCCTACCTGGTCGATGGAGGGGAGCAGTGTGTAGCAGGGATGTCGTTCCCTGATGGCTATGTGTACTGACGGCACCCTTTGACAATCCCCCACAATCCCTCTCCCCTCTCAACCCATCCCGTTATCTGAACTGCTGAGCAGCATGGGAGACCTATGACCCACACCTCTTCCCTTCCTGACTTGTTGCCCACTTCCAGAACCACATCCACTCTGAAACGGAAGAACCTACTCTGGCACAGATTGAGACTGGACTGGCAGTATGGGACAATTGGGACTCCAAAGGCTCCACCCACCTACTAAGAGAAAGGGCAGGGTGCCCTCTGTTGCTACGGAGACAGGGAATGGCTGGGGGAGGGGCCACACAGTGCCGGAAGACTGACAGATATTTCTGTCCAGACTGCAAGACTTGTAGCAACTTTTAAATGACAATCTGCTTTTCTAAATGAGTAAAGTATATAAGGATTATAATCATAAAGAAAAATCAAAACACAGCACTATTCTATAGTTGCCTTTTTTGGTCCCCAGTAATGTTTTTTTTTTTTTTTCCTTTAAATCTTTACAAAAAAAAGCAACATAGCGTATTATACAGACATTGTCAACAAAAGGGCTTTGCTTCGCAAAATAAAAATATTAGATCTGATTTTTCATTTAATCTTGGTCAGAAACTGATTTAGATAACACTGGCTTTTCCAATTAATGGCTTTTTATGTAATGAAAGTTTTGGTTTTCATTAAGGCCTAGTCCTTTTTTACTCCTCAGCTGAGACACTAAGATTTTCCTTTGCAATTTGGGTGGAGGACTGTTTATACCGGAGTCATTGCAATGTGTTTTCCTTTAATGCAGGACTGAGAAACCCAACACCCCTGTGCTGTCGGTGTTAGCCTAGTTACACCTTCAGAGGCCGCATCAAAGCAAGAGACTGACAAAGCTGCTTGATGTGCCTCACAGGACTGTTAGACCTTTCTCCATGTACACACACACACACACACACACACACACTCGCGCTCTCTCTCTCACAGACACACACACACACACACACACACACACACACACACACACACACACTCGCGCTCTCTCTCTCACACACACGCACACTCCAGCCACGCCTCGCAAGTACTCTTCTGTCATCACAAAGTGATGCATCAGTCCATTGGTTCTCTATTCCAAGGACAGGGGTTAGTCTGCAGGAATCTTTTCTATCTTCGTGAGACAAAAATTCAAAAGGGATGCATATGACAGTATTTTTTTTTCCTCAAAGCTTTGAATTTATAAATATGTAAACGTATATATATATTAAAATGATGGTCATGTTTTGTAGGCTTTTTTGTATTTAGAGCTAAATGGGTTTTTTGTTTTTGTTTTTTTTTCTTTGCACTGCACTCCTTTGAGGTTTTGTAAAAACAAACCATTATGGTAGTATGGAGGACTCGCATGCAAATGGGAGAACCCACTCCCCACTCTCCCCCAACTTTCAAACTCTGCCAAGTCGACAGGAGACCACTGCTTCTCCTTGCATGTGTATACAACAGGCAACTGTTCACTAACATATCGCTTTATCTTGGACAAAAAGAAATTGTGTGAAGTTCTCTGCATTTATATTGTTTCATGAAGTTTTTTCTTTCCAAGGAAAAAAAAGAAACATAAATATAAATATATATATATTTTTGCAAAGTCTGCATTAGTTTGATTTATTGTATAAGCTGTATAGTTCCGCCTCACAGGTATGTATCTTAATCTCGTTCCCAGTGGTTACAGGAGGTCGGGACGTTGGTGGTTGTTAGTGGTGTGGAGGGCGGGGCCTCGGTCAAGGGGTGTGTCTTGTATGCCAGTTTGGTGTCTCCTGTAAATGAAGGGGGGCTTGTCCCATCCACTGCACCATGTTAAGGTCATCTGCACTTGTATAGGCCTCACCTCTCCCTTCACAATGTGTACTTTACACTGCTGAGTTTATAATCTGTACTGAGTACAATAAACTATCCTTTCTGCTTCATTGTAGATGGCCCTGT
Source organism: Albula goreensis (assembly GCA_022829145.1). NCBI lineage: Eukaryota > Metazoa > Chordata > Actinopteri > Albuliformes > Albulidae > Albula > Albula goreensis. The sequence continues at coordinate 18,005,194 of CM040761.1, read as the reverse complement.
GTTCTTTTTCCCATCTTATTTTGCTTTGTCTGCAGTCAGCTGATTTGTCCTCTAGCACTCCCTGTGCCTTGAATTTACTAGTTAGTAACAGGTCACTGGCTTGGTTTATTTATTGCTTGCTCTGTTAAAGGTTACCCTGCTTGTAAGTGTATGAACAGAGTGCAAATCAAACATATTTTTCAGGGCTTTGCTCATACAAATAAAAGGCTTGTGGCATATGTATTCCTCTTGCGTGTCTGCAGCCATTTTGCAGGCCTTGTGGGCAATGGATTCTACATTTTTAGAATATCCTGATTATAAACCGGTCTTGTTCACATATACCTATAACCTGACTATGTTCGCTAACATTCTGTTCTAATGCAATCCATTTAATGCTTGATACATTATCACTGTTTTGAAATATAATGGAGCAATGCAGTGATAGCCACCACTACCCTGGTTAGGTTAGTGGCCCACTTCAGCTAAACTGACTTCCTAATTTGACCCAAAGAAATATAAAGGGACTGGTGATGCATGACATCACCAAATGTATTGGGAATCTTCCATCCCTACATTTACCAAGTAACTCTATGAAAAGGACATCCATATTATATGTAACATGGTAGAATCTATCTTCTGGCTCATGAAATCTTTTAGGAAGAAGATGGAAAATGGACTTTTACCATCTGATTTCTGATGGTTTCACTGACATGCTAGTTTTTTGACTTGGATAATTGTGCAATGCCAGTTTCCTCAAATGTAATAAACAGCTCGAAAACCACAGAATGAGTCAAATTGGTATTTAACCCATCCATTACAGTCATGAACTGTTGGAAAACCAATGCAGGTCACTCAAGAAATGTCTTGCATTTCAGTTTTTCGGGATCCTGAGCACTTACAGAGCCCATGTGGACTGGATGTAATAGGCATGGAAATTGTCCCTCATTCTCCACCCACATCAAACAGCAGTTGAATGTTTGCATTTGTTATACACTCCACAGATGGGAGACTAATCATTATTCTGTTCGTATCCCTGATGCATGTGAACATACCCTTATCACTGGATGCTTTGAGAGAAATGCAAAAAAAAAGCATGTTAAGCAGCATCATTTCTGACAAGAATAAAGTACATTATACAGGTTGTTTTAAACACTTGCATGAATTCAGTGAATTTCAATGATAAAAGAAACCTGTCATCTGTTTTTATTGTCTTTCGTGTTATGGGTGCATGCAGACATTTCAGTTCTTACTGTTTGACATTTTTAGTGAGGTAGTGAAATGATCTATTTATTGTTTTGTAAGTACCCCTCTATGTATTTGCAATGGCTGAACAAGGAAACAAAACCATTACCAGCTTCACTCCTGCTTAGAGTGATGCAAAGAGAATCACTGAAGCAAGGGACATCCATGACGATAGTAAAACGTCAATCTGATGCAACACAGAATTCATCAGAACACCTGTGTATTTAATATTTCAAAACACTGTCATGCATAATATATTGACTTGCAGTGTACAATAGTTGACTGCAATTTCTTTGTACAAAGCACTCATAGTTCAAAGTTTGAAATGTTTAAAACATAGAATTCATCAGATATTGAAGATATTTTATTGCTTTTTATATCATTTTTTTTGTCCTGAGAAAGACATTTCTTGTTTATTCACCATTGTAAAGTTTGATGCAATGCAGACTGAATCTGAGGCAAGCAGATGGCTGAGCTTGCGCGGCTGGGATAAGATGTGAGGACTGTGGTGGTTCCACTGGAGCTATAGATCCTCTGAACCTCTTCATCATCTTTTCATTGTACAGTTCAATCATTCAAAATTCAACTGTAACACATTTCAAAATTCACAAGAAGTCATATATTTAGCTCATGTGGAAATTATGCGTAAGCTGTGGCAAATTTCTGGGTAATTGTGGTCATCGTCAGAACTACTACTATTTTCAATTATACCAAATTTTTTAAATTACTTAATGAAACAAATGAAAAAAAGCATTAACTGAGAACTGAGCTGAAACTTTACTTTTTTTCAGCCTTCAGGTTTTATTGAACTGTTCTGTCTCATAGCAATCATTCAGCAGGTCAGTTTTAAAGTGTGCTGCCAATAATTTAGGAATGACAAACCAGACAAAAAATATTCCCCAGATCAGTTCTGAATTGAGGTTTTGCATTTGTTTGTTTGTGTGTGTGTGTGTGTGTGTGTGTGTGTGTGTGTGTGTGTGTGTGTGTGTGTGTGTGTGTGTGTGTGTGTGTGTGTGTGTGTGTGTGTGTGCGTGTGTGTGGTGGGTTAGGGGTGGCCAGACAAGAGTAGTTGGTGCTTGGTACTTTTCCAGGGACAAAGCTGACTTTAAAGCCCAGAAATTGTCAGCATTTGATTTTCAGTACAGTACACTTGCAGCTGTCTCTCTCTATTGATTGGATTGAGGGAGAAGAGTGCCTCAATGCTGTTAACGGGCCTTTTGTTGTCCCAGTGGGGGGTTGGGCTGCAGCTATATCACATTTGAGCAGAGAGGCTGGCTGCTCTGCTGATGGTCCTGCAGGGAAGGTTTTAGCATGTCTCACTGCTAATGCTTTATTAATGCACTCTGGCCTTCTACTACACATTTTGCAATGACTTATACAAATCCATATGTTGCTCTCAGGTGCCTCAGGAGTATACACTGAGGCAACCACTGATTCAATAATTCATTTTTGCACCTTCATGTCAAAGACAAAGTACATTCAACCAATCTAAGGGTAAACTAACACATGCATCAGAAGATCCAAGGAATCACAAAAATCACAGGGTCTGATTTGCGGTAGCTTCAAAATCCCATTACCCTATCCCTTGTGTCTGCGATCTGTATAGGAAAGTAATGCAGGCTAACCTTTTCTGCTTCTTTGTCAAATGTATGTCCTACATGTGCTTTCTATTGAGAACAAGGCAAAAAGGTAAGAGTCATGAGCCTTGCTATTCATTCATAAAACTTTGCAGTGCAGATCTTAAGCTCCTCATCAGTCCTGTGTGTACCAAAGGTATATAGTTATGGATGCAAAATGTGCAAACAACTACAATCTAAATTATAAGTAAATAAATACAAACCTTGGTTAGGAAATTGTGTGACCAGGAGTATCCGCTGGAGTGAGAGATTTGCATAGACAAGACTGCGCCAGGGAGGACAGTGGGTAGGCCTTTATTTATGTGGTTAATAGGGTATTGTCCTGATTAGAAATCCAAAGGCCTGAGCTCTCTCACTCTCCCTCCCCCTCCTTCCCTCTCTGTCTCTCTCCCTATCCCTCTCACTCTCCCTCAGTCCAGGATTTCATTATTCCAATAGATTCATTTGCACGGACGTAGCCTTTATCATCGTACCTGGAGCTGCCTTCTGTCGTCAGTACATTTTAGGACGTGAGCGCACAAACCCAACCATTTCTCCCCTCCCTCTTTTTGAATTTAATGGGAAAAGATAACTAAAATAAAATAAAGAATATTAAATTCACTTAATGAAAATATGACATCATTCATCTTTCCTCAAGAATTTCTCTAGAAAAAAAAATGAAATTAACAAATGGCACTAATATAAAATCTTTCATATGCTTCACAGCCTGATAAAGTCCTTCTTAATGTTGTTCATCTAGCATATGTCAGCATTTATAATGTGAGTCATAAATGTCATAATGTGCTCTTAACTTGGATAAGTATGGGAAACTGCCTGTAATTGTGGAGAGGTATGTGGCTTATCCCCCCTTTAACTGTTACTTTACCAACCAATCAAGAACCAGGCAGGCAACCCCTGGCATTTAATCAGAAGTGCTACCTTCTCACTAGTTTGAGACTGAAACTGGGTTTGATTGTTTCAGCTTTTGTGCACAAGTAATATGTATTTGGACAATGGCTGTCTAAAGACACAGAGCCAGCCCTTAGACAGGGGCTAGGGCTTTGGCTCCCACCAGCACTTTCCCACTTGCTAAGCTCCCTTTCTTTATCGAGCTCACAGCATTAATCCTGCTGCCACCCCTGATCCACTTACTGAGAACAAGGTGATCAAAAAGAGGCTGATCAGATGTCAGCTGCCTATGGAAGTGTCTGTCGAGCTCACCCATCCCCCCCATTCCTCACCTCCCCCCGCCGTCCCCCATCCCCCGCCCCACCCAGGTTTGGCTAGCTAACCTTTGACCCCTCCCACACGCCAGAAATACCTGCATGCGCAGCGAGAGCTCTAATTCACTGTGTCAGAGTTTTCAGAGGTCAGGGTCGAGCCAGCCTTTCTGACGCCATAGCACAGTGATGTATCGGAAAATCCTGCTAGGAGATTATGACTTTACCCATTAACCTAATGGACTGTCCATTAATATATTTTGCAGGGTCAGTTTACATTAATATCTACAGACATCGTATTGATAACTCCTTGTGAAAAAGGTATATGGCTCTCTCACACAGTGGTAGCTCTGTTCTAGGACCAGTTTGTTTGTTTTTAATCACCTCATTTAAGTCCTGAGCCCTGGACTGAAGGTAATCTTGATCTGTAAAAATCCATCTGTTAGAATATATGCCAGGTAAGGCAGTCAGACAGACAGACAGACAGGCAGGCAGGCAGACAGACAGACATAGCTTTTTGATATCAGAGAAAGTTGTGCTTCATATTCTTGTGACCATCCATCTTAATCGATGTGTGCACAGTGTGCAAACCATCACAACAAGGTTACAGCCATTTTTGCCTCCTAGGTGCTGTATGCAGCAAAAGACCTTGCTCTTGGTGCAGTGGTGTGCTCCATGGTGTGGTGTGTGCCCCTGCCAATCATCAGCAGGAGTCCTCTTACTGGCAATAGTGTCGCCCAGGTATGGAGCTAGCCTCCAGAGTATCATTTGTGTCACTGCACCTGCAGCAGCTGCAGACTGCGTCATCACCGATTCATCTGGTCAGCGGGGCACCTGCAGCCTGTCTGCACCAGCTGCGCAACAGAAGCAGACCGAAAGTGCAATGGCTGCATGGTCCAGCTGGTGGACTGCAGAGTGAAAAGAAGCATCATTTGGCTGCATGTGCTTTTGAGGTCACATGTGCTACTCTGCACTGACAGAGGAAATAGGCAGGCCCCACAAAATACAATCTAATTCTGGATAAAAGTACACAGGATAAAAAATATCCAAAATGAAAAAAGCAATTACACTTAATACTATAATTTTGATTTCCTGTGATGCATAGAGAAATAATACACTCCGTAATTTGCATACTTGGCATTGATTGCTTGTCTGAGTTTCAGTCAGGCGATGGCATGAGAGTGGAAGAGAAGCATGTGGCTATCCTCACGTTCCCTGGTGATTAGCCTGAATGCTGCCCTGATCTCTCCCTTACTGTCACACTGCCCTTAATCTCCTCACTTACACAATCAGCCTGCTTTCTCACACACACACACGCACATGTGCACACAAACCCTCAATCCTTGAGCTTTCACACACTCAACACAAACAGTTACATGCATGCAAACCTGTTAAACTGACCTACACTCCATGCTAATATACATAAATAGCATACATCAGCACACAAGTATTTAGTAAATCTGGGTACCATCTCTCCTTTTCAGCAGTACATGTACGGCAATCTATCTGCCCAGTTTGATCCAAACATTTTGAAAAATGATCACAATATGGATCAATACTGATCTGATAACATTCTCAGACATTCTTCATTTTCCAAAATGAATAGGAAAGGCAGGGGTTGGTTATGCATGTTTCATTAAGCATTAGTAAGATTCTCATATTAAGGCTGCTTATCTAAGGTAAAACTGGCTAGCACGCATTAAGTGCAATTCCAGGACGGCAGCCAGACAGCTCGCAGTGAAGTCTTTTGGACAAAAAGGAATCTGGTTTGGGAATCTATAAGTACTGTACAATAGGCATGTCCATGCAAAATCCCAGAGGTTCTTTGTGTTCATGTCTGAATTAGTGCAGTTGTTTTAATTTTTTTCACAAAAATGCAGGTATCATATGGCTACACATTTCTCAAGTACCCTTTGGTTAAAAAAGGAAACTTTGCGAAATTCATCACTGTAATGCATACACTCTCCTGATTAACCGGACCAATTAAATCAGAATATTTTTTTTGGAACAAAAGCAAGCTGTCCCTTCAGGAATTGAGCTCGACAACATTGGTGAGCACTGCCTCATTCCTGCAGTTATTTACAGCCTTCCCTGAGATGTATGCAGCCGCTTTGAGTGAAACAGAGAGCCGCAGACTGAGCTAGGCTTATGAATCTCATCAGTAAACTGATGGTTTTTCCCATTGGTTAAAGTGTGTGCTTCATGTGCCCAAGCAACTGCAAATACTTTCCCTCATGGTTCATTCCTGGATCAAATCAAATGACTTCAGACTTTGTTTGTATAGTACATTTAAAACTATACCACAACACAATGTGTTTCAGAAAGCATACAACAGGCACCAATGAATATGAATGAAAGAAGAAAACAACAAACAACACAAGGTAAAAACAGTTAACATTTTTAAATACTGTACTTCATACTAAAAACAGGCTATAGCATAGAACAGTGCCCTATCTGGACATCTGCAGAATGTTTACCGTTTCCATGTCTCTATTCAGGTAACATGTGTCAAATCACATGATAACTATATACACCTGTAGTATTCAGTTGTCCAACACTCTAGCAATTCTGCGAAAACACTCAACTCAGCACAGAAGAAAAAAGCTCTCAGCATTGGTGACCTCACTACAGAGGGAAGCACAAAGGGTTTCACACGCTTCAGCAGGACAGAAGTACTACTTAATTGATTTCCCTGTGCTCAATATTTATTGCCCAGCATTAACACAAAGAGACCGGCGCCGTCGACATGGTTACTGTTCCATCACAGTGTTTTTTTTTTTATGACTGGCTGCATTAGCACTGAATGCATAGGGAAGTATTAACACTGCCATTATGTGAGATTCTTAGTTCTGTTAGATTCCTAGCCCTCAGTGGCCTGGTTTATGCTGGACAAATATAGGTTTCTCAGGACCAGATATTCTGATATGACGATAATATCTTAAAAACGTACAAAGTAGTCTGCAAATATTTACATGTTTTGGAATTTATTATCCCTACTGATGATAAGTATCCTTTGTCATAAATTTGTGTTGGTGCTAAAGACAATCATTTGAATATGGTGCATGGACTGTTACTTAAGATACATGAGAGTGTCTTCCAAGTGATCAACAGCTTTACAGTGACAATTATGCAAAAGCAGAGAACAGAATCCAGGTGCAGAATCCAACTTTGCATTTGCTCTTGGTTAGCTCTAGCTGTGCATACCATGTAACACTTATTACTGCTATAAATATCAAATATAAAATATCATTTTAAATGAAATGAAAAAGCATGACATTATCCACCACCAATGATAAAATTTGATTTGCAATGGGATATAAGCAGTCATTCATATTTTAAGATAAAATATGTTTGTGAAACACTCAAAACATTTTGTCTTTGAAGAGATACAAATGTTAATTTTTAAAAGACTTTTTAAAACAATTATAATGGCATACATTTTACAAGAATTATAATGAAATAAATAAAGTACTTTAGTATAGATATTATGAAGGTGTTGTGTGGAAGAGGGGCTTTTATATACTAAAGTGTACACAAAGGAAAATGAGTTATAATATTTCCTGGAAGAAAAAGAAGCAGCCTGGTGTATGACAGTCTCTGAAATTACATTCTGAAGAAAAAAGTGCCACATGGATAGAACTACTTGCAGGAAACTGGTTAACGCATTTATAAATCTGTAACTAGCTTCACATTAACTCTATTTATGCACACTACACTCAGTTATCATTTAATGTGGATCTTATGAATGCCAGTTTCAGTTATGAAGTCAAATGTTTGAGAAGAAGCAGTCAAATGCAAGATCAAATCCATTTCTGTGTGTCATGTCTGCCCCCCAGTGGTGAGACAGTGGTTCTGCATGTCTAGGTATAAATTGTGGAGTGAACAATGTAATTTAAAAGAGCAAGCTAACAGTCAGACACAGATAAAGAAATGAGAGATCACAACCGGAGACAGCTGCTAATGATTTTAGATTTTTCTTCCCAAATGATGCACATTACTTTAAAAGTCACTTATAATAAACATTAATACACAAATGAGTTGATGCGAACATGGACATGAATTTCATTAGGATGAGAAACACAAAAACAACATAACATCAATTGTTAGTGTATAACAGGCAATATTTAAATCACAGTATTTTCTAAATGCCTGAACATGCCATTGGGTGGCAACAGAGCACTGCTAAATGTCAGATATACACTTAAATACTTCCCCATGACAAGCAGAACTGAAAATAATGGGTAGACCTGGAAATGACCCATTTAAAATGGTCATGAACCATTTGTATCTCTCCCTGCGATCAACAACTCTGTTCATCTGAGCCAAGCCGACAACTGGTCAAATATGAACATTGTACGACTTCCTGGATGTTTTAATTGATTTATTTACTGAGCTGTATTTAAAGTCATCTGAGGTATTCTTACTTGCAACAGTAATGTAGGGAGTTTAAGTGGGAAGGTAATGCAAGGATTGTTTAGCCAGTCAGACTTATTGAAATGGTTAGATGGTCACAATTATTCTGGCAGTCAGATGCAGATTTTGCTTGGTTTGGACAAAATTAGCCACCTCTCAGAAACTGCACAAGACTCTGCAAAGCACTCAATGTACTTCAGTGTATAATGCTCTATTAAGCTCTCTATTACAGTTTGAAGCACAAACATATTCTGTGAGACCCAAAAAGTGATAACTGCCTGTTTATTACATTTAATGGAAGAGTTGAGCATAATGCATGATTTAGATTAGGGTCAAAGGCAATGCTAAATTCTTTAATCTGCTTTAGTTAGAAACAGGAAATGTTCTCTTTGTTGTGCTTTCAAGACAGCTCATGTCTATGAGAAATGATGAGGTGATAACCAATGGGGGAAAGCTTTAGCAATTTCCTCTTTTCAGAGAGACAGCTGACTTGTTGCTGTGTTGAACTGTGGTTATACATTAATGTATTATGAAAATCAATGCACCGATTGGCTAGAAAAGGATCAGACATAGGTGACAAGAACGAGCTGGTTTGCATATTATTACATCCTGGTTGGAAAGCATCCAAGTTATTGAGTATAAAAATGACCCAACCAGGAACAGTGGGCTGTTTCAAGAGCTGACAACAGGAGTAGGAACCTCATCCCTTAGATAGGGCAATATCACCTTTTCAGCCATACCTGCAATTAGTGAGTACTGAATGAACCATCTATAACTAGGAAAACTAATCACCAGAGAGAATGTTGATGTGACTAGATGGTTTCTGTATTGTGCTGTCAAGAGGATTTGTACAGTATATTTATTTTTTATTTGCTTAATGTTTTGGTAAATCAGCAGTGTGAATCGAATGCGATTTTCTACCTGTAGTGTTTACTGTTTTTTACACTTTTCGCTAACAATGTAAAATTGATATGATTTTATTTCCTGCTGTGTGAACAAATAGTGATCCCTTAGTATGTTCAAACATGAAGGGTCATTTGACAGCTATTGAATGTTTTGATACCATTCCCGAAGACAGATGTCATGGAATATTAATATATCTTGAATATATTAATATTCCCTGACATATGTTTTGGCTGTCATGCAGTGGTGATACTGTGTCATTTGTAATATCATAGATCTAAACACTGAAACTTTTTTAACCATGATGAGGCGATGAAACAGTTTACATCCCCAAGTGTTTCCTCATGTCCCCTTTAGACATGTATGGAAAATAAGGTCCAGTCCTCAGTTGTTTTCTGTGCATTAAAAGAACTTTTCTTCTTTTGCCCTCTTCTTTTTTCCCATGTCTCTTATTCTTTTTCAGTTCATTTTTTTTCTGTTTTGTTGCAGGAGTCCTGACCATGAATCTCCAGTATTCAGTCAGTCTGTTACTGTTTCTTCCTGCTTTGGCTATGGCTGAAGTGACTTCATTTCAGACTGGTTGTTATGAATTCTTTGCAACGCCTGGAGGGCAGACTACTTTCCCAACAATCTTCCCCGGTTCACAGTACGAACAGATTTGTCAGATTCACAAAAATATATATGAATTTGCAACTCTTTACGACACTGATAGAAGAATTCCTGTATATTCTGCATATATATATTATGGACGTAACAAATGTAGCAGAAAAAATGTTTGGCTCATTGAACCTCAAGTAAGTAACTTGTTGAAGTTAATTCAATTCTTTCAGTGTCTATGCTTTTGCTCACTGGCCCAATTTTCTTTTGCCATATCAGTCATGCTTCAGATCCACACAACATTATTTGTCAACAGCCAGTAATGTTGTCAGGCTGAAACTTCTCAGCCTAGTTTTCCTCTCTTGATGTGCTCTTGTGCTAGTAACTAGGAGATACTAGATAACTCTATTTCTGACACCCTGAGGTGTGGTTATACAGTGTATTTTAAGAGAATGGAAACAACTAGGCAGTTAGTCAATTTCTGAAATTATCCGGGTACATAGATAAGCAGTGTATTTTCCATATATTGTGAATTAACTGGAGTTCACTGAATTAAGGACTAATCACATATTATTCTTGGTTTGTTTCTTTCATTATTACCCAGCTTGATGATCCAAACGGGTGTAAGGAAATGGCACCTGAATCCACGGTGAAAAAACCTCCTTTGGGCAATAAACAAGCCCTAAACAAGGACTACTTCAAAACTGGATATGATAAAGGCCACTTGTACCCTGTCTTCCAAGTCTTAAAACAATGCACTGCTGATGCTACCTTCACCCTGACTAATGCTGCCCCACAGGACCCCCACTTCAACAGGGGCCCATGGAAGAAGCTGGAGAGAACGACTGCAGAAACCTTGGACACTCAATGCAAACATTACACAAATTTTGTTGTCACAGGAGTTGTGCCTCGGAATGGTCAACAGCAGCAAAGGGTGAACATTCCCACTCATTTCTGGAGTGCTTACTGTTGTCTTGACAACAATTTCCAACCCAAGCTATCAGGAGGTTTTATCGGCACGAATAACAACAAAGACCAAGATATTACACTATTAACAATGCAAACACTCGATGGCATACTTAGTGATAACAATCATTACAATAAAACATTTTCTGTATTTGGAGGAAGTTGTTGAGGGCGAAGCACTCTGTGCATCTGAATACCTTTCCTTGCCTAACATGTCTGCTTTTCATGACTACATGACTTCACAATTATTCTAGAAGAAATTAAACAAATTACATAGCACAGACTGATCAGTAAGGCTTATAAATGTGGATAAAATCAGAGAACAATCAATCATGCTTATTTCATCCTTAGTAATAGTTTCTGTTAGTGTATCTTTTGTTTGTGAACTAATTTTACGTCATTAAAAGTAACTAATCAATTATTACAAGTCAAGTGAAAAAGGAACTCTCAAAGTCAAACTCTAATATAAATATAACAAATATTGTGTCTCCACGACTGTTTAAAAAGCTTTATCTACTGTACTGTACTTTAGTGTGCCATGTCATGGTTCAATATAACGGTTTCCCTTCTTTATCTACTGTACTGTACTTTAGTGTGCCATGTCATGGTTCAATATAACGGTTTCCCTTCTTTATCTACTGTACTGTACTTTAGTGTGCCATGTCATGGTTCAATATAACGGTTTCCCTTCTTTTCTCTGCACATTATTATCTGAAATAGTGAAATAACCTGTGAAAATAAAGCCACATTGTTGGATCAAGATTGTCTCAATTTTTTAAATATTAACTTCTCTACATCACTGCCATGATCAAAGTCAAGGACTTCCTTGTTATAATAAAGAACAATGTGTTCCGGAAGCTCTTAGGCTGTCATTCCTCCACCTCATATGGCAAGAACTCAGAATGAGTAGATGTTGCTGCACAGGGTCATGTTGTTAGGACCCCATGCTCAGTCCATCTGAGATGGAGGTTTCCCACCAGATATACATGTTCATTACACTAATTAAGGTGAGCAAAACTGTTACATGCAGAAAAAATAAAAATAAAATACTTGTCCAGAATTTGAATGCAAATGTTTGACAGATCAGTTTGACCCAAAGCCTTACTGTAAGGTTAGTTAGTGAAATGCTGTAAACATCAGTAATCTTATTCATTGTAGCTAGCAAGAAGTTTTCCAGGTACATTCTTGACCAGATGAAGCTAATGGAGCATATCATGCATTGAGGATGGTTTCTGGCTGATTAGACTTAGACCAGAAATAGTCTGCTGCAGGAAAGTATGGCAAGAACAGTGGTGGTGATCACCAGTGTGAAAGCTGGACTTGACAGTGTGAAACGTCTTCAACTTGAGTAAGTGTCAAAACATGGTCATATATTGTTTATTCAGGAGGTCAATACGCTGGTTGGCTGGATAAGGAACAGGACATCCAGGTTGGAGAGCAGCCATCTGACCAACTGAAAAGAATGATGCAACCAGGAACTGCAGTGCTGTCAGGAGGTTCTGCATTATATTTTCCCTGGTTATTCTTTCTTTGCATAATATTTTGATAAATTTGTTATCTGAAATGTATGTTATTTTAAGTCTTTCTAGTCTTCACTGTTTAAAAATTGTGAAACCCTTTTTTTGTTGCCAGTGTGAAACTGACATAATTTTATTTCCTGCTCTATAGACAAGTGGTGGTCCAATGGTATATTAAAACAGGAAGGCTTATATGAAAGCAAGTTATCAAAATTCTTGAGGTAGTTGATCACCTTAACGCTGAAGCTCATAACTCATAGAGGTTTAGCAAAAATGTCCAGATCCATTTTTGCTAGTTCAACTGTAAAGTAATTGATCAAAACACCAGGTGCAAGTGTAAAGTAGGTAGACTTTGTTCTATAATTAGATAAAGGAGTGTCCTAGGCATAACATGCAATGAAGGAATATCATCTTACATTCCCTTTAAAAGCCACCTGTATATTCCTGTATATTCTGCATATAAGTACTCTGGAAAAACAGATTGTAAGTGACATGATGTATGGCTCATTGAACCTCAGGTAAGTGGTTTAATTCCTTCAGTGACTGTGATTCTTTTCACTGATCCAGATTTATTTTGTCACAACAGCCATGCCTTTCATTCAACAGGCAGTTAATCACCTTTCAGCCTAACATCACTAGATTACCTTTGTGCTATCAGCTATGAGGCACTGGACAACTCTATTTCTGACAACCCTGAATTGCGCCTATGTGGCATATTTTAAGAGAATGAAAAGTCTGAATAGACAAGCAATGTATTATCTATATATTGTGTGTCAATTTAAGTTGAATTAATGAATAACCTATGACATTTTATTCTTGGTTTTGTTTCTTTTTGTAAGGTGCAATTCCTGCTTATGTGTTTTTGGATGGTCACCTAATACAAACAAAGCAAATTAGCTTGCCTTTTCCAGAATGATCATCTGGTTGCCTTCCACACCACACCTTTTGTTCTTGAGACTGAGGGAAACTAGAGAGACTATATTTGTGTTTGTTTGGTTGTTTGTTTGTTTGTTTGAGCAATTGGGATACTGTATGAGGTGTGATATCTCTGTCCTTTCCCATGAGGTAGAAGTAAGAAAAGACTCTTTGAAGTCTCAAACCATTGATCTGCCACATTTTCCATTTGTCTCCTTATTAGCCAATCAGGGACAGGATTTATTTCAGCATTTTATGTCAGGCTTGGGGTATAAAGCTTGTACCTACACCACACAATTTTTGTAATTTATCTGCTTTTCTTTTATCCAGCATGTTTCATATTGTAAACACATATTACTTTTTTTGCTTTGTTAATAATTTACTTTTTACTGAAACTTACAAGTCTTACTTACAAGATCCCTTACAAAATCCCTACATTTTATTATTACCTAGATTGATGATCCAAAAGGAAAAAGGAGATGGCATCTGAAAACACAGTGCTGCGACCTCTAAGGGGTCAGAAACAAGCCCTGAGGCATGACTATTTAAAAAGTGATATGATACAGGCCATGTACCCCTATTCCCAAGCTCCGCAACAGTCATCTGTTGATGCCACCTTCACCCTGACTAATGCTGCACCTCAGAACATGTCCTTCAACAGGGGCAAGTGGAAGATGGTGGAGGCAAACATTTCAAAATATTTAGACAATGTTTGTAGCCAAAATACAGGTTACACTGTCACAGGAGTTGTACCTGGGAATACAAAAATGAAAAACAGGGTGACCATACCTTCTTATTTCTGGACTGCTTTCTGTTTTATTGACAAAAAAAAAAAAAAAAAAATCAGAATAGATTTGTATCAGGTGCTTATATCAATGAGAATGAAAACATTAAACCAATAAAACCAAAAACAGTACAAGACCTTACTACCACACTTAGTGGTGTCAAGTATTATGGTCAGTCTTTCTCCATATTTGGAGGAAAGTGCTGAGAGCAAAGCACTCTGCACCTGAATATGTTGCCTCACATAGTTCTGATTTGTAGAGCTTTTAGCTTCTCAATATTCATTCAAACTGCAAACTGACTTGTACAACTATTTTCTGTTGCTTTATCCTCTGTTTGTGTATTAATGTTATTCCAAATTTAAAAATTTAAAGTGAAAAACTAAAAAAAGCCAAGCATCAAGTTATAGACCTCGAATTAATATAATTAATGAGTCCTGTTCATAAGCATGATTGACAGCCATTTTTTTAAATATTATATATGTATATATTATTGTATTACTGTTCAGTCTAATACATGTTCTCTGCACTGCCTGAAAAAATGACAAATTTACTCTGAAAATAAAGCCACACTGTTGGACTGACATATGGTTTTTATCCCAATCCATTTGTCTGTATTTGTACGCACATACATGCACACCATTATACATTAATATTGAGATCTACTGTACCATTTATGTAAGGTCCTTTCACCTATACAATATTTTTTGCACTAGCAAATCTGAACGCAAACAACGAGGGCATCCATTTTATAGCCATTTCAGGAGATTACCCAACTGCTCAGAAGTGGTGGGTTTGATTCACAGGTAGGGCACTGCTGTTGCAGCCGACTCTTGAGCAAGGTACTTAATCCAAAGTTCCTCAGTAAATAAGAGAATTAAATTACTACTTTTCTGAGTGATTAATGACCAGAGAATGTGAGTATGGGACATCTATTCGCACAGCGATTTATGACATGCAATTTATTTTAAGAAAATAATCGTTCATCATAGGTGCAGATTTTTTTTCTTTTTATATGTGCAGATTTTACCCAAATATTTGTAATTTCATAGTTCAGTTTAGTTTTCAGATAAACAATGAATGACGAGAAGAGAAGACCGCTCTGGTGTCCCCATAACAATAATGTACTGTTTACCAGCTCCAGTGAGTGTAGTTAACTACCTAAATATGGTACGCATTAATGAGTTGAAGAGGAGAGGGCTGCGAGCAGGCTAGCAATCCAGGCACGAAGTTTCCACTCAAAGCCTTTAGCAAAGTACTCTATAGCAATTAGATGAATCACGTGCGTACCATCTGCACTTAGGTCAAAAAATAAAATAGCCACAGGAAAAAATACACAGAAACTTCATTCTAAGTGGCAGATACGGGTAGGTAAATCTTGCTAAATATTTTATTTTAATTTGTGGAAGTCATAGCAATGGTCAATTGCAGTTTTCCCATTAGCAGGTTAGCTAACGCTGCATCGCTAGCTATTATTGCTTACTGTGACTGCAGCTACATAACGAGCAGTTGTACATTTAAAACATTGGGATAATCCCATGGGATTACATATTGGTTTGCAAATTATATTTTGTATATAACGAAAACTAGCAAACAGTGTCCAAAAATGTTTGTATCGAGTGTCGACTGGTCCCATCAACACTCACTTTTAAACGTTGACACACATTTTCCTACCCCGTTTGTTAGTTAGTCAACTGTACGACCCAAGTAGAAATTGTAATTGAAAATTAAGAGGAAAAAATGCGTGGTAGTGTTTTCACGTGAGTTTTAGTTCTCAAAAGCCTGTAAGTCATTTACAGTTAACTTCCTATGTCCAGTCGACGTAGATATGTAAAATTCAATTTAATTTTGATTGGCGTACTTTATTTCCATTCTTCAGGTACTTCACCGTTATCAATGTTGATCGTAAATTGGTATCACAGTGAGTCAGAGGATGCCTGCTGTATGCTGCCCTATTAAAGCAGCTACATTAGCCATCTAATGAGCGCTGCGGCAAAACCAGTCCGAGAATTAAACCGAATTAGATAGTTAGACATTACCCCAAATTAACTGTGTTTATAGCTATACATGGGCCAGTATGGATAGGAACTGAACTTGGGTAATTACTCAGTTATTGCACCGTCAAAAGCATAACAGTTAATGTTTATTTTGAATATTAAACAATTTTTAACCACTGCCTGACATATTTGGGCCTGTATTGTTGGTTAATTGTATGGCATTCTATAGGCCTAAGATCATTAAACAATTTACTGGCTTTCCGCCACACGTCAGTAGGTGGCTTAATCACTTTTTAATAATTTCATGCTTAAATTTCAGAACATGTGGTGTCCACCCTTGGTGTATCTACCACTGAACCCTGGATCCGGCAATATACCAGAATCTCAAGCACAATTTGAAATGTGTCATGCATCAGGAGTATATAGTTACCCGTGGTGCGTCACACCCGGGGGTCCGTATACAAAAAAAGGAATCACTCCCAGGAAACAGCTGCCTGGTAAGTTAAAAACATAATCTAAGGTTGCTATAGTTTTTTGTTGTCACGAAAAATTGAAGGTTGTTGAAATTAACGTTACATAATTTCTAATTTTCGAAGGTTTGTGCTAATGCATTGTGTGTATATGAGTAGGCCTAAACCCAGACTGGATAATGTTAGCTGAAATTACTAGCGATAACACGAACAAAAACATCGCTATAGTAGCGAGAAGATCACTGACATAAAAAACTATGTTGAAACCCAAAAAAGCAGTCATCTGGGTATACTTGGGTTTACTACAAAATTACCTTTTGGATAAAATAACGTTAATTCCTCGTTATCAGCTGTTTAATAACATTCATACACGACGACTCAGGTTAAAGAGCAGCTTCAGACGAATCTTCACTTGGCCAATGTACCGATAGTGATAAAGTAACAGCTACGTGGAACTAAAGTCTATTTACCGAGATGGCACTCGACTAAAAAACGTCAAGATTTGGCAACTTTTCGCTTTTTGTTGGTATGGTCATCTATGATGTTCGCTTAACTACACTAGAATAGCTCATAAGCGATCGTTAGCGAGTGATTTAAGGTTGCTAGTGATGGATAAACGTTCGTTAACGTACTGAATAGGTAACGGCAGACTGCATGTAGTCTTTGCCTAAACCCTATTTTGATCGACTGTTTTTCACCCCTTTGATTGATGTGGAGCATGTCTAAGCAGCTTAGCTCCATACTGATCGGCAAACCGATCTTTCACCATGACATTAATCTTTCAACATGGCGCTGCATACGTTAATTTGGTGATAGTTAAGTGACGTTTCAACTTTGTCGGATGGGGGGTTTAAATGATAGCAATTACTAAAACTTTAAATCTTGATTGCATACATTGGCTGCGATTTGATTTACCAAGAGATAATCTTGACACTCAGATTCCATTCCATTACATTACATTATAGGCAGTTTGCAGACGCTCTTATCCAGAGCGACTTATAACTCAAAGTGCATTAAGCCGGGGACAAGAGTGCTGAAGTGCTAGAACGGGGCAAAAGTCCCAAGTGCCAGAAGAGATAGCATGGACTAAACCTTGTGAATTAGCTGTTGAAGAGAGAAATTGAAAACCATTAGTAACATCAACAACAATCATGGGACTGCAGAATTAGGTCGCTACAAGTGAGACTATGGCTAACTGGAGGAGGTGGGCCCTGAAGAGGTGTTACAGTGGTGTTAATAAATATCTTATGTCATGTCAGTGGAGACAGTTAAGTTTTCTCATCTCTTCTAAGCTTTTCAGTGTGTTAAACATTTTCACCTTTATGTCTTCGGTTTGGAGTCTACTTTTAAAGACTGATTTTTATGTTTAGGCTAAATCATTTTACATATGTATTATATTTGCTGCACTGTAAATTGTGTGACTCTTTCCACTTTCCCCCTTTCTCTCTTCAATATAGCCACATCCCTGTCAGATGAAGAGGCTAAAAAATTTATCCTGAATAGGTAGGCTGTTCGCTTAAGTTCTGTTTTGGATTTGGGCATATTTTTGTCCACATCTGAGCATAGATGTCTTGTCAAGTAGATAATGTGAGATGCCTGACTTTGAACATACAGGATTAAAGCCACAAGTGTTGTTGTGTGTTTGTGGCCAATTATGTCTTTTAGGTCAGTGTTTGATTTGGTGAAAATCAATCAGGTTTTGGAGCTAACTGATCCCAAGCTGCTGGGCTGGTATTTATCTCTTCCAGCTGAAGACAGGAAACTTATACAAGGTAATGGGAAAAATGCTCTCCTTTCCTTCTTATTCATTTTTTAGGGGCAAGTACGAACTATATCGATACAGTGCAATTTATAATTTAGTTCTGAAAATTTTCACACAGCTCCACACTTGCTTTATCTCTAGGCTTTGATTGGCCAAGCAGAAAAAGGAGTGAACCGTGAATGGCTTTGGGGTTAGACAGGATTACAGTTTATGATTCTGTACACACATCAAGTTTAATAAGGAAAACCTCACGTGATCAGATTAAAATGTTTTATAAGAGTGAGAGGGGAAAATGTTGCTTATGCAGAATAATACAATCCAGTCACCACCAATTTTACATTTGTACCTGCAGAAGAAGGAGGACTTTTGCAGTTTCTCCAGAAGCACCCTGCTCTTGGAGTGACCACCCATATTGTGTATGTGAAGTGTAAGTATATTCTCAACCTCATGTGATTTAAATAGCCGGAATAATTGTTCAAACATCTACAATAAAACTCCTTATTTGATCTCTTTCAGGGAAGACGCCGGAAGAGTACAGGCCTAAGACTTCATCAGCAATGTCCTCAAACCTAAACAAGTACATTGTACTTCTTTTTTTTTTTTTTTTCTGTTCCTCCTGCTTCATTTCAGTAGCACAGCACATGACTGATCCTTTTGATAGCATTCATCACTTATTCCTTCTGCTTTCCTCATACGTTTTGTAATTGTTAGTTGCACTTTGTTCATAGCATTTTAGCGATTGCCAGTATTTATATTCTACAAGATGCAGTTTACCAGTTCTAAGCAGGCAGTGATTTAAAGAGTGCGTTATGTTTAGATAGCTTACAGGATAACTGTGTTAGCTGTGTTACATGGGGAAGGGGTAGGGCGGGGTAGAGGTAACGTATCATTTTGCAAGCAACTGTCTCACCACATATTTTGCAATAAATGTGCAATAAATGTCTTCTCTGACAGATCCAGGCGACCAACTTATTATTGTGTGTCAGCGTGCAATAACTGCGGTGGCAGTAATCCCATGAATGCAAGGATGTGCAAGTTTTGTTATGCATCCACCAAAAAGCCTAAAGAAAAGTTGGTCCTGTCAGGTTTGTTCTACTCTAATTGTACTCCAACCCAAAGTGATATCAAGAATTAAGAGATTCTTTACAGATATAAAAAGGTATAAACAGTATTAAGGTTTAAAGAGAGTGATGCTAGATGATGTTGTATACAGTAGGCAGAATCTATCTTACCTTTGCAAGTTCACAGTAAATGACAAATGAAGAACTCCAAATAACTTAAGTTTAACTCCGTTTAAGTTATTGCATCTTCTGACATCTCAATTTACCAGTGTGTCATCTCAGCATATTGTGTTTGAATGTGTTCTGCATGTTCCATTGTTTGTCTGTAGAGGAAGAAAAAGAACTTTGCTTACTTCCCAACAATGTCAAGATGAATATCTGCACCTCGCAGGCCCTGGGTGTCCCTGGGCAGCAGAGAGGCGCACAGAGTTCTCCAGAACAGGACCCTGTGCTTGAGGAGAGCTTCCAGTCAGCCTGCGACACCAGCCTCACCACAGCAGCAATTACATACCAGCAGGGGCCACAGCGATCCCCAGCTCATCTGCTTGGTCACCTATGTGATGAGGAGGTGAAACGCAACAGCACAGTTGCAATGTACAAAGACCCCTCAGCTCAGGCTAGCTTCTCCCTGGATGTGGAGCTTGAGCTCCATAGCAGGACCCCAAAGGCGAGTGAAATGAAAGGTGAGGAGACTACAGACTTTCCTGACCTGGAGAAGGAGGTGCTTCCTGAGTACTACAGCTTCAATAGCACTGGGGAGGGAATGTCATTTGGGAAGTGTGGTGACATCAGCCATTTGACAGGCCCTGAACACAATGAGTATGACCTGGCAGCTGAGGGCAGCTTTGAGCAACAGGGTGAAGCAGGAATCTGCATTGGCATCTCCTATGTTGAAGATTGTGATTCTGTAGCCTCCACCCCCTGCTGCAGTGAGTACACTGACTGGACGGAAGACAACCATCTGGATGACTTTGGGAATGAGGAGGACTCAAGGCGCAATGCAAAGAATGAGGAATACCATAGTGTGATGGAAGAGGAGCCTCTAGAGAATGGTGGTGCCTCATGGAACAGTACACGGACCCCAATCCAAGATTCAGATCTGGGGGTTAAGGGCAGAGAACTGAAACTCCAACTGAACACTGCACCCTTAACTGAAATGAACAAGTCAAGTAGTTTAAAGAATGTCCATGGCAACCCTTGTGCAGGGGGACTGAATCAGTCCTCATACAGAGACAGTTTAGCCGCTGCTGTTGTTAACCGCACTGGAAGCAGCTCAGCTTCTGTGTGTAAGAAGTGCGTGGCTAAAGCCTCCCAGGTCACCATGAGCCAGACGGTGGACGTAAGCGGAGACTTCCGGGCCAGCTACACCTCCACACGGTCAACTGAGGCCAGGCAGAGTGTGGAGAGTAGGTCCTCCAACACCGAACCCCTGTGTCCAACCCAGAATGCCGCAGTCAACACCGATCACCCCCCACCACACCAGTGCCTCCTAGATCAGAGCACTCAGACGCTGGCTGCCCCTACGGCCGAGAAATACGTCATCACTGATGTCTACATGAGTGACCTGGACTACTTAACTGAGGTAACTGTTTGGACATGTAAAATAAATAAATAAATGCAAGCATGTTATTTTTTTGCGTGTAATTTTGTATTAAAATGTCTTTTTTTTTTTTTTTTTTTTAGGAATTCATCAAATTACAACATGCCCAGGATGAACTGAAAGACCTAAAAGCAAAACTTGCATGGTAATGTTTAATCATCAGCGATTGTTTTTGCTTTTGTAGTTTGTAGTGGTGTTTTTACACGCCCGACTGTCGAACTGTCATCAGCTTGGGTGTCTCTGTGCTGATCTGTTCTTTCCTGTGTTGGGGTGTGCACCGGATGACAAACCAGCTCTGATGGTGAGGTGCAAGATGGTGGCTGCAACATGGACCACAAGTGTGAGTTTTTGCAGCGGGCGATCCGCGCAGAACTGCGCCTCCTTGCGCTGCAGTACGGCATGTGCCAGCAGCACTGCTGGAGGCGATACTACACCTCACCAGAAGGTGACAGTGGCCTCCTTAGGTAAAGGTCTGAATTAACTCTCCTTCTCTCCTCTACTCTCCTCTACAGCCTTAATTTGAGTGCTCCATTAAATTGTATGATGTCACTGTCCTCTTATAGTTGGGAGTAGAGATGGTGGAATACATGGGGAAGGCATAAACTCATTAAATGTTTGCCTTTCGTGATATGTTTACTTACATGAGACTCACTGCTTCAAATGGACTGTTCAGTGGTTGCATCTTTCTAACAGATAGAGTGCCACAAAAGGGGAAGTGGTCAGTTAACGCCAAAGGATCAGCTGCTTTCATCATGAGCATGAGAGTTGAGTCTCGGGAAAAGGGAAGGTGGACGTTGGCATGGGCTTCTCTGTATGTTACTTTCACTACAGGACAGAAGCACTGCCCAGTAGCGTAAAGAGTGTTCTCTTGGAGCTGGAGGATGATTACTGTGAGATGAGAATGAAGATCGTGTCTGGCGTGCCGCTGGACCAGCTCCACCCCCTGTCTGTGAACTCGCAGAGATTGATGTCAGGGACCATGTACGTCCCAGCACAGGTGTGTTGGGCTGCACAGGTCGTTGAAGAGAAATGCTGTCTTCTCATCTAGGGTAGTGCAGTTGTATAAAAAATGCATACTTTCGCTTTGTATTGTGATGATTAAGTGCAATATTGGAAATGAAATGGGGATCGTAGTTTTAAATGTTTTTTTTTTTGACTGAGGTTTAAGCATTTTGTCCTGAACTGGAAAGCCCATGGTTACGATTTTCTTAGCTTTACCCTTTACTATAGGTGTACGGCAGGGGCTTAATCATCATTGACTTGCCTTACTCATGATAAATGTTTGCTAGAGTGCCCAGTTACTTTTACAGCAGAGTATCGTCACTAAGTGTTAATATTAAAACCACGGCTTGCATGACAAAACTAAGTTTCTTAACAATGGACCTGTTTGTTTTCTAGATAATTGATTCTTTTGCTGATGATGAACTTCTCGGGTAAGTAGTCTGCATCCATGTTTACATGCACATTAAGAGACTAAGTGGGGCCGAATGGCCTGATTGTTATCTATCATCTCTCTATGTTCATATGCATCTATCACTGTGAGGATTCTGGTACTAAATCCAAAAGTGTAAAAAGCCTGTACCGTCTACTCCAGGCCAGAGCCAAGTGCACAGCAGCCTGTTGACTGTGGGGCTGAGGGAGAAAGCGGAGGCGATCCTGCATGTAGCAGCTCTGTGGCCCTCCAGGTATGGATGTTTACTGGATAAAAAAATCAGACCATGGAAAGTAGAGAATGAAAATGCAAACTTGAGCTGTGGTCCTTCAGGTATGAACGTGGAAAATTGAGAAAAACTATGCAAATATGATCTGGGTGTTGAAGTTTATCAGAACAAAGCCTCAATGTAAAAATGCCATGCATTAGCAATGGACAGGCTGAGTACCAATTGTGAAGTGTCAGAGTTTAAATTCAGTGAAATTCTTAGCTTCACTTTTTCCTTTTTCGAAGTTCAGTATTTCTAAAGGATTGGTTTGATAAGCATTTGCAGTGCAGTGAAGTTAATGCTCTGGACGTGTTTTAGCGCCACATAGTGGAAATTGGACACTGGAACATTGCTTTTGCTTTATCATACAAATATTTTTTTGTGGTAGCATTGTTCTCCTAGGTGGTGAAAAGGGATACGCAAACCATCACAAATGGTGCAGTGAACCGCGTCCGTTAAATTCATACATTTGCTCAGTGTGTTTGGTATGGGTTTCTGCTCATATGTCTGATAGAGTGGACAGACTGATAGAGCTCCTGCAGTGAAGCCCAAGTCTGGCAGCACTAAGCATGGAAGGGCAAGCACTCTCCTCACCCTGCCGCCAGGACCCCCCATTGGACACAAACATGGTGAGGCACCTGACTGCTGTGGTTTCAGCTCAATACATGGGAATTTGTTTTGAAAGAATTCAGATCGGCGCGTAGTCCAATAACTTGTGCTTTTATAACACTTGATAACAACATTATGAAATATTTTGCTAAGAAGTGTTAGAGTGTGTCATGTGGGATTCTGCCTTTGATTCCTAGTTATTGTTTACCATCACCAACAACTTCATGTGGCGGTACAATTTTCGTTCTTAATTCCCACTATCAGGGAAGAGGCTTAGAAAATCTGTTGGTTTTTAGAGAGCGCCCGTTATGAGAAAATCCAAAACTGCTCATCTTATTTTTTAGACACCTAGTTTTTCCTGCAGGGCATTTCATTTAACAGTATTTGAGAGAGTGTGTTAATAGAGGCCATCGTGAAATAAACCTGAATGTGTTAAACAGTGTTGTTGTGAAATGCATTCTGGGTCTAACACGTTAAAATCAGGCAGATAAGGGCCACTATGTTGCCACCAGGGGGAGCCAAAGACCCAGACTCAAGTGAGGCATGGTTCGACGCAGAGGAGGAGATTGGTCCTACCACAACTGTGAAGGGGGAGCGGCAAGAGGGAACTGAGGGTAGCGACTGTAGAGATTCTCTCAGTAGGTAGTGTTGACTGACATAACTGTGACATGGTTTATATCAGGGGTTCATACATTAATGTTCTGTCCTATGTTTACATTTGTCCTTCAGAAACCACCAGCAAAGGGAAACAAGACAAGATGTATGTTGTACAGGTTGCTGACCTCCCTCGTGATATCGTTGAGGTAATATAAGCATGTTCTGTAAGAAAAACACATGAATTAAGTATGTGTGGTACATTTTGTTGGAAGAATTAAACCGTTCAACCCCAAGATAAGTGTTAAAATATTTTGCGTATTTCTTAGGAGGAGGTGATGTCATGTTTCAGAAAGTATCAAGCATCTGAAGTTAGCTTGACACCTCTCAGCAATGGCCTCAGGTAAAGCTGAAATAAACTTACCAAAACCAAGGTGTTTTCTCATAATAAAGTATTTTATTTTTATTAATTCATAATTTGCAATTGAATGAGTGTCCTTGTACATACACTGGGTCATTAAAGCATCCACCTTTAATTTGTACTGCTTGAGAACTTCTTTTCACAGGATTCAGGTTTAAATCAAATTTGTGAGGCAATGTTGACAACCGGTCAAATTTAATCCCACATATTAGGTGCACCAGAATATCCAACATCATTTGGATGTCAGTGCACTCACCTTACTATCCGACTAACCGCTAAATAGGCATATTTCCTCAGCCTGCATTTTAAGCTGAATATTGACAGTCTCTGGCTGGCATTAATTCAGCGGGAAACTTTGCTTCTTGTCCTGCATACCGAAAGGAACGCTCAGCTGTACAGTCCTGAAATAACTATCTGTATGGGTGCCGCTAGCCACATTGAGAATGAAGATGGTGTTATTATGGTTAATGTATGAAATGGTGTTACTGTTCACTTCATGTGGTATAATGAAGATGGATGTGGATAACTTTAATAATGAGCACTGTCTCTATGCTCCTGGCTCCTGATAGGATGGCCAAGCTGACCGTGACCTGTCCCAGCCAGGCGGAGGCGGCAGTTAGGGAGCAGAATGGACACACCATCCGAGGGCACGTTATCAAGGTGACGAGTTTCCACAGGCCCCCTGACGCATCATCGGAGCTGCCGGGGGAGAAGGAAAAGCCGAAAAGCGGGCCCTTTCCCAGGGCAGGGTGCATGGTGGACCCCCCGGGCTCCAGAGCCCCAAAGAGCAGTGCTCCCATTGTGACGGCTAAGGTTGGTGCGGCGGGAGGAGTGGCTTTTTCTGTACCTCTGAGTGGCTGAGCCTGGGACTGTATCAGTTTAAACACTGTCCTTGGGTCTGAAATAAGGATTGTTACATGTTCCTGTTCTCAGCATCAGTCCCATTTGTTGCGTCTCGGAGTCTGTACATCTGATGCTGGACCAATACTCATGATGTGTCTCAGAGTACATGGTGTCTCTTTAGGTATAATACTAAGTGCATTGGCCAGTCGTATTTGATTCCCATTGAGGTGTATTTCAGGTTCTTGGATATTTTAAGCCAAGGGCCACCCTTCCAGCACATTCCCCCACAGGTTAATGTGTCAGGTGACACTCCTAACTGAAGAGACTCCTCTGATTCACGGTTCCTCTCCTCTCCCCAGCCCCTCCGCCAGCGCCTGGAGAAGCTGATGAACATCCAGGACTCGCCCACACCCTCGGGGACCTGCGTGCCCCAGCACTACGCCACCATGGGCAGCTTCGACACCCTGATGGCCCGGCTGTCGGAGCGCCACCCAGAGGCGGGCCGGGAGAAGATCGTCAACGCCCTGCTGGAGCTGCGAGCCCAGCACCAGGGCCTCCTGAGCGGACTGCCGCTAAAGACGATCATAGAGATGACCTCTGAGCTCCTGACATGCCCCTCCACACCTAAAGAGGTGTGAGAGTGGTGCACCCATGCCTGCTGTAGATACGAGAGGCTTCTTTCATTTACATGTGTTTGGTTTTTTTTTGGTTTTTTTTGCCAGTGCTACGTCACAAACGCCTTCCGTACTGTGGAAGCAGCTGAATGACCATTCAAGGAAATTGTTTGTGTTATTTACTTTGATGTATTCAGAGTTGATTTGTGTCATTCTATGTTAACGTATGTATGTAGGGTCTGTGTTCCATTCTTTAGGAGGAGAAAAATCTGTGTCTAATTGGTAATGCTTTAACATTGTTTTGAATGCTTTAACAAGTTCCTTCTTAGTCCTTTTGTTTTCCTCGAATTGTGAAATGGAAAGCCTAGTATTGAATATTGTTCAGAGTTGATGGCTGGCATTTGTGTTTTGGAATGTTTTTTAACATCACGTTATGTTTTCAGGAACGCAAAATTCAGTTTTTGCCTTGGAGACAGTAAGTGTTACAAGTGTTAACATGGTTTTTGAAAAGGTAAACAATCACAATGGTAGTTTTTATTTACAGTTTTAATTGTATTTCCTGTTCTGTGTTCTTGAAATCCAAAAAACGTTCTGGCCCTGGAATGTTGAGCATTTTTTGTGTTTTGGAAAAACAGGCTGAATTTCTATTGTTTCATTGTTATTGCTTACCAGAATTGCAGTTGTGTTCAATTTGGAATCAAGAGTATTCCACCCTCTGTTTTCACTCAGTCCTGACAGACAGTAAATATTTTTGGGGAGACCAATTCATAACTTGGTCAAAATATGTTTGTTGCGGCCAAAACGTGTTCTTGCCATTTTGAAATGTTTACCAGTTACATCCACGATTTTCTGCATGGGAAATGTTTTCTCTGATTTGTCATCCATTACCATTAAATTTGTTTTATGTGCACTTAGAAGTAGTTACAACTAGTCTCTTGATAAAATATGGTTGTTGAAAATGTTTGTTAATGTGCTACCATAAATTTGCAGGTAATGTCACTGACATTTGCCATCTGTTATGGCAGTGAAAGTATTATGAGACTGAAAAGGTAACGCTCTGACCTAAAATGATTTCCCACATTCCATGGCATATGTTTTTGCACATACTACAGATTTGAGGTAGCTATCATGTTTTGCAAAGTTACCAAACAAGGATGGAAAAACCACCGTATTTAATGAAACAAACGAGAAAGAAAACAGCATACACGGCGGGTCCACAAGACCAAGTTTGAGAAGCACTGAACTGATCTGGAACAGGGGAATCAGAACTGGCTAATCAAGAGGCAGGATTGAGAAGCAGAATGTACATACAGCCACCCATGGTACTGAGCCTGAGCCTGAGACCACGGCTGCAAAGGGAGAGGCCGGGGGAGGGGGGGAGGGGTGGCTGCTTCTCTCTGTACCTGTCTGGACAGTTTAATTCGGGGGGAGGGGGGGTGGTGTTTTTTTTTTTTTCTTTCCTGTAACTTCAAACCACTGCCTTGAGCAGTGTGAAGATTTAAAGAGCCATAGATGTCTGATGATCTCTTTGAGGGATTATCCTAATATACAGCCGAAGTCACACCCAGATTCCCACCACCACCTGGGCTTTTGGGAGGGGTGGCTAGAGAGACGGGCAGCTCCTATCCAATTCTGCGTTTACAGCGAAACTGCAAAACAGCGCCTTGTGATACTCAAATCCCATTTCTTTCTCAAATCTTTTTTTTCTGCATTTGGGAAGTTGTTGGCACAATACAACTGACCAGTTGGGATTTGTGTGTTCAGACAAGCTTTTTTTTTTTTTTTTTTTGCCTGGAGTAGTTTCATAACTCTATGTCGTTGAATGGGAAATGAACAGTACTACTTAAAGGCAAAAAAAAAAATTTGATCAGTGACACCTGGATTTGTCACAGACGCAGTCAAAATTTTTGCCATGACTTGGCTGTTTAGATCTCATGAAAAGATCAGATTCAAATCGTACATGGGAAAAACATATGAGCTGAATCACTTCACGGCTGTCTGAAAATAAGCTTCAGGCGACCAGTACACTATTCAGCGTGGTTACAGGCTGCTTCTCTTCGGAAACCATTGCTGTTTATTTCATTCCTGAACTTCTGCATTATAGGTGTACCTCCTGGGGATTGTTAAATTGTCAGTTTATTTATATAAAATTTGGAGGGGAAGCTAAGTAGTTTGACTTAGACTGATTACTCTCCCCTCAGCCCCCACCCAATCACTTTTAACATGTTTCATGTGGCTGAGGATTCTTGTCTCCCCTACGGAGCCATTAGAACCAGTATATTTTGTTGGGGGTGGACAGGGCTGCTGATTCTGGTTCTTTTCCCATATCACGATGAGTTATCGCAGTTATGGTGTCTGCATGCCGTTCCCCTGTTAATTAACCTACTCCAAATATAATCCCTCTGGCCATTAGATGGCGCAAGGCTTAAAGGTCAGCTTGTTGGTATTGCATGAACGAAGTGCCAGAGACTGAGTATTCATTTCACTTTTTACTTTTGTGTATCGTTTTTGCATGTATTTATATATACAGTATACTGGGGCGTAGCACTAGGGGGGAAAGGGTACTAAATATACAGGGCCTAAGGGTTTGAAGGGGCCCTTGAAAATCTGGGAATTGTTTTTTTATAAAGAGTGGAGGGCCCTCAGAGCCTGCCCATGTACAGGGCCCAGAATTTCTAGCTATGGCCCCAACTATAAGGCTGCTAATGGTAAGCATTGTACTTGATAATCTGGCCATTTGTGTATTGGTTTTAATGTTGTATTTGGATACTCATTATACAGCACTAATTTAGACAAAGGTGTAGCAAACAAAACGTTAAAATCCACCCCATTTAAATACATTCTTCTGGCTGCTACACATATTTGGAGTTGCCTTGACAACATGAAGGCAGCACTCCCATGCAGTGGTCAGTTCTGCTTTCCGAAACCGTTCTGGCTTACATTTATGTAACAGGTGGTAACCTAATTAAAGCTGGTCACCTGACATAGTCCAGAGATGTTAGTAAACTGTTTACACTGACCCGGGTCAGTTTAATTTCTTGAAAATAGTGGGTTAGACTCGGATATTAGTTGACACACTGAACCAGGATCTGGTGGAGGAAAATAATACCCGGAGCATATGGTCTGAGTTTTATATCTGGTATTATACTGTATTATCCAGTGGCAGGCGATAAAGAAATATCATCCAGCCGCTTGATTAGCATATAATTTACAAAATACATACGATGGCGAATTTTCCAAAATATGTCAATTTAACTCCGCTGGTTGACTCTACCTTTCGCGCGTCTGGTTGAATGGAATTTTAAACATTACTTTTGTTAAATCACGATGTCAGATTTAGTTAAGTGGTTTAAGTATAGCTTTAATAGACGGGTTTGTTTTGAATAGGCTACACGTTCAGAGAATCATGTTGTTGTCAGGTCGATAACTCTAAGGGTTAATTGTTGTCCTGATCCCAACACCCCCCGCCCCCCCTTCGCCTTGTGGGCGGAGATTTTGGATACCAATAGTGCGCTTTCTGGACGTAACTTTAGGGGAGAAAAACTAAGACTGGAACTTGGAATACAAATACTGGAAACTAAAACATCTTTTGCACGCTCGCTTTGTGTCGATCTAATGAAGAAAACTAATCAAGATGGGGTTCCAACAATGAAGGATTAGCTTTCTCGTTCACTCGCTCATGAACTGCAAAAATCAAAGCAGAGTGTTCTCCATAACTTAAAACGAAGATTGCTCAGCCGGTAGCTCTTACTCTTCGGGTTATTTATTTGATGACACTGCGTTTTGAAATCTTTGTTTTGAATCCACGATTATATGATGACTGCAAGTCGATTTACCGGAACAGAAACAGACAAAGAGAGGGTCGCACTGTTCTGTGTCGACTGAGCAGACACAATGTGGATTTCATGAGAGGTTTTCGCCAGCCTGACATCTATGCCAGAAAACTTCAGAGCTGCAAATTTTAGTTAATTTTATTTTCAAGAAATTATGTGGAACAGAAGGCAATTGACATACTTCTTGGCACTAAGCTATCTGATTTTTGACATATTTATTTGCAACGTTATAGGTAAGAATTGTTTTTTGATTTTAGCGATAATAGTACAACCGGGATATTTCAAGGATATACATTCAAGTTTGTACTTGGGTACTACTCTTGGAATAATATTTGTATTTTGGTCTAAATCAAAATGTGTTGATTATATTCGCTATCGGGTTTTTGGACAGATAACTGCTTAGCTACATCGTACATAGTTCAGGATTTGTCACGTCACTATGGTTAAAATGTTCTGGATGCCCACGTTTGTAATTGCTATTGATCCAATGTGCTCTGAAAAGTATTCGCTGAGTTCGACCATGCTTTTATTCGCACCAAAACTTATACAAGATCTGTGATATTCAGTCGCATTAACTACCTTCATAAACATGCCACACGGCTGCGTGTTGTTAACATACGAAGTGTTTGCGCCTCCACTCGTGCGCCAGCTGTGTTAGTTTTTATTTTGCACGTACTTCCATTACAATTATTGTCTTTTTGGTCGAACCTTAACTTTTAAACTTTAGTCAGATTTTTCAACACTATACAATGTAGTGTATACGCGTTGGACAGTGGTACAAGAAGCTAGACCTAATATTGACATTTATCATTGATTGTGAACTTTGTCACATTTAGTGTTAGGGTATCATTAATTGAGCTAAATGTAAAAATTATGAAGACAGCAATAAAAAGTGAGTTTTGATTTCGCTCAAGTTCTTATTTGCAAATGGAGCTTGCACACTTTCATAAATTTTATGTTTATGGATGTGTCAATCTATCAATGATTATCCACTGTGATCTTTTCTGGACAATGTAAGTCTTTGCATTGCCTACTCTGAACCGATTCCCCTATATATTAACTATTAAATACAACGAACATGAATTCGAACATTGAATTGCTTCTGAAGATAGGTGACTGATGAATTTTGTTTTTTTCTGTACTTAGGTCTCAATGTTTGCACGAGCGGCAGTGCGACCTCCTGCGAAGAATGTCTGCTCATCCACCCCAGCTGCGCCTGGTGCGCGCAAGAGGTAAGCACGTGTCAGCTTCGAAGAGCAGAAAATCAAGAAACTCCTACTCTGAGTACCTGCTTTCACTTTGTCGTGGAATGCTGGAGGAGAGCCAGGTTTAGCACCACACCCTTGTCATCTTTCCTGTACCAAAAATGACAGTCAAAAATCATATTTGCCCCCGATTGTGTTTCCTGTGAAAGCATGCTAGGTGTCAAGAAATGGTGACACATGTTCCTTGTGTTTTTCAATCCAGGAATTTGGGAGGGAGAGGACCCTGACATCACGTTGTGACTTGACTCAGAACTTGAAGAAGAGGGGCTGTGAGGACAGTTCCATTGAGAGCCCTAATAGTACCACCACTGTGGTCAAAAACATGCCATTGAGCTCCAAAGGTTCTGGACCAACCCAGTATGATGTCATTCAGATAATGCCGCAAAAGATTGCTTTGAATCTCCGGCCAGGTAAGTCATTATCCCATTGGAATCAAGTATATGTACAGTGGGGAATTTTAATTTGGGGATTGTTTATGGAAAAAAATGTGGAAAATTCCAGAACTCTAAACTGGAAAGACCCAATTATCATTATAAACTTACATTTGTTGTGTTAATTTAATGGGTCTCATGCAGTCTTATCCAAAGCAATTTTGTCTGCAAATGGGACACACCTAAGTGTAATGATAATTGAATTTGTAAAGGTTAGAGATTGTAGGACGTCACATTCATTGCCAAGATCAGCTGGGCAAGGTAATATCTTATGAGCCAGTGGCACCTAATTACCTTTCTGAGCAAGTGTGTTCTCACTGCTTTCCTACACAGGTGACCAGACGTGGTTTGAGGTTCAGGTGCGTCAGGTGGAGGACTACCCGGTGGATCTGTACTACCTGATGGACCTCTCCCTGTCCATGAAGGATGACCTGGACACCATCCGAAACCTGGGCACGAAGCTGGCTGAGGAGATGAAGAAGCTCACCAGCAATTTCCGCCTGGGCTTTGGCTCCTTTGTGGACAAGAACATGTCTCCCTTTTCCTACACTGCTCCTAAGTACCACAACAACCCATGCAATGGGTGAGTGAAGCATAGCCTTTAAGACATCGCATGTATGAGCCACTCCAAAAATGGCAATGCATAACACCTGCTTCTGTTTCTTTGTCAGCATCCTGGGCCAGTAATTTCAAGGCTTTGATCTTAAAGTGTCCTTGTATGAAATTAGATTTAATTTTGATTGATCCTCATTGAAAGAGATATGATAATTGTCCCTTCCCACTGTTGATTCCTAAAATTACCTTAGCACATTGTACATTTTTTTTTTTTGCCAGCTTCTATAATTTATCAGTTCCTCTTTTTTCCTCAGAGTTCCTTTTTTATTTGCACCATACAGGAAATTAAAGCCTACAGAAAGTGAAGGTCTCCAGAAATAGGTCTTAGAGTCCTCATGAAATATACATCTTACATATTTCATTTATAGTACATCATACATAGTTGATCTGTGATCTGGTTGTGAATTTTGGTTGAAATGGAATGGTGGAATCTGTTTGGAAAACCTTATCGGCACACTCCTCCACAACAAAACAGGCTTGCTGGCTCATGCATTACAGAAGCCAGTGCAGATGAATATTGGCTGATGAAAGGGAATCGCAATAAAAAAAAGGCTGAAAAGCTGGCGTGCAACATATATGCCCTGAAGGGGAGATTGCTGCTCATAAACCCACTGCCCTTACGCATCAGTGCCCAAGTAGGTTATGCTGTGGACTCTCCTGTTTGACATCATCTTTGTCACAGTGCCACCTCGATGAAACATCAAAGGAATGGATCACAGGCCTGGTGTTCACTTCATCACCCTGCCCACCCACATCCTACCCTTCCCAATGACATCCGGGATTTTGCTTTATCTGTGGGCACAGGGCTTTGAGAACATCTGGGATTATTGGATTTCGCTGCAAAGCGGCATCCTCTCTAGAGAGCTGAAATTACTCTTTTTTTTCATGTATCTGTGTGTCTCTTACTCTCTCTCTCTCTGTCTCTCTCATGCTCTATTGCTCTTTATCTCTCATGCTCTCTGACTCTGTCTCTCATGCGCGTTCTCTCACGCTCTCGTTGCTCAGATACAAGCCGTTTCCCAACTGTGTCCCCTCCTTTGGTTTCCGGCACCTCCTCTCGCTGACGGACAAAGTGGACCGGTTCAACGAGGAGGTGCAGAAGCAGATGGTCTCCCGCAACCGGGATGCGCCAGAGGGCGGGTTCGACGCCATCCTGCAGGCCGCCGTGTGCAAGGTGGGCCAAACTCTCCGCTCAGTGCTGCACATGACAACTACTTTAATCAAACACTTACTGCGAATTCAATAAAACCACACTGCCCTCTACATGACATACTTAATTAAAACACTACAGATTAACTCGAAACATGGCGTGTGCAGCTGGATAAACAAATATCCATAGAGAGACTCTGTGGGTCTTTGCTTCACATAGCTTTTCTATGAACTGTTTTGATTGAAGAATAGAACCCCCCCACCACCACCACCCCCATGATGGAACATAATTTGCATTCTATCTTTGGACTGAACCTCTGCGTTATACAGAATTTGGATGTTTTTGTGAAGATATGCATGCTTTGTTTTTTAGGTTCTCATACTCAGCATTACAAAGTGAAATTAGTT
Source organism: Albula goreensis (assembly GCA_022829145.1). NCBI lineage: Eukaryota > Metazoa > Chordata > Actinopteri > Albuliformes > Albulidae > Albula > Albula goreensis. Next base: position 17,971,672 of record CM040761.1, on the reverse strand, counting down.
TGATTAATATGTAAATATCAAAGGTATTATAGTTATTTACACAAGATTACCATAACTGAGGTTTGAATTCTGACCCAGTTAATGTTTTCAAACCATCCTCATTTCAGATACACAAATGGATTCATTTCATTTGAATCTGTGCTTATTTGAAAGGGAAATTTTGACACAACTAGCATAGGTTTCATTAAAAGTGTTTTTTACTAAATGAGGAACCAGCTGATTCATTGGATCTAAATGTTTGCAAAACAAAAGTGCCCAGAAGTCAAGACTGGCTCTATTTTCAGAATGCACTGACTGTGCAATGCATCAGGAATTCCTTCCTTCATCTTTGTGTTTGGTGAAAGGTCTGGTCTGTTTGGGGCCATTCTATTAGTCAGTGTATTCTAGCAGTATCTTACCATTGACCATATGCCATTGTTTATGCAAATTACATTTCTGCTTCCTAGGGCTAATGGCCTAAGCTGAGATCTAGCTAAAGTAATTGTTATTGTAACCTTTCACCGGTCAAGAAGTTTGTTTACTTCTGCCTTCCCTCATATGATTTGAAAAATCCCTGGCAGGATTTTTCAAATCATACAAAAATACTCAGAACATATTGCTTTTATTGTGGTCAATTTAACAAAACTCGTAGCCACACATTTTTGGCTACAGTACTTGGCCAAGCAGCAGCAACTAAAAATACACTCTGTATGAATCAACTATATGCTTTTAAATACCGTTCAATTAAACATTCAGAGAGGTGTAATTTAATATCTTTATAAAAATGTTTTGTTCTGTCATATTACACGCACACTTGTATCTGATGTGTGACATTTTTTTTTTTTTGAGGATATTTCCTGTTGGCACTGACATGCTGTAGTAATGGCCATTAGAGGGTCAAAGGTCACAGGAGTTCCGCTCTGCTGGAATGGAAGCCTTATTTCCTCTGTGACCTCCCGCAGGAAAGAATCGGCTGGAGGAAGGAGGCGTACCACCTGTTGGTGTTTGCCACTGACGATGTCCCTCACCTAGCACTGGACGGGAAGCTGGGGGGGCTCGTGCAGCCCCATGACGGCCAGTGTCACCTCAATGAGAAGAGCGAGTACAGTGCGTCCACCAGGATGGTAAGAGGCCCGCTGTTCTTCCCTCTTCAGTGCTGGGCATGCAGGCAGGCCATGTGACCGCCATGCTGTCTGTGGGGCTGGATCCAGGGGCTGTCCGCACCAGCCCTGGTCCTGTCCCCCAGATCAGCTTTGATTCGTCCCGCCATTCTCCTAATGCCTTGATTAGAAGCGTACTCAGTGCCTGATCAGACCTCTTTAACTCTCCGTTAGCTGTACGTTTTTGAAGGCAGTTGAGGGCAGTGATTTAATTATCTGAGTGGAAGTCCCCAGATTACATAGTGGAAACGAGTTGGGAGAAGCTTTAACCCATGCAGCGTTCATTTCTTAAAGAGTATGGTTTTTGTGCATGAAAGGTTTGTGAAATTTAGTGAACAGTGCGGGTGTGGATCTTTTAGTTCTTTCCTGTAACAGAGTTCAGGAAACGGAGAATGTAGGCCATCTCAACATGCCTGCCATAGTTGTGTCTGCAGTAACCCATCTTAGCTGTAGGTCTGCTATGTCTTCTGAAACTGAGGTATTACCTACAGTATGCTGCCCATCCTCAAACATGATCGCTGGTGTTCCACATGCTCAGGCAAGTCAGTGGTAGGTATATACATCCTGGTAAAATACCATATGAAGCAGGTGTCTAAAAAATTTCTCCCAGCTAGGCAGCTTGTCTCACTGACAGTTAATGCTAAATAATAACAATTTTTAGTGTAGCGAATCTGTATATAATTGGCATTATTCACAACAATCTTTTTCTCTCTCTCCCAAACCCCAATAACAAGAGAAAAAGCACTAAAATGCTTTTATGGTATCGCTTATTCTAAAAATCTGGCGAGTGACTTTGTACATTTATAAACAAATGTGATACAAGCAGATGTTGGCAAAACAAACAAAAAAAAATCTCAACTCTGAAGATGTTCCAGGGTCGGCAGCATTAGAGGAGCATGTTGGTATGTGGGTCTGAATCAGCTGAAATACATTATGATCCACATTGCATAATGTTTGAATGCTGCACTTAACAGCCAAAACCCCCCAGAATGTCAAACCCTTTTTTCCCCCAACACAGATGTGGCAAAACTAAACTGGCCTCTGCTTCCTGTACAGAAATGTGAATGTTATTCCACACACCCCAATGGTGATACCCTAGAAGCTCTTTGCATCTTTGATTGGCACCAGATTCCCCTATGAGAGTTCAGAACTCTACATTGAGAATCCTTGCAGTATCCCTACATTAGAAGTCTACTCTGGCAAAAGACTAATGCTGCAAAGGACTGCGCTGCAAAAATATGGTAGACAGAATCATCACCTTAATTATGTAAACTTCCACAAACGTTAGTGTCTTTCCACTGGAGCAGAAATTCTCAAGATGTGAAATATAATACTCTCTTCCCAGAACAACTCTGTTTTTGTTTTGGATGAGACATCTGAACTGGAAAGGCTGAAAAAACAGCGTTCTTCATGGTCCGTTTAAAGTTATCATCAAACCCTGGGTCCTGTAGCGTCATAAGCACTGGAGACTGCCCCAAAATCAGGGCCAAGTTTATGCCTTTAAATTGGACAGATACATACAGAAATTTAAAACACAGTTAGTGGGCCATTGCTTTAATACAAAGAGTTTGAAATTGAGTCTTACTGCGATAGGGAAGACCTTGTGTCATTGTTGGCTGCTTAGCTGGAATTAGGTGGGGGCAGAAGTGTTACCTTGAAAACAGATCATTGTCTGAACATGTTTCCATTGCTTAATTTAATAGCATGAACAATTTGAATCATCCATTAATGACGATTATGCTTGTGGGTCACATGGATTCTCTGTCCTCACATTACCTTTGAGAATGTAGGCGAATGATTTTATCTAGAAAAGCTAATTTAATTATCATGAATAGCACAGTAATGCAAGGTTATACATTTCGTAAGTACTGTATTAGCCTTAAATGTTGTGTAATAAATGCTAGAGGACAAAGGTCAGAAAATGCACTTCTTCATGATCAGTCAAATTGCAGAATCTGTGTGATCAGACAAATAGATCTTTGATCATACATATTTTCTTGTGCAGAAGGGAGGAAAGGTGGGTTCATTTGTCCATAAATTCAAATTGTGGGAAAATAATGTATTATGCACAATTTTGCAAAGTAAAACACAAAATATAAGGGCAGTGTGCAACACTACCTTTCCTGTCACATGACCCATGTCAACTCCAGCCAGGGAAAACTGTGCATTTTATGAGATTCCATTAGAAAATGTGTGTCCCATCTACTTGGATTGCAAAAGTTTGTGTTTCCCCCTTTTGTGGGTTAGCTAGAAGTCTGTTAGGGATTCATCTGTCACTGACGTATTTGTCGTCCAACAGGACTATCCCTCTTTGGCTCTTCTGGGGGAGAAGCTGGCTGAGAACAACATCTTTCTCATCTTTGCTGTGACTAAGAGGCTGTATGTTATTTACAAGGTATTTGCTAATGTGGACTGCTCTCTGGTCTCTGCACTAAGGAGTGAACAGGAAATAACGAATTCTGAATCGTGAAACTCCTCTTCGCTTTCTTTTCCTCTTCTCTCAAGAACTTCACAGCACTGATACCAGGCACAATGGTAGAGATTCTGGACCAGGACTCCAAGAACATCATCCAGCTGATCGTCAATGCCTACAATGTAAGTATCTGGTATCATGGGCCTCCCGTTGTTAGGATTGTGGAAGTGAGGCTTTGAGCCTGCGGCGTCAGGTGCTGATGATGGTCAGTGTGGCAGAGATGAGGCCAGCCTGCCGCTGACCCAGGACTGAGTGTTCCTCTCGCACTGTCACAGATGACAGCGACCTTGCTGTTCCATAGTGTGTTGGTATATGAGATCAGATCAGGGCTGTGATGGTGGCGTGTGCTGGGCATGGGGGGCAGAGCTGACTGAGGGGCTTTGTGTGTGTGTTTGTGTGTGTGTGTGTGTGTGTGTGTGCACGCACATGCATCCATCCATCCATCCATCACAGGCGTACGTGTGTATCCCTGTCTAACCCCACCACTCCACTGCCGATGAGTTATAGCGTCCTCTTCCTGGTGCTGGTGAACCGCATGTTACTTGTAGATTAAGACACAGTAAATGGTTCACAGTATTTTGTACTTCTTGGAACTTCTTGCTTCTGCTTGTATTTCTGAAACATTTCTTGAGAGACTAACTAATTGTAACAACTTTAAGATTGTAATTTCCACGTAGTTCCCTTGTTTGAAGAAGATCTACAGTTGCTGTCCCAAAATCTATTTATAGAATGTTCAAATGTTTGAGGGTGTGCCCAGATTTCATGCATGTTCTCGCCAAAGAGCACATCAAAACGATGATCTTGTGACTTTGTCATGAAGTGGAACCAGAGAGATAGAATGCAGATGTTTCTGTTGGTTTCCTGGTCAGCGTGCCTGAGAGCCGCTCCTGAGTGATTGAGTGTTCCGGAGCACCAAATGTCCAGACTAGAGTTCCACCCTGGTCCAGTGGGAAGATGAATCCATCTCCCCCAGGCCCTGCAGACACCCCCTCCCTCGCCTCTCTTTGTACTGTGAGCTCAGGCTTATCGCTGTCACTCACACGTTACCCTTGGCTTTGAATTTATTGACAAGGGTCGTTGCGGTGAATGGGCAAAGGAGCAAGGTTTGCTTCAGATTGTGGGCCCCGGCCAAAGTGCAGGAAATGGGTTCCAGGATCTGAGTCAAAGGGTGGCATTTCCTCCACCACATCTCTTAAGTGTATTTCAAAGCAAGTGCTGTTTCAAGACCCCAGTCCAGCATGAAGAGCCAGAGGCACATTGTGCCCTGGTTTTGCTTTGCATGGTCTTGCAAAATATTATTACTGGCAACACTGTCTGGTGGTGGTATTATAGTGTGATCCTACAGCAGGCCAAAAAATGTCAGGATGGAGGTTGGTGGGTATTTATCCACCACTGAAATTAAATTTTTAGTATATTTGGAATATATGAACAAAATAAGAGGAGAAAGAAAAAAGTGGAAAGAGGGGAAGAATTTTAAAACATCAGTCTCAAATATGTTCTCATTGGAAGATGTACAGTCCCTTTCAGTGACAGGGTGTAACACAGAATCCTAATTTTTGTTTCACTCATGGGTATATTATTGTCAGAAGACACTTTCTTAATCCGCTATCACCCATCGTTTGAGTTTGTGTCGCTTTTCAGAAAGGGAATGATGGGATGAAGCCAAAGAGTGATGGAAAGAATGTCTCCCTTTTCCATGTACTTTTTGTTTTTTGACCAAAGAATTGGACAGCTGGAAGACCTCCATTCTTCCTTAAATCTTTTTCCGATTGAGCTGTTTGGTGTTTATCTCAAGTCTCAAATTTTTTTTGGCAGGGGAGTGGCTGTGTTGTACAGGACCTTAGTTCCCTATTGGTGAGATTGACACAAGTTAGTACATTGCAGTATATCCTTTAATATACATTGTAATAGATATACCAGTTTATTTATGTCCACCAGAACCAGATGTATTTTCTATTTATGCAGAACTGTGCATAATAGTAACATTAACACCAGTCATTTTCCCCACCAGACAATCAAAATAATAAGCAGCAGATTCAGAGCTTGCTGTTATAATTGTAGCTGAAATCAACCCTCTGTCATTGACAACTTGCATACATGGTTTTGATTATCCTAGTCACAGTTTGTAGCTTTTATTAGCAGAGCAATCTGCTCGAACAAACGCACACAAACACAAGTTAGCGGCTGGCACAGACCGCAGCTTGAAGGATCGCGCATAATTGCGCCATTCATGCCAGAATTTTGTGGGTTTGAGGGGAAGAATATAAAAGGCTCAGCGAACCGTAGACCTCACCTTTGCCAAGTTGTTTTCTGAGTCCGTAAACAGAATAATATGCAGCTGCTGGTTTCAGTATCAAATGCTGTGTGGATCATTTTTTTTTTTTTTTTTTTTTTAAACAAGTGATTGTTGCAGAGTAAATTGGTTTCAATTAACTCTGAGTGGCTGTTGAAGCTGCAGACTCATTTAAAACTGTTTAATATCCTTGTTTACTTCTGTGTAGCCGGACACGATTGAAGTGCTCAAAGGGGTTATTCTCTGAAAAAAACTAAAACAGTGCACAGTGCAATTGCCATTTAACATTTTCAATGTACCTGATTAGTCATTAAAATGAATTTTACTTGTGTCTCCTTGACTTGCTTTGCAGAACATCCGGTCCCAAGTGGAGCTGACAGTGTGGGACCACCCTGAGGATATGAGTCTGTCATTTACGGCAACCTGCCAGGACGGGCGCCCGTTGCCTGGCCTCCAAAAGTGTGCCGACCTCAAGATTGGAGACACGGTGAGTATGGCGCAGTCAGGTCACACTCAGACTCAGAGGTTCTGTTGACCCACAGAATACAGGAAATTGTAGCTTGTGTGCCAGTGCCACTTTCATTGCTCAGTTCTGAGGGAAAACTTAAAACTGTGTCTCGAACCTCTGACCTCATAACTCATCAACATTTTGGTATGCTGTTATGAAATGCTCAGATCGGAAGCTAAGTAAAATGACCTGGAAATCGAGTCATAGTGGTAAAGCTGAGATCTGGAAACTTATAACCTTGCAATTATCTTACAGGCTTGTGTTGTTTGATTAAATCAGTGTTGCAGGAAGTAAGAGTAGGATGTGAAAGAGCACTTCCCTAAATCAAGTATGTGACATTGGCCAAAGAAAGCTTTCAAAGGAGAATTAAGACAGCTCTCAAGAAAGGAGACACGGGACAAGAATTTATTTTTTTTGTTTTTCAGCTTGGATGGTTTCTCTACTGTTTTTGTTATATTTGTAAATCATGGTATTGGGCATTAAATGTTGTTTTTGCAAAAGGATGTTTCAAAAGGATAAGCATTATGTCTTCTGTCTCTGTAGCAGATGGGTCACATGGCTGTCAGTTCGCTTACTGAGCTGCTGAGTTCAGGGCAAATTTCTCAAACACCTCTCTCAGTCCAATACAGACGTTGTTTCAGAAAGTGCTGTGTTTGTTCTCTGAGACTGCAATCTCAGGGCTGTGTAATGCCAGCCAATCAAATAAATCGAGAAATATAATTACTCTTCAGGTCCAAATCAAACGCATCTAGAATACTGCAGTCATCATATGCTTTTAGTCTTTGTTGAGCATAGCTCAACAGTCTTACAACTGTTACTTCCCAATATGAGAGACTAAATGGACGATAACCAGATCTGGATAGCACAGGGGTTCAAATTCATTTCCTAGCATGAACTATCATTGACATGTGAGAAAGGCGGTCCTACATGGATAGATGGATCTTTCCATTTAGTCTCCCAAATTGGGAAGTAACAAAAACACAGTTGTAAGACTTTCTTTTTTCAGTCATATGTTGGTGAAAAAAATTCACAGATTTATCAGGCAGTCTTGCTCATTTGTTTTTGAGTAAACTAGATAAAGGCAGTTCCAAAACACTGAAATTCCAAAATCTGTTTGAGACAAGCTGTATTTGAGAAGTAGGTGGGACTTGGAACGTCTTAGATGCAGATATTGGGTTTCGTTGCAGTGGCGTACATACAGCTGAAAGGGGTCAGTTGAAAAACAGTTTATGTTTTGAATAAGTTATGTAACTTCCTGCTCCTTCAGAACAAATGTCTTGTCATCAGGAAGTAATACGACTAAAATGTGCGTGGCAGATTAGCAGTCTGTACTGCAGGCATGTTCTGACCTCTCTGCTCTGGCTGAAACATGAAGGATAAGGAGCATGTTTTTAGACTGGCCTGTCTCGCCAGCTGTTAGTTGGGACTGGCTTGGTGTTCCAGGCCAAATAGTCTCGTTTGCTCCCTGGGAAGTTCATTATGTTTACATGAAAGCTGACGCATGCCCTCAGATGTGGCTTATTTACAGGGGAAGGGGGCAGAAGAGCAGAACACTGCAGAGTTAGCAGGACTCTGGGATTTCACAAAACAAAATGGACCCCTTATCAGAAACATTTGAATGAGCCGAGTTTATGAGTTTATGACTAAGAAAACCCACAGCGGTCATTTACTTTGACCTCAAATGACTTCACTGTCTCAAACAGGGGCGTGTGATTCTACTCCTGGAGAGCCAGGATCCAGCAGTTTGTCTTGCAGTCTCCTATGTAGGAGTAAGAAAGGGCTTCATTTGTTGAATTAAGTTAGTAGTCCGTTGAATGAAGCACTTCAGTATTCTGGTGGATGAGAGACCTCTGACCAGTACCCGATCTCAGGCCAAGGTTGGGCATCTCTGGTCTAAAAATCCCTTTTTTCTGCTAATGTTGGAGCCGAGCCCAACTGAACCTCCAGAAGGGCAGTTGTTTGTGTCTGTTGTTTGTCATTCACAGAGCAGCGCACAATACGTTTTGTGCACACATGCGGATTCGTGCTATTGAGTACACAATCCCTTTGTCCATGCAGTCAGGTGAGGAGTGATCAATGCGCTTTTGCACAGTTTTGTAGAGAATGTCTTTGCATGCCTTGTTCAGGGCTCTCCATACAGTGGTCTCAATGCGGATTTGTACGTAATCTATTCAAGTGTCCCCGGGGGCTACTTTCTACAAGCCACCACGCAGTGCCTCGACCTTCTGGAATTCATTCCTGAAGCCCTGGTGTCTCTCACATGAATTCCAGGCTTGTCTAATTGGCCTTCAAGATGGGGGTATTTTGGGGGCTTGAATATCAGTGAATAGCTAAAACGATCCGTCCCCAGCCTCTGTGATAGGCCTGCTGGTTTTTTTCCCTCTCTTTTTGGGAAGGGGGGTGAAAAGAGAAGGGGGTTTGTCACACAGTGCCCAAGTGTCAATCTTTCCTTTTGAATGGGGATGCAGTGCAGACTGGAGTTTAGGTGTCGCTCGCTGGAGCTCGGCCACTTGTTTGTGGAGCGTGAGCCTGAACGGTCGCCACATGCTGAATCTCAATCACCTCACACAAAAGTGCAGGAGGCGGAGTTTAGGGACCCAAGGGTCTTGAAAGTGGCTATGGTTACACAGATGTAAATAATACCCTGTTCCTAATTTTAGGCTGAAACTGCTTGTAAATCTTGCTTGTTGAGACACTATGGGGAAAAAAAGGTCTGATTCCCATCTGTATCATATTTGGTATTTACTAGATATTTACTAGTAGCAATTTACTGAACCGAACTTGGGGAAATTCCTGTTTCATAGGACATCTAAAGTATTATGCAATAAAACACACAGGATAATTACAAAGCAAACATAAAAGACAATCATAACTTGAAATTTAACTATGAATTAACTACAAGGAAATTTTATGTACCTGTTAATTTCCGATAATTTTCAAGTTTGTCTAAATCATGATGTGCATCCACTTGAAGGCAATACTTCTGCAGCTCAACTGGTAAAGTACAGAGTAAATGTCTGATAGCATGTTTTAGATAGCATGTGCTTCAGTCTGGTCTCTTGAATTAGAGGACATTGCAGTGCTTGGACAGTCCTGAACAGATATTCAAATTTTGATTAAAAATGGAAAAACTGAGGATAAAACATCTTTTACAGTATAGTTTTTGACATGAGTAAAAATAGGAAGCTGTACGGTGGGTGGCAGGTAGTTGCTGTGGGCCTGTTGAAAAGATAATGTAGTGAAACAGGGCAGAATGACGACTGAGGGAGAAATAATGCACTGTGGCACATACAGTGAGTAAGCTGAGTGACCTATGACTGGTCATTACAGAAAGACAAACAAACAGCCACTTCCTGCGTGTTCAGTCATAGATAACAACTCTGCACCCCACCCTGCTCTAGCCTCCTGTTGCGTGCAAACCATGCCCCGGTACAATGCTCCTCCAGTTCTCCATACACTAGGCCTTCCCTGAAAAATGGAGAGTAAATTATTCTTGTCTAGCACATCCAATGTCTGCACACTTTGTTATGGACTATTACAAACATATTTTAACAGGTAGTCAAATGAGAGTGAAATGTACTCTTCAAAGGTATGCAAAATTGTCTGTAGGGTTTCAAGTGGCCATCGGGCAAAGGGACCGTTGCTTTGGTCACTTCATCAGTCTGTGAACTTTTTTTTTTTTTTTTTTGCAACAGAACAGCTTTTACTCCCCATCCTTTACCTTTTGTGAAGAGAAATGTAAATCGATGTAGAGTACCATGTTAAAAAACGCCGAGGATTTTACCCATAAGCAGGTATGGAGCGTCATTGTCAAAGCACATAGAGGGAGCCAGCTTTGGTCTGCTCCTTTTCTCTGTTTTATTACTGGCTGGTGGTTTCTCTTCTCTTCCGTCCAAAAGGAGGCTTCATATCGGCCTGGTTTTTGGCGCGTAGTTTTTAATACCAGGAGCCTCGTGCCTCACATGTCCACTAAATCTAATTGTAGCCATAATTACCTTGTTAAGAACAGGGTGCTCCAGTGGCCAAGGCCGGAAAAACGGCCCCTATTGTGTGGCTCTTGTCTCGTGACCCTGGTTTATCTCAGGGAAAAGGATTCGTTTGTGCCTCTGTTTTGTCTTCCTCTTCATATTCACTTTTTTCCACTGTTGAGGAGAAGGCAGGAGTGGTGCATGATGGGTGGGTGCGGACTCTGGGAGGAGAATAATGATGTCATGGGTGTGGGTTTGGAAGCAGAGTTTTGGATGGAGCGTGCTGAAATTTGTCCTCTGGAATGTTGAGTCTGTTTGGAGAAGATTCAGTTGGTCACTGGAAAAGTTCACATTTATGAATGAGGAAGACATTCAGTTTTTTATGTATATGTTTTTTTTTTCTTTAAGATTTAGGCCTACGATTTATTTTAGTAATAGAAGACTATTCATGGAATCATGTCCATATTTATTTAATTTTGTAGAGCTGTCTCCCTCCAGGGATTGAGACCCTTGAACCTCTGGTCCAAAGTCAAGTAAAATAGCTAGACATGCCCCCTTGCTGGCTCATGGGCCCCTCAAACAAGGATTAAATAGAGCTTTCAAGTATGAATAATTCTGTCTGCCTCTGACTTTCTGAAGTTTGTGCGATGGTCCATCTTCTGAGGACAGTGAGAGTAGCTCACAGTGGGGTTTCTCTGCTTCTACACAATCTGCTGTTTATTGTACTCAACTCTGTCATGCAGAAGAGAGCAGACTTCCAAATAACAAGCCCTTATTCCTCTCACTCTTTTACCCCTTTTTCCACCCCCTCAAAACTTTGACACAGAGGGGCCGCCAGTATCAATACATCAGCTCTGGTAGTGTTTGGCTTGGTGCGCAGTACAAAGCTTGCAGTTGCTGTCTTAGAGGGGGTGTCAGGAGGGGTTTCCACAGAAGAAAACTGGCAGATGGGAAGCACTCTCTCTCAGTGAAGATGCTGGTTTATTTATTTATTTGTTTTGGAACAGCTGTTCACCGCCATTGTTTTGATCCTAAGTCTGAGACGCCTATCCCCAGTAGTATGCCTGTCCCGCTGCCGCAATGTCTCCCATCAACTTGGGAGATCTTCCAAAATGCAAGCAGTTGTCCAGGGCTGCTTTTTAGTCTGTGGTCCACCAGCTGAGCTGGAGCGGCCGCTGTGACGGTGGGGGACTGTGAATTTTTCATAACTGGTGCAGGCATACGTCAGGTGCGTGATTGGCCAGAGGAGGCGCTGGTGTGCAGGGTTGTGAGAAATACCCTGACTGGTGAAACCATGGCCATGTATGCATTGCTACAGTCAGATGGTCTGCGTTGATTCTGGACAAATAGGCATATCTCTGCACAGTAAGCCATTGCTTTAATAGGATACACCATTGGGTGACCACCAAAAAAGAGATTTAGCTCACTCATGTGTCTTGTGTTATGTTGTTCCTCGGCCTCTGTCAGGACCAAATGAGCTGAATGGCCGGCTCTTATGACACACTCTTATGTTCTCAGTCTCAAGCCTTCAGAGTAATCAGCCAGTTCACAGAAAAAATTCCTTTCAAGGATTCCTTCCAAAATCCTCTCAGGGATCCTCTCTCTGTAAAGTATCGGCTGCCCTCCGGTGCACTGTTATTAACATATTTGCCGTGCCTCTTGTTCCCTCGCATATTTTACACAGTGAAAGTATCCTGTCTGTAACCAGCTCTGCCGATGAAGTCTCAGACTGTTCCCCCACCCACATGTGAGAAAGACACTTTGTGCAGGGTTCAGGGGCCAGTGTGGGTTTTTCTAATTGGAGAATTGGCTCTTTGTGTGAAGCAAGGACAGCCTCTAAAGAAGTGAGCCCACAGGAATTAAAGCTAAATCCACCCACAGCCTTACTGATGTCATTGCATCCATAACCTCATCTTTATATTTTCATATGTACACATTGTGGCGTTTCTCATTTCATGTAACTTAATGTTTCACCTCATATCCATAGCTTGTCTGTTCTTTCACATTTGTATTATTCTTATTACATAAATCATAATTAATTGTACATTGATAAATTATGATGCCTCTTCATGTCAGTGTTTTTTTTTTTCTTGTTTCATGGAAAATTTTCAAATGAAACTGATACAATGATGTTATCTCTTGACTTATGAGTACAAATTTTTCAGCTGGACTTTTTTTTTTGGTTGAGCTCACAAAGCACACATAATCACAGTACTTGAGAGTATCACTAAGACGGTGGGAAACCGCACCAAATTGCATGCCACTGCGTTCGCCACACTGAATTAGGAGTGTCGGATTTCACTTCTGTAGTCCTGTGAGAAACGGGAGAAGCTGCACAGATCAAGACGGAGGCAGGACGGGGCAGATCGAGGAGAAATCCACAATGCCTTTGGTGGCTTCACTTCCTTCCCCTGAGCAATTCAAAAGGGTGGAGGTCCCATATCGTTTACTTTACGCACTGTTAAATATAGTGATCCACTATGATTAAATCAAATCATTTAATTCTATTTCAGACCGATTAATCTAGTTTAGCTCTCCATCCGCCCTATCGCCAGTTTGAGTTTTATTTATTGCATTTGTGCAAATTTTCTCTGAATGGCAATTTAAACTGATACTAGCCTGACTTTGCTCAGAAAGAACTATGTTGAAGATAACTGCAAATAGATATGCTGTCTCAAAGAGGGGCAGCCTTATAGAGTTGGCTCTGAGTTTTTGGATTGGGGGCAGCGGACTTGAATGGCACACTCCATTTACACACTCATGACACATGTTTAATTGCACAGACCTTCTTTTCATCCTGCACCTACCACATAGTTCGGGTATGTGCGTGTAATTATGCTTAGTATTGGATTTACAGCTGGAATGCCAGGAATGAATACACCTGGAAGTAGCTGTCTTCATGCCCCAATAATGCTAACTATTAAGAGCTGACAAGTGATTAGGTCAGGAAAATCCTAAGCCTCCCATTTCCTGTCCCTGTATAAACTCGCACATTGATAATAATCCAGAAAACAGCTTGAAGTTTTTCTCATATTCTTGCTTGTACCTATAGTAAAATGATCATCCCTTTCCATGACAGGTGTCCTTCAATGTGACCGTGGATGCACGGGGCTGCCCTGCACCAGAGACCCAGCAGAAATTCACCATAAAGCCAGTGGGCTTCAAGGACAGCCTGGAGGTGGCGGTGGACTACCTGTGTGACTGCGGCTGCACGCAGCTGACGCAGGCCAACAGCAGCCGCTGCAGCTCGGCAGGCACCCACACCTGCGGCACCTGCCGCTGCGAGCCCGGCTACCTGGGGGCGCGCTGCGAGTGCCAGGAGGGAGAGGCAGGCAGCCTGCACATGGCCGCCTGTCGAGAGGCAGAGGGGAAGCAGGTGTGCAGCGGGCGCGGCGAGTGTAGCTGCAACCAGTGCCTCTGCTATGAGTCCGAGTTTGGCAAGATTTACGGGACCTTCTGCGAATGCGACGACTTCTCCTGCGCACGACACAAGGGCATCCTCTGCTCAGGTGAGTGACAGAATGGCGCCTGGACCACTTGCTGTTTGGTCTCAAAACAAGTCCTACACACACTTACATCACACAGATTCTGATGAGTTAATACATTCACACATTGATGGGTGTATGTGCACACACACACACAAAACAGGTTCACATCGCACACATACAGTGCATTTTTTATGTTTTAATATGTCCCAGGTGCATTACCAAATCCACATTTGCACACACGTTGTAGGTTTTTCAAATACCAGGGTCACAATATGATACAGATGTTCAAAGATTGTATTCTGTTACTGTGGATCAGTTCAAGATAGTGCAAGATGAAGATTGACAATAGGTGTGTGTCTTGGCAGAATGGGTATTAAAAGTCTAATAGGGCTGCGCCCTGGTATTGTGGGGGTGTAATTTGTGGAAAGGATTGAGTTTTCCTGAAGGCATGTTAACATGGAGTACATTCAAAACATCATGTTACACTGCATGGTTGAGAGGCAACAAGGTTAAACATGAATGAGCTCAGCATGCACTTATTGTTGAGTTCACCAACAGAAATGTCACACAACTGTGGCAAGTAGCTGAGAGCTGCCCTGCAGGTGTGTGTGTGTGTGTGTGTGTATACATACCTCTGTGAGGTGTGCCTTAAAGGTGGGGTACAGCTGGGAGCAGAGTCTCCCACTGGCAAAGTCTGGGCTTGTCTCCCAGGATGCTGACACAGCAGGTGGGCCCCAGCCTGAGACTCTCCCCATGCAGTCCATGATCATGGAAGCTGTGTTTTGTTTTTATCTGTAACTAGTGCCCAACCTGGAAAAAAGGACTGGCTACACAACAGACGGCATCTCCTCTCAGAAACGAATATAGTGTCATGTTTTTATTCTGCTCTTAATTATTTTAAAGGTATTGATCTGTAATAAATAGATCATATTGTTTTAGTGCTGAGTTCACAGTAGAAGCACTTAATCCACACTCTTTAGGACCTAGCAGAATCCAGGCAGCCCTGATTAAAGGCAGAGACCCAGTGCCAGAACTGAAGCAGCTACTTTGCCTTTAATGCTTTTTGCCCTTTATTTCTCTAAATCACATTTATTTCATAGCAGCGAGGTGCCTTATCTGCAAAGGGCATGCTCCGCAATGTCACTCAGTGAATGGAATCTTCCCTCATCGCTGAGTTCTTGCCTCAGTGCGACGAGGCTGATCTGCTTAAAGTAGGGACAGCGGGCTGGGGGTTTTGTGAGGGAGACGATGCACATACTAAACAGGCAGGACCGTCCCATTCACACAGTTCCAAAGACCCAACCGGTGCACCGTTTGGGTCGGGACCCACTGGAAAGCTGTGCATTGGCACACAAACAACACCCCCCCCTTCATCTCCCACCCCCAAACTTCCCTACACCCAGCCCCCACCCCCCTTCACAGACCACAGTTGCAGCTTTGTAATGGACAGCCTTTTGTTTATCCCGTGCACAATGTGCTGGTATACACTAAAGAAAGCCGCCAGTTCTGTTTGGTCAGCAGAAACAGTTGGGCAAGCACAAACCCCACCGTTTGAGAGCCCGCCCCTGGCAGGCCGGCCTTTGGAGAGATGGGCTCTGTGAGGAGTAATTAAATGTTAACAGTTCAGTTCTCAGCCCCCTCGTTTCCCCGTACAGAGCACTCTCTTACGGGTAATGAGTTCTTTAATGATTCCAGATTGTTCTGGACAGTCCTCTTCTCTTGTGCTCCTAGTTAATTGATTGTCAAGGAGTGTAAACGTTCTTGTAAAACTCCCCGGTACTAGTCTGTAAGTCCACAGCTGTTAAAAGGAAGGCTGTTGAAGTCCATATTCCTTCAGAAAGGACCTTGTAAATGAAATTGTGTATTGTTTTTAATTATCTCACAGTGGTACACACCTTTCCTGTGCTTTCATGAAGTAGGTTATTTCATGGTGGTCTAATAGCATTGATGTGGATTTGTCATTCAGTATCTTATGTGGTGCAGCGCTCTCCTCGTCATGCGTAAACAGCTCATATCAAAGTGATCAAATAAAGATCTAGGTTGGCTGGCGTCGATCAGGTGGTGTGGTGTCGACACTTGTCGATTCCTCGGAGGAGCGTTGGAGCTAACCTGCTTCCAAAGACTGTCGCAGCTTCAGGGGCTGGTGTTCAAAGTCAAGTCAGTGTTGCGTGGATTACTGGGTTACTGGGGCAAAAGGCAATCCAGGGATTCTCAGAGGTGATTGGCTACTAGATGCACAATTAAAGACAGCTGTTCAGGAGAAGGCTCTGACTTGGTAGGAGGGCTGCTGAGAATGTAACCCTTTTATAACCAGTACTTTGTTTTTAAGGCCATATCCCTGTCAGCGGTTGGCTGTTGCCCACAGCTGTGTGACTACCCAGCTGTGTGACTAATCCACACCCACAGCCCCCCCCCCCCTTCTGAAATATTTGTTTTTCAGAAGGATTTATGGGAAATGCCTGTGTTGTGCCATTTAATCTCAAATGTATTACCAAACAAAATATATTTATTTTGAAGCAGCTTTTAAATATTTATTTTAGGATATTAACCATTAATATCCTTTTTAATAACTATTAATATTAAACAGGATATTAATCATTTTTTTAGAAACTAATCATAGTAATCTCTCCTCTTCCTTTTGCAAATTCAGAAAGTCATAACCTCTCCATTGGCCTGTCATATCTCTGTAATGTCCCCCATACATTCTGCTGGAAATTGATAAACACGTGTCTCCACTGAGGCACATGCTGGCATTTTCCGCTCCTTTTCACTCGGCTGTCCAAAAAACCAATTATGCGCTGCCCTGCAGGGGGCCGGCTAGTGATGGTAGAGAGATGCTTTATGAATCCCAAATGGCAGCTGCAGTGAGTGGCCAATCAATAGCCTATTTTGACCGATCAAATGGTTTGCCTTTTCACTGTGAAACGCAAATGATTGGTTAAACTCATTTGGCAGCAAATAATATTGTCTCCCATTTGTGGGGTCATGAAGCTTTGTTCTCCTATTTCTACTGTCAGCCACAGTTGGTGCTGGTGAAGTCAGGATTTGACATCTTCTCATGGGGTGTTTTGCAATGCTGAAAACTAGTACATGAGAACCATTTCTTATGCACATTCTGACAACTCCACAAATCAGATATTGAATCCTATTTTGGCAGTACAAAAATCATTTTATATTTATGAATTATCTATTTGAATATTCAAATTTGTGTGCTGTCTGGGTCAGGGGCACGATGGCTGAATAGCTTTTTGAAATGTATGCTTCTGAATTTCATAGGTGTTTTTTTTTTTTTTTTTTTTTTTTTTTAAAGCAGGGACGCTGTTTACAGTTTGCTGTGCATAAGATACAATGCAAAATATGAAGCTTAAAGGATTTGTATTGATTACATACCTGCTGGTCTAAATCAGTTTGCCCAGGTCACAGAGACCAATGGAAGAAGATGTTTGTTCTTGCAATACAAACCAGCATTTTAATGCCTTTCTTTCTTTTCTTCTGAATATTTTTATTTTGTATGACTGTAAAACATAAAGACCTTACATAAGACCTTTCTTTGCCACACTTTTTATGTATGGAAGATGCGCCTGAGCGAAAGACATCATAATTTGATGTTCCACGACATTGTAAATAGCATGTCTGCTCTTGTCCTGGGCTGCTCAGTACCATATGAAAATGAGCAATGAGGCCTATCTCTCAGATAAGGCATTTCTGGAGCGTATGAAAAGTGACAGAATTACAGGTCACATTGAGGTTTAGATCTGCTCAGTCATAAATCCACTAACGGTGAGCCCACTATCCCACTAGAATGTAGTCACAGACACTTGACATCTTGTAGTAGTGCTATTTGCCATACTTTGTTGATGAAGGAAAATGTTTTTATTGAGGGTGTCTGTCTTTTTTTTTTTGTTTGATTATCAGCCTACATACAGTATCTTCAAATCAGTCTGGGTAGTGTGCTTTCAAGTCAAATGTTTAATCAGATTCATCGCTCAGTTAAAACGATTGCAAATGGATGTGCGATGCGCGACCGAAATATGTGCGTCTTTTGTTTCAAGTTGTTATTTTTTTCCTCCTTGTGCTGATGCCTGATTACTGAGGTCTGCAGCAGCTCTGCAGGAGTCCATAATGGCGTTGAGGTCAGCATCCCTTTGGCCCTGAGGTCCTTAATTTACCCCAGTTCAGCCACCTGAACGTCAGGGAGTCTGCTGGGGTGATAAGCCTATGCTGGATCTCCTGCCCCTTTTAGTGTCTGGGTCATTGACCAAGCAGTTAGGAGCAGCCCCAGCGCTGCTGTCCCTGTCTGTGCCCTTACAGTCATCAAGCAGGACGCAAACTCGTAACCCCCCCTGATACAGCAGCAATGCAATCAAATGGCATTGAGATATTTGGTTCTACTGCTTTAAGAGTGACTCATTTTGTATATATGCGTGTGTGTGTTTCTCTCAGTTTGTATTTATTTATAGATGTTATGGGAATGTTTGTATGTTAAAATAACTCTCCAGCTGATCTGCTTGGGTTGAAATTTAGTTGATTTACTGTGGTTTACGGGTGAGTGATGTCTTTCCTATTGTCTGTCTGCAATTAGAATGAAATAAAATGTCACCTCCTTCTCAGTTTAGAAAGTGTGGGGACTGTAAACCCATCCATTCATGCTCCAGGAAAACTCATTCTGTATTTGTGTGTGTGTGCGCACGCGCGCACAGCTGCTTTTGATGAAGCCGAAATAAACCTTGACTTTGTAGTACCCTGGCAGACATCTGCAGCTGGTTTTGTCCATAATAACCCTGCCATTCTATAAAGCAAATGCCCAAAATAGTGCAACTTCATTTTCCCCTACTCGCATGTCTTTAGTAATATTGGCCATAAATCTTGGGCCTCGTTCGAAACTCAAGGATTTACGTGGTAAAGAAGAACATGTGTGAGCTTGTGCCCCTCTGTGGTTTTGAGCCTTCTTCAAAGGGGGATGTATGTCAGCCCTCAGAAAATCCTCCCCTGTTCCCAGCATCCTATTGAAGATGCACCTCAAGATCAGCCCCACAGCTTCTATCATGGGAACCAAAATTGTGCATTAAATCCTTTTATTAAGCAGGTTTTATAGGACTGCTTTGTCTAGCAGCAGTTGCATAACATTGGAAATCCTCCTTGATGGTGAAGAAAAAGCGAAAAAGCCAGCCTCGGTTTAGGAGTGGCAGTTGGAACCGGATTTTTGTCATGAGTGGGTCACATGAAAGACGTCTACTTGGCAGAGCAGAGCAGAGCCCTTTTTGACTCAGTGACTCAAATGATTAGCTATTCACTCTGTGAGGAGTGATTGAGAGCCTGTCCCAGACAAAAGCAGGAAACGGTCAGTAGCAGGTACCTGTCTGGACAAAATGGTACAGTGTGCTCCAGGTAGCCCAAATGTGGCATGTTTGGGTAACACCTTGGCATGGTATTGATTTGTTTCTTTATTTCCCTTTTATATATTTTCTTATTTTCTTCAGAAAATTATCCCACACAGTACAAACACACACATAATCATGCTGAAGAAAAGCATGATGGGTAAAAACATTTTTTCAAGAAATCAGTGAGTTTGTAATCCATGTAGTTTGGTTATATAGCTACAATGGAGTAGCTATGTAACTGCAAGGACTTCTTTTCATAAGTGATAAAGCAGAATAAATATTCTGCCACATATATTGTGGGACTATGGATTTCTGAGGTTTTGGTTAAATGTGACACGTACTAGGAAGGGTTCAACACTGTTTGCACCACATTCTCATGAGCAAATTTTTATATATACCAAAATGAGAGCGGGGCGTTGTGCATGTGGTTTAATTTTAAGGCCTCAGACGAGCTGCTGCGAGCCTGAGCAGTCGTGACTCAGGGGTGACCGCGCGTCTATGCTGTGACGTGGACCTGTTTATTTTCGTCCCCTTCCTGCTGGCAGCGGTGACCTCCTCCCCGGCTCCTGCCATGCAGCAAGTCTGCTCCCCTTAAACAAACACAGCCCTTAAACGTGGCTGAGCCAGGCTGGGAGAATGCATCTTTCTTTAGGATACCGTCTCTCGTCCCCGCCTCCATCCCCTGCCAGGAATGGAACTCAGAATCCCCTAGGTCTCTATTTTGTGGGTAATAAGCCTGCTGGCTGTTGCACAGGTGTTGCCATTAGAAACGTGCCTTTCGGAACGATGTCTGGCTGCAAGTCTTTTTATGAGGCAGCCTCGCGTGTTGGGATGACATAGGAGAGAACCAAGCTGTTGGAAGTCTAAGAGCGGGGGTCTGCGCAGATTCTTTGAGGTCATTATGTTAAGGCCATTGTTTTATAGTCTTGGAAGAGGAGAGTACAGTGCTGCCGGCAGGATCTGTGTCTCTGCGCAGGTCAAACACAAAAAGACAGCAGCATATATTTTCCCCAGTTGCATCAAGCTGTGGGGGTGGTAGAGGGCCTCCAGGAATGGAGATTCTCCCCTCCTCCTCTGCCCAGTATCTTTGCTCCAAAATTCGATGGGGTGAAATAATCTATGTATTCATGAATCACCTAAATCTGCTTTCTTCTCATATCAGCAGTTTAGAACTCTTTCATATCAGCAAAATATTAACAAAGGAAGGAACAAGAAGAGACTTCAGAGTTTAGTCATGAATTGTCAAAATATAAGGCACTTTTAATATGTTTTGACAGCTTGCTCTTAAAGTGCAGGATATGAGAGTAACCGTAAAAAGGTAATAAAAAAAAGGAGGTAGTGAAAATGAGGATTATAAACCACTGTTAAGGAAGAAAGATGGCTTAGCTCAGAAGTTTGATGTTTTTGTGATATGGGCATGCTTCTCTGAAATATTTCTGTTTATGTCTGGCCTCTCAAACCAGTAAGGGGTAGCCAAATTAGTCTGTCTGTCTGGGATATTGCCTCAAGACACGGGGTTGATGGTTTTTGGGTGAAGCCTTTGAGAAGCTCCAGCGACAGACTCTAGTACAAATGAAATAAGTGGAAGATCTCTGAGTGAGGACAGTAATAAAGAGCAACTAAGTAATGTACTGGCCTCATTTTTTAATATGACTGAACTGCTTAGAGGGGCCAAACCATCAAATAACTTTCTCTCACCATTGTTACCATCTTTGTGCAGATGACGTGGACAGATGCTAAAACGGTGCTGTGATGTTGTTTTCTGTAAATATTGTGCGTAGTGTCAACTTGTTGCTAAAAACAGAGAGGTTGTCCTGTGGTTGCGTTGGTTCTGCACTGTCTGTGGTGAAGTCACTCCTTAAATATGGCCGACCACCAACCAGCTTTTACCAGCTCATACTTTACAAGGCATTATGCTCCTGGAGAGTCTGGAGTTTGTCTGGTATCCTTTGTTTTTCTCTCTGCGATTGGTTGAGGCTTAACATATCTATTCCTGGGTATACTCTCTCCTAGGAAAGTCATTGCTGTGTAGATACACTGCCATTACCCCTAAGCAAAATAAGGAAACTGAACCACATGCTTCACTGCATGAATATACAGTGGGTCAATGGTAAGCTTCATAAAAGGCACAAGAAGATAAGTTATGATTTCTGAATAAAAGAGAATGTTGCAAGGAAAGAATTATTTTAGCCCAGCTGGACTCAGTTTGTTTTGCTTATTCCTCCTTAAAATAAATTTTATGATTTTTAATTTCCATTACACTTTTATAGTTTTCATATGGACCTGGACTTGTTGCATGGTTGAGGTTTTGAATCTAGAACAGACCTTTTTTTTCACCACTTGACCCCCACACTGTGCATACCCCAGAAACACATATGTAACAATTTCATGGCAATGTAACATTTATTGTGATGAAGTGCTCAGGGCGAGCTGTTGAAGTGTTCTTATTATCATGTGCGTGTCAAAGAGGCTCTCGCAAGTCTGCACCATGCGTGCAAGCCTGGAGGTCATCAGTCTTGGGTCCTGGAGGTCATTTTAACCAGCGATGACACTGATCATCGGAGCAGAGGGCAGTCCGTGACCCCGCTGCAGACAGAGTAATGATGTCACTGTCAGATTCCATGACCCTCTCCCTGTTCGTGATAAAGAAGTGGCTTGCAGTCGTTAGGTTTACATTTCCCACATGGGAATGCTCGAGCGAAGCTCCGCTTCATTAGCATTTAGCCGCCTCGTGCTGTGTGGTCTGCTTTGCATTCCCTGTGTAAGGCTAATTGGTATTCTTACGCACCACTCCAAGCTACCCCGGTTGAGGGTGGCTGCTGAAGCAGATTTACGATGATGACAGTAACATGTACTTACAGAGGCCCCGCAGACTGTAAATGAAGCAGACGCAACTTCTAGGGCATCAGTGTCCCTTAGCAGAGCATTTCCCGAGAGTTGTTGGGCCCATCCACCATTCCTTGCCCCCACCCCCACAGCATTCTCTGTCTCCCATATTTTTACCCCAAATGGGTGGGTATGAATGCCCCCCCCCCCCATGCAGCAGCAGCAGAAGCAGCAGCGGCCTATCAATCAGTTGCATTCAGTGGCCCCGCCCCCACATGGCTGGCTTTCGACAGCAGAGCCAACAGTCGTGGTCCGAACAGGGAATAAAGGTGCATTGTGCTGCGGGCCTATGATTGATCACAGAGGCCCTTTCTGTGAAACCCTGCGACCGGGGCAGTGTATTAACACGCCCCACTCAGCGACCTGCTGCGTCGAGCTCCCTCAAGCGCATGCTGGCGATGGAGAACCATCTGACATCTGCTGGATCACATTGCCCATTGTGAGAGGGACGGGCTGACCCGGCACAGATCTGCCCTCCATGTTGTGTCGTGTTGTTACTGAAGTCCATTTCCAAACAACTTAATAGTTATTTTGTGGTCTGTTACTGTAGTACAGTTATAGACCTGTAGGCCAGATGCCTGCTGTTTACCTTCTAGTTTATAGTTGACTCAACATTCAGATTCTGTCTACTGGCTGTATTATGGTCTATGGAGAGATTAGAGGATGGCTTGCATCTATGCCACAGGAGTAATTAGTGTTTATATGCCCTGTAATTGGTATTGGTTGGTTTCAAGGGTAAGAGCCGTGTGATTGCTGTCAGGTTTTCACACGTAAGACTGAGTTTCATTTACCAGAAATGGTAGTCAAAAGTCAGGAATGACTCAATATTTGAACTTTCAAAAGAACAAGGCATTTTGCTGAGTACTTTTCAAAACAGAACCAGTGAACCACATTAATGTCATTCTCTCTCTCACTCACACACACACACACACACTCGCACTCTTTTTCTTTCTCTCTCTCTCTCTCTCTGACTCTAACACTGACGCACACACAAGCACACGGATACACCTAATTTATCCCTACCCCATACAGTGCTTTGGTTCATTATAATTTGGTTTCCTTGGGGAGACAAAACAAACAGTAATTAATAAACAAATGCAAGTGAAAAAGTGTGACTCAGGACTTGTGGCTTGCTGGCAGCCTGCTTGGTTGGTGAAAAGAGCAGCAACTTGTTTGTTGTCTTGACATGGGTTTGTTTTGTCTTATAAGGGTTTAGTTTTGGCTGGGACATGGGCAAACCCAAGGTGAGTTCTGAGAACTATACATAACCATGAGTTGTTTTACATGCGGCATTCCAGTTCAAGGTCCCCTGTTTCATCCAGGTTTATATGACTGGAAAAGGGATTGACAATGACAAAAGAGGGAGGAATCGGAGCCACAGAATGTGTTGCATTCTCTCTTTTAATGTGTGGGCTGGCATAATGATGCTAGGCCCTGCATCAAGCCCACAGTGCCTCTGCTGAAGGTCAAAAACTATTTTGCCTTCATTTTTGGCTTAGGTTTAACTTGAGAAGGAACAAAAGCAAGTGAAAATATTAATCAGATTTGTAGCTGATTGTCACCTCACATGTAGTGAGTTCACATGTATATAATCATACATAATATATTACGAAAAGTGTATAAAGTTGTATGTATGTGAGTGAAATACATAGTATAACGTGGACTTTGGCCTAGTGTTGATGTTCAGCTGAATGTGAACCTGGTATAGAGCAATAGCATTTACAGTGGATGCAGCATTAGAAGAAAAGAGACATCCATAGGAATACTAATAACTGTCTTTTTTGGTCCACTCAACAGACTGGTAAAAGCATGGACTGAAAAGGGGTGTTGGGTGTTGGGTATAGTGTAAATGCATATGGAACTAGTTAGTCAGTTATATGAGATGGGTGAAGTGGGCCATACATTCTTTAGGGTGTGGGACTGCCCCAGCAGTGTTCCTATACAAACACTCCCAAGCAGCATGAAGGCCTAAAAGTTGGCATGGACACAAAGCCAGGATATTTTTTGTTCGGGGGTATGATGTACTGTGTTTGTGTATGTTTTCATGATCTGGGGCTGTAGATGGCTTTGCAGAAATCCCTGTGAATGCTGTATGGCACCTCTCTGCTTGAGCGTCCAGTGAGCTGGTGAGCTCTGCCTTTTGCCACAGCAAGGAAAAAGTGATGTCAGGACCAGGGTGCTGGCGGTTGCTGACAACGCTTGAGGAATGCCCTGCCCCCATAGTTGTTACTGTGGAAAGAGCGCTGCTTTCTGCTTGTGACACAGTGCAGTGTGTGGCCTGGAGAAGCCCTGGCTATGCTCTCTGGAACCCATCACAGCACAATCACTCACCACAGTCCTCAAAGACGAGCTCAACCATTCCGAGACGACTTCACAGGAGGAGAGTGGGGAGTCAGTGGTGAAAATGGGGAGTGGGGACGGCTGTTGTTGTGATATATATGTATATATGTTTTATTTTTATCTGACCGCAAGTCCCACAACCAAACCAAGCTTATTTACATTTTGTGTGATTATGTCGGGGGTGGGGGGGTTACAATTTCAAAAGTTTTTGTAATCACATCTGTAGTTTTCCACTTCAAGACTTCAGCACTAGCTTTGCTCTCTGACAGTGTCATAAATGTCTTTTTTCACTGTATTTTTGCTGTATGATGTGATAATTTTCAGTACGTTTACTCCCTTTTTTATTAGTTTTTTTTTTTTTTTGCGATATCAAATACTACCGTGTTTGACCTTGGGCTTTAGGCGGTAGCACAAAGAACTGCTCTGTCTTGTGTATGTGTCTCTAATCTCTCTACAGAGGCCAGAACCACAGAGAGAGGATTAGCTCCATACTTTTCTCCTTCTGTTAAAAGAAGGGAAAGGAAGAGATGAATTTCTTTTTTCAGTCTCACCATCAAGAGAAGAAGAGTGAAGTAAGGTCTCTGTGAAGCCTAGCTTATAGGATTTAGGTTTTTTTTTTCTCTCCAGGAGTCTTAATCTCTGCAGGAGCTGGTTGAGGTGCTGGATGTCAAGCAGGAATTATCTGGTTTTTTTTAATGGCTTTTAAAAGTATGATATATCAAGATATGTTAACCTTTTACCCGGTGTGTAGTGCAAATTATAAAAGGAACACTGAGTAAACTTCACTTCTTTCTTCTGCACAATTTTGCTGCCTGGCTGTGCGAATTTTCCTTATGTCAGCACACCCTTATCTTCCTGTTCTAAGAGGAAGAGTATTCAGCATTTGAGAATATGGAGAAATGTAAAAAAAGACGTGAGCATTTCTGCCACAGTGGTTTTTTTCTCATCATAAAATGGAATGCCTCATTTTTTCGTTGCCTTTAGAATCACACATCTCCTCCTTGGGTACATTTGGTGGAGCTGAAAGTGGGCCGACAATGAAGCGCAGAATGTCAGGACATGATTGTTCCGTGAGGAGCATTTGGGAGAATGGGGCCAGGATTCCGTACCCTGCAGCGATTCAGAATTCTACTGGCGAGCGCGTTCCTGTGCTGCACAAATAATAGGGTTTGTGTACAAGCAAATAGTTTTGTGCAGTGCACAACGGGAGCAACCTCCAGTTACCACTGAAATAGCATGAAAAGCCACAAGCCTTTACCAGCACATAACCATAGCTCAGTAGCAAGCAAGGCACAATGAGTGAACAGACTCTTCCATGCTTTGTTCCACTTTGTTGTAGAACTACAAAGGGAGTGTTTTTTTAAGCCAGTTATTTTTAACAACCAAACCCAATGCACTTATAATGTGTATAATGCTGGTGTAAAACATACAATTAAGCTATGCAGTAACGGGATATTGTTCAGTTGACAACGTTTTCATTAAAAGCAGTATTCTGCAGAGTCTCTGACCCCAGGGAGGAGCAGCATACAATAATAGAGCTTGCTTGCCCTTTGAAATGGAGTGCATGTTCCCTATTTTCTTGCAGTCTGTCTGTCTCAGTCAGCAGTCTTGTATGAATGTCTGCGTACAGTGAACTGTACTTCAGAAGTCAGCCTCACAGCCAGTGTTGAGTCTCTGGTGCCTTTTGAAATGTAGCCTTTCCTTTGAAATACATTTCAGGCATTACCATTGTGGAGGCCCTTTAGTCGTATCCAATAAACTAGCGCATATACATGTTTTAAGGCCTGTCCGTTTTTGAACAGGCACTGTATGTCTTTAATCCCTGTGTTAAGATAAGTGTGTTTTATATCTGCGGAATGAAGCATGGCAGTGATTGCTCTGTGCTCCTCATCTCCCATTTCCTGCTCTCCATGCATGAGACTTCAGAGGAATCAGCTGTCCACCTTGGAGTTTGTGCCCTCAATGACCGGCCCAGCATCCGATTTATAACCCATAACCATGACAACTACGTTCTTTGGCACTGGTCCAGGATCAGTGATTGCAGGGCCGATTAATTCATAAACCCTGGGTTTGTTGTTAGCTGAGGGCCTTAGCTCTTTCTTCCTGGCAACAATGCATGTCGTGCAGTCAGACCTGTTTGGACGAAGGGATTGCCTTTCAAAGCTGTGTCGTAGTCCAGCATTGTGGCTAGTACAAAGTTGCCATGTTGAAAGATAATTGTGTTATGTGGAAATTGTGTAGGCTATGGAACTGCAAGAAGAGGGTGTGTGTGTGTGTGTGTGTGTGTGTGTGTGTGTGTGTGTGTGTGTGGTAAGGGCAAGCAAAGCAAGTCTTAGGGGTCATGAGTCTTCTCAGAGGCAATATTGAAAGAGGCATTTCCGCTCTGGCTTGGCTGACTGCAGTGCTGACACCAGGAAATACTTTCTGCAGGACTCGAAGGAGGGAAGGGAGGCTGTGTGTTTATATGAGCAGGCGTTTGTGTGTGTGCGTGAGTGTGTGCATGTGTTTATATTTGTGTGTGCAGTGTGAAAACAGGAAAAACTTGAGGGAAGTTAATAGACTTGTACACTGTGCTCAATACATCGTAAAGCAAAATGAGATTTTCAGGCCAAGAGTCATGCTTATTTAAGGACAGGGGTTCTGTTGTGTCAGTCCTGCTAATTCTTGTATTAAATGGAAACGGATAAACTCGGGGTAGCAGTGTCAATTAGCCACTCTATTGTTGACCAAGTTATTTTCATACTCCTTTCATTGCGTGGTTCTTACTTACTATACCAGCCATTCAGAGCCTCACCACCAAGTTTTTTGTTTAAAAGTGCTGTGAGAAGGATGGCGCAACTGTTAGTCTGGAAGGACTTCACACGCACACACACACACACACACACACACACACACACACACACACACACACACAAACTGGAGACAGGAAATATTTGGAAAAGCTGCGGTCAGTCCAGACTTCAGGAATAACTCATCTAGGGAACTCTTGGTTTATTTTGGGATGTGTTGTGAAAGGCCCCAGGCTGAGGGGCTGTTTACCTTTCCTCCGTTCGTTTTCTGCCACATTTCTCCCGGCCACACCGACCCTCACTCCTGCATGGAGAATGGACTACAGAACACCCGGCAGGAACCTGCCAGCTGCAATTTGAACCTTGAGAAACGCCAGCCTGTAACACATTAAACACATTTAAGGCCTGCAGTAAGACAGGCTTACAAGCGCTCAGAGCTCAGGATCTGAAAAGAACAGATCTGTCTTGTCTTTTCTTTTTTTGTTTTTGGCAGGGGTTGTCCCCTTCCTGAGTATCTGTGCCTGTGACTGTAATATTTAATTCCAGGCCTGGATGGAATGTAAAAAAAAATGCATTAACTCAGTGACCTCATTCTTAAGCAGTTAAAGAGATATTGCTAACAAGACAGTGTGTGCTTACTGAATGGGAACAAAGATCTTTGCCTATTGTTGCTCTTGACTTGCTTTATTTCGGTCTGGTAAAGTCTGATATCCATCTCAATAACAACACAGAAGTGCAAGGAAAATACAAAGAATGGATCATTTTTGCTATCTAGTTAAACTAATGCCATACATTTCCTAAACATCTGTTTCAGGGATTGATAAGGTGTCTCATTTTGAAACCCTCTTTTTATTTAGGTTATTTAGAAAATATTTTTCCCCTCCCTTTGACCTGCTTCCCCTTCACCATGCTCTGATTACCGTGCTTGACTTCTGTTCCCTATCAGAGTTTATGCCCAGGGTCAACTTGAAGACCTGGTAAGAATATGGATGTTTAGAAGTGACCTATGATTGTAGACATGAAAGCATTAATTTTTGTGGCCTGACATCTGCATGGTTGTCATGGAAGCCACACCCATTTAGTGGAATGGTCACAGCTCAGTCACAGCTCATGCAATGGTGTCTTTCTGTTGTCTCAGGATGCAGTTATTCTGCTGCTTGTCATTCTTACCCCACCAGCTCCACCCTCCAATCTCCTCCCTTATAGCGATGAATCACGCAAGGGTTGAATTCTTAATGGCAGTTGGTACTGACAAAACAGGGTCACTTGTTGCTTTTGAAAATGTGCAAAAAAAGAGATTTTTACCTAATAGAGAAGCTTAAAAAAAGGATCTGGTACCATTGTGGCTGAGTGGTACTTGAGTCTTTGTGGCTTTTGAACCATTGGTACATCATTGGCTCTGTCATTTTTCGTGACAGCCATCGCCAGGACTTTGAATTTCTGAGCAGAATTCTGCAGCTTGTTCAAACATGCTTACACAGCAGCACGTAACGCAGATTTCCCAATGGCTCCAGCCTCTTATTGAGCGGTGTGAGCTGAGCCTGGTTTCCATAACGCAGACAGTGTTGTGTGTTTAAAAGGATTAGAAGGCAGGTGTTTTAACGGGCATGTTGAGGCCTGTTTTTTGTGGCTAAGTGCAGGGCTGTACCACTGTCAGAAAACACAAGGTCAAGTTTCAGTCAAGGATATAGGAGAATTATATTGCATTATCATATTGTATTATATTACATAATTTTTAAAGAAAATTATCCTTAACAGCTTAAAATTAATACTTATCTCCATCCATAGAATCAAATGGGTTTTTCTTATCAGAGATACTGAAATAAAATATCTCTCTGGTGCACCAGTCGTATCTCACCTGGACTTGCATCCGGGTCCCTGGTAACCAGCTGGCCTGCCTGTTGCGGGCACATTCCAGTTTGCTGCGTGACAGGCCCAGAACAGCTCGGCTTCAGCCCAAAGGAGTCACGCTGCAGTGACCTCTCCGGTCTTTACTGAAGTAAACAGTGTCTCTGCGATATGCATGATTCATGCAAGTCTCACCCTTCCTGACACTGCTGGAGGACTCTTCCAGTAAGCGTTCTGGTATGGCATGGTGACCATAACCGCAGTGTTTAATTTGATCACTCTCAGCTTTTCCACCCCATCAAAACACTTTTTGCCTCCTCGCCCTAACTGAGCGTGCCCACTTGAAGTCTTGAAAAGCACTTGCGGCATTTGAAAGAGTTCCTCCAAGGATAATCTGGTTTGCTGCTTGCTGTATTTCAGAAACATCTTAAAGTAGCAAGAATGGGTTTGCATTTCCTGTTTCTCTGAACTAAAACTATTTTCTGATCATTTGAAGTTAAAATAAGCAGACGTGTGTAATTCTCAAAGTGCAATGTGCATTGCAAAGTGCGTTCCTCAGTTTGTTTATACTGAAGTTAAATTCTTTGGAATTCCTATGTGAGGGAGATGGGATTAAATAGGGAGTCACAGAGCATCTCTGCCTGGAATTTTGAACCTCAGTACGCCTTTGCTGTCCCTCTGCTGGCAGATATGAGGTAGTCTCACCCTTTTTTTGAGCAACCTTCAGTTGGCTTCTTGTGGATTGTTCAGTGAGTTTATTAAAAAAAAAAAAAAAAAAGGATAAGAATGAGTGCAGAGGCTCTCCTCTTATACCCATACCCAGTGGAATATAGCTAAAATCACAGGACACCTGGATCATATTAGCAGTATGCTGTAAAGTAAGGCATGACTGGTGTTTTCATTTCAGAGGGGCCTACCAAATGAGTAAGCTGCACTCTGGAATTCTCACGCGAGTTCCAGTACCTGCTCTTGAAGCATGAATGGTGCTTTTGCAGCAGGTTGGGCGGACACCAGATGTCCTGCAAAGCCTGGCAGTGTTTGGTTTGATGTCTTATGTAACTATAGACGATAGCCAGTCTCGCAGCTCCTCTCTCTGAGGCCTTGGACAAGCAGACTCTTTCTCAGCCTGCACAATTCCAGCTCAGCCCAGCAGCTTTCTACAACAGCAGTCAAATGGCATTTGGCTGTAGTGTAACAACTAATGCTTTACCCTCCCTCCTTGGTCAGGCCTTGTGACCTAGCACTGTCTGGTTAAGTTTGGTAATCAAATCCTGTGCCAATTGCCTGTTTTAGTTATATACCATGCCTTCCATCTTGCAGGTTACCTCAGTAAGCCGTATGACCACAGCAACTAACTCTTACCACTGAGTATTTGCAGCTGCAGTGTGATGTAAGATAGCAGCTCTTTGAGAGCTGCCAGAGGGGTGAGAGGACCTAGAAGTGGGTGGAGATAACCCACTTTATCAGCCTGAGGTCATCTGTAGCTCTGGTCTGTGGCAGGAACCCAGGAGACAGGTCCCAACCGTTCCCCTTGTTATCCTCAGATTGGTCATTTCCATCAGCTGTCTCTCTCCCTTTCCCTTTCAGGTCCCATAAAATTGACTTGAGTTCAGTCCATAACATTTTTGTTCAGTAGGACTGGATCTGATGAGTTGTTTCCAGTCTGTAGCTGTTATTCTCTCCATTCGTTTATTATGCTGTCAAAAGGCATCACCATTTGCTGCTCTTTTGGCTGGCTGAAGATGTTACTGACGACGTATGAATGTGTTCATTGTAAGGTCGTGAACAAGTGGTGAGAAAGCTTGTAGTGGCGTTGAAATCGCATTGGCATTGATGCACAATCCTAATTACAGCTGTCTTCCCCCAATGAAGAGCTTTCCTTGTTTCAGACCCTGTATCTTATGGGATCTGGCGTATGTTGCACCTTTGGGATTCATCTGTGTTTGAACAACGATTATCACTGCTGTAAGGTTCTGCTTCCCAGGCATGGCCAAATATGAGGTCCTCGTCTTTCAACTACTCATAGCCTTCAGATCCACATGTGTGTTTTTCTGCTTAGAAATGTCCTTTTATTTTGGTTGCTCAACCTGTGCAGTGAAGTGAATAAAGTTACCCCTGATGTTCCTCTAAGGGAGAGGAATGTGCTGCGGACACTGTGTTCATAATGTTGTAAAACATGGTCATGGTCAGCCAGTGGCTTCTTGGCTGCCGTGTGCTGGCCTGGACATGCATGTTTTCGAACGCGCCACGGTGACCTCATTCACATGCAGCCTCCTGTGTGAACACGCCCGTGTTGATCGCCCCCGTTTTGTGTCTCCTCCCTACAGGTCATGGGGAGTGCCACTGCGGAGAGTGCAAATGCCATGCCGGCTTCGTCGGGGACAACTGCAACTGCTCCACGGAGACTGCACCCTGTCTGTCGGGTGACGGGAAGATCTGCAGTGGGCGGGGCGTCTGCGTCTGCGGGCGGTGCCAGTGCACTGAGCCCGGCGCTTTCGGGGACACCTGTGAGAAGTGCCCCACCTGCCCTGATGCTTGTGGCACAAAGAGGTTTGTATTGGTCTGTCCAGACACAATCCCACAATCCCCTGTTCAGGCACCCAGTGTCAGAATGCACTGCTTAAACAGGTTTCAGTTACTTCTGAACACAATCCCATAATGCCCTGCTGAAAAAGGCTTCAGTTTTAGCACCTGATTAGACCTTAGGAATGATAAAATTCCATCTAGTTCCAGTGTACTTTTAGTAACTGGTGTAGTAATTTAATTGAAATGTGTTGCTTTCTTTGCAGCTTATATAGCATCATGCTCATCATGGTATGTTCACTATTTTTTAAAAAGTAACAGTTAGCTGTGCTTTGCTTAAATCTAATCAGGTCTTCTGGCTCATCCAGTGCTTAAAACGTACTATGATCTTGGGCACCTGGATGGTGTTAATGTAATTCAGTACTTTTATCTCACAGATAGTAATCATAAATCAAAAAATTAGCAGTTAACTAAATTAATTTATGTAGGGAATTCTGACAATTAAAAAGAAGTGATTTCAAAATACCTTTCTTTGAACAAAAGGCAATAGCCACCCAGTGGACAAAATTTTCTGGCAAAAAATGTCTAAAAAAATTAATTCACCATTGAGCAAGTTTGTATAAATAAACATCATCATACTATTTTACTGGCAAGAATGAATGTCTTGAAAATGAGGTCAAATATAATACACAACAAAGCTCAAAGTGTGGGGTAAGGCATGGAGTGAACAGCACTCCCAAAAGCAGTGCTACATACTGGCAGAGGTCTTGTTTTACATATTTATTGTCTGTATATTTAAAACCAGTAGAGGTTAATGCTAACATGTTTTGACTTGTTACTTTTCGTCAGAGCTCTGAGGACTGTGATTTGCTCAAGGAAAGTGCTTGGAGGAAGGCTAACTAGTCGAAACGTGTTAGTGTTTCATATCTTTATTGTCAAGATATTAATCTGATAATAAGATAAGACGTTTGCATTAAGTTTTGAGCAGACATCCTCAGGCTAACCACATGAGTTGATTTTTTTTTTTCCTTTTTCCCATCTGAACCTCCCCCACAGACTCTAGATGAAGCAGGTTGCACATGACTCCTCGGTTTTACGTGGAAACTAGCATTTTTTTTTATTTTTTACACTGATGCCATTTACAGATATGATGCCATTGGAGTAATGCATGGAATCATTGAAAATGATTTCAGGAACCATTAAGTAACCAGCCAGCCTAAGAAACATCACTACAGACTAATGAATTCAACCACCTTACCCATGATTTTTCCCAAGTAAGGCTGAATCATGTCAATTTAGGCCTATGGTTGTAGCCAGTAATGACATAGCTCAGACTCAGACTGTTAGTCTGGAAATGGACAGCTGGACAATAAATATGTGCTGGGAGACTTAATTATTCGGCCCCAAATCAGTATATCAAAAGACCAATCCCCCATCAGTAAGGTGACAGCCCTCATCTGTCAGACAGTCTTTGTCAGAGTAAATTTTATGTGAGTTATTACTTTTTCCAGGTCACACTTTTTCTCTGTCACTGTTACCCCTAACCGTCCTGTTCCCATTGCACCAGCTGGTTTGCATTAGGCACGTTCAGTAGCTTTAGAGAGGCTGTCACGCATATGGGTGCATTCTGTGGGTCGCTTTGAGCAGCCTGCCTTTACCCCTAGCCCTGACCCTGGGGTCAGACCCAGAGCACACTGGTTACTCCTGAACCCAGGATTAAATCATCAGGCTGATGTGAAGATGGCACACCTGCGAATGCTCATGAATGTGAATACGGCCCTGTCTGACCATGTTGTCCCCCCCCCCACCCCCTCCAGGGAGTGCGTCGAATGCCGGCTCTTTGGCTCCGGGAGACTCGCTGACAACCAGACTTGCCAACGCCTGTGCAAGGATGAGATTGTCACCGTGGAGACGCTGAGTGAGTACACCTCTGTGCAGAAGCACATTAGGCATGAAGTAAATACAGGATCTATGCAGAGGGAAACGGATGGCTATAAGTACTCTTCAGTGTCAGTGACATCTGTGATATTTTACTTTTGAATTCTTTTGAATTTGATTTTGCACCCCGCTTGCTTTTCCTGACATGTTGATGTGATTTATTTCCCTGTTATTGCAATGTTGGAGACAAAGAATTTGTTGGCTCCCCTACATGGCCCAGTGCACGTACACACACACACACACACACACACACACACACACACACACACACACACACACACACACACATACACATGGACATAGCTTCAGATGAGTTATTTGTCCTTACTGCTCAGGTCCAGAGACTCCCTCCAATTAGGTCAGCCTGTTCAGTGCCAGCTCAGAGCTCCTCTCTCCCTTTCAGAGATCAGCTGCATTGCTTGGCTCCAGTTCCAAAGAGAGCACAGCTGTATCTCCCTTCAGTCCCTCTGCCCTTCTGCAGGCCAGGAATCCACAGGCATAGAGCATAGGAGCTGTAAAACACTGACACAGCTCCAGTTCAGCTCTCGCCTGCTAAAGTCTATGTCTGACAGCTGCCAGTGTGTCATTGTGTCTATAACCAGAGTATTGTAGCTTGCACCATTTGTGTGTAGGTCCTGAGTATGGTCTGTGTGCACTGAATGCATTTCTACCACTGTAGGTTATCAGAGAATCTCATCATTTTATTTATATGTACATGTCTGAGTGTGTATGTGTGTGTATATATGTATATGTAAATAATATTTTATTTAAAAAAATAACATGGCAATTTATGTGATAAAATGTGTAGAGTGAAAATATATATTTTTAAACGAATTCTAATAACCAAACAAACTGTGAGCAGGTAGTGTAGACAAATGGGGCAGCGTGGTATGGAAGACACTGCTGACAGTGGAATGCAGCTTCATTTCTTTTTTCCCTAAACCCTGCAAATGCACCCCTTGGTGCTCAAGGAATGTTACCCCTACACTTTTGTGTGAATCTTGATACTCCATTTCCCCTCGTCTGTGGCCACGTGCCTATAATTACCTTAAAAAAACACCCTGACAATTGGCTGTTGTTTCTCCATCATTATATGGTGAGTGGCAGTCTGGGTTTTGCAGTGTGAAGCTGATTTTATCTCTTCTCCGATAGCACATATTAGCATGCAGTCACCATGAGACCTCTCATTTTATTCTTTGGGTTCAGCCTGTTTAAATACAGTCTTCCACACACCAAACCCACAAACATAACAGAACTCAATCTGCCACCTCCCTCGATATAACTCTGCACATATAAATGTGCATATAAAAGTGAGGCCTGCGTGCAAGAGATCTTACCAAAGCTTTCTAAATGGATGCATTTTACTGCAGTGAAGGAATTTATGGCTGGATTTTTTGCATTTTCTTTACATCCCTCTCTTCTGGAGGTTTCTGGACTTGGCACTCATGGCAGCCTGACTGCGTCTGTTGATTTGGGGCATGTGAAATTATTTAAGACCCCCTCCAGTCGCCCGTTGCGCCTCCTTTTTCCAGAAACGTTGAAGTTGTTGAAGAATGCCGTTTCATAACGCGGCCTGCTATTTCAGACATCTGACTTCTCTAATGGACTCCACATGTGCATTCCGGAAACTTCACGCTTGGGGAAGGGGGGGGGGGGTCTGGGTGGTGTATGCTGACTCCTCAGTCCCTGGGGCTGTCAGAACTTCAGTACGAATCAAAATGCAAGAGGAGAGGACGAGTGTATGTCTTTTTTGTGGAATTTGACGATTTGTCCAAAAGTGATTTCAGCACAAACGGGAGTCTCTTAGTGTGATAACAGATCCTGTTGTTGTGGACAGATGAGTGTGTGCGTGTGTGTGTGTTTGGCCTCTTTAAGGCTTCAGTTTTTATTGCAGGAGCCATGGTATCTCTTTTCCCTCTTCTCTCAGAGTCAGATGACCCTAGTGCTGTTCTGTGCCTGTATAAGACTGAGAATGACTGCGTGATGAAGTTTACATACTCTGAGCACGCTAATGGCCAGTCAGTGCTCACTGCCCTTAAAGAACCAGGTCAGTACCCAGCACACGTCAATGAATCCTTAAAGGGAAACACAGATGATGTTACTGTGAAACAGATGAGTGTTGCCAGTGAAGTAAAAGGGTGTGTGGGTGTGTGTGTGTGTGTGTGTGTGTGTGTGTGTGTGTGTATGTGTGTGTGTGTGTGTGTGTGTGTGTTTGTGTGCGTGTGCGTGTTTTTGTGTGCATGTGTTTGGGTGTCTGTGTGTGCATGTGCGTGCGTGCGTGTGTTTTGGGTGCGTGTGTGTGTGTGTGTTTCGTCTGCTCTCCCATACAGAGTGTGCCGGGGCTCCGGATGCCCTCACCGTGCTGCTGGCAGTGGTGGGCAGCATCCTGTTGGTGGGCATCGCGCTGCTGGCCGTCTGGAAGCTCGTCATCACCATCCACGACCGGCGGGAGTTCGCCCGCTTCCAGAGCGCACGCTCGCGGGCACGATACGAGATGGTAAGAGAGAAAGGCAGGCCGGGTGACTCATCACAGGGGTGTGGCTCCATTGAAAACAGCAGTTATTCTATCTGGGTCAGCTGTACCCAGTGGCTATTGTGGTAGAGTCAAAAATGCTATTGCAAGTGCCCCTTTCCCACCATTACAAGGCCAGTTATCAAGGGTTCTAATGATTTACCTACTTCATCAGATGAATAAAAGAAATACTGTGTGGCAGTGCAGTGTAGCTATTAGAGTTTGACTGTGGGCTTAAGTTCTGGGTGGCATGCAGCTGTTTCAAAATTTAGCGGTTTATATACTGCAGTAAAATATAGTCATTTCCATGGACAAGACGTGTGATGGTTAGTAGTGTATACAGCCTCAAATGGCTGATATATGTAAAAATCAGACCTAGCTCATCCTGTGAGGTACTGTTTAGGTTTGTATCATCTTAAATTTGGACTGTTCCAGTGCTAACTGTGATGCTAACATCAGCTCCACAGAAACGTGAATCAGTAGGGATGTCCTAGTCACACCCCTAAACAGCATCCACTCCTGGCACCCACACTCTGCCTGCACAGAGGAGCATGTGAAGCTCGTCCCTCTGACTCATGTCTGTGCAGGCTGGGCCTGTGGACTGCAGTGTGAAAAGAAGCCACATGCTTGACATCATCTGTTTCAGACGGAAGCATTGCTTGTCTGCGCTCTCCCTAACTCACAGAGGGAGGTGAATATGAGGCAGCTTGGGAAAACACTGGGCAGTCCAAATTAGGAGAAAATGGTGGGAAGGCATTTTAAAAAAACACAAAAAAACGAATCAGACCCACTGGGCTGCAGAGTTCCTGCAGCAGGACTTCCTCTCTGGGATTGTGGTTTGTTGTCTCTCCCCGCATGCCAACTGACCTCTTCCCTCTCCCCTCCCTGCAGGCCTCCAACCCCCTGTACAAGCAGCCCATCTCCAGCCATGCAGTGGAGACGGTCTTCAACATGCACAGCAAGTCCTACAACGGAGCGGTCCACTGATCCCCCTGCCCGGGGGGGAGGGAGGGGCGGGGAGCACAGCAGGACTGGCTCAAAGAGAGACAACCTGGAGGGGGGAGACCACCAGCAGACATGCCCATCTCTGAAAACCGAGAAATTAGTCCAGATATGATCCTCTCTGTTCCAAGGGACGAGGGGCCTTTTCTTCTGCCGGCAAAAATGGAACGAACCTGGGTCGCCTACTCGGAGGTCACATGACTTGTGCAAGATCCCGGCCCATATGACTGTGAGCATGTTTGCCCTGTGACATTCATCTGACCCGACAGACAAGAGGGGGAAAATAAGTTATGGCCTTCTGGATTTCATTGGGCAAGACAAAAACAGAATGATCTTGGAAGATTTTCTGAAAAACAAACTCTGTAAATGTGTGTGTTGTAAATGGAAAGAACTTGGAGAAAGAATAACCGCTTTCTTTGAATTACCTTGCCAATTTTACACAAATCATAACTCTTCCTTTTTAGCCGTGATATAAATTGTACAGATGTTGAGGCGGTGATTCTTATATGTATATATTTTTCAACTTTGAGAAGGCCTTTGTTGCAAGCAACTATGCATTGTTTTTTTCTTAACAAAAGTAAAACGACTGTTTTGTACAGCACCAGGATTCCTCCGACTTCATAGACGTATGAAATTATATTCAATGCTGATCACATCAGCATTGTGGTACTAACATAAAAAAAGCAAGTTTTCTTACCTTTTTTTTTCACAGCTGATGGTAGGATTCAGACAGATGAAGTAAATACAAAGCCACAATGTGTCATTTCCAGCATCCCTCATGTTTAATATCACTATGAACTCTCTTCTGAGATTTCTGGTTCTATTAAATCTGACCCTTACAAGGGGAGAGGGAGGTAAGAGTGACGAGGGGAAGTAAATCACAGTTGCATGCTTCCTCCCGATGGGGGAGTCGCACAGAGCATACAGCGTAAAGCTTAGACTTATGAAAAACGAGGGGATTTAACACCTGGAATGGCAGGACTCCAGGTGTAACACATGCACAGGTCTGTATTTTTGGCTAGAAGGGGGTGGGCAGAGTCACCCCTGACTGGAGGTTAAGGTCTGTGTGTTTATTTTCTTAAACCCCTGTGAGATTTAAGGTGTGTGTGTGTGTGTGGGGGGGGGGGGGAATGGGTGTGTGTTTTTTTTTTTTTTTTTTGTGTGAGTGTGTGTTTGTGTGTTCACGAGTGAATGTGCATGGGTGTGTATGTGCGTGCGCGTGCGTGTGTGTGTGTGTGTGGGAGAGTGTGTGTGTGTGTGTGTGTGTGTGTGTGTGAGAGAGTGTGTGTGTGCGCACATGCTCACTCTGCCGAGCTCAATGGGGTGGAAGCACAGAGGGCCCTCAGTGATGCCTTAATGCAATAAAAACACAGGAAATGACCTCACAGCTGAAAATCATCCTGCCAAAGGATACTTCACTTTCTTCCTGTTTTGTTTTTCTTTTGGCTTGGGTTGGGTGGGCTACTGGAGGCACTATTTTTGATAGAGATGTACAACATGCATTTGTGTCTATGAAATGATATTGAATACAGAGCAGATATATTGGTAATAAATGGATGACTGAAAGATCTTGCCCTGTGAGTTCTTTTACGAAACATCTTTAGAATGTGTAGGTTTGATTCTCCTGAGTATTTATTTCTTTCTTTATAGCTTTCCCTGTGAACAGTTCCATCATAGTCTATCAAAGTAAAGCAAAGAAGAATTACAGGAATATTCAGTCTTGGCTCACAGACACATCTTGTACATCATATTAGATAACGTAAGACCAGACAGGACAGGAAGCTGTAGGAAATTAATTTCAAGATCTCTCAGGCGTCTGAAGCTTGAATGGTCGACTACCATGACCTAGATAATACCACAAACAGCGGGGCTTGCTTACCGTCCAGCAGTGGGAAGGAAATCAAAGTGAAAGTCAAGTCCAGAAAACCTTTTGAGTAGCAGGAATAAATTAGGAGGCAGGGGTTTGGTGGGGGGGGGAGGTCTATGGGCTGTGGCCCAGCTTCAGGTGGCTGGCCAGCTGTGCCTGAGCCCTCCCCTCCTCACCAACCCACACACAAAATTATACATGAAAACATACCCAGTTCTTCCTGCTGGGGTTCGCTCCTTGTAGTCAAATGCTTAACAGATCCAGCCCTGACTGATTTTGGGGAGGGGGTGGGAGGTGGTGGCTCACACTCCCGCCGCCTCCACGGAACCGGATGTTCCCTCTCACGTCTGGACTCGTTTAAGGCCTGGGTGACACCGACCCGCGCCTGACTCTGGCCTCCTCGCGTGGGTTATTTGGGCCAATCGGTGAGCTCATAAATCAGGGGGCCCCCGGTCGGAGGGGTCTTTGCTCTTTCTTAGGGCCAATGGGGACTGCCAGAGTGTTCAGGCAGATGTGGGGTCCCGCACAGAGGAGAGCCTGTCTTTTGGCCTGGAAAACTAGGTTAGCGTGTTAATTGTTAAGTGAGCCAGGATGCCCTGGAAATGAGGCCGAATGGGACGTGCTCCGAGAACGAACGGGAGTGGAATCTTTACCCAAATGAGGGCCCGAGAGGCAGGAATCCAAATTAATGTATGCTATCAGGCTGGTCGCCAACAATTCCAAATCCCCTCTAATTGCCTGAATCAATACTTAATTATCATCAATTGATTTCTTTGTTTTAAAAGATGCACATGCAAAAAAAAGAAAAAAAAGAAAGCATTGCCTATTGGGTGTGTCGAGAACAGCTGCTGGCGGTGAGGGGTTGCGGTTGATTGATTTGTGTGGGATGGACGCAGAGCATGAATCTGTCACTGGGGCACCACCATTCTGGGGTGAAGAGGAAGGGAGTTAGGGAGCGCTGTTATACAGACAGACTCTCTTAAGACTTCCCCAGCTGTTTTTTTTTCCTTCTTAGGTGGGGGCTTGGGTTTGGTTAGGGGTGAGATCATCGTAAATCTGTGCTGGGTGGCACCGTGTCAAAGCAGGACGGAGTCCAATCTCTGCTAATGAGAGGGCCTGGTGTATGGGAATGTGGGTTTGCCCTACCAGGCCTGCTCCCTGAGCTGCAGGCTCACCATGGGTAGATAAAAGAGTACTGTCACCAACAGGAACAGACCCATAAACACTGTGTTTGTGATTGTGTATGTGTGTGTGTGTGTGTGGTAAATGGGTGTGAAAATGGCTTCCCTCTGGACCCCTGCCGCCCTGCCTCACTTCACACCACTGTGACAGCTAATCCCTGCTGGGGTGTCCCCACTAGATTATGTTTCATCTCTCTTTCTCTCTTTCTTTCCCCCTCCCTCTCAATTTTCAATTTTCCTTCTACTCTGTCACAAATAAGTAATTAACTAACTAAAATGAGGAATGAGGTGAAAATCTGTATGTGACCCTTTTTAACTGTATCCCAATGTAAACCTGTGAGTTTAGTGAAAACACATTTCCTCACAGTGAGGTACTTTGCCATCTGCTCTCATCTAATTGATCTCTATCTCTTGCTGAATCTCCTCTGAAGGGAGAATTCATTAACTGGCACTTACCCTGCAGGGATATACATCCTGTCAGAAACTTGTAGTTAGTAAGACTGATGTTTTTCATTCCCAGGAAACATTCTCTGTGATTGCTCTTTCATTTGTTGAACAATCGTTTATCCCCTTTGTTTTTTTCCCCCCTCTGAATTGGAACGCCCAAGCGCATATGCAGGCCCACACTAATGTTCTGCGAGGAGCATGCAGCCAGCAGATGCTTCTTCTCACTCAGCGGTCCGCAAACTGAGCTGCACAGTCTCTGCTCCCAAGGACTGTACCACAACTATATCTGACAAAGACAGAATTTGGGTGACCAGTCGATCAGCGGCAGATCAGTGGAAGATCAGCGTTATATCAGCGGTCACTCTTGTGCAATGTAGGGGGGGTCTCCTCCATATGAACCTCCCCTTCCCTGGATGACTCTGTGATAAACCGAGTAATCCTGCAGGACTCTTGGCTGTGGTCAGATTTGAAAATGCACTGAATGGCGCGACACTGCGCTGACAAGCAGTGCTATAGCAGACATGCCACTTTTCAGGCGTTCCAGGCCTCACAGTCATTTTTGCTCATATTGAAGGGCTAAACTAATCCAATGCAGTCGGATGCAAGTCGTACAGTCAACAGCAAGCAGTGATGGATAATGCTCATTCATAATCCAGTCAAAACATTTTTTTATCGGGGAAGGGGGCAGGGTTGGGGGCAAGTGTTGCATGGATTATTGTTTGTGTATGCTTGCAGACTTAGTGGTCTTTGAATCATGTGGATGGATCTTCATATTCACTGATGCCACATGGCTCATACGAGGACACAGCTGCGACCAGTGTGCTGGACCGCATATTGATTATTTAAATGGGAGTAAACATGAAGTGTTACAGTTCTGCAGTTTTTTCAGACCTCTTTAAATAGCTCTGCACTGTCGTAAGTGTACAGTTATTTACGCT
Organism: Albula goreensis; assembly: GCA_022829145.1. Lineage (NCBI taxonomy): Eukaryota > Metazoa > Chordata > Actinopteri > Albuliformes > Albulidae > Albula > Albula goreensis. The sequence goes on along the minus strand of CM040761.1, from coordinate 17,930,151 downwards.
AATTGCCGCTCCGTGACTGAAGTGTTCAGATGAAACAGAAACCAGAGGCAGGTCTGGTACTCCACATTCAGGGTTGTGAACCCCTGGATTGACACATCAGTGATGCAGCTAGGTGCTCGGCCCCACTGTGAACTATGACCCCAGCACACTAACTCCAGATTACATCTTGACTCCGAGCCAAACACCCATCAATGGTGACCTAAGGTTAACGGTCCTTAAGTCACTGCCTCCTCCTTTCATGTCTCTGATGTGGTTTTGCTTGCTTCCAGGGTTGCTCTCAGTTCTGTCTTGTACTTACACCTCATCTTAGATCTCTTTGCATCTTTCACTTGAACCATTATCTGACAAAGCTGACATTGATCTTGAGTCAGTTCTAGGTCAGAGACAGAATGTATACACTCAAATGCCTGTAGTCTGGACCTGATTCTTCTGTTTTAACTCAATGAGCATGTATGAATAATGTATACATGCATACAGACACTCACACACACACATTATATATAGTATATAAATTATACAATCTTTTGGCATTTCTGAGGGAGACGGGATGAAATGTATGCAGGGAAAAACATACATTTTTTTAGAAAAATTCCTTTGCTGCACTGAATAAATTTTATGATTATGCCTTGCCCTTGCCAAAAACTTGATTCAGTTTAATTTAAGCTTTATTATAAAGAAAATGCAAATAAATTCAAACTCAGATGTGATAAAGGTTTGCTGAAGGCATCAACACTGCGTTCTATTCAGTCCTATGCGTGGGGTGTGATTGTGCAACAAAATTGAGCCAATTAATTCACATTTTTCTCAATTAACTATTGACAGGAAATTTAACTGTTGCTGCAAACACAGCTTCTCCTTTTCACCTCTTTGAGAGGATTAAAAAAAAAAGACATTTGGCAACTTGTGTCCCGTTGGGATTAGAAGGTCTTTATGATGCAAATGCTTTGGGCAAACTATGGCCTAGTTCCCATGTCCATCTCTGGTGACACTGCAGAGAATGGAGGGGTTTTCGCACAGGCAGTGTCATTTGTTTACCCATTACTAGGCTACTCAGTTGGCACCCGTGCGCTGCCATGCATGTCCCACTGAGCTTTCATGGCCCATTGTGAGTCCCCTGATGCGGTTGGGAACCATATTGCTCAATTAGCCCACTTCTATGCTCGAACATGTTAGCAATTCCCTCCCATTGAAGTCACATACCCCTATCGCAAGTTAAAATAACCCAATTAGCTATCAGACTTGCCACGCTGTTGTCACTTGTTGTCCCTCTCCCAAACTTTTGATATGAGCATGATATACCTGCAAGAATCCAAGTGTGTGAACAGCAACACTTACAATGAGATTGAAAACACCCATTTTAGCTGTACTGCTCACTGTAAATATAAGTTGTGTCTAACTGTAGTAAGGTGAAACAGATGATGAGAGGCCTTAAAATAATGATCACAGTGGTAGAAATGTTGAACCTACTAATTAGAACATGCCACTACATTCTTTTGGATTTATTTTCTTTATATTTTGAATTCAGCAGGCTTGTGTTAACAGGACTGTATGTAATACATATGTTATCTGCCCATTCTCCATTATAACCTCTCTCCCAATATAACTAATTTAATCTTACATATAGGAAGGATGGTCAAGGGAAAAGAAGTTAATTAGGAGTAACATTTTAAAGACAAGACTGAAATCTTCCAGGATGTACTTCACATCCACTCCTGATCCACAATCTAAATCACAGTGTGAGCCGAAGAAATTTAGAATTTTTTTGTTGTATGTCTCCCTCTGCAGGCATTAATGAGATATATTCATTTGGGAATATTGTCTTTGTAACAGACATATAGAATATTTGCCTAGACTTTGCTGGTGTTTTGAGACCACAGACTACATCTAACATAGATGAATGATTGGTTAGTCTAACCAATGATGCTTATGTGTGTTCCTCGTTATCTTACTGTGAGGAAACTGGACCGTGCGGCTGACCGACTAGTAAACACAAGTGGTAAACTCAAGATACTTAAATGATATCTGAGTTTGCTAGCTGTGATGTTAACTGACCTTTTGCCCAACTGAAGCATGAAGCATGGCAAAACAACCATGCCCACATATTTTCTAAATGAGGGTTTTCATGCAGCTCCAGTTTTTCAGCATCTGAAAGGATCATACAGAGCTTGAATGAACCATCAGACTAATTGTTCCATGGACCCCCAACTCTGAATGACCCTGCAGTGCTAAAACAGCTTGTTTTGTGAAAAGGTGAAACAGTAGGATACTCAGTTGTATGTCGCCCTCTGCTGGACTAACAGAGGAATTGCAGGTCTGTGTTATATTAAAACATTTTTATGCAAAATCAATAACTAATCATATTTGCTTTGGTTTGTTCACTAATCTGATCTTGACAGGCTAAAACTGTTACATGTAGATAAAAAAGATATACTAAACCTAATCTAATAAAGTGCTTGCTGGTAGATTGTAGTATCTTTCCCAATTGCAGTTCATATTTCAGCAATGCATACATCAATGAAAGGTAAAAAGGCTTTGTCTGGTGTCAGTCATGATAGATTTCACTTTATTGATCTGAGGTCAGCAGGAAACAAAACTGAATGCAGACATGAAGAATGTGACTCATCACTAATGCAATATGCATCCATTTGTTTCTTCTGCTTTTCTGCCAGCTGAGAGTACCACCTTCAGCTTGGCACTGGCCCATTTCAGGATGTTATGTCATTGAATTGCGGTGGGCATGCAACTCAGTAAAAACAACTTGGAACAAATGTTCCCTTATCCTCTCATCCAGAAATTCTTGAGAAGTTATTGAGGGGGTAATTACTCCCTGTCCTGGAAAAAGGCAACCGCATAACCCAAGAATCCTTTGCAAGAAAGTGGATTTTTTTTTTTTTTTTTGGAAGCTGAAACTGTTGTGGGATGTGTGCATGTATTTAATAAGTAAAATGTCAAAATATTGTGTGTGTGTGTGTGTGTGTGTGTGTGTGTGTGTGTTTTGAAAGAAACATTATGAAATGTTTTTTTTTTATTTTATATATTATTATATTTTTATGTATCATAGGTGTGCAAAAGCTTTCCAGCCACAGAAGAACTCTAGGAAGGTAGTGCATATTGGAACATGCATCTATGCCTTGGTCTACATATACAGTACATACCAATTCTTTTTGACCAGAACTTGCCGTCATCAGAGGACAGAAATGAATAATTTACCATATACTAATACATTGATTTTATCATTTATCTCAGACGTTTGGCCTATATGGCTCTCTGTTGTTTGTTCTTTATGTAAACACATCCATTCCTTTCGACTTATTGCCTTTTTATTGTCGTTTTACTTCATCCCCAAACTTTTTGTTTTAATTGAAATCAAAACTTGTTTTAATGGACTGCATTCAATCGATCAGTAATCACGCAGAACTTTCAGTGTATATTATCCTTCAAATTCTGTTGTTGTTCTTGTTTACAACTTTTTTTTCTTCTAACATGGACTGAATAATGAAATACCGCTTTGCAGTTTACCAGTAGACTACTCAAAAAGCTCGAACAAATTTGCGCGCCAATAGACTACACAACAGACACATCAAACGGTAAAATGCAACTTTCAAGAAAATTCATACTACCAAGTAAGATTTCAGTCCAGACATATGCATTGCTGAAGATACTAACAGCAAAATACTATTAGCAAAATATAAATCGCTGTCCTCACGCAGTCAACCAGCTGCCCCCTGTGAAGCTCGGGACGTCAGGTGACCGTCTGACATATCGCCGAGCATCAGAACTCCTCTGCTCGGCAGTCCACACCTGCTGCAATGCGAATCCTCAGGCTTATCTGGGCCACCTGTTTCCTCTTAGAGAAGACTGACTCGTGGGGATTCAAGGATGGAGTACTTCACAACTCGATATGGTTGGGTGAGTACTAATAGATATGATTCGACTTGGAATAGACAGGCATCCACATTTACAGATTCTAATTGTTATAGGAAAAGCCTCCTGCTTGACAAATGCGACCTTTGAGAGGAGTCACTTCGTGATTTTTTCATTTTATGCAATTTGTGATGAAAAATATAAAAGTTTGTGGTTTTAATGTTTGGTATGTACCTGCAATAACGAACCTGCACATTTCAGCTGCTGCTTTAAAGTTTAAACAATGCCTCCCAAAACAAGTGCAGAACTAAGCAACTACTCTGTAGTATCTTCATGTATATACTGTAGAATATTGACAGACTGTGTGCCTTTAAAAGTTTAATATCACAGAGAATTCCTTTAGTTTTGTGAACTGTTTGGTAGGTATACCTGTTTCGGTGCTGTGTAAAGTATGTTTTGCTATTATGTGGTTAACAAGGAGAGAAAGAAACTGCAAAGGAAATGAATCATTTCTGCACCACTGACTGAATATTGTTAATCACATAATCTGTCCTTTATGCAACATTACTCTCAATGTATTTTGCATTTAAACTAATGTATTGTTTATGTAATATTTATTCTTGTCCTTTGAGTGAAAGCATACACTTTCCCACAATGCATCAGAGAATTATAATGGTGGTGTAAGTTCCAAGGACATTCCTTCTTTGAGAGTGACTATGGATGTACTGACTGTTTTCCTAATGTTATGTTTACTCGATTGGACCAATGTTCAATTATGAGTGGATTATGGATGCTAGATTGCTGTAACATCTCAAAGCCGGTGATTTCTCAGTAGTAGTGAGTTAGATAAATGTTGTGGGTCCAGAATTTGTTTTCTGAATCTTGTAAGTAATATTCTGGATTACATGCATGTGTTTGCATGTGGCATGGTACACTGTCCTACTTATTTCTTAAACTGGATCTTTGAATTTCATAGAGTGAGATGAAGACACATGGCCAGGTAAAGCACTGTATTCAAACCCTATATTCGCTGAACCATGTTAGCAGCTTTTCCATATTTCTGTCTTCCACTCTTGGCAATGTCAGAGCTCACTAGGAGTTGTGAGCCTGCAGTGGCTGGAGGGAGAGGGTAATTAAGTGTGAAGATCAGCTTGCTGGTGAATTAGAAGCGCGTTCCAAGTTTTTGCAAGATCATGCATGCGTGATGTCAAAACAGGATGAAGTGAGCAATCTGCACACAGAAACAAAGAGTGTGACAGATACCCAGAGTGGATGGAAGCTACATCGATTTCATCCATGTTTGTTTAAATTTCCTCACCCTGTAACGGCAAATGAGGAGTTATCTTTGAACAAAGACCAGAGCCTTCCAGGACACCCACTAGGTAGCACCATACTACATTCTTACCTCTCATTCAGCTCCATTCCCATTGTCTGTTTCCTTCATTCATCTCAAAGGCAGAGGGCAGCATCTAATTTATTTTTTTGCATTCCTTTATCAGTGATATTAACATAAAAGCATAAAGAAACAGATCTAACATCTTTGCTCCAGTGCTCTGATGGTGATAATGGATTGTAATTGCTAATTATGGGATGACTTTGTTGTCAGAGCAAGCCGCTGGGGTGTACCACCGGGAGTCACGCAGGGGGAGGTATCAGCTGACCTACAAAGAGGCTAAGGCCGTGTGCAAATACGAGGGAGGAAACCTGGCCACCTATGACCAGCTAAAGGCAGCTCAGCAAATTGGTCAGTACCCACCACCCCAAACACAATGGGGGATCTCTATGTATATGTCTATATCTATGAGGAAAATGCAAACGTAAAATGTTTAGTTAGACATACCAATCAACCTTGTACTGCTTATTGATTGGCCAGTCATGAAACACGTTCTCTGTGTCTTATTCTCAACTATGACCTTGTTTTCCCCCTTGCAAGCTAAATGCATTCTTGTTCAACAAGAAATGGCATGACTGGTAAGCCACTGATGGTGAAGTTTAGGAATTAATTCACCACACATGTGTTACATGTGTCATGACACAATGATTACTAGTAATGTTTCACTCTCTTGCAAGTTGCAGATAATATACACTTAAAGTGTTTCACCACGGACATGTTTAATAATCAGGATTCATGAGTTCTTCCCAGCATATCAAATTGTTTACCTCAGTGATCCGGGTGAATGCGTATATGGTTGGTAAGGACATCTTATGCTGTCATGTTGTTTTCCTTGGTAATCAATCAAAAACTGTATTGAATCACAATTTATGAAGAATGCCCTTTGGGATTTTCTTCCAGCTGAATAGACACAGCTATTATACAGGGTTGTTTTTCTTAAGTCCAGCTTTACTGTATAATGTTTATTGAACAACGTCTGATGCTCATTGATCAATGACAGCTCAGGCTGTAGGTTATACAGTTCTTGTGTGTTTCTCCAGGGAGATCCATTTTATTATCTCCTCTATGCTGTACTGAAAGAGAGGGTACGCTATAGATTATACCTGGGGCTTGTACTGATTCCTTACAATTCAGAAAAGGATGGGCTGCAAGTTCAAATCTTTTTAAAGGCATTTTTTACAATGGAAGCTCATAACATTGTAAGCTAAATTTTTACAATGTAAGCTCATCTTGTGACCACGGTGCTGTCCTCCTACAGGTTTCCATGTGTGTGCGGCAGGGTGGTTTGACAAGGGGCGAGTGGGTTACCCCATCGTCAATCCTGGCATCCACTGTGGCTTTGGGAGGGTTGGCATCATCGACTACGGTTACAGGTTGAACAAGAGTGAGAAGTGGGATGCGTACTGCTACAATCCCACTGGTAAGCAAGGCATGACAAGGCAGTGGAGTCAGTGAACGTGCGAACCCATTCATAAGTGTCCATGTGACAAGGAAAGCAGTTTCCATTAGCATTATTATCTTAACCAATTGAAGATATTCTTTCAGTATAAGTTCCAAATAGCTCCCATTCATATTGGTTTATGACTGTAGCTAGCTAGTGTACCCACTTGACCTTCCCCTTAGATATCAGAATGTGAGGATTACTTCCACGGGACAGTTTGACTGGAAGAATTGCTCTAAGCCCACTTGTTTGTATCGCATGGTTAAAAGTCTCTTTGTTTACGCTACCCATGTGCCGCACATGAAATTAATTTATTTTCTATCCAGAAGACCAAGCAAGTTCATCTTGTGTTAACATTAATACATTCAATGTTTCCTCATTCCTAATCATGTCATTAATAACTTGAATAATTTGAATAATTAAAATGATATGTTGTATGAAGCTGTACAGTAGCATTTCATAACAGCCCTTAATGTGTGCAAGCTCATCAGCAGGATGGGTGCGATTGCTCCAGTCTTCCTTGCTCTTTACCTACAACTACAGCACAGTTTATTTACAATCACTAAACAAATAGTTTTATCAACCCAAATATATCAGTGGGTTCATAATCACTGACAAATCCACTCCCCTACCTACAGGTCTCTATCCGTACTCCATCTGTCACCCATTTCCCATACAGGCACAGGGTTAAAGTAATACTTGTGTTGTTTGTTCTGTGCATAGGCTTTAATAATTAAAATGGTTTCTACTTTTCCCATAAACTCTATCCCCCTTTCTCCCCCTCCTCCTCTGCTATATCCTCCCCTGTTTCCTGCTCTGTTTCTCCTTCTCCCCATCACCCATCAACCACCACCCCCACCCCTGCACCTCCTTTGTCTGTCCCCCAAAAGCAAAGGAATGTGGTGGGGTTCTGACGGACCCGCACAGGTATATACACTCCCCGGATACCCAGAGGAGTACGAGGACGAGCAGATCTGCTACTGGCACATCCGCGTGCGCTACGGGCAGCGTCTCCACCTGCAGTTCCTGGACTTTGATTTGGAAGAGGACACAGCGTGCCTTGCTGACTACCTTGAGATCTACGACAGCTATGATGACATCTCAGGCTTTGCTGGGAGGTAAACACCAGCATAACTTTTCAAATGGAGAGCTCCAGATGGGACTACTTGTTATTTTTAACTTGGCTATCCATGAGTACCCCTTAGATCCACGTCTGATAAACACAGAAGTTTCTTGGTTTTTTATCTTTCCTGCTGAAGACCAGGGTGTTAATTTTAATTACATGTGCTTTTCAAATGTTTCAGCTCATTTTTTATTGGTCTGGTGGATTACATTGTCTGTAGAAATGTCCTGTTTACATGCCTCTGTTGGACTGTGACTTTAAACTTGAAAAAGAAACCTGCCTTTCAGATCTGTACTTGTGTTCCAGTTTTGTATTGAATGACTGAAAAAAGGCACCAGACCTGGTTTGGGTTCATGTTTGAAATACCTCATGTTTTTGAATTTTTAAAAAAACTTGCAGGTTCTGAGTAAGTTTTAACAAAACAGGTTGCTTATTGAAATTTTCAATCAAATGAAAAAAAGAATTTTCTGGTACTGGTGAAAGTCATTTTTTAATTTTACATGATTTTTAATAATTTGTTTTTATAATTGTTTTGATAATTAAGTTTTATCAGTATTTAAAGTGATTTGTACTTCAGAAATTACTTGTCCTAGGTCTGGTTGATATAACATCCATTAAAGGACAAAACCCACAAATAGAGTATTTTTGAGTATTAATTTTTAAAATGGTAATACTATTGCTTATATACCAATTTGTAGGTTCTGTGGTGATGAGCTTCCAGAAGATATCATTAGCACAGGTATGTCATTCAGAATGTTTCATTCAGAAATTTCTATTATCCTCCTTAAAATTATGCTTGGTGTGTGTTTACCTGTTTATTCATGTTGGTCGGGTAAAGGTTACAATTATTTGATTTGTTTTCTAAGTAAACCCACACTGTACACATTTTTTTCAAATAAATTCATAATTGGGTGTCGCCTTACCATTGTTGTGACTGCTAGTCTGTAGTGAAGGAGGTGGGACGTTTCCTTCAAACAGTTTTCCTCAGATGTCCTGTGGTACTGGTTCTTCCCAGAAAATCACCAAGCACCCACAAAGCTCTCCTCTGATCCTCTGACTGATGCTAGCTCTTTCTTGCGCCTGCCGGTTGTGAAGTAGTCACTGATTGGCGGCCATGTTGAATTCAGAGATCTGGGTATACTTCTGCTGCAGTGCTCTTAGCATGTGTCTTTCGAATGGTGACAGAAGTAACGCTAGATGCAAAATTCCATACTGGGAATAAAAAGAAAAACTGCAACATTCAATGTCTCTTTTCCCAGGGAATGTCTTGACTCTGAAGTTCCTGTCAGACTCTTCAGTGACGGCCGGTGGGTTCAAGCTGGAATACACTGTGATAGACTGAGTGCTCCAATCTGCCTTACTTTTGCCAAAGATATCCAGTCTGCCTTAAAAGGATGGCCAATGATATGAACTGACCTTCAATGAGACTTTTTAAGTGTACTATTATCATTATTATCATTGTGTTTGGAATTTTTAAGAACATTTTTATGAAAAGTCTCTGAAAAATACTCCTTATTAAATGTATACCTCAATCAACTGTTGTGATGTTTGTGAAATTGATTATGCTGACATTTTTTGATTTTATAAATACTTAATATAACAAGACATTATATTTACTGACAGTTCTTATAAGTATGTTTAATTTCTTGCATGTTTATGTAGATATTAAAGGTTGACTGGAGAGACATTAAAATATATTTCAAACAAACAGATCTTTTTTGTTGTAAAATGTGGTTATTAGCCTCACTGAATGAGTTAAAGCACACACCACTACCAATGGGAGTATTCACATACATGCATTTTAAACAGATTTTACCAAGGCTATTGCTACAAAATGTTAGTGGGTTTCTTGATTTGTCTCAATGGAATATTGCACAAAAGCAGGGTGATTGCAGGTTTAATTTGCACTCTGGTAAAGCAGTAATTATAATTCGTCTGTGACATGTGTCTGACAAGTCTCTCATTCTACTTGTTTTTTTTTTAAGTAGGAAGTTATTTGATTATAATGTATGAACAAGACTTTTTGTTTTGGTGTTAATTTTCCTGTATTTACAAACTTTCAGCACAGTTTTATTTTCATGGCTAAAACTCATGAAAACAGTGACCCTGGATGCGTTCTAATGCTGAATTATGCATCTGTGGGCGGTGCTAGTACGTGGGGTGAAAGGTGAGCAGCGCTCAGCGTGCGCAGTTTGGCGCCAGCGTTTTCGCGGGGTGGGAAGCATACTGCAACTCTGAGAAGAGTAAAGCCTCTGAAAATATTTTATTTTGCTTGCTTTTATTGCGGGCAGTCTTTTAACGTTCATGGTATCTGTAATTTCATCTACTTATTGTGGTACATCAAGATTATCGAGGTGAGGATACAGCTTTAGTTGCTTATGCTTTGCTAACCACTTGGAAAGCTACTTGGCTAATATTGTTGCAGAGGGAGGGAGGGAGTGAGTGAGCATAGTTTGTGAAATTCTTGAAATTGTAGCAAGTGGGAAATAATTTATGCTTATTTTGCATCGATATACACTCTTCTAAACCATAACTGTATAGTTGGCTAACGAAGCTTGGTGGATGTTTCACTAGCTAGTGTTAAGTTCGCTTTCTATTGTTTGATTTTTAGTACGGTAACGTTAATGTTACTTCGACAGCACACTATGTTTTGTCCTTCTTGAAGTATGACGTAGATGGACCATTTTGGTGTTATCGGGGTATTTTGGCATGGTATTGTATAGTTTGGGAGAATTTGGTTGCTAGCGGATTTGGCAAATTCTGTTGGTCCAGTTAGCTGACTGCTAATAGAGAATCATCGTTAAGAAACATCCAGCGTTAACCTTGCCCAACTCGCAGTCTCACGTTGTAGTTTGCATGCAAGAGCTAGTCAACCCTAAGAGCAGATAATATTGTCGCGAAAATTGGCTGGGCATTGAGCAATAACTTGGCTTAAACCATCTGTTTTAGCAGCTACTTAGAAATGCAGCTAGCTATTAGATAGTCAAGATATTCGAAAAGGATATCTGCTTCAGTAAGGCATTAGGTAGTGTAAGTACAAACAATCTATGTTGAAAATAACTATACAATACACAAAGTGAGCTGGCCTTCATGGGAATGCATCATCTTCCGTCGTCTAAGCCTGTTCTGATGCTGTTAGCAAGCTGATATAGCGGTGGTGATGGTTGAAGTGGTGCAGATTGAACAGCTGCCAGTTAAGCAGAATGTATAAGTTTTTATTGTTTCTAGGTACATTATAAACAAGTGATAACTGTTATAACATATGCTTTAACTAGTTATACTTATTGTTGTTGAGTTTGGGAAGGTTTGGAGAAGTACATGTGCCTTGTATTCATCCAACAGAAAGTAATTGAACTCTTTTTTTTTCTTCCTTTTTTTTGTGGTGAGAACAAACGGTAGATTAAGATGACCAATAAATTGATTTAATTTAATAATGTAGATGCAGGTGCTAGCCAGAAAAGGGGAAATATCCAGTTTCATTTTGCTGTCACTGGCAAGAAAACTACCTTTATCCTCATTCATTAGTCCATCAATGCTGGCAAAGTCCATCAGTTTTGTCTTATATTCCTTGTGACCTTGAGTATCAGAGACAAAAGCATGCTCTCACACAGTGTAGATGGAGATTCTCAGAGCCAGGGCAGGAAGTCTTATCTTTGTGGTGCAGTATCATAGCTATCTGCTGTTCTCTCTGCACGGAGTGAAACCTTGCAGGCACAAAACTGCTTCAAGTACTGCATTAATACCAGAGAGTTAACGGCACTTGAGCCAGAACGCTCCGTTTAACACTCTCATGCAGGTTTAACAGTCACCAAACTATTTGGTTCCTGGATACTCGCATAATGAAAATGTTTGTAGCAGGTTGTAGTTCACAGCAGTTCACACCAATGACTTGCATCTTAGTCAGGGGTAGGTTATTTTAGGCCCTGGAAGTGCTGGTGTGTACCCTGGTGTTTGTGTACACCAATTACCTCCAACCTTGACTATATAAACTGCTGTACTAAGTGGATTATAACAGTTAGACTTCTTGTACATGGATAAAGGATTTTGCCTTTCCTCGATTAATATGGAATGTAAGGTAACGTGCCTGTTCACATAAGTGGTTGGTCTCATTAAATATGTAATAGCCGAAGTTGGCAGTAAGTCCAAAAGCAGATGTCCTTGCCCTTCCTTGTCTTTGTAATGCTTTGCCAATATCTGACAGCCTTTGCGTCTCCTTACTGTGTTTCAGAGTGTGAGGATGATGGCGACGGTGCACCCCACCACCTCCAGCCTCCTCCCTCTCCTGGAGTCCCTGGAAGATTCTTCGGCTGGACAGGCAGAGCAGACGGACGCCTACCTGACCATCGCAAAGTATGTATCACAGTCAAGGTGTCAAATATGGCCGGGACAGTGAGGGGGGGCTGTGCTGGTGCTTCTTGACTTACTGCTGACCGGGTCTTCTCTAAACTGGCAAGATCAATAATGTGTGAAATCTGGTTTTTGAGACCAACTACAGGAAGTAAGCTATGCGGTTAAAGTTGGATTCTATTCACAGCTGTTTTTGAACATGACATATGTATTGGGTCAGGCCCAAATCACTTAATATACAACATACATTTCCACTTTCATTGATATAATGAGTTGCATGTGACTCAATAACCCTATGCTGCCTTCTTTAGCGCCAGTTCATTTGTTGCTACGTAGAATACTTTTTCCTTCTTCCTCTTTCATTTTAACACAGTATGCAGAAGATGACATCAGTCATCTTGTTAATTTGAGTGTGTTTCCCTTACGAGAACACTGATCAATCAGCAGGTCCATTTAGAGTCACCCAGGCAGTTTGTGTCCGTTAGATTGCATTAGTATGGATATCTGTGAGTGAGTTATATGAAAAAAGGGGCATTTTAGCTCGCCTGTAATGGAGCGACTGATTTTGTTTGGTCATGTCATGTGGAAGTGATGCCTTGGTCATGACTGTATTCCTCATGGTCCTCTTCTGTGTTTTCTGTCAGCCGCTTGAGTGGAGAAGATGGGAAACATTTCCTTCCTGCAGTTGTAAAGCACTTTTCACGTCTGGGAAAAGTTTTTCAGGCAAGTGTACCAAACTTATCCATAGAATGGACGCTGTTGTGATGTTTGTTTTCTGGCATATTTAACCATGTTTCAGCCGATACTTCCATTGGGCCCAATATATTTATTTTGGAAAGTCCATGTTCACTTGTGTATTGCCACTCTAAGAAAATGTCTTTGCCAGGGGTATGTGAACATGATGTTTCTTAGTGTGTCAGTCAGTGACCCAGATCTACCCTTCATGTATTGTAACTGCCCATCAGAAGAATTAAATTCCAAAGCAGCAAGGTGTGATTTATTTGGATTATTGCCACGTGTGTCATGTTTTGGTTCACTTTTTTTTGTTTTTTTGTTTTTTTTTGTCCCTCTGTCAGACTCACATCGCCAGTCCAAATGTGGAGCTGAGTCAGGCTGCTCTACAAGCCCTTGGATTCTGTGTGTTCAACAACAGTGTGGTCTCTGGGATACCAGGTACACACCTGATAGGAGCAGCAGGGCAGGATAGTGTCCATTTAGGATTGGGGGATCTTAAAATGAGTTCAGATCACTGGTTACTCAGTTACATTTGCATGATTGAATAAATGTGAGTTGGTTTGTTTGAGTTGGGGATAAACTTAAAATGGTAATTCCACTCATTGTTAATGAGCTTTACTTGCTCATCAGGCCAATTTCTGTGCACATTTACACATCTACAGGTGCTGCACCAAACAAAACAACTGACACAGACAGATTTTTAAGCACCCAAAAGTAACCTGTTTTCTTCCTGAAACCAAGTATGTAGCTTGTGATTTTAAAAAGCTGCACATAAAGGCAAGGAACATGCAGTGTGAAATTAGCTGAATTGGAGCAGATTCAGAGCTCAGTGCAAGGCCACACAGCTCATTCAAAATGGCAGTGCATAAATCACCATTACAGAGCGTAGTTTCTGACAGTTCTTAAATTTGCTCAGATGCATTGCATGCACAAGGTGTATTGTGTCAACATGTGTTGTTTAAATGCTCATCTTGTGTTTATGCTTTTTCGCTGTTTTTAGCCAACTTTGCAGAGGAGATCTGGTGGCTCTGAACACTCTGGCTGTAAAGTCAACAGATAAGAACACATGTACTCGCGCCCTATGGGTGATCTCCAAACAGAACTTCCCCCCTGATGTTGTTTCCAAGAAGGTGAGTGAGCGTTTGTGGGGTTGGGTGGGCTTGGCCATATGGCTGTGGGGCCAGCTGTCTGTCTAACTGCGGCATATTGTTGAGACTCATGCATTTGTTTTGGTTATATTCTTTACTCTTTACAGTGCCCGCACAAACAAATCCTTAAACGGCTTCCCTGTGTATGTTCAGCTCCTTCAGGTTTCAGAAAGAGCAGGAATTCTGTAAACATGCTGACACAAGCCTTCCTGTCTCTCAGGTACCGGACATACTGAAGACTCTGGAGACTGTGCGAGCACGAGAGGACCTCCAGTCTGTCGTTATTGAACATGAGGCATTGAATGTAGTGATAAGGTGTGCAGCCATCCCCAGCAGAAAACGTGCATACGCCATCTCCCTCTATTCATGATGAACCTTTGATGACCCTTTTATACGGTGACTTTGTTTTGTTGAAATGTTTCTGGATCAATCTGTAGCTCTTACTAAAACTGTTAGATTTTGAAATTGGAGCAGGGGCCTCTGTTGCTAAGGTAGTGCAGTGTAAATCTTATTTTTGTGGTTACATTTCATCGTTTTATCAATGTGTGTTTACGTTCCTGTCCCATGGTCAGGTTGTTGGAGCAGACCCCCAGTCAGATGGGTGAGGGGGCAGTGCAGTGGGTCAAGCTGGTGATTCCTCTGGTGGTCCACTCGGCCTCCAAGGTACGCCTGCGTGCAGCGGCTGCCCTTGAGATGGGCCTGCCTCTCCTTTTACAGAAGCAACAGGATGTGGCAGCTGTCATCGAGCCCCTCATGTCCTCTGTGAGTCTGCCTACCCTTGAATACCTTGCAATCTACAAATAGTTATGGACTACCTGGTTTTGCATGGTATCGCCGCCTTCCTGACATGTTCAGTTTCCTCTCCAGAAGCTGATCCCGGAGCTCCAGAAGCTCTTCTCGACAAAGAACGAGAGCAACGTGCTGAAGCTCTGGCCATTGTTTGTAAGGCTATTGGGAAAGGTAAGGTCACAGTAACACCTTTGTGAAGGCTCCAGAGAGTTTGGCTTGCAAATTTGTATTGACAAAAGTTTTTAAACATTACATTGTATCTTTAGGCAAACTTCCATTCGGCAGTAGTGTTCCCAACATTTCCAACAGTTGTAAACATTTCCTTTACAAGATGGTTAGGAAAGAAAGGTAATGGTGTGGTTTTGTCCCTAATTCAGCTGCTCCACCGAGGAGGGCCCTTCATCAACTCTCTGCTGCACCTGGAGGAGCTCGGCTTCCGAAGCTCCTCACCTATCATCAAGAAGATTGCCTTTATCGCCTGGAAGAGCCTCATTGACAATTTTGCCCTCAACCCAGGTGAGCAGAGCAGTGGTAACCTGAAACCTATGGCACTGGGTTTGGATACTTGGCAGTGTCTTGACTGTGGCCTCTCCTTGTGGTCACTCCCCTGTAAAGATCTGCAGGTGCTCTCCTCCTTCAGTAGTACAGACCATGTTCAGTAACTGGGCGTGACCTCTCTCCCGCAGAGATCCTGTGCAGTGCGAAGCGCCTGAAGCTGCTCATGCAGCCGCTCAGCTCCATCCAGGTGAGGACGGAGGCTCTGCTGCTCACCAAGCTGGAGGTGTGGTGGTACCTGGTGGTCAAACTGGGGCCCAACTTGGCAGCCAACTTTGACCAGGTAAGCCATATTAACACATGCAAATCTTTTTCACCACTCAGAGCAGCCTGTTTGAATGAGAGTGCATGTGTGAATAGCTGAGGGTGTGTGTGTGTGTGTGCGTTTCATCCTCTCTCACTGCTCATTTAAGGTTGGGGTTCCACTGCTCCAGAGTGCAGTGTGCACAGATCTGTCGCACCAGTCTCTGGCCACTCCCTCTCGGAACTCCAGCCAAAACACCAGCCTGGGACCCTCCACACCCAAAACAGGTATACAATTTTCCTCAGGGACCTATGAATGTGTGTGGCTTTGTGATGTAGTGGACAGCATGAGTTGTGTTTTTGCACTCCTCAATCATTAACCCAATAAATTACAAAAGGGCTTGTGCATGCTAACCAAAATGATCTGCACTATTCAGGAATCACAAATTAATCAGCTGTAATTCTGACTGTGCAGACAGCTTAGAACATGGTAATCCTCCATTAGAGCTGATAGATATATGTGGAGAAAAGCTTTAATGCTTTAACGTGCTAAGGCTTCTCATGATTATCTGATGAACAGCAGGGTAATTTTGTCCTCTGTATTGTATATCTTTTCTTCAAACTGTAGAGTGCATTATCCTGAGAGTGCACTCAGTACCCAGTGTATGTGAAGTGGTTAAAATGATAGTTCTTGATTCTGGACCTGGAGAGCCACAGGGTCGACTGTTTTAGCTGTTGCTGAGCACTTATAGGACATCTTACAGTGACTGAGGTTACACAGCATAAACCAGCAGGCCTCACCACTGTCCAGGGTCGATGGAGTAAAGCCTCGATCGTTTCTCCGCACAGGGGGCACGCCTTCAACAGCCCTGCCGCCACACCCCGCATGAGCCTGAACAGCAGCGTCAGTGCGCAGCCGGGCTTCCCCTCCATCCAGATGCTGGGCCTGGAGATGCTGCTGCACTACCTCCTGGGGCCGGACATCACCGCCGCCGCTGCCAAGGGCAACCTGCAGCTCAGCCTGGGTGAGACCACCGCTGCCTGTCGCCTCTGCTCTATTCCATCGCGTTTTGCCAGAGTTACCTTTACCTCATGTATAGAGCCTGGGCATGTGAAAGCCATATAGCAGAAAACTTCACCTCATTGGTCAGTTTTTTCTTCAGATCTGTGAGATGACAGAGGAAAGGAAGGAGGATTTTTTATTTCCAGTTGTTCAGATGGGAGGGCCTTGAATCTCTACCCCTGTTTCTCTCAGAGCCCCTGGTCAACCCACTCCTCACCAGCCCCTCGTCTTTCAGCAAGCATGCCAGTGTCCTTATCTCTGCAGTCAGGGACGGCTTCATTGGCATTGGAAAAGACGCCCCCGGTATGTTCTGCTTGCACTCTCTGTCCGTTTTGTATGTCCTTGAAGTGCTGCCTATACGAATATTCGGTCATGAATGCCGTTAGGTAAGGACATTTATGTATTAGTGCAACTTGTACTTGAAGAGGTTTGTACTTGTTGTGGCTTAATGTTTCACCACGCTACACTCCCACTGACCTGAAATTTTGATTAATATGCAAGTGTACCACTGATTGCTGTCAGCATATTTTATTACACAGGTTATCCCTCAGGAACAGCCTGTATGTACCTCTACCAATGCCTCAGTGCCCTCAGGGAAATGGTGCAGGATTGATATGCTATGACTCCTTCATAATGGAACAGTCCTCATGCGCTTAAGGCCCCTCTGTGCTGTAATGGAACAGTCCTGATGTGCTTAGGGCCCCTCTGTGTAGTCATGGAACAGTCCTGATGTGCTAAGGGCCCCTCTGTGTAGTCATGGAACAGTCCTGATGTGCTAAGGGCCCCTCTGTGTAGTCATGGAACAGTCCTGATGTGCTAAGGGCCCCTCTGTGTGTAATGGAACAGTCCTGATGTGCTAAGGGCCCCTCATTGTAGAAATGGAACAGTCCTGATGTGCTTAGGGCCCCTCTGTGTAGTATTGGATAAGTCCTGATGTGCTAAGGGCCCCTCTGTGCTGTAATGGAACAGTCCTGGTGCACAGGACTGATGTTTTGAGGGGGCCTTTTGATGGGAGAGAGTACACCTAGAAAAGGAGTAGGGCACAAGAGGGTTTCATGTTCTTGTGTGTCATGTTTTCATGTGTTCTCATGTGGCCTCTTATGCTGTCCCACAGATGCATTGCTCACTCTCATCTGGAAGACCCTCCTTGGTTATGTAACATCAGCGATAGAGACCAGTAAGTCTTTCAACCCTGACGGCAGAGGTATAAATCTGGGAACTTGGTCCCATGTACAGGCTGGCCAGTAATAAACCAGCTCTGAAGCAGGAGTTTTTGTCTGCAGAGAATTTATTGCTGAGTAGCTCTCTCCCTGTGTTAGACCATAACCGTAATTTCACATGTGGTCCTGATTTTGGAGTTGCCAGTAGGATTAGAAGCTGTTTTTCATTGCTTTTACTAATGACTTAGCTCATCACTGAGCTGTGGTAATGGTCTGTGTGGTTTGTATTGTGCTTGGCTGTATTGAATGGTTGTGCACAAAACCTTCAAAACCAGGGCTGAGTTGCCTTTATATTCCACTACATGTATAATGATGACATGTTGAGTGATATGTGAGAGCTCTTGGGAGAAACCATACAATTATGAGTGTACATATACAATGCTTTTACATTTCGTTCAGTCTTATGCAGAGTAAATAAAAATGAATACAGAAATTTTAGGAAAAGAGCAGCGATGACACAAAACAGACTGGCAGTACAAATGGCAGTAGTTACATTTACTATAGTAAGTGCAAGGAGCTGGTTGAGATCATAATGGCTTTGTGAAGCCAGTTGGATTGAGGGTATGGTTTTTAAAATGTAATTGTACAATACTTTAGCATTGAGAATGCCCAAATTTAAGTACTTCCTGTGTGTGTATTCACAGCAGGCAGTAAGAAGGACAGACCTGGCTCTGAGGTCCTCACCCTGCTGCTACAAGCCCTGCAGAGCATCGTTTCCTCGGAGACCCTGCCAGCGCAGCGCACACTGGTAAGAGTCTCCAGCTTAGTCTCTTTCAATTGGAGTAAGTATGATTAAATCGCACTGATCATGTTGTCAGGTCTCCCATGTGATACAGAAACCTATGGTTATTCACCAATGTACTGTCCTAATTCTGGAGCAGTTCGCTATGCTATCTGGAATACTTCAACTCCTCCTATAACTAAACTTCAATGTTAAACCCCTGACCAGACCTGGTACCTCACAGCTGTGTCCCTGTCACACAGGAGTAAAATACATGATAGTCATGGTTCTGTGCTCCTGTTCTCCCTATCCCTTGTATCTGCACATCTGGAGTTTGTCAGGGTCTGTACTGATTTCTACATGTGCGTAACCTGTGCTTGCTCTACTCCAGGGTCTGCTGGAAGCCACAGTGAATGGAATCCCTTGCAAGATACTGGGGTCTGCTGCTTACCAGGTTGCCAACATGGACGTGCTAAATGTAAGCCTCTCTGTGATCACAATGGACTGGATCATCTGGCTGTGGTTTAAGAACTTTGGTCTAGGCTTAGGGCTTCCATGGCTTTAATCAGCCTTCAAGCATAAGCCAAGTTCATAATGGGACCACTGTACAAGAGAATTATGCTATATCATGAAGTTTACAATGAGTAATGCAAATGGCTCTTTGCAGATATCTGAGATATTTTGGTTTTCATGTTGGCATCTGTGAATCATCTGCCTCCCTTGTAAGAAGCCTTTCAAATGAAATTTACTTTACAAGTCAGTGCCTATTGATGTCTCACTTGCATGCAAAATAAGTTTATAATAATTCATTTTGGGCTGAGTTGAACAGAAAATAAAAAAAAAAAAAAAAAAAAAACTGTTAGGCCAGGCAAGCTTCATACATTATCTTTTTTGATTCAAGGACCAGAACTGTGTTGCTAGGACACATTGCTACCTTGTGCAACCAGTGCTAAATTTAGTGAATTCAAGTCTGCTCAGTACTGTGCAAGAACAATAACAAAATGTCCTACTTTGCTGTTGTTAAACATTTACTGGACTCAAAGGACACTGTAGCAAGTGTATCCATTTTACCAGACACAAACATGTATTTTAACATTAACAGAATGCTATTGCAGTGCCAGAGAAAGAATGGATGACAAGTTGTTGATGCATTTATTAATAGTTCTCAGATCCAACTTGCAAATCTCTGGATTTTCTGCTTTGGCATCTTCATCAGGGGTGTATAGATTGAATACATGTATAGATTGAATACATTTCATTCATATAGACTGTATTATGTTGGGGCCAGTATCCTCTTGAGTGCATTTAAAGGCGCCTATATGAATGCTGGTGGAATGTGAAAGGAGGTGAAGGGGTTGTGCAAAGAACAGTTCAGGATATACATAACTGTGTGTGTTTCCTGCTGATGTGGAGGTGACCGTTGTTCTCCCCTAGGGTACCCCAGCGCTGTTCCTGATTCTCCTGTTCCACCACAGCAGTGTGCTCCCCTCCTTTGTCGCAGAGGAGAGGTGAGGATTTTGAGTGATCTATTAGCATCTAAGTGCATTTTAAAAGTTCTCACATTATAAGCACATGGACCTAGGTAGAAATAGATCTTCTACATAGACTGCATATGATAAATGAATACCACATGCGCAATTAATTGCATGATTTTCAATAGGGAAGTTCTAGGAAGTTCTTTTACTGAATGTCAGTTGTGTAAATGTGTCTGACCTCTTATGTCATAACATTCACAATAATTTGCTGCTGTTTGGTGTTTTTAAATGAAACAAATTTGACACATGGGTTTATCGACCCCCTTCCCTCCAGGTTCTTCCTCTGCCTGGAGATGCTAGTTGGTTGCGGCCTCTCTGGCCCCACCTCCCCCTTGGCTTTTAGCGAGTCGGTCCTGGGGGTCATGAGCCGCAATGCAGAGGCCATCCAGAACAAGGAGCACCTGTGGAGGATGTGGGGCATTGTGGTCAACCGTCTGACTGACACCATCACTCAGGTACTGAGGGAAATGTAGCATGTAATCTCTACTGAAAGCCTGAGCAGAACATGAGCAGTGCCTCAATGTGTCCCCCTCCCTTATCTCAGACGAATGAAGTGAATCAAGGTGACGCCCTGGAGCACAACTTCACAGCAGTGCACTGCGCCCTGATGTTCCCGGTCACCCACCTGCTCATCGGCCACACCCTGCCACAAGTGAGTTTTAGTACCGCCCACTAATACCATGTGCCAGTGCCTTGCAAGGATTGTAGGAGTGCCTCCTCTTGTCTCACAGAAAATTGACTTTTGCTGAATTGAGAACGAAGTGACCATTTTTTATTTTATTAATAGCAAAGTATATTACATGATGTGTCCACAGGGTATTAAAGCAGACTATCCCTTTGAGCAATACTAATGGAGGAATTCCCTTGATAATCTTGCAAAAACCCTTGTGTGATGTTACAAGCAAATAATCCTTTGACTGTCAAAATAATGCTCATGGCACACCACCCAAGTGTGCTTTGCCTTAATGGAGCCAGCTAGTCATTTCCTTCTAACTGTGACCCTCAGCTGACACAGAAGTCCCTGTTGTCCACATGGTCAAGGCTGTATAAGGCATTCGCACGATGCTCCGCTCTTGTGGCCACGGCAGAGGAGAACGTGTGCTGTGAGGAGCTGTGTGGCAAGATGGCCTCCGCTCTAAACGCCCAGGCCCTATCGGTGAGTACATTAGAACCCTTGTTTTAGCAACAGAAAAACATATTCAGCATGTCATGGTAAACTGGTCATTCATGTGAACATAGGTGGACACTACTAGCAACCAAGTATTCTGTTGTTCTGTGCAGTCATATCATTTTCTGTTATTTTTCATATAGGTGGATATCCATCCATACATTAATAGTTACTTTCTGGATCTGGTTTCTCATTCAGCATTCTGTTTCTCCTTCCCTTGCAGAGTCCATCCTCACTGGAAGCAGTTGCCAGTATTCTCCTGGTCATTATTGAGTGTGCTGACTTCTCTCCATATACTCCCCAGTTTCAGAAAAAGACTAAATGTAAGTCTTGCTATGCATTTTTGTACTCTTGTGCCAAGATGACTGCACAGAATAAGCACCAGACCCTAGGAGCATGCTTAATGTTTTGTATGTCATAGAACAATTATGCCCCAATATTTGCAGTCTATGTCTAATCGGTCTTATCTGATGAATCCATTGAGGGTAAATGGTTTTGATAATGTAATGGTTAATTCTGTATATTATTTGGCTACTATCAAGTTGTGACTGGCATGGTCATCTGAAAATCTGAAAAAGTCTGAAAGAGATTACATATGTTCTTGTTAAAGTGCTATCCTGAAAGATTCTCTACATCCTGGTGTATTATTTCAGCACCCCACACACCCCTGAGTTGGGTGCGGAAGAAAAACAAGGCTCTGGGCAACCTCACCACCTTCCAGGCCCTCCTTGTGCAGATTCTACAGTCTTTCCTCTCTCAAGACACGCCCGAAACATCAGCAGAGGCCTCAGGTGTAGCCATGGGCAGTCTTGGCACAGCCCTGGTCACCATCCTCTCCACGCTCTTCAGTGGCTTGGCCCTGGGCACAGCTGTCCAGGGGGTGCTGGTCTCCCTCTGTGCCCCCCTTGCTACCCTATATGAACATGCTGGGAGGTGAGGTCTCAACTGGTTGACCTTGAATTGTACCAAACAAATGAATAAAAAATCCAGAGGTTCAGGTTTGGTGTATTATATTTTTTTATGATGCAGTTTATTGATTTCTTTCACTTTTGTACAATTTAGACCTCAGAACAAGCAGCCAAAATACTTCACAAGTCTTGGGCCAAAGGTATGGAAACAAAAATGGCAATATTTTATGTACATTTATTGAAAGTATTTTCTTTTTACCAACAAAATCTCAAATTGTATTCAAAAATGTAATCCCATGGTTATTGGTTTTCTTGGCTACTGTTCAGATTTAAGATTTGTCCATGGGTTAACCATCATTAACCCTTTGTGCTTTGTTTACTATCGTTTAACCACTTATGAACTTCTAACTCGTAATATGAAATGTGCTTACTTTGTGTGTGAAGCGGTGAATAGCATCATGTGTTTTGCTGCATCAAACCTGTATTTCCTGTCCTGAGCTTGGGGTCACTGTGTGTGCATCGCTCATCATTTTATTTCCTTCAGCTGGAAAAGCTGTTGGGGGAGATGCTGGGCTGCCTGCAGAATCGTTCCTCCCTGGCCTACGACGACGAGCTGCTGGCCCTTCTCTCGCCCCTTGCTGTGCGTGCTCTTCCCACACAAAAGCAAGCAGATCCGCACCCTGGTCACCCAGTTCTGGAATGCCACTTTTGCTAACACCCCAGTCCTCATCTACCCTGAAGACCTCAAGTGAGTGGGACCGTATTCTGGAATTGAGATGGGTGGATAAATGTGCCAGCCATTTTTTATTTACATGCTCGTTTTTATGATGTGCTCTTTTTTTTTTTTTTTTTTTTTGTAGGCCAGTTCTGAGCCAGGTGAAGCAGAAGACGCCCATCATTTTGCCTGGATTTCAAGCTGTAGACGTGCCTGATGATTACAGTGGGCAGTACTCTGTAAGCACAGTGTTGAGCATTACCTTTCAGAAACATAATGTCAGCCTGCCACTGAAGTAACAATCAATCACTGAGGATGTTTCAACGGATAATTTTGACATAAGCTTATGGAAAATCCCTTTGAACCTTTTTTTTTACATCTGTTGAAATGCAAGTTCTATGTACATATGGTATTTAAAGAACACAACATGAATGTTAATGCTCGGTATGAATGGCATGCAGTGTGGGTAGTGTGATGACTTCTACCTAATTCAGTGCCTGCACCATGGTCTTACTCATCTTCTGTTTGAACTGGTTCCTTTACAGAGTGAGAGCTCCCAACTGGAGACCAACATCAGTGGGGTGAAGATTGCGTCTGTGGGGAAGAGGGACTCCCTACTCTCCAGGGCAGGGGAGCTGAGGGAGAGGAGCTCTGACACTCCATCTAAGCCCGTCTCGGTAAGTGCAAGTCTCCATTTGAGTTATGTGACGATTCTCAGGATATGGGGACTAAGAGCCATGTTGATACAGTGGATCATGTGGGTGATATGTCAATTTGTCGAATGTAATTTGTCATGCACTGAAGTACAGGGATCGATGTCTTAAGCAGGTTAAGCTGGACTTTGGGTCTCCCAAACCCCCTCGGCGTGAATTACTAGAGGAGGAGGCTTCGGTGGATTTTGTGTTCATACCTCCTGAGACCAAGGAGCGAGTGCTGACGGAGCACCAGAAAGAGGTTAAGAGGACCAAAAGGTGAGGTTATCACACTCAAATATGACCTTCAGATATATTCCTGTTCAGTGACTTTTTTTCCCCTGTGGTACTTACATATACATTGTGTTTTTCAGGGTTGATATTCCTGCAATGTACAACAACCTAGATGCCTCTCTAGATACAACAGTCTTTACTCAGTACACACAGAGTCAAGAAGATTTGGTGTACGTATTGACCTAATGACATTTTATTTGTTCCATACTGATGCATGATTTGTATCTAAAGTTTCCAAAATGTGTCTCTGTACAGGGAGAAACTTCCAGCTGATGGGGAGGTTGCAGAAACGATAAAAGATGAAGACAAGGTCAAGGTAAAATTTGTAGTTAAAAAGTATATTTTCGCCTGTAGTCGTTGCAGATGTCTGTTCCAGTTGAAGTGATGGTGCCTATATGTCTTGATTCTTATCCATGTAAACCACACAGAGAAGTGGGAGGAACTGTGAGTTCAATTATGGTTATGTGTGTGATTCCCCCTCACTTCAGGTTCAAGAAGTAGAAATGGAAATTGAAGAGGCCCCTGAGCCACAGATGAAGCCAGCCCAAGAAGATATGGACATTAGTTCTGAAGTAGACCCAGCAGGAAAAGGAGCCAGCAAACAGGAGAAGCCTGCTGAAGAGTTGGCACCCAAATCTGCTGATCTTCTCACCACTAAGGACAATGGACCTGGAGAGGATGTGGCCAAGGAGACCTCTGAGACCAGCAGTGATGATTGCAACATCTCTGCCTCTTCAGATGTGGTGTCAGGGACGCCCCAGAAAAACAGCCGTCGACAGTCCTTCATCACCTTGGAGAAGTATGAGGAGGGTAAACCTGCCAGCCCTATCAGAGTGACAAAATTCACTGGCCCACTCGCCAAGCCCTCCAGCAGTCAGGAGAGTGCCCACTCCCAGCAGAAGGACACTTCCTCTCAGGTTAGCTCTGAAGCTAAAGCAGACCTGAAGACCATGCACGAGCCCGGTCATTCCAGAAACCACAGCGAGCAGCAGGAGACCTCGCAGAGGGCAGCTAAAGAGTTAGTAGAGGGAGGAAAAATGGAGCAGCCCCACCCTGATGAAGAGGAATCGGAGAAACGTCGCAGTAGAGGCTCTGATTATGAGGACGATATCATTCCTGACACTCAGACTCAGGTGGATGCTGCAGAATTTATACAACAGGAACCTGGACAGACTAAGGGTGCAGTGGAGGATGCCTCTCCAACAATGGACAAAGATGACTCTGCAAACTCAAAGGATGACAGTTCTCTTGATGATGATTTTGTGGATGATTCCCAGGTCTCATCCAGCCAGTCCGAGATCAGAAGATCAGGTCGACGCAGGTCTAGACCATTGCGCCCTGGGGAGGAAAGGGAGGAGGTAGAGGAAAGACATGCAAAGCAGAGGCGAAGAAGCTCTCTCAAGGAAGATTCACAGGTGTCGTTACCTGATAGTCAAACAGATAGTCAGTCACAGGGCAGACCAAGTAGGCGGAGCAAAGTTCTTGCTGAGGCACCAGAAGTGGAAGTCAAAGACCGGCTTAGGAGGACCCGATCTGATTCACAGACATCATCCCCCTCACCAGCAGTTCAAAATGATAGCCAGTCACTGGGGAGGGTAACCAGACGGAGCAAGGCACCCGGGACTACAGAAGAGGATATTAACCAAAATAAATCCACACCTATCAGTCAAAATGATAGTCAATCACAGGGCAGACCCAGCAGGAGGAGCAAAATGTCTGGTTCTACAGATGAGATGAATCGTTCAGATTCACAGATGCTTTCGTCCACACATGGCAGTCAAACTGATAGCCAAACACAGGGCAGATCTGGTAGGAGGGGCAAGTCAGCTGGTCTGACAGATGAGGAAATGAGCAGAAGTGATTCGCAGTCAGGGTTATCTGCTAGTCTGAACGATAGCCAGTCACATGGTAGACCAAGCCGGAGAAGCAAGGCAGCTACACCTTTGGAAGAGATGAGCCAAACAGATTCACAGCCAACCCTCTCTACACCAGTCAGTCAAACAGATAGCCACTCGCAGGGTAGATCAAGCAGAAGGAGCAAAGTAGCTGCTTCTGTAGAAGAGATGGGACAACCTGATTTACGGACAAGCATGTCCTCACCTGTCAGTCAAATAGACAGCCAACCACAGGGCAGATCAGGCAGGAGGAGCAAAGGGACTGCCAGTGCAGAAGAGATGAGCCAGACTGATTCACAACCAGCCTTATCAATATCTATCAGTCAGACAGACAGCCAATCAGAGGGCAGAATAAGTAGGCGGAGCAAAGTGGCTGCCACTGCAGAAGAGTCTAGCCAAACTGATTCACAGACAAGTTTACCCACCCTTGTTAGTCAAACAGATAGCCAATCACAGGGCAGACCAGGTAGAAGGAACAAAGTAACTGCCCCTGTAGAGGAGATGAGCCAGACATATTCACAACCTGCCTTGCTCACATCTGCCAGTCAGGCAGTTAGCCAGTCACAGGACAGACTAGAAACAAGTAGTAAGATGATAGCGGAGTTGAATGTGGGCCCATGTCCAGCACCTACTGCACAGACTGAATGCTCACAGGTGGCAGGTGATAGTGAAGGGGCACAGGAGAGCTCTCAAGGTTTGGGCCGGTACAAGACAAGAGGATCCTCCCAAGGCTTGTTATCCGGTACTGAGACTCCTGAGTCCGATAGTTCAGAGATTCATGGAGATAGCCTAGTTTCACAGAAAAGACGCAGGAGGAGCAAACTGTTAAAATCTGAGGTGGCTTCTCAAAGCTCACAGACTAATGAAGTGCCTGAAGATTCCCAGCGGACAAAAACAATGGAGACCAGCCCAGAAGTTGAAATGGAGAACTCTGAGGTCCATCAAAACCTTGAACCAGTCATTATCACAGAGGCTGAGACTGTAGAACCTTTACAGAATATGGAAACCAACAATTTACCAGAGCTCATATCTCCACAGAGTGTTGAAAAGACTTCTCTGGAAGCAAAGATGGAAGTGGTACAGACTATCACAGAGGCACATGAAAATGTTCCTTCAGAAAAGGTTGAGGGGGAGACCACAAAGCCAATTGAGGAACCTTCCACAGAGCTCAAAAAAGTGGACAGTCAGGTGGTGCACCGGTGCCCTCACATCAAGAGAGGCCGGGGGCGCCGTCGCTCCAGGGGCTGCAACTGCAGGGCAGCCACAATGTCTAAGGAGAATGACTTCCAGTCTCAAGAGAATGACATCCTGTCTCAAGATGCCTTGTCTCAAGAGGATGACACTTTGTCTCAGGAGGGTGGAATCACTGAGTCACAGGGCTTAGAAGACCCAGTAGAAAGCAGAGTCTCTGCAGATCCCAGCGAGCCACACTCCAGCTCTGAGTCAACACATCATCAGCCTGAGGAGGTGTTGCCCAGCAGCAGCAGCAGCTTGATGCTGAAGCAAATGATGATGTGTTCCTGGAAGGGAATACATTGAACACCCCGACTATCCCTGAAAATAGTCTGACTGCTATGCCAAGTGAAACAGAGGAGACGACGTTTGATACGACCACAGAAGAAACGTGGAACACATGTGAATCTGCAGATGACTCTGGTATGGAAACTACAGAACAGACAGAGGCAATAAAGGAGGCAAAGCCAGAGATCCTTGACAAGGACTCTGCAAGGGAGCAGAATGGAGAGGAGACCACAAACGGAGACACAAACGCCCCTGTCCAAGAGCACACCACGGTAAAAGAGATCATAGAGGATGAGGAGGCAATGGAGAAAAATGAAGATACCCAAATAGACAATATGGCACCCATAACTGTCCCTGAAGACATTGCTGCCCAGCCCCTGCCTGAGGAACCCCCAGTACCACAGCAGGTGGCTGCAGGAACCCTGTGCCTGGACTCTCCACCCAAACAGAAGCACCTGGAGGCTGTGGTGGGAGAGCTGGAGTTGGGCCAGAGTCCCAGCAGTGGGAAGACAAGGGGAGTCTGGTCCCCTTCAGCCTCCCCATCCACCAGCATCCTCAAGAAGGGCCAGAAGAGGCCACTGGAGATTGAGTCACCCTCTCCTGTCCAGAAGGTAATCACATAGTATTAGTTTGGCAATGGGTATGTTGTCTTTGTTTCATATCTGAATTCAGCTGTTGGCTTAAATTACTCTGCATTGGGATTTCTGCATTATTCTTGGTAAAAAGTGCCAAACCAGACATGCAGTGTATTTTTATTTATTGAATTTTGATTTGGTTCTCAGTCTCGACGAGTGTCCTTTGCCGACCCAATCCACCACCAAGAACTGGCTGATGACATTGACCGTCGCAGCCCAGTCATCAGAACCTCATCTAGCAGCTCGCCGAGATCCAAAAACATGAACACCATTCCGTTACAGCAAAAGGTATGGAATCTGCCAGTGAAATATTATAGTAAGTGAAGAGTTATCACCTGTAACTCTCTGGCTTATGTTGGAGTAAATCTAATTTGATTGCTGATGTTGAGTCACCTGAAACTATACAAGGAGGTGCATTTCCTGTTGTGGTTGCTTGCATCTCAAAAGTGTGCAAACAGAGGTGGACATCACTCATTTGTAATATCAAAACACTTGGGGTACATAAATTCCAATGTCTTCACTGTCATTTCAGTTTATCACCACTCCCACAAAAGGATTGTTGACCCTGAGTCCACGCAACCTGAGGAGCCCAGGATACAAGAGCTCCAAGAAGTGTCTGGTAAGTATGGCTGAACCCCAGCAATGACTGCTGATGGTTGCCTACCATTTCTTTGTAAATTGACTATCTGTTGGTTTTGCAGAATGTCTGTTTCAGTAACTTTTCTCCCAAGTAGGGTAACTTTCACCAAATTTTCCAAAAAACCCTACCTAAATGAGGACATGTTACAAAATTACTGTATGGACCAAAGCATTCTCCATCCATTATGTGACCACACAGAATCATAAAAAATTGAATGTACTGTGCAGTAACAATGCAAGCGAATATTTCAAGCATACATTTTGTATGTGTTGTTTGCATGGATTTTTAGTTTTGCCCATGATTTCAGATCTCTGAGATGAGCCAGGAGCCCAAGCCCATTCCTAAGGACTGCGTGTACCCTGCTCTGGTCAGCTGCTCCACCCCTGTGGAGGCGGTCCTCCCCCAGATAAGCTCAAATATGTGGTGAGTTATGAGCAGAGTGGGAGATGGGTGTGACATTTTTTTCATTTCAACTGTGCACAGCCAAATATGTCAAAAAATGCTTGTAATTTAATGGTGATGTGTATGAGTAAGTTTCAGGGAATTTGCATTGCACCATGTTTGCACAAAATGTTTGTTCTGGTGCACTGCAAGTTTTTTCATCAACTTCGTGTCAAATCTTTTCTTTTCCAGTCAAACTGTGCAAACTATAAAAAAGTAACATGATGTGGATGGGATTCTTTATCTTTTCTGTAGGCCTCGTGGATTTGGCCAGCTGGTCAGAGCCAGAAACATCAGAACAGTGGGAGACTTAAGTGCCCTCACACCAACAGAAATCAAGTCCCTCCCCATTCGATCCCCAAAGCTGTCCAATGTGAAGAAGGCACTCAAAAACTATCATGAACAACAGGTAACACAGCTACCTACAACATTTTGTTATTTACATGGGAAGTGGTAGCAAAAATCCAAACGAGATTTTTTGGCAGAATATTTGTGGGTACAGAAACTTATGTATTGTATATATTAATGATTTTGCTACACTGACTAATGTCCTGGACTTAAAGTATGGAATGGTTAACTGCAGGCACTTCAACTCAAATGTGTCTGTCCCTCCAGCGAAAAGGTCGCAGCGACGAGCTGAAGGGGTTCGATGAGATGGAGAAGATGACATCCGAGCCAGACGAATCAGAGCTGGCTCAGAACCAGGAGGATAAGCCCCAAGGAGAGCAGGTTGCAGGTGAGTTCTACTAACACCTTCCTTTGTGTCATTCAGTGAGAAATGAGTGATCAGTATGCCAGCATATTTCAAACTGAGATTTTTCGTTATAATCACATTCGTTCATGGTGTCTCTTTGGTGTCCTTTCTCTGTTAATGGTTCTCCTGTGGCATCCTCATAGATGCGGAGTTGCCAGACGTGCCACCTCAGCCCCCTGTGGAGCAGAGCCCGCGGAGCTGCTGTCTGAGGTGGAGGCACTGGGTGCTCGCATGACGTCGGAGGAGCTGGGCCACTGCTCGCCGAGCCAGCTGGTTCTGATGCACGAGCAGCTCGGGGGCATGATGAGGACCATTGTGGTTCAGCTACAGACCCGTCTGGCCCCCAGCCCAGGAGAGAGCATACCCTGACATCCGCTCTGAGCACGCGGTGAATGGCACCTCTCCGATTCAGATCAGACTGTTTACTTTGGCTGACAGCCCCCCCATACATCCTCCCTCTGGAAACTTTTAGTTTAGATTTTAATTTTTTTTTTTTTTTATTTTACATTTTTAACTCTTTGTAAATTTCACTACATTTACATACAGATGGGTAATTATAGCTATTTTCTCAAGTCCCCAGCAAAGAGTGATTGGTGGTGCTATGCCAACAGTGAGGGTAATAGAAGGCAAAAATGTTTCCCCCCATGCATAGTAGCACCATAGCCGTGAATGGACTGGGCATGATCATTTTAAACATGCTAGTCAATGAGAGACAGCACTTTTTATATTATTGTATATGTTGAAATAAAGGAGTGAATGGGTTTTTGTGAAGATGTGTATTCAGTTGGTTTATATGGTATATGTTGTGTTGCCATGGTGCAGGTTTGGAGCAATAGCGTTTATTCTTGATCCTGAAGAAAGGAGTGTTTTTTGTGAACCTGGGACGAAGCAAGCATTTGAGCTTCAATAAGCAAGGAAATAAGGTCACCATTGCTGAAGAGCAGGTCATTTTCTGTCAGTGAGCTAGAACCAAGACACAAAGTTGGCACCAATTCATGACAAGACCAATGTACTGCAGGAACTTGCATGTGCTTTATTACTACTTCCAGGTATCTGGCTTCCTCAACCCCCCAGAGCTGCAGACCACAGACCTTGGTTAATCAGGAAAAAATAAAACACACATGCACTACAGGCCAGCCTTCAGCAGGGGAGTGAAGAGGTTATTCTCTTAGCTCTACAGACTGGTCTCAGGGGGTGGCATTTCTTTGATTTGTGAGTTTTTACAATTTGTGGTTAACATTTGTTACCCCTTGTATTTAGTCTTAGCTCAGTAGTGTCAAAAGGTATTCTCTTTCAAAAAAAAAAATAGAAAAGTTAGTGTACTGCAGTCAGCCTACCCCTTAAGTGCAATATTTAAAAGCCTTGAATGTTCACTTTATGAGGTAAGGGATATGTGTCTGCTTTTCATAATCAATATTTATTCATTATCTTGTTCGGTAGACAGTTGAGTATCCCACTATAGGCTTGAGAGATTTATAGTGATTACTGTGTTGTGACCGACATCAAATGGGACAGGCATCTCACAACCTAATGGACACAAGTTAGCAGCAGATATTACCCTAGACAGTAATAATGTGAACTATATAAATAACTATATGCTAAATGGCACACACTTGATATCTAGTAAGCCCTCTCCCAATGGATGTCACACCCAATTTAGACCACCTCCACGTAATTGGCTGGCAGCATGCCAGTCTTGCCAGTGCGTTGCACAGTGCCATACATCCAGCCCTCGTCGATGGCCTGCACATTCACAATAACGTCACCATCTTTGAAGGACACCTCATCATTGTCCGCAGCAGCGTAGTCGTACATGGCACGCACAGTTTTCTGGACGATGGAAAAAGGACTTCAGTGTGACAGGTTACGAGGGGATACCTAGTCATACTCAAGTCAAGAGGCTTAAGGTTTAAACCTGGGCCTATAAAGCCCAGCCTGTGCTTGTAGCATAAGACTTTACAAAATGAGCCACTCCGAAGCCCCAAGGAATATCTTTAAATACATCTTCATATCTACTCACGACTTGCTACACCATTGCAACACTGTAGCCTAATAACTACCAATATATGTTGGAACTACCTTGTGTAGGGCATCCTGTTTGAATTCCAAACTTTGTTCACTTGAACAAAGTACTTGAGTAATAACCAAGCCATTATTTTACTGGTGGCATGACTGACCCTGAGTATGCAGAACAATCTTTCCCCATCAGGAGATTGCTACTCACCCCAGTGGTGGAGGGGTGGGAGGGGATGGATGATACATTTGTCTGCTGGGTGACACAGAGGAAGACCTCTGCTGTAGCTCTATGGTCTTAGCCTGATGGAAGCCTGGTGGGGGGCAGAACACAAGGACAGCCAATGGGATCAATGGGAACTCATCCCAGAGGAGCCATTACATGACACCGTGATGTCAAAGTTCCTCCTCCACTTCTTTTCAGGATCCGCAGTACATATTATGGCATCACTGGCACATGGCAGTGTAATCAGCAGACTCACCTATGGAGGAGGTGCCGAAGCCATTGCTGTAGACAGACAGGTGGTGGTCTGCGTTCTCTGAGACCTCAGATTTCTCGTCTCCGGCACTCATGACGCTGGTAGAGCGGGAATGCTCCTTGCTGCGTCGCTGAGCTTGGACTGAGGAAAGAACCACTGTGTAAGTCAACGTCTGCTCTCCACCAACATGTCTGACACTGTGTGTGTGTGTCTGTTAAGGGAGGCTGTGTGAAACATTACCTGACAGCATGTGTAGGCTCCTGGACTGTATGTTGTCCTCAGCTGGGTCGTAGTCAAAGACGGAGCCTGGGTTTGTGCGCCACACACGCAGATCTGTAGAAGGAGAGTAAGAGCTAAGGTTAAATTAAACCTGCAAATTCCCTTGTCCAGGCTTGGCTTACATGCATCACATGGATCATCTAAACCAACCAGAGGAGAGTGTATTATATAGACAGTGAGGGAATATCTGATCTGAAGGGTTTTATGTTCTGTATTACATGCCTGGCAGATGCCCTGGGTCATTTCAAGTCATTACTGGAGTCAAGTATCATTACTCCAGTTCAGAACTTTGCTTAACAACTAACCTATGATAATAACCTGGAGCAATATGATATAGTAATAAAATGAAGATTTTGTGTGTGTGTGTGTGTGTGTGTGTGTGTGTGTGTGTGTGTACACATGTACATGTGAATGTGAATGTGATCTGACCTGTGATGGTCTCCTGGTCATGGTCCACAGCCCTCTTCCTCTCCATCTCCACCACACGTCTCTGAATGCCACGGTAGCTGATGTCGCTGAAGTCCTGCATGTTCTTCTTCACACGCTCGGTCACTGGGTCTGTCACCACAGGTGTGAAGCTGCCCTTGTTCCTCTCAAATTCCTCATGGTACTTCACCTTTACGACAGAGCAGTTACAGCTTTAGAGAAGCCAGGGACAGAGAACGTGCTTCTACAGAAAATGACTCCAGTCTAAACTACTGTGCATTCCTTGGTTTTAAGTGTAGTATCATTCATCTAATAAATGAAAATGTATCTGAAGGGTCTCAGAGGGAATAACTGGTGTGAATGGAGTACACATAATCAGAATAAACCTGCATGGAAATGACTTGCAGTATAAGGATAAAGTTTATAGACAAAGGTAAGGCTGAAGATTGTACATTGGAAATAATGAGATGGATCTTTGGTAACACCAGGAGACTGCACCTGGTAATTATCAGCCTCACAACTGCTCCCATAACCAATTTAGAATCACTTTGTTTGATTTCAGACCCCTCTTTGCAAGCCATCAGTAAAACTGAGGACAGAGGGAGAAGCAGCTCACTCCAGAGATGTTCCGCTGGGTCTCCCTGACACGCCTCATCTCGGGGGTGTCCAGGACGAATGCGGCCTTTCCCTGGACCTGCTTTCGGAAGCTGTCAGAATACAGCACCTGAGGAGGACGCACAAATCGAGCATCAGCAATGCAGTGTGGCATAGGTACACCCTGCACCCTCATCACACGTAAAGCAGAGTCTGCGACAGGAGACAGACACAAATGGGGCCTTTTAGCAACTGCAGGGGAATGAAAAGGATTGGTGTCCCAATCAAGTGGACAGAGGAAGGGAAAATTGTGGAGAAGGTTAGCAACGCTGCACACATTACATTATCACATCATAGCAAACACTATTAAAAAGAGCAGAGAAAAAAATAATGACACCAAACCACTTGTAGACAGCTAGAAGGGAGGGAAGTTAGAGGGTTATTAGGGTACACTTTGGTGCTAGGACAGGTACACTCCTGCTGTGAAATACCGAGCTAATGTGTTCTTGGTTGCGCTTGACCCGCTCCATCTCTGGAGTGTACACCACAGGTGTTCCCTTCACTGCTGTGTCCTTATACAACACCTACGGAACAGAAACACAGTAACCATGGGAGCTAGGAGCATCAGACCACATCCAGGTGCAACACACATTCCCTGCCCCTGTTTAGTGACTAGGATGTTAGTGATTTTTGAAATATCATACCATACATTTCTGTGGCTAAACACAAGCTTTGGAAAGTTAAAGGTTTGACTGTTTATTATTGATTGTGCTCATCTAGAAGTGAAATGAGATTTTGGGAAAGCTACTTATTCAGTCAGTGACTGAGTGAGTGACTGAACCATACTGCTCTGCAGCCAAAAATGAAAAACACTCAAGTTCTGATTTTAGAATTAATATTTGATGTGAAAAAACACACTGAGAAAGGGAAAGTGGGTAAGGACACAAGCAGGAGAGGGATCACAGCAGTAGAGGGCTGATCAGCAGTGATCGGGGTGGTGAGGAGATGGCTCGTTTACAGGGTGGAGAGAGGAAACGGTGGATTAGCGTGGAATGTTGTGTGCTCACCAAACCATAACTGTGCAGCTCAGGTTATGGGTGAGGA
Source organism: Albula goreensis (assembly GCA_022829145.1). Classification (NCBI taxonomy): domain Eukaryota; kingdom Metazoa; phylum Chordata; class Actinopteri; order Albuliformes; family Albulidae; genus Albula; species Albula goreensis. The sequence continues at coordinate 17,895,416 of CM040761.1, read as the reverse complement.
TAGCTCTGTTTGGAAGGGTAGAGTGGGGAATGACTGCACTCTGCTCAGCTCAGGGAGGGTGTGATATGAGAGGCTGAAAGTTAATGGTGGAGACGGGCATGAGACGGGCGGGATCACTCTCTGAGACCAAGCCCACACTTGGGAGGGGGGGGGGGGGCGCTACCGAGCTGATGTTCTTCTGGGTCTCCCGGACCCGTTTCACCTCTGGCAGATCCGGAATGGCTGTGCCTTGGCCCACAGTTTCCTTGTACTTTATCTACCCGTTTTGGTTCCATGAGGAGGGACAAGACAAACAGTGAGTACACAAAGCAGCATCACCCTACGGCATCACAGAAGATGGTAAGAGCGTAGCTTCAAAAACCCTGAAGTCTAGTAGAAGTACATCTAACATCCAGTCTATAACTATATTCAAAATAATGTCCTATTCATTTCATTTACATGAATCTAATTCATCGAGTTATTGGAAATACTTCGTCAGGGGGGAGACAAAGGTTACAGCAGGGTTTTTTGATTTCCATGAAGATTAGGATTTAATTTGGCTTTAAGAGTATAGATTATATTAGTATGGAGTTTTAAGGACGAAATGTGTTAAAGACTATATGGCATGGATGTAATTAAAGATTGTTTTAAGTCTATTTCACATTAAGGATGGAGTCTGTAAGTTCACAGGTATTTAGGACGGGTATTTGACAGGGGTGGACAATATGGTCAAGTATACAGAGGATGAAAGGAATTACGAAAGCACACGTGTGTCTTCATCTATTTTTTATAATCTCTACTTTACACTGACTTCACACTGAAAGGAGCGTTATGTGTTAATTTTATAAATTCGGTTTGAGACAAAGGTAAAACAAGTTGGTTTAAACAGTAACTTGGAGTTGGTTGGTTGGTTGTCAAGATTTTACTTAAGGTTCACAGGGGAGTTTTAAAGGGGACTGGGTAGAGGGGAGGAATTTATGGAGAAAGAAAAGAACAGAGGAAGAGTGAATTGTACCGTGCTAATCGCCTGCTGGTTTCGCTTAACTCTCTCCATCTCAGGTGTCTCTGCTATAGCCGTTCCACCTCCCAAGTTTGCTTTGTACAAAATCTTTGCAAGCGCAGAAGCAAGACAGCAAAATTAACATGGCTCAGCATTAGGGTCTGTGTAGGGTGTGTGGATTACGTCCTAAATTATTTATTTTGACTAAAAACATCACTGTTTGGAACACTGAATATTAAGTTTAACTCAAAATAGGTTTGATTAATGGTCTCAGAAGAATATGGTTTCCTATAGGCCAGGAGAAATGAAAAATCAAAACAAAAGCACACAATGCAAAATTCTGACACTGACACATGACAAAGAGACATTTAAACAGAGCGTTTAACACAAAATCAACAGAATTCATAATTCACATCTACATGACCAGTGCCACAGCATCCAGTGGGCAGAGATGTTTCTATATTTTGGCAGGATAGAAAGGAAGGAAACACAGAGTTGACAACGCTGCCAAAATATATGTGAAGACAGAAATTCCAGGATAAAGATACATTCTCCTCCTGCACATCTGCATTCTGTGTCGTGACTGACAAAACAACTGTGTAGAGTTTAAGAGAATGTCACAAAAATCACACTACAATGGTTAACGGATCAGGGAAAAAACTGAAACAACATTAGCAAAAAAAAAAAAAAAAAAACCAGAGAGGTTTTTTTTTTTGTTGTAAATTTAGAGACAAATTAAGAGGAAAAAGGGAGATTAAGGCAGAGAGGCCACAAAGATAATAGGCCTTGGTAGGGTAAGGACGGCTATGGTAAGAACGGGTTTGTCAATGGGTTTTCAGTTTAATAATGGAGGGGTATGTTGACGTGAAGGAACAGTTTAAGTGTGAATTGTAAGAAGGTAAAAATACATACAATAAGGGACCCACCACTTTACAGTGCACACCACAGGGCTGGACAGAGTAACATAGTCAGCTCCAGTCCATTTAGGGACACTATTAGGGAAAAGGGTATTCTGGGCTGGGGTTGGGAGGAATGTGAGGGGTCACTCTCAGGGGACCAAGTCAAAAGAGGGGGCGCTACCGAGCTGATGTTCTTCTGTGTCTCCCGGACTCTTTTAACCTCTGGTAGATCCGAAATGGCTGTACCTTGGCCCACAGACTCCTTGTATTTAATCTACCCGGAAATTAGATTCCATAATGAGCACAGGTGACAAGACAAACAGCATACACAGTAACATGAACTACAATTATGACATCACAGGAGACAGCCAATAGCACACAGCAACAGCACGGCACCAAAAACATGGAACTCTGATAGCTTAAAGACTGGTGGGCACATTCAACACCAACAATATCCTCTGGGCAAAATTTGTACATTCTCTGTAAGGACATGTTTTGCACACTTTTGCATTAATAACCTGATACTATTAGTTGTCTAATGCTATATGACAAAAAAACATCCTTGGTTACTTAAAAAAGGTTCATATTTTAGTTTTTTAGTGTGAATATGAAAGTTATTGAGGCACATATGTTTTTCAAAACCTATTTAGAAAATGTGTTTATAAAATGACTTAAGGGAGAGTTATATGTTAATGATGTATATTTGATATGAAAGGTAAAAGGTTTGGTTTACGCGGTAACTTAGAGGTGGTTGGTCATAAAGGTATTTCTTAAGGTTCATGGAGAGGAATAAGGGGTTTGGGTTGATGGAGAATTGAGGGAGCTGGAGAAAACTGTAGTGTACCGTGCTAATCGCCTGCTGGTTTCGTTTAACTCTCTCCATCTCTGGGGTCTCCGCTATAGCTGTTCCTCCTCCCAAGTCCTCTTTGTACAAAATCTTTACAAGCCCAGACGCAAGACAGCAATATTACCAAGGTTTAACACTGGCAAATACATGTGGAGACTCCTTAAACTCAGTACAAGGATCAGATTAATTACTTTCCATTAAACAGCCTGTAAGAAGTTCCCTGGAAAATGTGTCTTGAATAAAACTCAACTCTTAAAGGAAGCATACTCTCCATCTCAGGAACATAAAATTGTCAAAAGCAATAACAGATTTCACACACAAACACAGAGCAGGGATACATTTCCTGTTGAATATTTCACATGGATCATAATCATGATTGTGCCATAATGATTTAACAGCAAAAAAAAAAATTGCAAAAACAGCTGAGTAATTTTGATTGTTAAGTTGATTATACCCAAAAAATAGTATAGCAAGATGGTATAGCCCATCGGTTAATGTCTACTTTGCAGTCATTTTGGTTAATGGATATCTATTAATAGCTGAAAGTTTTATTTGATTAATTTATACAAGATAAAAATGGATGCACACAATGTTAAAGTGCAGAACAAAGTAAAAAAAAAAGAAGAAAAATCAAAAGATGAAAGAATAAAAATGATGAAAAATTAAATTGTTAGAAAAGTAAAAGATGAATTCACAAAAAAAAAAAAAATACTAAGAAGTAGGTACCGAGCTGAAATTCTTTTGATTTTCTTTAACACGTTGCAGTTCAGGAGTGTCCCTGACAGCGGACACTTTCCCTTTACTGTTTTTAAGGTCAATCTGGTACTGAAGCTACAGGGAAAAGAGCACAGGTTCAAAGTTAAAAAAAAAAAAAAAAAAAAAAAAAAATTAAAAAACAAAATTCAGGGGAAAAAAAAGGAAGAAGAATAAAAAAACAATATCATGTCAAAGTTTATATATCGTCTTTTGTTCCTTGGTATTGACGTTCCAGTTTTGGTGAATGAAACTGGAGGCATACTCTTATTTGTACTATTCTTATATTAATAGGATATTATGGTTATTTTCAATAATTAAATAAAAGCCATTGGCTTAGAAAAAGCATTTCTGAGTGATTAAACTTCATGATCACTTGTTAGATGCTGAGAAAAAAATTATTGGTCAGAAACAGCAAATATTCATCGTTTTAGAATTGATCATTTTTAAGATTAACTTCACTATATTTACAATATAGCCAAGCAGTCAAAGCAAGAAATATTTATGAAAAGAAAATTACTATTTAATAATATATTAATTAAATTATGAAATGTACACATACAGGACATGTGGCTTTAGGTCAAAGGTCAAAACTATTTAACCACATGATACCAGAACAAACTAGCAGTCCTGTCCTGATGACTTACAGTGCTGAAGTTCCTCTGGTTCTCCCGGACCCTCTGCATCTCTGGGGTGTCCAGAACCGGTACATAGTGTGACATGGTCTTCTCTGCCTCCTCCTTATATTTTTTCTGTTATGCATAAAACAAAGGCAAGACCTTAGGTGGATGTGGGATTCACTGTTGACCAAAAAGTACAACTGAATTTACCTTAGAATGGTATGGCAGGATAACGATCAGTCAGTGTTATATGCTATATAATTAATGTAATATAATAGTATAATATAATAATAAAATTATCTCCAGTCAATTCTGCGTCCTGATTTTGCTTGAGGAAGAGAAATGGGAGAGTAGAATGAGGGTCCTGCCCTTTGAGCATTGATTTCTCTCATTACCTGGCTGACCATGGTCTTCATCTGCTGGGCATGAAGGATGTCTGGGGTGTCGATCACTGTGGTGTAGCTGGCCCGGTCCTGTTCAGCCGTCTGCTTGTATTTTGTCTGTGTAATGATGAACCACACATAAGAATACTCTCACCTCTCTCAATCCTGTATATTAACAGACATAATGTTTATCTCACAAGCACTTGTTTCACTGAGGGCCATATCTTCATACCAGCGCAGTGCAGGCAGTAGCTTTACTTTTTTTCCACAAATACCTTCACCATACATTTAGACAATTTCACCTTCACAATTCAAATTCTAATAGACACAGATTCATGACAGAGCCTAAGATATCAGGGAACACAGAGTCAAAATCTGTTCAGTTTTACAGCCCTCAGGTTCTCAGCTGACCAGGACAGGTCACTAAAGAACAATGAGACAGATACACTTATTAAACTTCAACTTCAGTTGTTGTCTTGCCACTGAAGATCTTTAGCTACAGCCAGAAGTAGACCTTTTAGGCCACGGTCTGCACAGCTATAAAGGAGGCAGTATAACTACCACTAGTGTTATGCTGCCACAAAAATATGGGCAAGAAAGTGCATCAGCAGAGGGGGTTCTGACCTCACTTAGGATGTCAGTTGCGTTCTTGGCCCTCATGAAGTCTGGAGTGTCCGTCGCCAACGCTAACATTCCCTTACCCTTGATCTCTTGCTCCAGTGACTTCTTGTATTCTCTCTACAAACACGCAATCAGTGTTAATGCTTTTCAATATCATATCATTATTCATAATTACCACATGTGAACACTGTCTCACCTTGCACATAAAAGAATATACAACATGTAATACATCAAAGAACAAACATACTGTATGCTTTTCTTAAGATGTCAATTAATTATTGACAGAAGTGTCAATGACTCTCCGCAAGGCACATTTATTTGGGACGGCCACACAAATGTCAATAACATCACTGGTCAAACATTATACAGTTAATTGCAAGATTAGGAGCAATTAGAAATGTCACAACAGATTCACTGGTAAAGTGGAGTAAAGAAACACTGCTGAGGATGATGGGAAAAATCAAGTTCCAGGAAAAACAGCAAATCCACTCAAAGTTTGAAGATAAAAAATCTTTACAGGAACAGCGACAAACTTCCTTTAATTACAACATCTGGTTAATGCAGAGCCAGGACGGTCGACCACATGACATAATTAGTGGTGTCATTATTAGATGACTGGGAAACAGCAGAGAGAGGAGTGGTCTGTTTAGCCAGGTGAAGAAACAGACAGAAGTGGTTTTAAGGTAGGAAGAAAAGGAAGAAATAAAACAAGACAAAGCAAAGCATGGACTTGTCTCCACCTGCAGTGGTCCTACCTCGTTCAGGATCTGAGTAGCATTCTTTGCTCTTAACAGATCTGGAGTTTCCTCCAGCACTGTAAGCCCTTTACCTTTCACCCCCTCCTCTAGATCCCTCCTGTACTCTTTCTAAAGGGACAGAGAAGAATAGAGACTGCAGAGAGATACCATACACACACACACACACACACACACACACACACACACACACAGACCGACAGACAGACCACACAGTCATACACACGCAGTACAGCAGTGCTCATCCATAGGCCATAAATTAGCCAGACCTCCGTCCTCTCAAAGATGATGCTTTAATGTATCATTGTATATTCAACCAAATTTTACGGACTGGAAAATAAGATTTAATCAAATATTCAGTGCCTTGGAGAGGCAACCCTCCATCACCCTGGCAAATACTGTCACCCTCAGGGGTAGTATTTTACATGGTTGTGTCACAGAATAGAAAAAACATTTCTTGTGCTTGCACACAGATCATACACAACCCAAAGACCATACTCTTAACTTTTTACAAATATGTCATCAGCATTTTATTGTCACCCAAAACAACAGAGGAAAAGTAAATATTGGATTAATTTGTGCGCACACACACAAAAATCAACTGTGTGGATGCAAAAAAGCCAAAAAATCATTAAATGTAAACCATGTGGGGCTTAAAAAGCAAACCCCAAAAACAAACATTTCAGACAGAAAAGATTGTTTAGTATGAAGAACACTTCAGTTAAACTAATGGATGGCTGAGGTCAAAGGTCAACAAAGAAGTTAAATGAACAAAGAAACAAACAAACACATACATACATACAAAAACAAAAGACAAAACCGTTTTATGAGGCTAAAACCCTGGAAGTAAATGTGAATGAGTTATTTGAGGTGTATTATTGTCGGATGGCCAATCATGCTTGGTAATGGTGGCTTATCGCAGTAAAAGTGTAACTCCAAACACATATGGTGTATTATGGGAAGGGTGTGATCTTAGTAATATTACAAGGGATAAGAGGGGAGAGGGTAGAAATGGATGGGGCATCATCGCCGTTACCTCACTGGCTATTTTGGTGGCGTGCCTGACGTGTAACATGGCAGGAGTGACCTCCAGCCCAGAGAGGTTCCTCCCTTTAATGGACTCCTCATAGTCCCTCTTATAGTCTTTCTACAGTCAACCGTGAAAACCAGAATGGAAAATACTGTTGAAATTAACAGTTGAACACATCCACCTCAGTGCCAGTTTGTGAAGTCTGGTATTGGACACACTCCTCAAGTCTCTTTATATTCACCTCTAATGTGTAGATGTATATATGTGTTGTGAGGCATAGTTTAAATCTGTCAATAGCACATCTGTGTACTCATTATGATGTTAATGAGGAGAAAAGTAAATTTATATAGCAAACCTAAAAACACACATGGGCCTGTACTATGGATAAATAATCCCCCAGTAAATTAACTGAAATATGCTTGGTACATCCCAAATACACAATCTAGCAGGTCCTCATTGTCAAATATCTTATTCAGAAAACCTCAAATTAATGTGAAGCTTAAGTTAGGTAAGACTGTTAAATGAGGAGTATACTGGGTGCCAGAAAACGGCCTGGGGTTTGTGTGTGTGTCACATGACCAGGCATCTCTCATGTCTCTGAACACGGCCATTTTTCAGCTGAGTGACAACAGGAATGTGCACACTCAATTGAAAACATGACTGCAGGACAGGTACACTATACTATACCTTCTGTTCCAGGGCCAGAGGACATTTTGAGCACTGAATACTTACATGTACTGTGCCTTACACACACAGCACTAGGTAACACAATTTCAATAACAAATGTAGACCAAGGTACATACAAAGAATAGTACAACATGATAAAAACAAACTAGGCTGTTTTAGTACTTTAAGAAATGCAGGAGTATATCCAGGCAGATTGATTGACTTTCAAAATATAGAACAGGGCAGGGATTTGTTTGTCAGCCCAGAAGAGTGCACAAGAGAGCCATCCATGGCCGTCAGTCATCAAAGATGCGGTAACATTTCGGGCTAATTCTCTCCAGGCACATACTTTTCCCTTAAAAACACATCACCTAGCAAGCATCCATAACATTAATGCAGTCAGAGACTGACTGACTATTTCAGCTTTTGTTTGAGTTGTCACTTACAACCCATTAGAAACATTTTATTTTGTGGCAGAAAATACAGCATTACATGCTGCCAAGAACTTCAACCACAAAAATGAATGAATGGCAGACAGAGGGAATGGAACATATGTGTCACTGTCTAAGACTCTTTCATAAGAAGAACAATGTCTGTAAAAGGAAGTGTCATTATTGATTTCTTTGTCACTGAGGTAACTTAAGTATGCCTGTGAACATTTCCACAGGTCAAATACGTTCATTGTCATGCTTATTCTCCGGTCATATAAGAAGAAAAACATTTGTGCTGGCTCATGGATTTGAAAAAACCACTTTGTCGCACCCATATTATCCATGGCTTTCTTTAAGTCTAGAGCAGATTAGCCTGCTTTGTAGAAATAAGTGCATTAAGTTGACTTTGTGAGGAGCACTGCTTTTACCTGGCTCTGCATCTGCTGGGCCTCCTTGGCTGACATGTACGTGGGCGTCTCAAAGTCCAGCATGGCTTTGCCTCTCTCCCTCTCGTACTTCTCCTTATACTTCACCTGCAGAGGCCACACCAGTGCAATCACACACAGCCACAAGCTTTCCATACCATAACATTTCTGTTACAATCACATCTCAATACGTTCATTTTAGTTTTATGGGCATGATGGATGTTAACTGGGGCTAAATAAACTTTACTTTAATGATTTTGGCAACTTTATGGACATTGATTGATGCTTTAAATGAAGTAAGTCTCATTTTATGTCTCTTATTTAGATTTTACTATATCCTTCATGTCATGTGATCAAGTCACATGATTTTTGATGACCTCAGCATTCAGGTATCTTGGACTTACCTTTAAAGGATTAAAAGATTGTTAAAGGGTTGTTATATTTTGCCAGTGAAAGAAGTATCACAACACATAAAATGATTGCCATTTTATAATGATACCACAATATAAATGGCCTAGATTAAGAGATGTAGTGATGTGAGAGGATTTGTCTTGTGTGGGTTAAAGAGGCTAACACATATCGCACAACACTCCTAGAGGCTTTACAGATTATTAACAACAAACCAAACACCCAGAACCGTAAAGCAGAGAAAATAACAAACGTGAGGATGTTGGTGGGGAAGCAGTGAGAAGGAACACGGGGACTGTTGTAAACAGGATGTGACATCTTGCACAGGCAGGAAGTTAAACCTGGTGATGTCAGTCAGAGGGGCTCAGTAGCATCCATGATGTGATTTCACTTACGTGGCTCTGCAGTTCTGAAGCCTCCTTGTGATGAATCTGTTCAGGTGTATCTGGGATCATGAGGTAGTGACCCTTACTCTCCTCAAATTTCCTCTTGTACTGGTACTAAGGGGGAATGGCCGAAAAGCAGCTCAATTCAACCATTCAAAATCCACTTCCCAGCTTCTCACCTCTCACCCGTTCAGTCACAGAAAATAGAAAAGTTTTTAAAAACTTAAAAATAAAAGGCTTCTTTTGGAAAAAGACAAAAAAAAATCAGTAAGACATATAGCAGATAAGCTATTTTCTTAGTTTCATAAATTAAGGACATGGAGAATCAAGGAGAAAGACTATTAAATAGGTTATATAAAGAACACCTTGACAAAAAAAAATGTCTGTCAGAAATATGTTATTTTGGTGAGCAAATATTGAATACGTGTTGCTAATATGCTGGTAAGAATCGTTGATAGTTACCTGCATATTAGAAGTCTATAACGTTAATGATTAAGTAGCCACAGGAAAGAAAGACAAATCAAGTATAAACAGGAACTCTAAAATAGCTGTTTGCTATTTTAAAAAAACATGAAGAGTCAGGAGGTTTTGAAGGTTGGAGCAGTTAAAAAGGAAGTTTCTAGTTTTGTAGAGTAAAAAAGAGGAAAAAACGCACAACAAACCAGTTAAAGTGCTTCAAGAAATGGCTCCAAAAACAGACGTGGGTGGAGAAAGATGGAAGAGGTTAAAAATTAATGCTAGTACAGGAAGAGGCTGGAGGTCAAAGGTGAGAAGGGTGAAGGTCACTACCAGATGATATCCTTGAGGAATTATGGGAAAAGAGTATGCTCAAATCTATGTTAGATTAATAGACTTGAGCAGGAGATTTTGGAAGGCTGTGAGATTAGGGATGGGACGGAGGTTAGTGGCTGTCTTACGTCACTGGAGAGCCTGCTGGTGCTCAGGTTGTGTTGCATGGCCAGAGACTCGGACATGTCAGTCACAGGCTTGTGCATCTTCTTCAGATCCCCTTTGTACTTCACCTGTAAAACAGACACACACAGAATAAGGGTCTGAGGCCCATGTCTTCACTGCCCAAAGCTATTTACAAAAACACTCTTGCCCTGACTCTTACCTTAACCAAAAAAACAAATATTTGATTCAGTACTTTGGAATGTGCTTTTTCTGCCATAATTATGAGGTGGAAGACAAAACATTCTCTTAAAGTGAATAGGCTACATATAAAAAGTAGGTACTTTTGCAATATAACAAGCAGAAGTTCTGGTTTTTTAGCTGGAACAAAAACTAATTGCTTTTATAGCTCTTGGAAATTACAGGAAACACTGAACACAGTGACATGACTTCTGTCTGTAGTTACTGTGAACTGAGAGCAGGTGCTGACAATGTCACTATTCTAGTTCTGTCCACATAAGAAAATATGTAATATCTGTTCAAAAAAATATCACTCAAAACCCTTTTGACAGGAATTTGACGTAGCCCCACTCTAGCACTTACCTCGCTTGCCAAAGTGTTGGCTTCCTTCTGAGTCTTATATACTTTGCTCTCCTTAGGATCATACTGTGGCCTTTTCCCCTTCATCTCCTTGTCAAACTTCTCCTTGTATTTCAGCTAATGGGAAGCAATGTTAGTATTGTTACAGTCTTTTAGTCTTTTGCCCCTATTTTCTGAGGAACAAGAGCAAACCAGCAAGGTGCAAATGGAAAAAGCCAAAAAGAATATATGCCTTTTGGTAATACCTAATAACAGAGGTTTGTAATTTCAAAGCCCATGACATCGAAGGGAAGGCACAATTCATTTACAATAGGGATAGACAACCTTGGACTCGCTCAGACCTCATTGGACAAAGATACAGAGATGCAATAACATATTCACCATGTATTCTTGCATTGCTATTCAACACAATACACGGGGATACCAACACATTGACTGAGTTTTTATCACGTTGATTCAGACGCATGTGCTGTGATACATACTTGGCTGGTTGTTTTTGACTGTGGATGAAGGGAGAACTGTAAGTGGTAAGGGCAGGGCAAGACTAATATTGGATATGTTTAACAATGTCTCCCCAGCAATAGGAGATCCAAAGCATTGCTGGATATGAAGGGAAGGAAGCAAGCAAAACGTGCAAGCCGTACAGTGAAGGAGTAGCTGGGGAGGGAGACAAAGCACAAAAAAGGACAAGCAGCAAAGTCTTGTTCATCTGCTGACACCTGGGAACATCCGGCAACCACAAATCAACCAATCAGTCAATGGCAGACTACACAGTTGCAGACAATGCACAGACAGACAGGAAATGTGTTAATCTGGGTTAGGGGGGCCTCCTTACGTTACTAATCAGGGCACTCATTTTCTTAATGTGTCGCATCTGGGGGGTGTCGTAGGAAGCAGCGCCATGGAGGGACGGTTTTCCCTCCACCTACAAAGTGTAGTGACATTGCAGGGTGAAGCAGGGATGGGATAGGGTGACAAGTAGTTTAGGCAGTGAAGACATGGTTGATCGGGAACTCATTCAGACAAAGCGTGGGAGCAGTGTAGGAAGAGCAGGGGTAAAGCACTGACACAGGGCAATTTGTTAATGTGTTGTGTTTGTAATATTCTAGTTATGTTGTTCTGATCTGTGATGTGTTACCACACTATGCACCACGTGAATTTCATTTGTATTTGGTTATGAAAGAAGGATACTGCGGGCAGAGAGTTTTAAGGTACATGATGATGACAAAAGACATTCAATCCATCTGAGCTTGGCTTTTTAACTGTAGGATACCTAAATAACGCAACAAACAGAAAGTGAACAGTTCATTTTAAATACTATGTGAGATCAAAGAATCATCTCCTCACTGCTGGAGTCAGAGCCATTACCTGGCTGTTCCGCTTGCACACTTCGGTTGCCAGGGTGATGTCAGGACGGTTGATCAAGGACCCCCCTCGGCTGGCCTCCTCTCGAGCTTTGTCACGGTAGCCCACCTGTTATGCAGGTGCCACAAACATGCATTTCCATTCTGTCAGACCAATTTCTTCTATGCACTTTCAGACTGCCGTTGTGATGTGAGGTGATTGTGTCAGGGCTGCAATTAAGTTGTTTTTTTTTTTTTTTTTATAACTTCTGCATGCACTTTGGATTTTGTCAATCACATAAGAAACTGCCACTTCAATATGTGAGGGGATGGCTATATAAGTGGAAATAAGTTGGCTTTGCCAAATGCCTCAGTGCACTTTGGTTCATTGTGATGCGAAGCAATGGTGTCAGGACTGGATTTAGTTAGCTTTGCTGCTATTGTGATTTGACTGGGGGCTGCTGGTGGCTCTCACATGACTGATGAGCTTGGCAGCCTGGGTGGCCTTTCTGATGTCAGGACGGTCAGCCACAGGCGTGTAGGTCAGTTTGCTTTTGGCCTCCTGTTTGTAGGCAATCTGCAATGAAAGCAGTCAGTTTAGTTCAGTGCAAATCTTGAACGACAGAATTCAAAAGGACTACCAACCAAGGACTGACCCAACATGGAGCTCACACAACATGGATAACACAATGAAGGAAATGATCTAGCTGGCTTTGTCAGGTGATTTTTTAATCACAGACAAGATCTGAGGCAGCCCCTCACATTGCTCTGGCTTTTAGCCACATCCATGGCATGCTGAATGTCAGGTGGAACCAGCATCTTGTTGTACTTAGATGTGCCCCTCTCCTTCTCATAGTTCTTCTTGTATTGTTTCTGTGAGTAGACAGAAAATAGAAGTAGCATGGCAGTTCAGGAAAGAATCTTTTACAGTAAGAAGAAAGTTGCAGGTTCAGGTGTGCTACCTTTGTACTTGTAACAAGATACTTAACCAGTAACACGTCAACTTGGTTGGATATGTATCTGAACAAAGCAGTGAGAACAAGCTCATTGTGAAATGACCTCTCTGTGAGCCTGGAGCAGATAGATGCTGGTACTCACCTCGCTCACAAGCTTGGTTATCTGTCTGCTGTGGGCAGTCTCTCGTGTTTGGGGCAGGGTGGTGAAGGAACCTGACTGTCGCTCCTTTTTGCTGGCCTCCTTGTACTTAGTCTGAAATTCAGAAAACACGTTTCTGATAAGTTACTCTACAGAGCTGTACTGTGAGCATACACACAACAAAATGTGATTACATTTTAGAGAGAGAGCAGCTCTGAATGGAGTTTTGATATCTCATGCATGATTATTCTAAATATCTGACATAGAGACGTAATAGTACCAGTGATGATAAATAATTTTGCATGTTGATGGGTTCTCACCTCAGAGGAAAGTGTAGCAACAGACTTTGCATGTAGGATCTGAGGAGTGTCAGGAACAGCCTGGAAGATTCCCTTTGACCTTTGGTATTTCTCCTTGTATTTCACCTGAAAGACATTGCAGTATGGTACTGTAATGCACTGGGTACAACGTAATGGTACGGTACATGTTTTTGTAACCATCTATCAGCGTGGTTGCGGTGTTCCTGGCCAGAATGGGTCATTAAACGCATCGCTCAACCTGACACTCACGTCGCTGTACATCTCGCCCGTCTTCTTGGCCAAAGTTGTGAGCTTGTCATCCACCACAGACATCTTACAACCCTTCAGAAACTCTCTGTCATACTTATACTCCACCTGCAGAGAGGAGTGGAGGGGAGAGGTCATTTTGAGTTTCAACAATAAGACAGTCCTTATATTTTATTGTTACATTTAGTTTATATTTTAATGTACTTTCAGAATGTGTTCATTAGAAAGGTGCATGCACAACTGGAATATTAACATAATTTCTTGCTCTCCTCAGGATCATGTGAAACACATGATTGTTGTAATAATGACATTGTGACAGTCTTCTGATTTATCAAGAAGCCAGTCTAGAATAGTGGAAAACTAAGCAAACTGCTATTTTTATTGCGGAGTAAATTTCACAGAACTACGGGAATGTAAAACTATTGATGTAAAAACTGAATCATGGAAAATTTTACATCATGTCAAAAAACATTCTGCTCACAGTTTTGGTGGTTGCAATATTACAGCTTGTTGGTGCTACATACATCGCTCTGTTGGAAGCTGGTCTTCGCGGCATGCACAAAGTCAGGCCTGTCAACAGTCCAGATCCACTTGTTCTTGGTGGCCTCATACTTCCTCTTGTAGTCAAGCTGCGGACAAGTGACACAGTATTATGCACTCTTAAGAGACATGCTGCGGGGCAGGGTTACGGGAACAAAGACAAAATGTTGAAATTCGAAAGGGGCTCCGCGGTGTCTGAGCTGATGACTCTTACATTGGTAATGTTTCTGTAGGCCTCCTTGGCAGCTCGGATGGAGTGGGAATCGGGAGCAATGTTGATATGAGCTTTGTTTTTCTCATAGATCTCTCTGTACTTCATCTGGGAAGGAGAAAAAACATGTGTCAAACACACAGGGCCTGCACACTGACTATTGAGAGGAACTGAGGAGGTGTTTGCATTTTAAGGTATTTAAAAGCTGAAAGAAGTGAACATGGCCTACCAGGCTTGGGAAGTCCTTGACCTTCTTCATATGCAGCTGGATTGGAGTGTCATGGCCCAGGGTGTACCCCTTAGCCTTATTGGTGTTGTACTCCATCTTATAAATGATCTGATAAAGGAATGAATTGTGTAACATTAGATATAAGGCTGATGCAGGCACACTGGAGTGCATGAAAGGCATTCAGTACAGTACAGGGGCCAATATCAGTTTCTGAAATGGGGATAGTGGATTATTATACTGACACTCAAATTCAAAATGTACTGGTATTTCATGTATGGCATTCTCAAATGTCACTCTGGACCATGCAGATACTATTCCTAACTGGTGTCTTGTCAATACATTCAACCGCTACCATTTGACTGATAAATTTGACAGTAAAGTTCAAGGTCAGGTATTCAATATTCCATAGATAGATATTATGCAACAGTATACAATATGTCAAGAGTAGATATGATGTTGGTGTAGTATAAATCCTGCTGGCAGGCTAAGAAACTGGCAAAGTGGGTGGACGAGGGGGACGCACGTCGCTGATCTGCTTGTTGCGTTTGTGTACGTGGTGCAGAGGAGTCTCCAGGACGGTGGTGTACTTGTCTTTGTTGTGTTCATACTGTTGCTTATACTTCCACTGCAGGGACAGAGAGCAGACGAGTCCTGTCAGGCACACCAATACTATCTACACACTTAAAACTAACAGTGCATCTTTGAATTTATATTTCAATTCATAACTATCTGTATTTCATACATGCTACATGTCTGTGCCTCTCATTATATATCTATTTTTCATTTTAAAAATGTGCATTTCTGTCAATCTTCATATCTATATCTTTTATTTATTCTGTCAGTATATACCAAAATATAAAAATATATTACACTTTGACTACATATAATTTGAAAATACACAATATATCCTATCTCTAGAAACCCTTTACTAGAATATGTACAACTATTGCTACTACATCTATTATTAGGAATTATTACTACTTTCATGGACGTTGTGAATAATATTTACTTCCTTAATAAAACAACAATTCTTCAGATCTGTAATTGACATTTAAATGAACCAAATGATTAGGAAGAGACTTAGTTTACACATGCATTAGACAGATTACACAGACATGCAACAAACAGATGAGACACTCAGGTTGAAGCAACATTAACTAAATGGACAGTGAAGATTCTGGTACCACAGCTCAGTTTAGACAAATGTGATGGTTTTGGTTCTCAGATGATTGTCCTTCTACTGGTATTTACAGGCAGCTCTGAAATATAACAGTCCAAGACAAATCTTAAACCCATAACTGACTTCATTATGTTATTATGATGTATACATATTACTTTATTATTCCAATATTATTACAATATTTTAAATATTGAATACAATATATAATTCTAATCCACAGTCTGAGATTACTGATTCTTATGTGCAAGACCTGTATAGATAGAAAGATAAATAAAATAATAAATATTATATTTCTCTCGGGCAGAAATCCTGTTCAGAAGCCTAGTCCTGCAGTCCCCAGGCACAGCGGACGCAGTAGATCCAGGCACACGCAGAGTTATGGGGGAAAGGAGCAGTAGGTCTACAGGGGTGTTGAGGCAGTGAGAGGGGGTAAGAGGGACTCTCTCAGAGGGGTCGCAGTGGGTGTCAGTGGGTACAGCAAAAAAGCGCCTGGAGTTCTGCCCATCTTTATAGCTGGAGTTAGGGCAAAGACGAGGAGGAGGAGGAAGAGGAGGAGGAAGAGCAGCAGCAGGAGGAAGGGGCAGGAGCGGGGCCCTGTCCCGAGCCCGATGGTTACCTTACTCCACATGCTGGAGTTATAAATGGCGCTGAGGATGTCTGGCCGCAGCAGCTCGTTGCAGCCGCTCTTCAGCAGCTCCTTGGCCCTGGACTTATACTTGTTCTGTTGATGTAGACACACACATACACACAAACACACGGAGCATGCAGAGAATGAGGACGGATGACACAAACGATGAGAAATGGAGCGAGCGAAGGAGCGTCCTGGAGTCAGGAAGAGGTGTTTTTCCCTGTGTTCTGACCTGTGTACTCCAGGTTGACCACTCAACACTGTGTCTAAGTCAGCCCAAAGTGAATGACTGAAGACTGGATGATGACCTTTCAAACCTGATTTGGAGGAGATGGTAAAAATGGTCTAGTATGAAGGGCCAAATTGCTACATGAGTGGCTCAACCTGAAGTGAACAGAGTCCAGAAAGGTGCACACTTAAAGTGGTGGACCACTTTCAGTGGCAGAAAAAGACCTGGCCAAAGAGGGGGATGAATGTGCCACGAGACCATGACATCACAAAGACGACTGATGATGTCATGCACAGGCTTGAAGAAGGTCCTCTGGAAAGCAGAGGAAAGTTGGTTTGTGCATTTGCACTGTGGTTTTACCTGGCTCATCTTGTTAACCTCCTTGGCCAACAGGTTTCTAGGGTCATCGACCACAATGGAGTACTTATCCTTGTTCTTTTCATAGTCAGCTTTGTATAATTTCTGCTCAGAAGGCCATAAGGGGTTAAAGACAACTGGCAAACTTGGCACTGTAACTTGTAAAAAATGTCACTGCAACATGCCTTTCACAGGTTTTATGATGAAATATCAAAGGAAACAGGTTCAGAAAATATGATGTTGATAAAGAAAATCAAGACATGTACATTAAATAAAAACTGAAACACATACTATATATATCATGTATAATCTAAATATAAAATATTTTAAACAATACTTATCCAAGGCATTCAAAATATAAAATTACCTGTACCACATTTTCCAATGTAGAGTGTGGAAAATGCACTCTTGATCAATATACGTTTTATGGTAAATTATATCAATACATATAATACAGTACAAATACATTTTATACGTTGCAACATCCATTTCATCCATCGCCAGTGCAGTGAAGGTTGATGTGACTTACATCATCGAGGACAACGGAAGCATGCTTGGCTGCATGGAAGAATGGGGTGTCACAGGTGTACTTGAAGTTGCCTCTGTTCTTCTCAAAAGACGACTTGTACAGCCTCTGTTACACCCCAAAGAAAGAGATCATGAGTGAAAAAAACGCTATTTCTTAAACCTTTTTAGGTGTGGCTAAAAATACACTGAAGGAATACTTAACGAGGCGATATATAGAAACAGATAATCTACTGTATGACAATAAAGCATGCATTTCGAAGATCCTCTCTCAAGCACATGACTACTCTCAGTAAGGCTCTTCCATTGGGGCCTACTATCTACTCCTCCATGGAGATAAAGCAAAGCACCACGGTAGATAATGTGGGTCCCTGGAGCGCTCCAGTGCGAATAGGTTGTCTACCTGACTGTAGAGATTTCTGTTCTTCTCTGCCAGCACCAAATCTGGTGTGTCCCATACATAGCAGCCAATGCCCTTCAGCCAGTCCAGGTCCTCCTTGTACTTGACCTGCAGTGTGTGTGTGTGTGTGTTTGTGTGTGCGCATTACAGTCATTTGCAGTTTGGAGGAGGAAGACAGAATGAAAGAATGGAACATTTGCATAATCAATATTTAATTCATTTTTGTCTGCTACTGAAATCTTTACAATGCACAATTCATGTAGGAGTAAGTAATTACTACCACTGCATAACTAGCTGGTCAGGCAGTTTATATTTTGTATCTATACGCTTAAACTCAGAAGAAAAAATCAGTGAAGATGGGTAATAATGTTGTTACCATCTATGAGGGGGAGGCATTGCTCACTGCACATACCGTGCTGACGCGTTCACCCACAGTCCTGTGATGGAAGAGCTCAGGACGATCGGGGATGGACCTCCACAGGCCCAGCGAGCTGATATACTTCTCCCTGTATTTAACCTGTACAGAAACCAAGAGAATGTGTCCAGTGTATGAGATTATTCAGTGACTCACAAGGCCATTGTGAGAGGATACATATATTCTGATGAGTTAGGAGTAAGGAAATCACAGGAGGGCTGAGCCTCCTTGTGCTGTCAACAAATCACTGATTTTAACCAATACTTTTCCTTAGCTGTGGAAACTGAAACATTTTCCACTATTTTCCACTGAAACACCTCACTGTCAAATCACTGACATAAACCTTATGAACCTCATTAGCAGTTGAGCCCTATATATAATCTATAGAGTCCTGCTCTATGGGCACACTGACCTCACTGATGTCATCTGTGACCCTGCGATGGTAGATGATGTCCAGTGCGTCCTTCACAGTGTGGTAGCGTCCCTTAGCCTGCTCAAACGCATCCTTGTAGCGCAGCTGGAGAGGGGTGAGAAAAATGGGGTTTGGAGGACCAAATAGCTTGATGTTTGATGAAAAGTCAGTCAAAAACAGAGCTGATGAACAGGACAGACAGGTGGGGCACTGGGTCACTCACATCGCTGGCGTTGAGGTAGGCCTTCTTGGCTCGGATTGCGATGGGTGTGTCAGCAATGGAGGTGTGCCTGTGCTTCAACTTCTCATACTGCTCTTTGTACTTTTTCTAAGAGAGGCCCAGAAAAAAGCATAACATTACACACAGTGAGGCAGTCATTATAACATGCCCATTACATTACATATCGTAGAACCAGTGGTTTCCAAACTTTTAGGCCACCAGGCCAACTGGTGTAGTTGTATTTTAGTCAGTGCACAGCTGGTTTAATTGTGTGTGCTTTTGTTCCATATTCGACTATTTTAGAGCAAGGTGTCATGTGGGGTGGGTCCAAAAAAAATGTATCTTGATGTGACTTAAAAGGATCAAGGCCTTAGACATTACTGAGAGCCATATTGTAAACCTCAGAGGGAAGAAGGTCACCCTTTGGTTTGCAGCCCCAGACCTGACAGCAGTCTCACCTCACTGTAAACCACCTTCATGTGCCGGATATGGCCCAGGGTTGGGGTGTCCGTTGTGGGAGTGAAGAAGGCCCTCTCTTTAGCAGCCAAGTCTGTGTACAGGAACTGAAGAGGGGCAAGTCAAGATCTGTTTAGTAGCTTGAAAGAGAATGTCTTTATGATATTTCAACACATGTCAGTGCTGAGAGCATATATCAAGACTAGCTTGAACAACATTGATCAAGTTATATCATGTAATGGGGTAGCAAATGATGTATCAGAAAAATGTGTTACATATATGAACACACCAGGTAGACGCTTAAACCTCTGGCCAGCTAGGCACAGCTGATTCGGTTAGTAGCAGCAGTCTTTTCATCATACTGTACCTTGTTGGTGAGCTGCTGGGCCCACTTGGCTCTCTGAATGTCCAGACAGTCCAGTTTGGTGGAAAACTTTCCCTTTGCTTGTTACCGTCAGCTTTGTACACCAGCTGAATAGACAGATATTTGACAGGAAACAGACAACAAACTTTGCTGATATAATCAGTAATAATATACAGTGATTTTTGTGATTTATATTAATGCTGATATTTATGACAGGCATAACAGGCTGCTTACATTGCTTAAGTGAAGCTTGAGTTCGGACACACGTTTGTATTCAGGTGTCTCCAGGACGACAGAGTATTGGCTGCGTGTCCTCTTTGCGTCAGTGTCATAGGTGGTCTGGCAGAAACCAAGAAAGACATCGGTGTGTGACATAAAAGGCCATCTTGAAAACACACAATCTGCACAGCTTCAGTGTGTCTTTTTGCAACATTAATTATGTGTGCATAATTAATATGATATTATATTTACCCGGAAGTTGTTGAGGTTGCGGACACGGACCATCTCAGGAGTGTCATACAGGAAGCAGCCAAGCCCCCTGAGCCAGTGTAGATCCTCTTTGTATTTCAGCTGTGGACAAAAACACACATTCATGAGCAGGCACACACACACACGTACACATGCATACATGAAAAAAGATAGCACATGGAATGACATAGATCCTTAAAAACACGTAAAACCTATGTCCGGGAGTAGAGAAAAATGACGTACATCGCTGGTGATCTGGTTGACGTGGTGGCAGTGCATAAGCTCCGGAGTGATGGGCAGGGAGATAAGGTTACCCCTGTTACTAAAGTACTTCTCCTTGTAGCGCAGCTGCAGATGGCAAACAAGAAAGAAGAAAACAGTCATCACTTCTAAGTCCCATTTATCGTGTCATATGGCTGCAGTGGCATAAGGAGGAGAGGCAGACGGGAAGGTACGTACATCGCTGACCGCCGTCTGGGTAGCTTTGACCTGTCTGATCTCCGGCGTGTCATAGGTGGTGTGGATCTTGTCCTTCTCTTTGTGGTACAACTCACGGTACAGGCGCTGGAGGGAGACCAAAGGGAGCTTAGGCAGTCCGTCAGTGTCTAATATGTGGATACCGCACTGGTCAATACCAGCTGGATTGCTGGTTGCCATTTCTATAAATGTATTTCTTTGGAATTCACTTCATCCTGTCATTTCAAACCTGACACATAGTATGTTTTATGTTCCAACAAAAAGCTTGCTTTTTCAAAAACCTTAGATAAAAAAGAAACAGCACGGATTGAGCAAACATTATATTAAATGTATGTGAAAGTCTAATTTCTGGTACAGTATTCACTATTAGCCCACCAGTTCAATAGATGATCAGATCTGTGCAATTCTTCCCCTAAAAATGCCTTGGTTTTTATTGTGAGAAAATATTGGAAAAAAAAACATTACTTTCATAACACATACACTTTGTTTTTGTATATAATCATACTTGTGCATGTGATATAATCTTACAATAAATAACTATGATAAACGAGATACCTTTGATAATAAATTTGGCCGCAGAGTTATGCATATTGGTTGAAGGGATGATGTGAGTTGGGCTTGACTTTATGGACAGACCAGTTTGTACTGAAATGTTTCCCTAAAGCAGCTCAGGATCTGGTGCAGCAGTATTATATTTACAGCTTCTGTAGGAGGAAGTTGTGTAACCGCCATTGACAGTCTGTGCTATTGAAGAGCTGGATCTGACCTCATTGGTGACCTTGTTTGTTTTTCTGATGTTGACAAAGTTGACGCCATCCGGATCAAGGGTGTATGTCTTTGCTTTCATCAGCTCATATGCTTCCTTGTACTTCACCTGTACAAAAAGGACCCAACAACAATTGTCTTTCCAAAAAAAAACAGGAAGTAGAACAATGACCAAAATTCAAATGAGCTGAGGGTAACCCAAAAGCACAGATTTGCAGCTGAAGCAGTATTCTCTTACATTGCTGAAGATAACGGAATTGCTCTTAGCCTGCTTGATTAGGGGCATGTCCAGAGGAAGTTTGTAGCCGGTGGGCATGAAGCTCTTGTTGGCTTCTTTGTAGATATTCTGAGACAGGAAAAAAAAGATGATCTCAATAATACATTTCATCATTTGGTTTCATAACATTCTGCATTATAAATGTAAATAAACCATTTACAAATTTTGTCAAGTAAATAGTAAAGATATAGGTACAATGCACATTAAAAATCAGCCAGCATACATATGGCTAAAACATGATGACTTAAAAAACATCATGATTTAAATATCCCCCTGACTTCAATAAAGATACATAAATAATTCAAATATATGAATCTGTATCTCTTTATTTCTTGTAAATTATCATTTGTTTTAGGAAGATGTAACCCTATGCCGTTATCAGGATTTGTTCCTGAAATAGCCATTCTGAAATCAGTGGGGTATCAAACAGCACGCCATGTCTAGATGTTTAAGGTTTCAAACAAATAAAAATGTGTGCAGAACACCCACATCGCTCTGAATATAGTTTCCGAGTCGAGCTCTCTCGGTGTCTATGGTGACAGCTGGGGAGGTGCTTGTGCCTCTGACATTCCTGACGTAATCGTTCCGATACTCGAGCTGAGGACAGGAAGAGAAGGCATAATTAGACCCTGCGACACTTCTGCTGTGTGAGAAATTACAAAAGGGTACCATAGACAAGACATATCAATTTTCATACCCATCCCGAGGTAAAAATGTACAACTATCCATACTGTCCAAGTCACATTTGAGATGTTTGACTTATTATATTGTTGAGAAAAGGGGGAAGGATGGGTTGGTTTTACTTACTTCACTCAGGTGTATGGCACTGATCTTGCATGTGTTGTAAACAGGAGTGTCCAGCACATCTGAGAATTCCCTCAACTGCTCAATTGCCTTAGATTTGTATTTATTCTGGAAGAGAAACCACAGTTTTCACATCAGTTGACATTCCTTAGGGGGACAAAATTACGACTGAGGGCAGAAAGAAGTGAGTAAAAGAGGTAGAGGAGGGGGGAAAGGAATAAAAGGAAGAGCTTGAGGAAAAGAGAAACAGGCGGCCTGGTCACCTGGCTCTGCAGGTTATCTGCTCGCTTGCAGCGCAGGATCTCGGGCGTGTCCCACACGTAGCAGCCAACCCCCTTCAGCCAGTTCAGGTCATCCTTATAGAAGATCTGGGGTCACAGGGACATGGAGACGGTGTCAGAGACAACATCACAGAGAACCCTTAGAAGAAGGGCTTGGAAGCAGAGGCGCACATGGATTAGGAAACCAGAAAGTTCATGGTGCAGTTTATACACTCAGAATTTCAATGCAGTGTACCTTTGCCCTGCTCATGGTGCCTTTAGTGTTTTATGACAGTAGCGTAAATGGGAATTTTCTGTATGCTTCATTAGCCAATGTACTAATTATTTCATACTATTTAAATGCATTTAAAATGTAGTTTTTATTACTTTGCTGTTGTTCATAATTTTGTTACAGCTAGAAGGGATGCTGACACTTTTCACATGGAAGACTTCAAATAGTCACAATGATTGATCTTGAGATTTATTTGGATGAATAAATGGTTACGTCTATGATGACCACTTTTGCCCCTAAATTAATAGCACTGGTTTGATGATGTGGTGCAGGGTGGGAAGGTTCACTCACGTCGCTGAGTTGCTCGTTGACTTTGCGGGCCTGGGTGTAGACCTGCATGTCTGGCAGGCAGATCCACTGGTGCAGGTACTTGCGATAATCCACGTCACTGATCATTTTCTGTGTGTTGCGGGCGGCAACAACCTCCTGCATATCAGGAGGCAGGTGCACCTTGGCCTTGGTTCTCTCATAGTCCTCTTTGTACAGGCGCTAGAATACATAAACCACAGAGGCGTTAAGTAACAAAGCACAGGAAATACCAGATGCTGACATGCCAACGCCAAGCTAAAAATGAAACTTTTTAAGCTGTTTATTCAACCATTAATAAGATAGGTAGACTCACGTCAAGGGCAAGCTTTCCAACTCGAATGCACCTGGCAGTCGAAGGGTCATCCTCCAGGCATTTAGGCAAGCTGTAGAGGGACTTGAACTTCTCATAATCCTCACGGTATTTCACCTGGACAGAGGGAGAAGAGGTTGATGTAACACAGATAGTTAGCGTCAGGTGGGTGTAAGGTGGGTTCAGCTGTATAGACTGAATGGTGAAACTTTCCTATCCTATGGCTCAGATTTTGACTTACGTGACTCAAGATGGTCTTCTGTTGTTTAGCATGAGACAATGCGTGGGAATCCAGTGGCATGCTGTAACTCTTGGCCTTAATCTTGTCCCATATGTCTGTGTAAAATTTCTAGAAGGGAAAAAAAGGACAAACTCAGTCAATTACATGGAGGAGAACTAAACTGCAAAGCAGTACTACATAAATGACATTTGTTTTCACTCACATTGCTGTAGATGTACTTCAGGTGATGACATCTTGAATACTCAGGGGTATCCAATATAGGTGTGTATTTGTGCTTTTCACTGTGGTAGGCTTCACGGTAGTTCAGCTGTGAAAAATTCATGTTTTGGGTTCAATCTAACACACAGAGGATAAGCATGGAGAATATGAGTCTCCCAGATAATGAATATTCAGATAACAGTACAGATGCTATGGCTTTACCTCACTGGCCCATGTGGAGCCCAGGATGGCTGTCACATACACAGGTGTGTCTGTCACAATGGAGTAGTTGTTGAATCCTTTCTTTGCGTCTGATTTGTATTGGAGCTATGAGGCAACAACAACAACAAGACACGTGACACAAAAGAAAAATCCATTCATTTATCTCTACTCTAATGCTGAAAAATGATTAAAACACTATGAATTCCCTCTAGGCTGTTCTAGGATATTCAGTAACTTAATGTGATTTGTGACAGGTTTGGCTATGAAGTCCAACAGTGCTGCAGCTTGGATGCTCACATCACTCTGGAGCTCGTAGGCCTTCTTAGCGCGGATCATTTCTGGTGTATCCCAGTTATAGCAGCCGATGCCCTTCATCCAGTTGAGGTCATCTTTGTAGTACACCTGCAGGGGGTGATAAACTCAGTTTATGCTCAGTTAACAAAATTTTCATTGTGACACAATGAGAAAAGTCCATCAGGCCAAGGAGAGAGTAAACACTGGCACCGCAAGTGAAGAATAGTAAAGGTGGATTTTTACAAAATGAAAAGATAAAAAAGGAACATACATCGCTTAAGATTTCGTTGGCCTTGCGGGCAAGGATGGCATCGTTCTGGTCGGGGTGGCAGGTCCACTGGTGCAGGTAGGTGCGGTACAGCACGTCACTGAGGATATCCTGGCAGCGCTTGGCCACCACATGGTTTATCATGTCATAGGGGATATGGAGCTTGGTCTTGGTGTCTTCATAGGCCTTGCGGTAATTCCTCTGTGGTAACACAGGATGTGATGCTGTAAAATCTTTTTTCATAAAAGTTACATTCACAGATGCTCATTTTGTTTTTGGTGAAGATATTCAGTAAATATATTTACATGTTCCAATGGTTCGTGTAGTATTGTTTTACTTATATGTTTAAAATAACAGTCTGTTAGATTTTTGCTTGAGTATATGGAACACACAATGAATTTTCAGTGTGGATTACTAGAATCTGTATTTTGATTGATTAATTAATTCAATACAACTATCTGGTTGAGGACATAAGGTATTTTATGATCCAAGCATTTTCCAACCAATTAACTGTTTCACTAAACCCAGTGAAAAAGGGTATTCCGAGCTGTCTTTGTCTTTATCAATGATAATGGCTCAGGGGAACAGCAAAGGATGTTAAGAGAGGATGTGGATAGGGCTGAGGACAGATCTCATGGTCTCACCAGACTCTTCATCTTCTCCATCTGACCAGAGTGGATAACCTCAGGGAAGTCCACCGTGGTTCCTGCCATGTAGTGGCCTTTTGCCTTCTCATGGGCGTCCTTGTATTTCACCTGAGGGTTTTTTTGCCCCATAAAAAGAAACACACTCAGAAAATTCTGCTCTGATAATTGAATTTTAGTGCATGTGATGAATTTAAGACACTTAACATATTACAATTTTTTTTTAAAAGTCTACATTAACAACTCAATCCCTATATTCAGATAACTGTTGCAAGCAATCTCTGCATACAACAGCAACACTATCTACATTATGGTGCTGGCTTTTGGGTCAGATCGTATTGATAAACAACAGCAAACTATCAGCTGGAGTCCTCTGTTCTGAAAGTGGACTGACCTCACTGGTGACCTCCTTGTTGTGCCTTGCTCCAACCAAAGGAATGTAATCATTGTCCAGCTGGTATCCAGTGGCTTTGGTGCCATCCCAGTTTGACTTGTACAGTTTCTACAGAGACACAATCAGCGAACTCAGTTTTTATGTTTTGTGTAATATTATATAGCAAAGTTCTTGGAGCTTCATGGTGTTGTGAAAGAAACCTGTCCATGAATAGCTCCAAAGGTGGCGCTGAATTTACGTGATGTTTTGGCTGTGTGATACCTCACTGATGATCTTGGACACTTCTCTGCAATGGGCCTGTTGTGGTGTATCCACTGACCCAATATATTTTCCTTTCTCCAGATTGAAACTCTCCTTGTACTTCAGCTATGCATCAAGAAAAAAAGCAAGAAAGTATTCCATTAATTCTCAGATGAATAAACATAGCAAAAATGTGTCACTTAACATTGCCTTTGTAATTGATATATATTTAATGCACTGGAATCCTGCAACTACTATTGACAACACTTACATCACTAAGGTGGAAAGCATTTATCTGGGCCCTGATGATCTCTGGACGATCCACAACATGGGTATAGTGGGAGAAGTTCTCTTTTGCATCCTTGGTGTAAAGCCTCTGCATTAAAAACAAAATGAGGGCATATGAGAATTATGAGGAGAAACTAAGAAAAGATGCATATTGCAGGTTTAAAGCATATTACACATTAATGACAATTAGCTGTCGTTTGAAAGCAGCACGTACGTCATTCAGGATCGCCTGCGCCTTCTTGACTTTCATATGATGCACCGAGTCCATCGCCACCCAGCCACATCCACGGATCCATTCCAGATCTGATTTGTAGACATTCTAAAAACAAATTTCCAAAAAATACAATTAAAACCACTGAAGGTTTTCTATGAGGTCACTTCCTTCAAAACTGATGTCTGCTAGCAAATTGAACAGCTCTAAGCCTTTAAAAATCCTGAATAGCATGCTCAGATTTCAGTATTTATAACATGTTTTAAAACAATAAAAAAGGAAGGGTGTGCTGTTTACTGCATTGACTTTGACCATTACTTACATCACTGAGCAGATCATAGACCTTCCTGGCCTGGACAACATCATTGGAGTCTGGCAGGCAGGTCCAGTTGTGCAGGCGGGTTCTGTAGATGTCATCATTAACTTGCATCTGACACTTCTTGGCATGCTCGAAAGCTAGCATGTCCACAGGAAGTTTGAATTTGGTCTTGGACTTGTTGAAGTCCTTCTTGTACAGAGCATCACTGGCAATCCTGGCTGAATTCAAGGCCAGCATGAGCAAGGGATCATCCTGGACACTGAGGGCTCCGACATGGTGTCCAATCTGCTTACGGTAACCCGTCTTGTAGTTGTGCTACAACATAAACAGCACTATTATATACTGCACATACTGCCACTTTTGATATACAATTCAAGTGATATAGTATGCAAACTCTCATATCTGTTGGAATCCAGTACTGTGCATCTCCAGCACAGTACAGTCAAAACATGCATGACCTTCACACCTTTTATCATGCAATGGTTATCACTTACATCACTCTGTATGCGTGTGATGTCAGTGTTGTGCTTGATGGGTACAGCATTGCTAGGCATTTTGTAGCCTAAGGCCTTCGTCTTTTCCCATTCCTGGATGTAAAGTTGCTGTGAGGAGCAGAGGGGACACAGACGAGGTAAGCTGAAAATTCAATGAACCACTTAATGTATCCTGAGTTATATTTCTATGCGTTTCCATTGTTGAGGAATGTCTTACCTGATTGATGTTCTTGGCAGCCTCTCTTGCTGCTGCAAACTGTGGGGTATCCAACATTGTGTACTTGGTCTTGTCTGCATGCCAGGCTTCACGATACTTGGCCTTAACAAACAAGTAAACAAAATAAGAATCAATGTCATGTTGTTAAGTTTAAGTTGTTTAACACACACACCATTTTCAGTTAGAGGCTTAGCACAAAAGAAGTATGACATTTGCCTATTGTTTAAGTGTGAACTTTACTCAGTGATAAACTAAGCTCAAAACTGATTCAGTCGTTAAAAAAAACTGAAAACCGCATTACTTCTTACAGAGTATTATTGTTATTATTTCTCACATAATATATTACTCACCTCGTTCAGGATTTCAGCAGCATTCTTTGCACAGACGAAGTCCACTCTGTCCAAGGGAGCAGAGAATGACAGCTCATCCATTTTTACACGGTAGCCTCTCTGTATAGAAAAGACAAAGAAATAAACTAAACGGTCCTGTGCACTGTGGCATCAGAGAGAACTACAGTGTGATGCAAGTAATCAAGACTAACAGAACAGGGCATTTTGGGTAAGCAGAGAGGATGACGAGAAAGGTGCTCACATCAGTCAGGATCTTCTGAGCATTCTTCACTTTTTTTCACATCCAGGGATTCATGAGGCATCCAACCAATCCCCCTCAACCACTCCAGGTCTGACTTGTAAACAGCCTGTCAATCACAAAATATCACTGCCTCACATTTTTTCCTTGACTATACAGAAGCAAGAAACTCAGATAGAATATATGTGAGTCATGTGCGCTAATTAATATATTAATGTGTCTGAATATGATATAAAGTACACTACTGTATATTTTTATGACAACAAGCTCACTCAGAGAATTACCATTTTTGTATCTGTGATTGAGCTTTCTTAACTTACATCACTCTGAAGGTCATAAGCTTTTCTGGCCTGGACAACATCATTGGAGTCTGGCAGGCAGGTCCAGTTGTGCAGGTGAGTTCTGTAGTTGAAATCGTTGACTTGGATCTGGCACTTTTTAGCCAGCTCAAGGGTCAGCATGTCCACTGGGAGGTTGAATTTAGTCTTGGACTTGTTGAAGTCCTTCTTGTACAAAGCATCACTGGCAATCTTGGCTGAATTTACAGCCAGCACGAGCAGGGGGTCGTCTTGGACACAGCGGGCTCCGATGTGGTGCCCAACTTGCTTGCGATATCCCTCATGGTACTTATACTATAAATGAAGAGGACAACATTTATGTTTTGCAAAAATTTTCCATTTTACCTGCAATTGAAGAACACAAGTTGGTTCTTTACTTACGTTACTAACGATGTCCCTTGAAGCTTTAGCATTCTT
Source organism: Albula goreensis (assembly GCA_022829145.1). Taxonomy (NCBI): domain Eukaryota; kingdom Metazoa; phylum Chordata; class Actinopteri; order Albuliformes; family Albulidae; genus Albula; species Albula goreensis. The sequence continues at coordinate 17,866,217 of CM040761.1, read as the reverse complement.
AACAGAAATGGCATCTGCTTTGATCTGGTACCCTTTGGCCTTTTGAGCATCCCATTCTCTTGTGTACAATTTCTGTGAAAATGAAGATACATCAGACAAGAGACATCAGACATCTGAGATCGAGATCTGTCACCAGAAAAAAAGTGTGTAAAGCTAATTTTGATGCAGATCATTGTGAAAAAAAGAATATTTTAAAGATATAAAGCATAAAATAAATAGTGCTCACATTGCTGACGCTAATGGCGTTGGCTCTGGCCAACTCAATGGCAGGAGTATCAGGCTTCATATGTATGGTTGTCTTCTCTTTTTCCCAAAGCTCTTTGTATTTCATCTGTGTGGGAAAGAACAAACATTTCCAAGAGCCCTTAATATTTTTCTATAGCTTCCCTGTTTCTAACAACAAGCATTGCAGGTACTGTAAACTGCCTGTGAAAGCACTGTGCTCGGTGATAAACTTGTCAATATTACAGGTTAGAGCCTTTCTGAGTCCTAATGATTTCTAAGAGATGGGTGAGCCAGGCAGAGACAAGTAGTTAAGAAAATCTGAAGTAGATGTTGAAAGCTTACACCCTTTTTTCAACAAATTTAATAAGACAGTAAACTGAGGGACATGCTGTCTGAGAGTAGGACTAGCATCATGTAAACATACTGTCTATATTAGTCATAGGTGCTTGCACACTAGCATCTCCAGCTGAACTGATACAATTAAATGGCAGCTCAAATGGTTAACAAAAAAAGAGAAATGGGAAAAATAAGAGGGCAAACTCTCACATCGCTGAGAAGGTCTGCATTGAGTTTGGCCTGAAGAATGCTGGGCAGGTCTGTGACACTGGTGAACTTGACCGTGCTGGGGTGCTGGCGATACAGCCTCTCGTTGAGGATTGCCTGAGCATTTTTGGCCTTGTTAACATCCAGAGACCCCTGGGGCATCCAGCCACATCCTCTGAGCCACTCCAGGTCGGATTTGTACACCACCTGACAAGAAATGAGGAGTTAGCTCTCAAGGAAAGGACACAAGCTCCATAACAAAGACTGAAATGTATGTGTCAATGAACCACAAGCACACTCACATCGCTACGCAGATCGTAGACTTTCCTGGCCTGGACAACATCATTGGAGTCTGGCAGGCAGGTCCAGTTGTGCAGGTGCGTCCTGTAGTTGAAGTCATTGACTTGGATCTGGCATTTCTTAGCAAGCTCCAGGGTAAGCATGTCCACTGGAAGGTTATACTTGGTCTTGGTCTTGTGGAAGTCCTTCTTGTACACAACATCGCTGGAGATCTTTACAGCATTTGCGGCCATTATCATCAGAGGGTCATCCTCGACGCAACGGGCGCCAATGTGGCGTCCAAGCTGCTTGCGGTATCCTTGTTTGTACTTGTACTGGGGAGTGCAACACAGAGTCATGAACAGGTTCATTATTGTAATAATATTGAGCATCTTCAACAAAACAGCACTGATGAACTCACATCACTGATGATGTCTCTGGAGGCCTTGGCTGACTTGAGCAAGATGGCATCTTTGGGCAAGAGATAGCCCTTCTTCAGACTATCTTCATAGTCTTGTCTGTAATATTTCTGCAAAGGGAAAGCACCGTGAAGCATTTAGTTTGAATTTTCCAACTTTGTAACATCCTTACACGTTGCCAATGCCAATGTTCATTGATATAACATGACATTTACTTTCATTCAATTAAAGTAGAGCATTCCAAGTGGAACTGATATGTATGAAATCGACCTAGCAAAAATATTAAACCAAAACAAATATAACTACTGTTGTATCTCCAAGTGACTAATAAATGACTATATATCTTTGAATACAATGATGCAAGTGCCAAGTTTCATTTTTGCACCACATGTTTTCATATTTGTTGTAAGCTTGAATCTTCCATCCCTCTTACCGCACTGGTGTTGAGTTTGTTCTGCTGGGCGAGGATGATCGCAGGTGTATCTGGCATAATATGGATGTTGACCTTGTCTTTTTCCCAGGCCTCAGTATAAGCTCTCTGCAGGAGAGAAATGTTTACATCTGTATTTAATTTGACAATCAACCAAATGCATCCTCTTTGTGCCAGGATGACTTTTATTTAAATCACAAATACTAAAACATGAATACGGATAAAACTACACAATAGGGCTGCTTCTGTAGTGTTATGTATGCACTCAGCTAATGGGATTACTGTCACTGGACCCAACAATTGTTCAACAAAATTATTAATTGACTTCAAATTAAAGAAAACTTCTGTATTCTGTATGCAGGGTTAGCCCTCCTGAGGGTAACAGGGTTTTTAGACTCTTGTTTTATGGTGTGAATTTATTTTATTTTATTATCTGTTTGGAAATGTATACCTGGTCCATTAATCTGGCATTGGCTTGAGCCAGAGCAATGGGGATGGAATCTGTTTTGCTGGTGAACTCAAAATTGCTCGGGGGTTGACGGTATTTCTTTTCACTCAGGATATCAGCAGCCTTCTTCGCCTTCTCAACATCAAGCGAGCCAATGGGAACCCAACCCGTCCCTCTCAACCACTCCAGGTCAGATTTGTAGACAGCCTAGTTTCAACATGCCAAAAACAAGATTTACAATAGTCATCATTAGCAACCCGTCTGTCTGAATACAAGTGATTATGTTCTGATAAATATTCATCAGGGTATTTTTGATTTCTTGATTGTATTTCAAAATTTTCAAAAATCAGACAAATATCAAACAGTCTGGCAATTTGTTGAACGAGCCAATCCAACACAGGAAACTGATTAAATATTTATGCTCTGGACTTACATCACTGAGTAGATTATACACCTTCCTGGCCTGGACAACATCATTGGAGTCTGGCAGGCAGGTCCAGTTGTGCAGCCGAGTCCTGTAGTTGAAGTCGTTGACTTGGATCTGGCACTTTTTAGCCAGCTCCAGGTTCAGCATGTCCACTGGAAGGTTATACTTAGTCTTGGACTTGTTGAAGTCCTTCTTGTAAAGAGCATCACTGGCAATCTTGGCTGAATTCAAGGCCAGCATCATCAATGGGTCGTCTTGGACACAGCGGTACCCAATGTGATGCCCAATTTGCTTGCGGTATCCCTGTTTGTACTTGTACTGAAATGAATTGGATAATGGCAGTTTAGTTGAATCCTTTTAAGTGTTTCACAGATATTAAATTAAACATTTCATCTGGTTAAGATAACACATATAAAACACTAGCTAATGTGTGCAAGTGTGAAAGACACAATGGCTTTACTGAGTCAACATGCATCATCAACATTGAATGAAGAATAAAATCAGTTGCTACTTTATCATTAACTTTGTGAAACAGTCCATACAAAAAAATCCATGAGTGCTGTGTGAAAAGGAAGAGAACAGGTATACTCACATCACTGGCAATATCTCTACCGGCCTTTGCAGCTGTGATGGATATGGCATCTGGTTTCAGGTCATAGCCCTTGCTGATGGTCTCCTCATAGGCTTGTCTGTATAGTTTCTGTAAAGAATATGGATTTCTGGTTGATAGTTGTGTTATGCCATCTACATTCTGTAAACCAATGAGTCCCAGTATCACATGACTAATGGGCTCTTTGTTGACAAGTGAGGTGAAGCTGACGTTCAAGTGTCTTGGTCAGTAAAGAGGAGACTGAGGCCTCACACTTCTGCCTCTAGACGAAAAATGGTTGCTGTGCATCAAATATGCACTTTTTGATCATTGAAACAGATCATGGTAAAATGTTTCTTTATTTAACTTATGAAACAGCTCTGAGGTCACTGTGAGGGAGAAAGAATAGTACGGTAAAGGTCAAAAGGTTCAGCCATACCTGGCTGGTGTTGATCTTGTTCTGCTGTGCCAGCAAATGGCAGGGGTGTCCGGCATGATGTGAATTGTTCTCTTGTCAGTATCCCATGCCTCAGTGTACAGACGCTGCAGTGGCAGAAAAAAAGAATTGTAATAGAACATTTTTATTAGTCAAATTAATCAGGTGGCTGAAGTATATGAAGTAATGAGTTGAGTGATTTGTGATACAGGAATATCTCCAGGGGCTATGCTTTGTGTTAGCTTTAAATTCTATACATGGATGTATTTGATTGTATTCACTGCACTACATTTTATGAACAGCAAGGTATTGTCATTATTTATTTTATATTTCTCTGCTTCTCCATTACATTATATACAATACTACTACACACTTCTATATGTATATATATCATGATCTATGTTCATGTACCATAAATCTTTGAGAGAAAGGTTTACTGACCTCGTTCATTGTCTGAGCATTTGCCTTGGCCAGGACCATGGGAATGGACTCCATATCTATAGTGTACTTAAGTGTGTCAGGCTTCTGGCGGTAGAGTCGTTCATTTAGAATATCACCCGCTTTCTTGACCTTCATTACATCCATCGAACCGATGGGGACCCACCCAAGTCCCTTCATGTATTCCATGTCAGATTTGTACACATGCTAAGAAAGGGAAGAGCAGCACTATGTCAGATTTCCGAATATCATACACAAGAATGACAAACTATCAACTGCAGCATACAACTAATATTTGGTACTGAGTGATTTTGGACATTTATAAGTTGGTAATGTACTTACATCACTGAGCAGATCATAGACCTTTCTGGCCTGGACAACATCATTGGAGTCTGGCAGGCAGGTCCAGTTGTGCAGGCGAGTCCTGTAGTTGAAGTCATTGACTTGGATCTGGCACTTTTTAGCCAGCTCCAGGTTCAGCATGTCTACTGGAAGGTTATACTTAGTCTTGGACTTGTTAAAGTCCTTCTTGTACAGAGCATCACTGGCGATCTTGGCTGAATTAAAGCCAGCATGAGCAAGGGGTCGTCTTGAATGCTTCGAGCTCCGATGTGGTGCCCAATTTGCTTGCGGTATCCTTCATGATACTTATACTACATGTGGAATCAAAAATGAAATGTGAATGAATGACTAATTATTAAGTAACCAGCTGTAATATTTGTTATTGACAGTAAATATAATCATTACACTTCCAAACAATGCACTGTCATCACCATAAAACTGCAAATATGGCATCCTGCTAAAATACTCACATCACTGGCAATGTCCCTGGAGGCCTTGGCTGTCTTGACTGAAATAGCGTCCTTGGGTAAGTAATAGCCCTTTTTAATATCAGCTTCATAACCTTGTCGGTAGAATTTCTGAAAAGTAAAAAAAATAACATTTGTGATATACCATCTGCAGTCTATTATAGAGAGTCCCATGATCACATGACTCTGTTAGGTTAAGCTGACTTCAAAGCATCTCGGTCATTAAAAAGACTGGCCACAAGAGCAGGCTGAGGCCTGCATCCTAACAGCTCTGCTTCCTGACTCTACCACAATACCACAGAATGGTGATGCTTTTAGTGAAACATGGCTGGTGTGCATCAGATGGGTGCTGCACATTCCCAGCTGTTGCCTACTCTAAGAGTAAAGCATTTCTTGATCCTCTTTAATTTTTTTTTTTTTTTTTTTATTTACAAACCAGTTCTGATGTTGCTGTGGCAGAGGGCCTTGGACTCTGGCCATACCTGGCTGGTGTTGAGCTTGTTCTGCTGTGCCAGCAAGATGGCAGGAGTGTCTGGCATGATGTGAATTGTTCTCTTGTCATTATCCCATGCCTCAGTGTACAGACGCTGGTGAGAAAAAAAAAAAAAACAATTTTAATGGAAAACATTTATAGGTCAAATCAGTCAGATGGCTCTGGGAGAACAATTACAGTAATTTAACCAACACAAGCACGATTTGGGAAAAATGTCTTTTAATTTTTGTCTTCACGTGAATGCACTTCATATTGCACAATGGTTTTCAACCTGTCTTGGGGAACTTTTATGTATGCTGTTTTTACAGCAAACACAAATGTCTCTTCATCAATTAAAGTTGTTGAACTCACAATTCACACTGTCACAATTTTTGACACAAATGAATTAAGATTGCAAGTCTTACTTTATTCATGATCAGAGCGTTGGTCTGCGCCAACACCATTTCCAGGGAGTCTGTGGAACTGGAATGGGGAATTGTGCTGGGGTGCTGGCGATACTTCCTCTCACTCAGAATATCTCCAGCTCTTTTTACTTTCTCAACATCCAGAGAACCGATGGGCACCCAGCCAAGACCCTGAAGCCATCTCAGGTCAGACTTGTACACAGCCTGAGTTGGAGGGAAATCACAAATATATTTTACAGTAGCAGAAAAGTGGGAATCATTCACCATGGCCAGCAAGATGTAAGACATGAGAAGTGGAAAAAGAATACAAATACACATGTGCCTGATGTCAAAAAGAGATGTACGGCAATGAGAGAAACTGTATTTTCTTTTTCAGATTATTATTTACTAAAATAGCTTTTAAGCAGACTTAAGGAATTTCATTAACTGACATTACTCTGCAGGTCATAAGCTGGTAATGTACTTACATCACTGAGCAGATCATAGACCTTCCTGGCCTGGACAACATCATTGGAGTCTGGCAGGCAGGTCCAGTTGTGCAGGCGAGTCCTGTAGTTGAAGTCATTGACTTGGATCTGGCACTTTTTAGCCAGCTCCAGGTTCAGCATGTCCACTGGAAGGTTGTACTTAGTCTTGGACTTGTTAAAGTCCTTCTTGTACAGAGCATCACTGGCGATCTTGGCTGAATTCAAGGCCAGCACGAGCAAGGGGTCGTCTTCAATGCTTCGGGCTCCAATGTGATGCCCAACTTGCTTGCGATATCCCTGCTTGTACTTGTACTGAAAGAGATCAATATAGATGGATTTAGTCCTTAATGTACATCACAGGCATATTTGTATATTTTTCCCTTAATGCAAAAATCAGAGGAAAGAACTTACATCACTGGCAATGTCTCTGGATGCTCTGGCTGCCAAGACAGAGATAGCATCTGAGGGCAGGTCATAGCCCTTCTTCTTGGCCTCTTCATTGGCAAGTTTGTATAATTTCTGGAAATAGAACCATCACAGTTTTACCAGATGGTGGTATTAGTACTAGAAATTAATTTTAATATTCAGGTCGATTGTGAGAAATACTTAATTTAAAAAATAGAAATGACATGGTAGATGACATCACAACCTTCCCTTATAAGTCTGCCATCCTACATAAACACTGAAGAAATAATTGTTTCACGATATAGTGTTGATTTCAAGAGAAGGACACATCTACACAGCCCGACTCACAGGTATGGCATGCTTACCTCACTGTAATTGATCTTATTCTGTCTGGCCAGAGTAACTTCCATTGAGTCAGGCATGATGTGGATCGTAGTCTTGTCATTGTCCCAGGCCTCAGTGTAGAGTTTCTGTAAGAGTCAAGAACTTCCTCAGCAACCTGATCTCATAATCAAGAGACATTATTGAACTACACCCCCCCATTGTGATGCAGACTAAAGTGAGATTAACAAAACTGGGAAAGTCTTTATTTTTAGAAATAGCAAAGTGGCCATGAACCTGCATCATATCACATTTTAATCCTCATTATACATGGGCATTTCCATCAGGTTAATGGCAATACAGTGTAATACAATTCTGTTTAATCCTTCAAGTAATTTTCAATAAAACACAACCCCACTCCGAACACCCCCACAGTACAACCTTTAAAAAACGAGTGAAGAGCTCACGTTTACCTTGTTGTTAACGAGTGCATTGGCTTTAGCTAAAACCATTCCCATGTCCTCTGTTGAGCTGGTATGTTTGAAGTTCCAGGGGTGCTGTCGATACTTCCTCTCACTCAGGACATCTCCGGCCTTCTTGACTTTCTCAACATCAAGGGAGCCCATGGGGACCCAGCCAAGTCCCTTAAGCCACTTCAGGTCTGACTTGTACACATTCTGAATAATTCAGACAGTGAAAAGGTCAAGTGGATTAAGTTATGAAATGTTAATAAGATATACTTCAGAGGCAAGATACTAACAATTTAGAGTGGCAAAACAACAGTATACTCAGTTTTGGAAATGTGTATGTCCATAACTAGCTTTAAAAATATTTGATATCACCAAAAAACAGTCAGACTATACAGCACAGTGTCATTTGGCATTTCAAAAAAATCAATACCATGCAGACCATGAGGTTACTTGAACTTACATCACTCTGCATGTCATAGACCTGTCTGGCCTGGACAACATCATTGGAGTCTGGCAAGCAGGTCCAGCTGTGTAAGTGAGTTCTGTAGTTGAAGTCGTTGACTTGGATCTGGCACTTTTTAGCCAGCTCCAGGTTCAGCATGTCCACTGGAAGGTTGTACTTAGTCTTGGACTTGTTGAAGTCCTTCTTGTACAGAGCATCACTGGCGATCTTGGCTGAATTCAAGGCCAGCACGAGCAAGGGGTCGTCTTCAATGCTGCGGGCTCCAATGTGATGCCCAACTTGCTTGCGATATCCCTCCTTGTACTTGTACTAAACAAGACCAATGTAGGTGGATTTAGTCCTTAATTTACATCACAGGGATATGTGTATAGATTTTCTGCTTAACTGTATATAGAGGAAAGAACTTACATCACTGGCAATGTCCCTGGATGCCTTGGCTGCCTTGACAGAAATAGCATCAGTGGGCAGGTCATAGCCCTTCTTCTTCGACTCTTCATTTGCGAGTTTGTACAGTTTCTTGAAGGGGAAAGCCAAACAACAGAAATTTTATGGCTTAAATATTTCAGGCTAATACTTCATAAAATGATGCCTGAGCATTTTTTAGTTTGGCTAAATATTGATCATCAGGATAACTATTTTCTTTTGTTAGATGACCTCTGTATATGAAAATATGTTACACTGCTAAATAATACAATACCAGGTGTACATAAATACAATACCAGGGCTGATATCATGTGCCAAACAGGACCATCTCTCCTGTCCAAATGGCTTACCTCACTGTAGTTGATCTTGTTTTGTCGAGCCAGAGCAACTTCCATGGAGTCAGGCATGATGTGGATCGTAGTCTTGTCATTTTCCCAGGCTTCGGTGTACAGATACTGCAATATTCAGAGGTAATTATAATATAAATGTTACTGACTAACTAATGGACAATGTTATCTGAAAATATTTTCAAAACCATAATTCAGCAGAATCTCTGACATATAAAGGCATTGGGCATTGAGAAAACTAATTCATCATTTTGAAAGTTACATCAGTTCACAACAATATTTTTAAATCCATCATTTTATATTGTGGTCCATTATTATAGTCATATCCTCAACTTATTTTAAAATATTAATTCATGTCGTCACTTCAAACCTTGGTTTAAACTAAGTAATATTCAAAGCAGTGGTACTCAGAATATCATTTGAATATTCATGTTTTTTGCTCTATGAAATGATTGAAGATTCATTGTCCATGTAAGTGAACTCTGATCTCTTTTGCAAACTCTGGTTTTGTTCGAAACCTTCAGAATATCAAACACTGTTGAATTTTCCAAAGCCAAATTCTTGTATGCAGGTAATATAGGAAAATGATAATACCTTGTTGTTAACGAGTGCATTGGCTTTAGCTAAAACCATTCCCATGTCTTCGGTTGTGCTGGTATGTTTGAAGTTTGAGGGGTGCTGTCGATACTTCCTCTCACTCAGGACGTCTCCGGCCTTCTTGACTTTCTCAACATCAAGGGAGCCAATGGGAACCCAGCCAAGTCCCTTAAGCCACTTCAGGTCTGACTTGTACACATTCTGAATAATTTAGACAATATGAAGTTCAAGTGGATTAAGTTATGAAATGGTACTAAGACATACTTCAGAGGAGAGACACTACAATAATACAGAGGCAAAATAACAGTACACTTACTTTTATAAATGCAAATTTCCACAACTAGACTTAAATGTTATTGGATGTTAAAAATACAGCTGTGAAGTAAGACTGTACAGCACATTCACAGTGTTATTTGGCATCTTAAACAAGTTGATACTATGTAGAGCTTTAGTTGAGGTTACTTGGACTTACATCGCTCTGCATGTCATAGACCTGTCTGGCCTGAACTACATCATTGGAGTCTGGCAAGCAGGTCCAGCTGTGTAAGTGAGTTCTGTAGTTGAAGTCATTGACTTGGATCTGGTTCTTCTTGGCTAATTCAAAAGCCATCATGTCCACTGGAAGGTTGAACTTAGTCTTGGACTTGTGGAAGTCCTTCTTGTACAGAGCATCACTGGCGATCTTGGCAGAATTCAAGGCCAGCATGAGCAAGGGGTCATCCTGAATGCTGCGGGCTCCAATGTGATGCCCAACTTGCTTGCGGTATCCCTGCTTGTACTTGTACTGAAAGAGAGCAATGTCCGTGGATGTAGGCGTTACTATACATCACAGGCATATTTATATATTTTTTACTTAAGGGCAATTAGAGGAAAGAACTTACATCACTGGCAATGTCTCTGGATGCTTTGGCTGCCATTACAGAGATAGCATCTGAGGGCAGGTCATAGCCCTTCTTCTTGGCCTCTTCATTGGCAAGTCTGTACAGTTTCTGAGAGAAAAATAGTCAAATAATTGATAAATCAACTAAACTTCAAATTATAACTTAGCACTGATCAAACATCCTTATGCAAGTCAAGACGCTCGAAAAAATGTAATATGACGAAACATAGAAACAGCTGAAGAAATTTCAGACAATCATTTGAAGAAATATCATCTCCTCTGCATTATTTACCTCGCTGTAGTTGACCTTGTTCTGTCGAGCCAGGGATACCTCCATGGAGTCAGGCATGATGTGTATATTTGTCTTATCATTCTCCCAGGCTTCAATGTACATCCGCTGCAAATATGGACAGCTCATTATAAACCTTATTATCTGCTGTCTAAAATAAGGTGTTGTTACACAATTATTATCAAAATGAAGATAAATATGACATGGAAACATATGTAAAAATGTTCCCATGTCATATCCAAAAATGCATTTTAAATATTCAAAGGAGTACATTAGAGTATTCAACTGATGATAAGCTGGTATGAAAATGAATAGATAATACCTTGTTGTTAACGAGTGCATTGGCTTTAGCTAAAACCATTCCCATGTCCTCTGTTGAGCTGGTATGTTTGAAGTTCCAGGGCTGCTGTCGATACTTCCTCTCACTCAGGACATCTCCGGCCTTTTTGACTTTCTCAACATCAAGGGAGCCCATGGGGACCCAGCCAAGTCCCTTAAGCCACTTCAGGTCTGATTTGTACACATTCTGTACAAAATCAACATTGTAAAGTTAAAGAAACTAAATTTAAAATAATATAAAATATATACCACTCTTTGCGACAATATTCTGGTATACACCGATATACAAAATTCTGGTATACATTTATCTTACAATTAATACAATAACATCCAATATCCATTGAAAGACACAAGCAAAAGGAAAAATAACTATTGTCGACAATAATTTCAAAAAAGATTTTCAGTTCAGTGTCCATTCAAAGCAAGAATGCATTTACTGAAACTTACATCGCTCTGCATGTCATAGACCTGCTTAGCATGGACAACATCATTGGCGTCTGGCAAGCAGGTCCAGCTGTGCAGGTGAGTTCTGTAGTTGAAGTCATTGACTTGGATCTGGTTTTTCTTGGCCAACTCAAAAGCCATCATGTCTACTGGAAGGTTGAATTTAGTCTTGGACTTGTGGAAGTCCTTCTTGTACAGAGCATCACTGGCGATCTTGGCAGAATTCAAGGCCAGCATGAGCAAGGGATCATCCTGAATGCTGCGGGCTCCAATATGATGCCCAACTTGCTTGCGGTATCCCTGCTTGTACTTGTACTAAAATAAATCAATGTAGGTGGATTTAGTTCTTGACTGTGCATCACAAGCATATATTTCGTTGGATAAAGGAATTCTTAACGAAGAACTTACATCACTGGCAATGTCCCTGGATGCTTTGGCTGCCATTACAGAGATAGCATCTGAGGGCAGGTCATAGCCCTTCTTCTTGGCCTCTTCATTGGCAAGTCTGTACAGTTTCTGAGAGAAAAATAATCAAATAATTGGACAGTTAACTTTTAACAAAAATGTTTGAAGTTTTGTTTAGCAAGGCCTCTACAAAGGATAAGGAAGGAAGTAGATATTTATAACACTCCAGGCATATGGCTATATGCGTCTTTAGAGCACGTAGCTTACCTCACTGTAGTTGATCATATTATGCCGTGCCAGAGCTACATCCATGGCATCAGGCATGACGTGGATCTTGGTCTTATCATTCTCCCAGGCATCAATATATGCGCGCTGCATGAAAGATACATAGATCAGCGATGAGCATACCCTCTTTTGAAATGAGGCTAAGAGCCACTCAGTCAGACAGACTCTAAATTTTAGATCCACATAAAATTTCTAATCTCCCTTACCTTGTTCATGACCTGGGCATTTGCAGTGGCCAGGACCATGTCCATGGATTGCATGTCTTTGGTGAATTTCAGACGGCTGGGGTGTTGGCGGTACAGTTTCTCACAGCCAATCATCGTGGCTGTCTTTGCTTTCTCCACATCCAGAGAACCAATGGGGATCCACCCTATTCCTTTTATGTAATTGTTATATTCACTTTTGTAGATATTCTGCAGAAATATAGAAAACAAACTATCCTCAACAGAGCTCTTTTTCAAGTTAGTCCATGTTCTCCTTTGTCTGGTCAAATTATAGGATTTTAATGAATTAATTTGTTAAAAGAGGAACAGTTGTAACTAAATTAGTGTAAACTCCAAGACCTCTTTAGCTCTCACCTGTACATATTCAGGTAATAAAAGGTCCCTGCTGTAAAAATGTGTAGTATTCATATATTTTTAAATACCATAACCATTCAGATGTTGGATTTAAGACTAGAAGACTTAACCAGTGAACAAGTAGCTGGAAAGCTTCAAAGCATTTGGCTTCATCATCTATCTCTAGTTATCACATATGTGCTGAGAGCTGGCTCCATGTGCATTTTATATTTGCACAACATTCCAGTTTCAAAGACAGTGGCACAAAGAAAGGGGAAAGAGAGGGAGGGAGGGATGGTAATGCATAAATGTATACTCACGTCACTTGCAATGCTTTGCATGTTGCGAGCCAGCAACAGATTCATGGCGTCAGGAAGAACAGTGTAGCGCGAGATGTGCTGTCTGTAGCCAGTGTTGGTGACTGCAGCAGAGGCCTGCTTGGCCTGCACCACACTGAGCATGTCCACAGGAGAGCTGTACCTCACTTTGGTCTGGTGGTAGTCCTTCTTGTAGTTCCTGTCGCTCTGCATCTTGGCCACATTCATGTAGTGCACCAGCAAGGGGTCATCATGGAGATCACGGAGGCCAACATGATGGCCCTTTGCCTTCTCATACGCCAACTTGTACTTGTACTGTAGAAGTAGGTTTGTTTGTCAGAGTAAAGTAGATTTTATAGCAGATTAAAAGTAAGACAAATGGCTACAAAAAACTACAAGTATATCAATTATGAATATGTTGAAGGAACCCTGGAGAACAAATTGAAAATGACTTACATCACTGGCAATGTTTGTAGATGCCTTTGCGGCCTGGACAGATATAGCATCAAGTCTCATATCATAGCCTTTCTTTGTGAGTTCTTCCAGGCCAGATCTGTAGAATTTCTGAAATGTAAAAAGATCAGAGTATAGAGTTTAATTTTCAGAACTGACTGAATGTTACAATATTTACACTGATAAAGATTGACTTGTTTGAACACTTTCTGCTTTATCTGATACCACATTAAATTATCTGATAAAGATTATCTGACTGAAGTTCATCATGAGTACATAGGAAAAGGAACACGAGAGACAGGTGGCTCTTACCTGGCTCATGTTCAACTGGTTGACCTTTGCCATTATGATATCAGGGCTGTCCGGCATGATGTGGACCTTCAGCTTGTCTTTGTTCCAGGCGTCTGTGTATGCTTTCTGTATCACATCGGGGAAAACAAGAAATACATAGCATACTCATTCAGTAGCTAGTCTGGGCAGGTCCGAAACCTTGCTCTGTTGTTTGAGTCAATGTCCAGTACCTGATTCATGATCTGATTGTTTGCAGTGGCAAGAACCATGTCCATGGAGTCCATCTCTTTAGTGAACGGGTACTTTGAGGGATGAGTGCGGTACTTCTTCTCACTCTGTATCTCACTGCCGACCCTGGCGGTCTCCACTGCCAGTGAGCCAACCGGTATCCAGCCTACTCCTTTCATGATGTTGTTGTACTCGCTCTTGTACTCGTACTGCACACAAAATGAGGGAGCCGTAAATATGTGGTTATCCTTTCTAGACACAGTACACTATGTCTGCTAAGCTAAGACACCCAGGAAGACGCATACAAGTAGTTTGTGAAGATTGCCATGGATTCTGCAAGGAAAATACTGAAACTGAATAAAGCTTTTACACTACAAGGCAGCACTACCAACAACAGAATGCTCAAAGCACTGTACTTGGCATTACCTTTCATTTGACTCCGTGGATTTTGTGCTAGCTACTATTCTGTGACAAGCATCAGTAAAAATGCTTTTCAAAAATGCTAGCATATCCTGAGTTTAAGCAATATTACAGCAGGCTACAGGATAGTTAGGCTGAAGTTATAGACAGAAACTAACCAAGACTGATCAAAAGTATTACTTACATCGCTAACGTTGGTATTCGTGGTTCGGGCCAGTTCCAGGTTCATGGCATCGGGTAGGAGGGTGTAACGATGGAGTGGCTGTCTGTAGCCAGTGTTGGTGACTGCAGCAGAGGCCTGCTTGGCCTGCACCACACTGAGCATGTCCACAGGAGAGCTGTACCTCACTTTGGTCTGGTGGTAGTCCTTCTTGTAGTTCCTGTCGCTCTGCATCTTGGCCACATTCATGTAGTGCACCAGCAAGGGGTCGTCATGGAGATTACGGAGGCCGACATGATGGCCTTTAGCCTTCTCAAAGGCCAGCTTGTACCTATACTGTAATTTTTTCAAATGGCATGCGTTAGTCACCCACTCTTTTCCTTGCAAACTCATTCAAATTAAATGACAAAATGAGAGGGCTACATAAATGGTGAAATTGCTATAGTAACTTCTGATGGCAACATCATTTTCACCTACATCACTGATGATATCTCTGGAGGCCTTTGCAGCTTTGATTGGTATGGCATCAATTTGGAGGTCATATCCTTTCCGTGCCATCTCCTCCATGCCAGATTTGTAGAATTTCTGAAACGGAACACAACTACAGATCAGACTATCACAATCACACAAGTCAGGTGCCTATGTTGGAATCACAAAGACATCACCTTGATAAAATTTGTCATCATCAAAGTTGTAGTCAATCTGAGAAAGATACACTACTATACTAGAATATATGAGTTTACGTTTAACAATGGATCGGTCTTACCTGGCTCATGTTCAACTGGTTGACCTTTGCCATTATGATATCAGGGCTGTCCGGCATGATGTGGACCTTGAGCTTGTCTTTGTTCCAGGCGTCTGTGTATGCTTTCTGTATCACATCGGGGAAAACAAGAAATACATAGCATACTCATTCAGTAGCCAGTCTGGGCAGGTCTGAAACCTTGCTCTGTTGTTTGAGTCAATGTCCAGTACCTGATTCATGATCTGATTGTTTGCAGTGGCAAGAACCATGTCCATTGAGTCCATCTCTTTAGTGAACGGGTACTTTGAGGGATGAGTGCGGTACTTCTTCTCACTCTGTATCTCACTGCCGACCCTGGCGGTCTCCACTGCCAGTGAGCCGATCGGTATCCAGCCTACTCCTTTCATGATGTTGTTGTACTCGCTCTTATACTCGTACTGTAGATTGAATGAGACACATGGAAGATATGGACAGTTTTTATTGCTGCTACAATTAGCTCTGACACATGTATAGGCTTTAACAAATGTAGTTAAAACTCCAACACTGCTTAAAGGACAGACAACACAACAGTCACCAAGAACATGGTAAGTTACCAGTGTTGTGGAGCATAGCTAAAGGTTTTACTCAATTTTCAACTATAAAGGTACAGAACTGAAAATTACTGCATAGAATTAATCTTGGAATGGAGGGGCAAGAACACCGGTGCTTCATTGATCAGAGAAGACATTGTTGAACAGTGAAATTGGGAATATGGGAATTGGCCATGATGGTACAGCAAGATTATACAAGTTACACAAATTATATTTCACTCCCTCAGAGCTCAGCATAGCCAGACTTTGACCCAGATAGCTGGGTACATTATAGGACTAAAAACATCTCAGATGGATACACCAGAAATCCAAAATCTAGCTTTATTTACTTAAGGAACAAAATAGAAAATCTAGTACTCACGTCGCTAACACTGGTATTCACAGAGCGGGCCAGTTCCAGGTTCATGGCATCAGGTAGGAGGGTGTAACGATGGAGTGGCTGTCTGTAGCCAGTGTTGGTGACTGCAGCAGAGGCCTGCTTGGCCTGCACCACACTGAGCATGTCCACAGGAGAGCTGTACCTAACTTTGGTCTGGTGGTAGTCCTTCTTGTAGTTCCTGTCACTCTGCATCTTGGCCACATTCATGTAGTGCACCAGCAAGGGGTCGTCATGGAGATCACGGAGGCCGACATGATGGCCTTTGGCCTTCTCAAAGTCTTTGTGGTATTGATACTGTGGGGAAAACAGAAGTTACAAAACATGCATTTTAACTCAACTCATAAATTTACTGTATTAAATTTGCATTACATTTATTGTGGTGTATGTTTGTAGGCACTCACGTTGCTGGCGATATGTCTTCCTAGCTTAGCAGCAACAATTGGGATAGCATCTATCCTCAAGTCGTACCCTTTGGCAACATCCTCCAGCCACTGGTGCTTGTAGCGAGCCTATACAAAGCCACATTTCACCAAAAATATCACTGTGGTTTACAATGGACCTTAATCATTATTGTAATTTGTAGTTACAAGCAATATATCAAGTTATGTACTGTTATGATTAATATGTGTTTTAAAAAGGAATTAAAGTATTTTAGGTAAATAAAAAGGCTCTGCCATTTTGCTCTGACACACTCTGCTCGAACCCTTACCTCGCTCATGTTCATGGCATTGAACTTAGCCTGGACAAACTCAGGGCAGTCTGGAGGCAAGTTGTAGGTGTGCTTGAATTCCTCACCAGAGGCCCTATATGCTGCCTGGGAAAACAAGAGCATAAACCAACTTCAATAAAACGAGTACTTCAATAAAAAAAATCTAGACATGGATACAAGTGCAAGTACAATTAAACTAGGGGATGACCTTTACGTCAGACCCCTCTTCATTGAAAGCTGAAAGCACTTCCTCAAACAATAAAAAAACTGGGTAAAATAAAAAGGCCATGGTAATGTGTATTATACAGTGTAGGGATTCACTGTAAGTCAAAACCAATGATTAAAGTATCTACTCATGGCCACAGAGGTTCCTGTTTTTTGGTACGTTTCAGAATTTAATTGATGTACTGATTGGCTGAAGAGAAAACACATATGGTTTCCAAAGCAAAATTTGCAGCTTTCTGAAAGGAAACCACAAAACCAACAGACATAATTTGAAATGTGAAAAGCCCTTACATCGTTAAGCTGCTTGGTGTTAGCCATGGCCAGGGTCATGTTCATGGAGTCAATAGGGCTAGTGAACTTGAGGGAGCTGGGGTGCTGCCGGTAGGACTTCTCATCCAGGGCGTGTGCGGCTGCCTTGGCTTTCTCATGGTCCAAGGAGCCAATGGGGATCCAGCCCGCACCCTTGAAGGCGATGTTGTAATCAGCTTTGTAGGCATTCTGTTTCAATTGAAAAACAAACATTATGTTAAGGTTAAGCCTTACTTTAATCTCTCAACAAAAGATCACCAAGCTAGACAGGTCTAGCAAAAAAAAAAAAAACGCTTGAGAACGAAACTTTACATCACTCTGTATATCCATCATGGAACGGGCCAGCTCCAGGTTCATGGCGTCAGAGAGCATGGTGTAACGGTGGAGCGGCTGCCTGTAGCCAATGTAGGTGGTCACAGCTGAGGAGTTCTTGGCATGCGAGACACTGAGCATGTCCACCGGAGTGTGATATTTCAGTTTAGTCTGGTGGTAGTCCTTCTTGTAGTTCCTTTCACTCTGCATCTTTGCCACATTCATGTAGTGCACCAGCAAGGGGTCGTCATGGAGATCACGGAGGCCAACATGATGGCCCTTAGCTTTCTGGTATGCCAGCTTATATTTATACTGCATACAAACAGAATTTCAATGTTAATATAAAAGATTCTGAAACATTTAACAAAGAATCAAGTCACAATCATACAAAATAAATGTAAATATAATTAAATTATTTGCAAAGGGCTGTACTCACATCACTGGCAATATCTCGGGAGGATTTAGCAGCAGTGATAGGAATAGCATCCTCTTTCATTTGATGACCTTTGAGGAGATCTTGCTTATGAGCATATGTGTAATAATTCTGCAAAAAGGGAAAGACACAAATGAATGATCTGTACGTCCTGAGAGAACAAGCACAGGTGCACATAAAACGGTGCTGCTCGTAATGAAACATTAACAGGATCAATTGTTCTTATTGATTGTACTCATGTACGTATAATAATAGGTCAAGTTCATTAGGCCTCTCTGAGGTAGTTTGTATACCCACCGGGCTGATATTGACAGCGTTGTACTTGGCTTGCACCAGCTGGGGGGCATCTGGAGGAAGGTTGTAGGTGTGCATGTACTTCTCCCCACTGGCTTTATATTCTCTCTGAAAGACCAGGCAAATTAACCACAGAAGAGGAGTAAATATGAAACATAAACCTGTTTGCAATCACAGTACATCTGGAAATGATCAATACTACATATCATGTTCCTGATGGATCCAGTTTCAAAATATACGTTTCATTTCTGGGCACAGTCTATCATTGAGTAAGGTACTTTTCATTCATGGCAGGAGATCTCTAGCTGTAGGGGGAATCCACAGCTGTGAACTTAAAATTTGCTCTACTTCATGAATGGTCAGGGGGCACTGTACTTCCTTCAGACCATGGCAGTTCAGGGATGCATAATGTGACAATATTTTCCAAGGCACAATACAGTACGGGACACCAAACCCATTCATAATGCCTTATTTTACTGACCAAATTAATTGATGACGGGGGTGGTGTTTAGGTACAGAATTAAACTCAGTCATTGTACATTAGAAATATGAAACAATTTAATTGTCCTTTCTTCCAAAAATAAATGTGAAAAATGGAGCAGAAATACAGGACTGTCTTGGGAAAATTGGGATTGCCCGGTCACTCTAATGATGCATCTCAAGAGACTCCTCCAGGCCTTTCAGTATTAGCATTTCTTATACTCTTATTTTTCAACTATTCTCTTGGGACAGTAAAGGTTTTACCAAACAGACATGTATAAATATAAAACAGGGAAACTATGAGCAAAAGTTGAGGATTCTTGCCAAATTATAATATGGACAGCTACACCAAGAGGAAGAGACAGGCCATCTGCAGAACTCACATCACTTAGTTGCACAGCATTGATCTTAGCCTGAACCATGATGGGAGAGTCCACAATGCTGGTGAACTTGAGAGTGTCAGGGTGCTGCCTGTAGTTCTTCTCATCCAGAGCCTTCCCAGCCATCTTCACCTTCTCCACGTCGAGGGAGCCGATGGGGATCCAGCCCGTGCCCTTCACGTAGTTCTCGTAATCAGACTTATAGCTGACCTTCACGGAAGGAAGGAGAAAGCACAGAGATGTGAGGATGATTGGAATGATTGGAAAGCCCTAGTATGCTGCTTTATTCACAGACTGTACCGAAGAATCGCTACTCACATCGCTGGAATTCACATTCATGCCACGGGCCAGCTCCAGGTTCATGGCGTCGGAGAGCATGGTGTAACGGTGGATCGGCTGCTTGTAGCCAATGTAGGTTGTCACAGCCGAGGAGTTCTTGGCATGTGAGACACTGAGCATGTCCACAGGGGTATGGTATTTCAGTTTGGCTTTGTGATAGTCCTTTGTGTACACTTTGTCACTCTGCATCTTGGCCACATTCATGTAGTGCACCAGCAAGGGGTCGTCCTGCAGGCTGCGGAAGCCGACGTGATGGCCCTTAGCCTTCTCATATGCCTTCTTGTACTGATACTGCAGGAAAACAAGAGCAAATATTACCTTCAGCCATTTTGCAATGACATTGGAGTAAAGACAAATCACTGTTCACCTGGCGGCCGGGCTGAATTTAAAATACCAACCACTATTTTCAGAATCTTACTTCACGAAAATCATTCAGCACGATATTTTATTGTGGTTAGCACAATGTAGTCCTTGGCCTAAAACTCAATGACTCATACACTGAAAGGCTATTATGCAAGGGCAGTCAAATATTAACATGCACAAAATAATGGACACTCTGGAATGTCACACTCCAAAAAAACCATCGCCTCAGGAGCAGGGTCTATAGTGGGATTTACTGCTGACACTTACATCACTGGCTGCATGACGGGCGGCCTTAGCAGCAACGATAGGTATAGCATCTGTCTTCAGGTCGTACCCCTTTGCAATGAGGTCCTCCCAGGCAAGCTTGTAGTAGTTCTAAAGCAGAAAATCACAAAGGCAAAAACAAAAGACTGTTTGTCATGCCAACCTCGCCAGACATTTTGCAGCATTCCATTCATGATTATCAGCTGAAAACCAAAAGTTGGTATGCTCATTGGAAAAATAAAATCTCTCTGCACTTGGGTTTAAAATGAAACTTTTAAAAAGGTCTCACAGCTTTTTTAATGTGTGGAGCTGTCTGACCACAAATCATAAGTTAGAAACCAAGTTAGACATAACATAACATAACATAACAATGTCACATAAAAATCATACAGTCTTTCAATGAGATTGGCCAGTATTTGACATAAAAAAAGAATGCATAGTGTCAGTTTTGTCTCAATACTTTATTACTTCACTCTGACCCAGACCCACTATTAATACATACAGGTCGTTGATGACCTGTAATAAGCTTAGATGGTTTGTGATGTGTGTCTGATTCAGAGCTGGTGAAAGACTGATGTCACAAGCTCACCTTGCTGATGTTGTAGGCATTGCATTTGGCCTGTATGAATTCTGGAACATCTGGGGGCAGGGAGTACTTCTGATGAACTTCATCCAGGCCTTTCTTGTAGTGCAGCTGGATATACCACATAAAAGACCAATCAGCAACCTTACAATGCAAAACGACTATGCCAGATATGCCTCCTAATAACTGAAAAAAAAGAATTATATTCGTAATATCTCTAATGAGAATGTAGAAAGCTTTGTATATACAATTATGGGTTTACACTTCACAACATTGTTTGATGAGAGTGCCCTAACAGGATATGACAGGGTTTGCTGTTGGAATAGCAAACTTTATTTATCGTCTCACTCCCATCAAGGAAACTGTTGGCCTGAAGCGGACTCACGTCACTCCTCTGCATCTGGTTGACTTTGGCCTGGAGCATGACTGGGTGATCATCAATGGCAGTGAAAGGAATGGTGTCTGGGGGCTGTCTGTACTTTTTCTGTGGTAAACAGATCGGAGATCAGGGGAGAAAAAATGCCAATAGGATGCACCCATATGGAGAAAGCAGATAAAATCATATCAGTACAGATACAGTTTCAATTCAGCGACACAGGCTTAGCGGAAAGGGAATATTTTCATAAGCTGTCTCTGGCTTTTTACAGGGAAATAAAAGAGCTCACATCAGTCATGTTTGGCCTACCTCATTGAGGATGTCGGCTGCTTTTTTGGCCTTTTCCACCTCCATCGAGCCGAAGGGGACCCAGGGAGTACCTTTGGTGTAGCAGTTATATTCAGACCTATATTCATTCTGTGAATGGGAAAGAATGGCGTGTGAATCGAACTGCACACCCTACCTTAGACATGAAATGAGTTTGTTTGCTTCAGACTTTCAGACATCTAATATTTACACCACAGCAAAACACAAAGGAAATGTTGTTTGTACTTTAGTTGTGGTTTCTTTGGTCAGAAAGAGTTATGATTGTATAGTTCCCCTGGGGGATTCCAACACTATTGTACCTGCACTGAAATCAACATTAATGTTTTATTTAAAAGCATTCATCAGAGAGTATAACCACTGCAAGGAGGACAGCAAGGACTCCCCTCACCTCACTCTGCAGCTGGTTGGCTTTCTTGGCGAGGTCCAGGGACACGCTGTCATAGGGCAGGAGGTAGTTGTGGGGGATCTTCTTGTACCCTGCATTGCTGGCAATGGCCTGTGACTTCTTAGCCAGAGTGACTGGCATCATGTCCAGGGTGGTGTGGTACTTGGTCTTCATTTTCTCATAGTCTTTCTTGTACTCCCGCTGTAAGATAGTCAAGCACAGGGAAAGATTTTGGGCCACAGGCCTTAAGATCAGGACCTAACATTTTCACTAGTATGATGCAGCCACCACAAGAGGAAATTACTATCATCGGAGTCAGTGAAGTATAATCATTTCTGTAACAAATGATGTCAAATGCATTATTGTCTATGTGCTTCATTTTCAATTTCATTCCAAAACGATGACTTACATCGCTCTGGATTTTGGCCACATGTACTGAATGCAATATTTTGGGGTCATCCTGGATACTTAGAGCTCCAATCATTTGTCCTTTGTTCTTCTCAAAGTCTTTCTTGTACTTTACCTGAAATAAAAAAGAAACACTTGTTCTCTCTTGTTAAATTAACTTGGAAATTTTTCAATTTGTTTGAAATGTTTATATTGCCTAAAAATGAATACTTACGTCGCTAGCAATATTGGTATGAGCACGGGCTGCCATTATTGGGATGGAATCAACCTTAATCTCAAACTTTTTGGCTTTAGTTTTATCCCATTCATACTTGTAACAATTCTGAAAAACAAACATAAAAGGACATTATAAAAACAAATAATGGACTATTACAGGTTATGAAACAAGAATTATTGATTACAATGATAGTACACAGCCTTTTACAGTTTTCATTAGACAATGGAAGACAATGGGAAATATGAAGGATGTTGTATAAATATTTTTTTATTATTTAATGTATATTAACCACTGAGGTTAACCACTCACATCACTAAGGTTGTATGCGTTGATCCTTGACTGAATGAAGAAGGGGTAATCGGGGGGAAGATTGCTCTTAGTTTTATCTTCCTCATACTTTGCCTTGTAATTGAGCTGAAAAACAGAGAAACAACCACACAAAATATGAGTGCACAGAAAAATGTAAAACATAAAAACACATTTTGCTCTCACTAGATGTCACTGCTGATTCCATTTTAGAGGCCTTTTCAATTGAAAATTCTGTTCCCATCAGAGACAGCTTATTTTTAGCTAACAGACCACATTTTTCTAATAATACTTTGGTGAATATATAAAAAAAATCTTGTTTCCATGGCATCCACAGGAAGACAGTCAGGGTGTTGGGGGGAGGGGTGGCAGCACATTTTGGAAATGGCCTCTCTGAACATGAGCACACAAACACTGCACATTACAGAACAGACTCTTCGGCACGTACATCGCTCAGCTGTTTTGCATTGATGGCAGCTTGCACTTGTACTGGTGAATCTGTCACTTGAGTGAATTTCACAGTGTCTGGATGTTGTCTGTACACTTTCTGCAAAACACAAGCAAAAAAATTAAAATTTAAATGAAACGTTTTTTTTTAAACAATACAATAGTATATTCTAATATATTCTCAGAGAATTATATGAAACATTATTTGAGGTCAAATAAATTTTTTTGAAAATAAAGATACATTTATGTAAGCTAATAGTATTAAAACCTTTACATATATGGGGCTCTACATTTCTCTACAAAAACTCTGTGTAATGTATGTCATTCATATTACAAAGAAAATTAATATTCTAATTTTACTTTCTTGCTATGACTAAACACCTGGAAAAAAACCTATTGTAAATAAATTAATAAAGTAAATGAATCAGAGAATATAAAAGAAAGCCTTATTACATTTTCATAAAATGTTGTGTATTTATTGTTATTTGCTTATTTTTTTAACCATAATGAGTTGTGTTACAGTAGTATTAATTTCACAAAAGCCCTTGATAGAAGGAGCTTCAGATAGCTTTGCTGGAATTATACTCACATCATTACAATTTTCAAGCTTCTTTATGGCCTCATATTCAGGAGTTACAGTTTGGGGGAAGTAACATCTTCCCTTCATATCTTCATAATCAGCTTTATAATTTTTCTGAAACAAAAAATGAATACAATTATGCAAAACGGAAACTGCATTTTCACTTATAATACATGTTTAAATTGTAGTGCACAATTAGAGTGCAACTAATTTTATTACAATGTATAGTTCATAATTAATAATTATTGTATTAGAGTCATTAATTGTCTATTGCATGGTGACAGTGCATGGTGTCAGCGAACTGCCGTATTTTGAAGACACATACAGAAAAATACTTACATCGCTTTTAATCTCCTCTGCCTGCTGGCAGTGACGCGTATGCATATCTTCAAAACTGCCGACATAATGCCCCTTCACATCATTTTCATATTTCTGTTTATAATTAACCTGTAGAGAGAAGGAATGCATGGGTCCACTTAGCACATAGTTATTTGCATGCTTGTGTTTTGCAATAATTACAATGATTTATTTAAGATGATGGATGGTCATTACATCTAGAGTAAGAATCTGAGTAGTTCCAATCAAAAAAAAAAAAAAACACACAAATCCTCTAGAATACAACCAGGGTCACCCAAGATGAATTCATATACTGTATAAGTGGAGCAACACTTACATCACTAAACTGCTTCATCACACTGTCCATCTTGAACTTGGGAGTGTCACAGTAATTGATGCTCATTCCTTTTGCTTTTTCATAGTTATCCTTGTACACTTTCTACAAACAGACAGAAATATATGGCAGGTCAGGCAAATGCTTTGTATCACTAACAGAGGATGTGTGAGACATTACAGGATAATCAGTTTCAATTAAATTTCAATAATTTCTGACTGACAATCAGAAACTTTTACTACTATGGCCTGAAATCACAATATGACATCAAAAACTATTAACTTTAACAGGAATCAAAATTCATTCCTCGTGTATTTCACATTTTAAATCATATAAGGTTTTGTAAGTCTGGTCATCCATACAGAAGGGATTACCATAGTATCTTTAATCAAAATGCACTTATCTAGGTTCAAATGCAGGAGACAGTACAAAACTCTGTTCAACAAACGAGAGAATCATTTGTATAAAACCTGACTGAGGCTGCAGAATAACTCTATTAGAAGTTTTTTGTTTGGATCTTAGATCGCTACACAAGAGTTACATTTTCATCAGTACTATAAAGCATGTCTCCTGAATGCACGGATATGGATTTAGTATCCAGTTTCGAGGTCCCTGTTCTGACAGATACACATGTGTGGGATTACTGAGGAAGGCATTTTGCGCTGTATGTGGGACACAGATGGAGCACAGACATACGTCACTCAGAATGGCTCCAGCATATCTGAGCTGCCTCAGGAGGGGGTTTTCTGTAGCGGGGAGGACATTGTAATCCGACACAGCTTTGGTCTTCTCATAGTCCTTCTTATATCTCACCTGTGAAAAGAGGACCAGCACAAAATCAAGCCATGGGAGTGAATCAAGGATGTACCGACGATACGACTGCTGACCAATGCTAGGTACCAGCACTGGTGCTGACATTAGTCATTGATATTATTCACTACCTTTACAATCAGACGACTCAGTGACTTCAACAGATGCATGACTGCACAAACCAATCACAGTCATCTTTCTTTAAATAACTTTCTTTGCATTGCAAATACAAGTTGGAATTAAAACACCAAGATTAATAGTGAAGACTAAACAATAGAGAGACTCATGCTTCAGATGGAGGTGGGGTTTAAACAGTTCTTAGGAAATAATACAGTTGGGCGATATTAAGATATACAAAGTTGTAGTCCGTTTTTGGTTGGTGACATTGTCCACAAGGTATTTCATATTGATATTGATACTAGATATTGGTAAAACCAGAGCTATAAGAGGAACTATTCATACAAAGAAAGAAGTGTCAGTTAGCTGGCACACTGTAAGCCATGGCTTATCGATGGTGTTTTTCTGTGGCTGATATTACAGACTAACCAGACTGCCCAGAGGTCACCTAAAGCAGCAGGCCTGTCTTGGCCTCAGCGTGAAAAAAAGGCCAGTGACTCATGTTCCCTTTGGCTGCAAAGGTCAAACAAGCAGCATCTCTGTAGCATGAGGGGTGATCTATTAAAACACTATGAGCTGACAGGACTGGGGCTTTTGTTGTGTGTGTGTGTGTGTGTGTGTGTGCAGCATGTTTGTGTGCATGTGTATGTTTGTGTATATGTGTTTGCATGAATACATGCACACGTGTGAGCCTGTCTCTGTTTCCGTAAAATCCATGATACTCACCGCACTACTAGCCTGCCCAGCTCTCTTGTGTGTGTCATACTCTGGGGTCTCAGTCTGCATAAAGTAAATTTGATCTTTCTTCTCCTCATAGTCAGCAACATACTTTGTCTGAAAGGAGAGAAGAATAGAACAAAAGAAATTATGATATCATTCCACTTGAAACAAATGAACAAATCCTTCATATGAGTACATGTGTGTTTTTGGCACAAATACTGTAGCTGTAGTTGTACTGCGTTGTTGTTTTTGGAGGGTAAAATCACTTTTGAAAGTTCAAGTGAAGCATAGTTTATATTTATTCTTGTGTGACTATAAAACTAAGATGACCACAGTTTATAGGACAAATATAAGGTAAATAAAATATCAAAGGTATACCTAAAATATAAGAAGTCGGATACACTGAGATCACTATGAGATCATTAGGGCTGATCTGCAGGTTCCCTGGGCTGACTTACAGGGCTGAAGTTGTTCATGGCCATCTTTCCAACGGCGATGTCAAGGTAAGGTGTCTCGCACCACTTGCCCTTGACGTTCTTGTTATAATCTTCATGGTACTTGAGCTGAAAATTAAAAATGGGAACAAGAGAGGATTTTCAAAAGCAGCAGCATTTTGCATGTCCTGCTAATTAATTCTGCCTGCAACCTGTGAACAAAGACGGTATCCACTTCATCTGCCAAAAAAAAAAAAAAGAAGAAGTGAGGCTCCACAGGGATTTGCTGAATTTCTTAAAGGCTGCAGATAAGGTGATTAACAGTAACTGCACTTTTAAAGATATGAAAATGCTGAGAATGTGTCATAGTTTTTTTTTTTTGTTTTGTCAGGACACAAAGGGGAGAAAAACTGGCAGCTCAAAGACAAGAGATGGGGATTCTCTCAGTAAGCTGGAGCCGCACCCTCATGTCTTACAGCTGCCAGGAAAGTGTTACAGCCGTCCAAATATATCTGGTAGCAGGTGGTGGTTATCCCCGTCCCCCAGGACATGGTAAACCCTAGGGGACAGCAGAGCAGCCAGGAGGGTGACGGGGGTGGACTCCATGGCGATGTGAATGGCAGATGACCCCCACCCTCTCCCCCGTCCCCCAAGGTGAGGGTCATTCTCCCCCCTTTTCCTATCTAAGAGCCAGGCTCTGGCCCTCTGCTTGGCTTGAGTATTGTGACTTCCAGTGCCACACGTCACCCCAGCCAAGGGCCTCGTCTGCGGTGACATCTGTCTCTATCAGGTCTGACTGACGCATGGCGTGACGACCACCAGCAGGGCTTTGACAGCACCTGTCACATCAGCTGACCCTCTCTCTCCCAATGTTTATTTGTTTGCTTGCTCTGTGCGTGTGCCCAGCCTGGTAATTGTTTTAACCTGACTGTACGGCATGAGGACCATAAAATCGCCAGACGAAAGGGTGGTATCTCAGCAGGCACTTGAGTCGTGGCATAAAGTCAACAGAGGTATCAAGTGAACATAGGGGAGAGTCCTCTATGAAATTGGGAGGCGGAGTCTGTCTGGGTCGCTCAGGGGTTACCTGCATTCTTTGGGGTAAGCTCACGGTACTTACATCGCTGCGCTGTGTGAACGCTTTCTTGGCCAGCTCCACCTCTGGGGGATCAGCCAGAGAGGTGTACTTGGCCTTCCGCTCGTCATGGCCCTTCTTGTACTGGATCTGTAATTGGACAGCAAGGGGAGCAGTATGTGACCGGGTACCCCTCTCTGGCTCAGATGAAGGAGTCATTTGTGCACTGTTTCTTCCTCATGGGGCTTGGGATGTGAGACCAAACTCACCAAAAAAAAAGAAAATAAAACCCTTCAATGACCTCTATTTCAGACTAACTCCTGAGAAGCTGCCAAACTGCCTCTGATTGAAACAGGCCCACTCATCGTTCACAGAGTCAGCAAAACCGCTATAATTCATTTGCACGTTTGAAAAAGGACGGCGGTGACCATTTTAATAGGCTTCTATTAATAGCTCCCGAAACGGAAATGGGAATAGCTCCATATGGACCTTCTGACTCAGCTCGAAAATGACTATGAAAGCAGAAACAGTGGGTGAGAGCTGTGCTTCCTCGGCAGAAGGGGAAGCAGAAAGGCACTGAAGACATGAAAGGGTCCAATTCACCCTCCACACTCCCAGGCCACCTCAAAGACATTCCTGCAAAGTCACCGCAACATTAATGACTGCAACATGATAATGCTGGAACTCTTCAGACACATGAGACAGGAGAAAATGTTATGTTAACAGGACTGGGGTTGGGCTCCTGATGGAGAGATAAGACAGAGGAGACTCACGTCACTGAGGACCTCCTGAGCCTTAGCCACCCTGCGCAGCTCTGGGCTGTCGGTGTAAGGGTAGAACAGAGTCTTGTCCTCATCCCAGGCCTCTGTGTAAAGTTTCTGATTGGCAAGGAGAAACAATCAGTCAGAAACAGGGAGAAACAATCAGTCAGAAACAGGGAGAAACAATCAGTCAGAAACAGGGAGAAACAATCAGTCAGAAACAGGGAGAAACAATCAGTCAGAAACAGGGAGATACAATCAGTCAGAAACAGGGAGAAACAATCAGTCAGAAACAGGCACTTCTTTCATTATGTTTAGTTTGAGATGCACTTGTTTGATGTGACAACAAGAAGTTTATTTTTCATGTTTTTTACTTAATTATTTGACCAAGATTTAAATGAGCAAATGCATCACATAGCATTAGGAACCAAAAAATATAGGATGTATTTCTGTATCTGTGATACGTTTTCTCCTTGAAAATTGAATGGAAAATCATAGAATGAATTTACTGTGAAGTACAACTTCATTTTAATTCCTCTTTAAAAATGTGTGCTTTTCCACTTTTTTCCTAATCTGAAATATCCAACGATATGTCTCACTCATCATTGTCAATTTGGGGAAAGCAGAGACAACCATGTATTCTCCTACAAAACATGTGATGTCAAGCATGTATAAATTTCATATTTTCAATATTACAATCAAAAATTGAGCCTGCACAGAGTCCAGGGAAGACATTACATGTGCAGTATTCTGCAGGCAGACTGCAGGCTCCCAACTGACCAGCAGGGGTCACTGGTGAGACGACAGTAATCCCTCTCTCCCTGGTCGACACTACAGCCAATTATGTGTCGCCCCACAGGGCTGCTGGCCACAGTCATCACTGGCACAGATGGGATTCTGTCCATGGGGCCTATCCACACCATTCTGTGAGCTACATCTTGAGAAGTGCCAAACACTCAAGCCCTGTCTCGAGTTAAAAAGATTCATAAGAAAAGGTGTGAGGTGAAGGCTGTTCTGAGTTTGATACCTTGCTATAGTTGGCAGCGTTCTTCACAGCCTGCACCAGCTCAGGGGCATCTGGGGGCAGCAGGTATTTATCTTTGGTCTCATCCCATTTCTGCCTATACAGAACCTGCAAGCACAAAAAACATGCAAATGTGTTGATCTCCTGTTCTTATTAAGAAGCATGAGGAAAAGCTCAGCTGTTGATTTCTTGATGAAATCTACTGTGTTATTTTCAACACCTTGCTAAGAGGCAGTCTTAAGAACATCCTAAAATACATTATCACCAAATTTATTCCACAGAAACTTTAAATGTAATAAGAATAAGAATAAGAAAAGTTTACTACATGAATGCAAGGGCTTACCTTGCTGACCAAGTCAGACACATGTTTGGCATGGGCGATATCTTTGGCCTGTCCATCATAGTTGCTCTGGGTCTGTGACTTCACACCCTCCATACGGTATTTCACCTAGAGGGGTTGATCAGGGGTCAGGTGTCGCTGAGGGTTGCTGATATTACTAAATCTGATCTGCCCTCAGAACAGAGGGGGAGAACTTCACACAGTGTACCTCACTGAGCTGATCTTGGGCCTTCTTGATCCTGAGTAGCTCAGGTGTGTCAGGTGTGATGGCATACGGCTGGCCCTTTGTCTTATCATAGGCATGCCGGTACTTGTTCTGCAGACCCAGGAAACAAGGTGACATTGAAAACTTAGATGTGCGATAGAGAAGGAATGAAAACACACAGTGA
Organism: Albula goreensis; assembly: GCA_022829145.1. Classification (NCBI taxonomy): domain Eukaryota; kingdom Metazoa; phylum Chordata; class Actinopteri; order Albuliformes; family Albulidae; genus Albula; species Albula goreensis. The sequence continues at coordinate 17,835,925 of CM040761.1, read as the reverse complement.
ACTGGTCTAGAGGATGAGGACGGCACCCTTACCTGGCTGAAGAGGTCCTGCATCTTCTGGCTGTGGGCCAAGTAAGGGGTCATAAACCGAGAGGTGTCTACCTTTGCCCTCTTTCTGACCCTCCGCACAGGCAAGCCTCCAGGCTGATGGACACAAAGAGAAAGGATTAGGACAGGCAGCAGAAAGCATAGTCTCCAGGCTTTCTGCCAGGACAAAGGCACTGAGGAATGGCTGAACGTAACTACAAACACGTGCTCTACAGCAACCATTATTGAACTGCATTTTTAGATTATAGGGAATTATATCATTATACCACATCTTATGGCTTTATCTACTTTGCAATACAATATCAGCAGCAACGATACAATATGAAACACATTCAATTATTTTCATATATTATTTTTATTAACAAAGAGAAAATAAAATAATTGTATTAAAAATATTTACCTATATTTAGAAAAAACTTAACTTTCATAAAAAATGTATCTACATACCACATATCAAAAGCTTGAGAAAATAATGGCATTGAATTAAACCAAAATAAGATATATGAAATCATACATGTCTAAATGGGACTAGAAGAGGGTGGAAATGCAATACTTACTGAGGGAGGTGGGCCTAAATACAGTTTAATGGTGTTATCAAAATAATATTATTATAGTTATATTTACCTACCGTCACCAGCTCATAAACCAAGAACAAGAGGCAAGTTATTGAGGGCAAGTCAACATATACCTAATGTTACAAACGGTGTTAATGCAGTATTAATTTTGCAATGTTCATAAGCTCAGCAGAAAATGATTAAAACATTGGTTGGAGTTACATTAAGGGAAACAAAATAAACAACAGCTACCCTTCGCAATGCCTTCAGGGATAGATAATCATTAGATAAACAGAGTTTGGGATGGAGGGCAAAAACGATGACTGACCGCAGTCCAACCGGCAGATCAATTGAAAATGCACAGGGGAATCGACCGCCTACAGTCAGGTCACATGCGCTTCCATCGCTTGCACAGACAGAACACAAGTAGCAATGCAGAAGGCACATGGTTAAATAAAGCTACATTAGAGTTTCTGTCAGGCTCATTTTTGAGAATGAGAATTATTCAGAATTGTTTCCAAATATACAACATGAGGGTTATTTCATCCAATCCTTGTGGCTCATGAATAATTGTGGAACATTTAAATGGTGTTGTGAATTGTTAAACAACTTTTTTAGTTTCATTTACAAACTCACACAGAATGGCTGAAACTGAGTAAATTGTGAAATGTGAGTAAAGTGTGAATTGTTAAACAACTGAATTTGTTTAATAATCCACTTGGGCACACTGTGCATAACATAAATCTTTTTTTTCCCCCTGCAAAATGTCTGTTGTGTTTCCTCGCTGGCCTGCTGTAATGGAATAACCCCCATGGCATGCACGTGCTCTCCTGAAGCAGCAACGGCGCGCTACGCTCCGCCACGATCCTCAACAAGAAGGCCGGTTACCTCTGTGACCTGAGTTTGCTGTATTTGAGGCTGAGTTGTCTGTGTTTGATGTATTTGTTCTGTGATCCTCTCCGACCTCTCCACAACATACTATAATAAATATGGGACAAACTCCATTGTTTTAAAATAGGGCTCACAGATGGGGATAAGGAACACAATGTAGCATGGCCTTTTCCAGCTCTGGTATGCAAAAGGCATTGATATACAGTGCACTTCACTTACCTCTCCAACCAGTTGTGCATGAACTTGATAAGTATACATACCTCATAGTGGAAACATTGATTGCATACACTGGTAGGTACTCTACATCTTAATATTTCAAAAATATTACGTAATTATATTACGACATAAACAATGCACTCACATACATACACAGACACACACACATACACATAGAAACAAGCCTTAAAATAATATGCCACTGTCAATGTCTTTCTAGGGTATACAAAAACAAACAATCAAAACAAGAGAATAGGAGTATGATGCAATTGCTGGAAAGTATAATCCAACTACTGGACTAGATGGGGGAAAATTAAACTAAAATAGGCCTGGCCTCTTTGAAGTTGAGTGACAGAACCTCCTGAGCGTCTGGGAGAGCATTTAGATGGTAGCTGACATCACATCTATTCTTGTTTGTTGCTAAAGTCATTGTCGCTGTGGGAAATATAAGCTATTGCTCAGAATCCAAAGAGCATCCCTAAAAATACATGTCGGACAAATAAATAAACAGCTGGCACATTGATATTATCAGATCAGCCTTCTGTGAGGCTATACATTTGTGTAGACATCCGGCTTATGGCTTCATATAGTTATTCTATGAAATAGGGTTTTATTCTATAAATTTTAAGTTTTTGTCACCAATGGCTATTTTGATTTTTATTAGCCCTGAGTGAGTTGACAGCTATTTTAACACTGCAGTCAAGTCACTGTCATCAGTCCAAGGTGAGACAAGACCCACAGCCTTCCCAGAATACCCAAGGAACATTCTATAGCACTGTATATTCAATGTGCAATCAGAGCTGGAAAACACCCCCACAAACTTAATTTACAAAAGAGGCTTCTCTTTTTGAATCTGCAAGACTGTGGTGGACCCATACAGAAACAGACGTAAGGTCAGTTTACACCCTTCATTCAGCAGTCAATGAGAACCAGAAGCAAAGCCAATGCTACCCTCCCGAGATGACAGCCACAAAAGTATGAAATGTTATGGTAAGCACTTCTTGAATCTGCTGTGAGTTTATCATGTATATATATTTATCCAGTTCTCTATTTTAGACTTCCGTTCCCCTGTACACAGTCTTCCTATTCTAACCATATAAATGAGCGTCAATGCCAAGCCAAACTAGAGCCGAAAGTTTATGAAAATCAGACGATGAGCAGCTGATGAGTCATGACATATTTGATTACAGGATGACATACATCATATATATTTATTGTATGCATGTTGGATACACAAAACACCTGTTCCCTAAGCTATACCACAAATGTTTTGACACTCCTCATGACTGTTAATACAGTACTCCCTGCAGTGTGTATAAGAACGGACCCCATATGATTCCTCCACTGTCTTACACTCAATTAGAGAAGCCACTTTAGGAAATACAAATGTCATAAAAAAAACCTTATTTCCATGAATTATTTAAATCTAGATGAAAGAGATAGTGAAACCAGAGTGTATCGAGTTTGTTATTCTCTTCCTCATTTGATCGTCATAATACATTTTCAAATAATGTCTATGTCACACTGTACATAAGAAACCAAATTTGAAATACAGTAAAGGACTTTAAATTTGGAAGAAAAATATTTTGTGAGCATCACAAAAGCATGTAAAATATAAATTTTCAAGAGATTTTTTTCAAACACCCCAGCCATTTCCAAAGAAAAATTCCCAATAAATATTTTAGATATTTTAAACTGGTAAATACAAGTATGAGGCTAACATTTAATACTATTTCACCAGGAAATAAGTGATTAAACTATTAGCCTTCTGCTTTCACTCTTCCACTGAACACTCAGACAAATATTTATAAATTAACACCCAGCAGTAAGCATGAAGACATGTAACTGCACAGATGTGCAGACAGGTAAACATAAGGCTGAGAAGCTTCAAGAAGTGCTTTCAGAGCTGGGGAAGCTGCTACTGGTGATATGACTGCATTTACGGTACATGGATATCTCTTTTTGAAAAGATGAAAAATACAGTACACAAATTGTAATAACAACATTGTGGATTATATAGAAAAATTGATGAAGACTAACTGATGACAAAACACAGTACAACTTTGCTCCAGAACATGACAGCTCTCCATGAAGCTTGCCAGTAGTCTGGAAGCACCTGCAGCAGGGGGTGCTGTTCTGAATGGTAAGTAATCCCACTGTTAACATACATTTTCTATCACTGAGAAAATGTTATTAATAATCATGGGTACTTCCATTCAGAATCTGCTGTGTACCAGCATCAGAGTACAGAAATGAAAGGAATGTGAAATACACATTAATCTAACATAATTAACATAAAAACATACCTTTACAGTTTCATGACATCTTCACTATATTATGAGTGTAGAGTTTATGAATGCAGATGGCTGCAATATTACTATGCAGAAATTCTGTTATAATTGTACAGGACACTTCAGAGAAATGCTGGCGGTAGCAGGTGGCCTAGACCATGGATGAACCAGAGATAACAATGTGGTTGTGGAGGTTGTGCATCTCAAACAGGTGTCACCTGAAGTCATTATCAAGACAGTGTTGTACCTGGATTCAAGAGAAAACCTGGTTCGGATGCAGTCCCTTGGTGTATGTGTTTCTTTGTTTGTTTCTTGGGTTGTAGCAGCACCAGTTGAAATGTGGGAAGCAAATTCTTTCAAGGGTAAATTCTTTAGATCAAGTGGGGTTTGTCTGTTCTCCTGACATTTGCAATAAATAAGTAACAAGTGTGTCCATAAGAGCACCTCGGAGGGTTGCAACATAAGGCTTACCTCTTCAACAATCTCTTCCTCATACTCCTCATATTCTTCATACTCCTCCTCAAATTCTTGAATCTCCATTACTGTGAAGTTTATGGGACTCTAAACAAAAATACAATGCCATAAAGTGTATCTGTGTCAAACCATACTGTCAGGCCCTTTGCAAACAATTGCAATATTCGCAAGCACAATAGTCATTATCTAAACACTTCCAAATAAAGTGAACAGAAACATATTTAGGCAAAGCTGCAAGGAAGCCATTCATACGGCTCCTGTGGCATTCTACAGAGTGTCATCTTTCCTGCTCTATACAAGCGACTCAAGGGCAGAATTACTGGAAGCATCCCACTTATGAGGGAGACACTTCAGGCTAAGTCAGTTAGCAAGGTCAAGGGGAAAACAAATCCAGACAGTTATGACACACATTAACAGTCACAAATTGTAGGGAACAAAAAGGAACACACAGGACCACACAATACCAAAAAACTCATACCGTTCAAATGAAAAGGCCAAAAGCAGTAATTCCCAAAACCTCCCAGCAATGAAGCCGCTTGCTTTCCATCTACTAGGGTCCAAAACTGATATTCCACTTATCCTGTTCCAGCTGTTCCTCTGACCTAAGGAAGAGACAAAGCGTCACAATTTAAAAATTTTAACAAGAACTATGGAAGGGGCGCCACGATGATACACAGGCTAGTGTGTGGCACAGTGGTTCATGCAGGCCTCTCTCGGTCTGAAGGATTGACACCCAAGATGCCCAGGGGACAAAGGGTCCTGGCTGAAGGCTCTCGACAGCTGTTGCATGGCGCTCCAGCTATGTGTCATGAAAGCTAATGCCCGGGCCCGATTGGGTGGCTTTGTTTAGCTAGCTGAGCCACAATGCCTTCTGAGGCTGAAGGTTAAATATAGAACTGGGCACTGCCACCCCTTTTTGGTACTGGTCTTTGATGTTTTCCCATTAAAATCATACATTCCTCCATTCACAAGGAAAATCGTTAGTGAACAAGCATCTAAAATCCAGCTTCTAATATAAAGACTTGGAACAGGCCAGGCTGATGACCATAATGATCAAACTGGCCAAACCGTGTTTGAGATTGCTCTCCAGGTCCTAGAGATCCATTTTCTGGAGGATTTTGGAGATGCTTTGGAAAAACAATTAGCCAATTAGGACTGTGAACACCATTTTTCAAGGTCCAAGCCTGAAATCAATTAAGAGGATCCAATTTAGTAATTAAGATCTCAGTTGTAAAGAAAACCCAAAACCTGAGGATCTCCAGTAGTAAACATTGGGTTAGAATCACCGTTCCAAGCTTGCGCAAATAAAAACTCCTAATGATTGAAACGATCCTTGAGGATACCTTAATAGGCCTCCAAGTTTATCCAGGTGATCCAGATCAAGTCCTAACGAAAAACAGTCCAAACCCTGGCTATGCAGCGAAAGTACAAAAAAAAAGGAGCCGTTTGCTTACCAGATATCTTATCGATAAAAAGTTTCCCAAAGCTGCAAGAGCCTCCCCAACTCTTCCCTCCCGAATAGCACTGGGCTACAAGGCACAACTGCATCCCCTACCCAATTATCATGTGGTTTGACCAACCAATCAGCAAGCCACTCTCTCAGATTTCAGACTCTAAATATACCTTGTGATCCCCTTTGAACCTACCACCTGTTCATCAAATCCATAGAGAAACAAATATTAAGAGAAATGGCCAGGGGACTTAGGGGTCCAGTTAGCAGAACTCAAAACGGGTACAGTGATGTGGGTACTGAGAAGTAGCCTAGGCAAGAGATGTGACGGAGAACTTGAGGAGTATGGGGGAGGGGAACAGCCAGAGTACAACCAAGATACCACAGCTTGGAGAACCTCAGGGGTTTTCTAGTAATAGCCTCAATTTCTGGCTTAATACTGTACTTGAACCTGGATCCAAGTTCCCAAAAAGGCTCAATTTTATCATTGTACTCCTGTCCAAACACACATGAAAGTACTCAGTCAGATTGTGTTAGTTGTGACCTGTATAGTTAGTATAGCAAGCTTCTCCAGATAACAAAGTCTGACTCGAGATTTGTCAGTGGTATGACTAAATGTATTTGATGAGTCAGGCATGTTAAGCACTACCAATATATCCCAATGTCCACGATTTCACTCTTTGGTATTAGTGTTCTGCACTCAACAAGATGAAGCAATTGCTATCTCTGTCTAAGGATGAGACAATTTCTCCGGTGAACAATGTTCCAATTCTGCTTGCTTACACCTTACAGATGGCCAGAGAATGGCTTCATGTTCTAGTATTGCTGACCGGTGAAAATAAAGATGACAGGCCTTTGCAGCAAATATTACGGGTCGGTATGTAAATGCAAACAGTTGTATTGATATGATAATGAAGTGTACTGAAAAAAAAAATATGTAGTGGCGAGGTAAAAATAAATCTGTGAATATTTTCATCCATGATGACAGTGGTGTGGCTGTTCCAAGCAGACTCCACACTCCCCGTGGATTTCCTCCCTGTGAAATTAGACGCCTTCAAGATGCAAGACATCGGTGCAGGCATCCTCTCTGGCACTACCTCAGATGACACGTCGTGATGAGTTACCACATGTTGTTTTTTTGACATGTCACCTCCTTCTCTCCTCCGTTTCCACATAATATGTCATGTCACCACAGGAGGGGCAGAGCAGTGCAGTGGCACGCTGACTGACAGGGACACCTGCCAGTCTACCTCACTGTAAGGGTCTGCGTTCTCTGGTCTCCCTGCCCACCCTTGCCCCTCCTCAAACCAGTGGCATTAGCACTCTGGTCTGGGATTGACCAGACCAACACTATACGTCCCACATAATTATAATTACAGTCACTGAGATCTCAGCTGTTCTGCTGTATTAGTGTGTGCAGTTCAAGAGTTTAAACAGATATGAGGTGCTTTTTGGGAGAGAAAAATATATACAAAAAAAAAATGTGGTAGTTGCAGAACTGAGCTTGAAACTTGGAAGGTTGTTGTAAGAGCCATATTCAAAAGCATAATACTGTTTGTTCTGAGAATTCCATCAACTTTTTTGATTTAAAAAATTCAAATGCATATACATAACTGTGTCTGTGTCTGGTTTCTTTCCTTTCCAGGAATTACAAACCACAACAGCCAAGAGTGCTGTGGTTCAGAGAGATGAATCCATTTGAGATTTGTAGTCTTCCTGACTTCATCCCCATTTGGATCTTAATTATTTCATTGACTATGCAGCGGTCAATCGAAACGGGTGCCACTGAGTACTCCATGAGAATATTGAGCAGATGATTATGCTGGCGATAATGACAATCAGAGCAGCAGAAATACTTTAGCACTGTTATAATAGCATCGACCCTTGAAAATTATTCACTGTGACATACATTATACAGACCAGGGGAGAAGAGGATGCCAACTGGCCTGGCTTTGGCAATGGTATAAGGGTGAGGATTATAATATTTACTTGCACTGGAAACAACAGATCTCATAAACACTGATATAAGTTCTAAATGTGGCTAAATGAGCAACACCGCAACAGGAGTCTGGAACATTGGCGTTCAGCCCTGTGACACATGGAGATGTTTACTCACAATTACACACGACACTGCCACCTGACAGACTGCAACAAGCCACATACCTGCTGATCCGCTCTCAATGCGCGGCATGACACCTGCGAGCACGAAATAGATATCTTTTTCAACCATTTTTCACTCCACACTTTGTGTCCTTCATTGATTTGGATTGTTTCTTAATCACGCTGTTTGTTTTAGCAACTAAGTTACAAATCATGATCATGAGGATACATTTGTTCAGCACTCAGAGGGGATATTATTCATGGGTGACAGCACAAAAAAACAAATCTAAATTATATAACATGCACACATAAATCTGTAAATACTTCCTGTGTGTTACTATTAATTAAATGGTACATCACTACAATGCAAAATTTCCATTCATCTGTCGTTTTAAGTGAGAAAAAGGTCACTATGACACCTACTTACACTTCCCTCACAAAAATCACATTACCTGTTTTCAGTTCCAGTGTTAACACATTTATTTACTCTTTCAGATCTTTTTTTCTCATTATTTTAGCCTTTGTTCATAGGAGAGTCCAAAAGAACATCATTTAATGCTGCTGATCTGCAGAGTCCAGAAGTCTTACATGTTCATTGCTGGTTTGCTCATATCAGATTTTACAAGGGAGAATGCAAGGCATTGTTCCAAATGCTAAAATGATAACCAGCGGTAAGTAAATTAGAAATATTACGGAGACCTTCCCTCTACTGCTCTAAAGCGACCAGATGGCAGTCCCTAGGTGGCTGAGAGGTGGCACGCTCACTGGTCTGATGTGTACAACAAGTAAGCCTAAGATTAACATAATTCAGTATGGCTAGTCAGTTTTTAAGTAGCATCAGTAACAGCAGGGATAAATCTTATTTTACAATGTTCAGTGAACTGACTTACCTGCGCTGGCAAGCACTCCATTGAATAATAGCACATTCACCCATAACAGATAAAAAGACTTTATTTCATTGAACTTTACATGACCAGGAAAGGTTGGATCAGCTCTCATTCTTTTATATATCGCTTCAGCACTCATGACTGAAGGGTTCTGATGCAGGCACAAAGTTATGCTAAATACTGTACATACAGGCCAGTAACCACCTCCAGTCCTCCATCAATACTACAAGGCTACTCTTAGCTGGTTCACAGCCAGAGGTGAGTCCGCTCAGTCAGAGCTTTTCTCCCAGTCTTTGGAGGTAACCGTGGTGAGAACACAAAAGTTGGTTTTCATGGGAATCCTGGAGGAGAGATTTTTTTCTTTTCTTTTCTTTTTTTTTGTTTTTGTTCACAGTTCTCAGTCAGAACGCTGTCTGTAATAAATAACCAGGAGAGTCCTGCAGTGTCGCCGGGTCATGTATGTGTTGAACACACTCACACCGAGGGGGAAAACAGTCCAATACTGCATGGGGTTGGAGGTCATCTGACCCGCAGTCGTGACATCATCCACTCCAGCCCCTGACACAGCCTGTAACCAGAGCAGACAAGAGGTCAGTGGTAGTGGTGGTGGCAGGGTCAAAGTACAGTAACACTGTGTCAACAGTGCAAGTGTCACTGTAGCACATCTGTTCATCTGTTCACTTGGAGAAGCTTTTCTCTGTAAACCTTTTAAAAGGGTGCCTTTGACATCTCCATAGAGACAAAGTGTCAGCCACGCTTTATGTCTATTCCTTACCCAGTAGTGCATCACTGATTAGAGCTGTCAGCCTAGTAATAGAGGACTGTGGGTACCGCAAAGTCAAACATACACAGAATTGCTAGTAAAGGTTGAAAAACTTAAGCACAACTGTGATAAACATATTTGACAAGTTTGATGACATTGGAGAAAGTCAGGTAGCTGTGCTGTTTATCAGTTCAGGTTATCATATAGGACAGTATACGAACAGTCCTTTCACACCTACAGAGGCAAAGCTGCTGGGTGAGGTGTTTGGAAGCAACAGAAACCAAAAAGTAGGAACCCACACATTTAACATTTGAAAGTGACCACCGATATCCACCGATATCAACAACAGCCATTCCTCCACAAAGAAAGCAAATGTTGAGGTTTAAAGCCCTACCGGTGCTGAGCTGAGCTGACTAGGGAGCAGTAGGAGACACTCACTGACTAATAAGAACATAAAAATATTTAATGACTACAGATGATAATTCAACCACCTATGTTCATCGTCTACCAACAGATTACATTCAAGACTGTTATGCTCACTACTGATTTCTGCAACTGGGGTTTATGGCCAGATATTAGCCTGTTAGCTTCAAGGTTTGTCATTCAGTTAGTGTATAGTTTAATGCAGCTTGGATTTGCTACCACAAATTTAATAACCCTGGTGCAGAAAAGGACTGAGAGTGAAAACTGGGAGCAAAATATCTTGGGCCATGTGCAGCTTTCTCCCAATGACCTGAGCACAGTGATGGTAAAGGGATCCCTATTAAGAAAACAAGGTTCAACGAGCTGAAGACTGATCTGAGATCAGGGATGAGGAAAAGGAATGAAGGCAGAGTTCAGTTAAGGATGCAGTCTCTTAGCACTCAGTGATCAGATGTCTCAGAAAGAAGCAATACTGACTCACACTACGCCTCGCCTAGCAGCTTTGAAGGTAGACATGACAATCCGCATATTTGTGGAAGATTACCATGCTTGAATAAAACCTGTACTGTTGTATCTCACGCCCAGCTCTAAGGTGAGCTTTGTCAATTGTATTAAAATACAGATGAATGGATAGTGTCACATTAAGGTGCTTAGCAAATGTATGACGAGGAACTGTTAGCCCACGGTAACTCTATACTCCACTGCCATGACTAGGCTTAAGCAGTTTTTCCTTTATGCAAAAATACATTGTGCGCTTCACGGACCTGAAGTAATTCTAACAGTAGTGACCGTGCATGAGGATTCCTAAAAGGAATGCTTGCGGTGTAGGCTGCCGCTCGCTGGTCTCCACTCCTCACAGCGTGCACTATGACCTCCCTTGACCCTGCCCTGACCTCTTCCTGCCTGCGGCTTGTGACCCCTGACCCTCCTTACCCCTCCCCAGTGAGGGCGCAGCAGGCCTGGATGTGCCACTGGTGATCCTTGACCGATGTCAGCTGCAGGCTCTGGGAGATCTCAGCCACGGTCATGCAGCCCCGTACGTCCTGCTTGTTGGCGAAGATCAGCAGGCCGGCCTTCTTCAGGTCCTGGAGGAGAGAAGGATAATGTGATACTGTATAAATCTTTCAAATGACCCGGCTGTAGTAAAAAATGTGACGTTTGTGAAGTGTTATATATACCCAAGAATGTAATGATGTACGGTTTTTTTTCAGTTTTTTATTTGACTCATATTTAGGTCATGTTAAGTATGTTGACCAAAGACTCAAGTTCAGAGGCAAAGACAACTCAAAACCATACCTTCTCTGATCATACAGGTTTTTAATGTACTGCACGATTGAGTGTTGATGAATATTTTTATCTTTATTTCCATTGCATCCCACTATTTCTAGCAGTTCCCCCCTTGTAAAATGTTCTAGTGAGAGCACTGTGCAATAAATTGACTGTAACGACTTCTACACAAAATAAAGACTGACTGTAGGTGACATGTGGTACATTTGCTAACCTGTGCTGATACTCACCTCATGTGCGAGCATTTTATAGAGCTCCTCTCTGGTCACTGTGATCCTTTCTCTGTCCGTGCTGTCCACCACCACAATCACAAACTGCAAAAGGAACATGGTCACTGTGTGTGTGTGTGTGTGTGTGTGTGTGCTCAATAGAAGCCATGAGATCTATACAGTCTCAATCATCTATGACTGGTTCCACAATCCCAGAACAGGAAGAAAGATAATTTTTCCTCCCAACTCTATGAATGCATAACAGAGTTACACCCTACAGGGCCTCTCTCTGTTTTACTGTCACAAAAACATACTTCTTTTTAAGTCAGAAATTCATTGGTTTAATGTTTCAAACAACAGTGCTAAATGAAATATCTTGATGGAAGCGTCAGATTACAATTATGCCCTGAAATAATAAGCTCTATGCCTCCTGTGTTCTCTACAAACATTAAGCATGCTTAGACATAAACACATATAAACCCCACGACCACATTGTGTGGCTGTGGTATGTGTTCCAGTTCAAGAATACCACACAAAAACAAACAGTTCCAAGTTGCTATGGTATGGGCTCCAGGAAGTGGATCACACACACTCACCTCTGTGTTGGTGTAGTAGGTGTTCCAGGAGGAACGCAGGGACTCTTGTCCTCCAATGTCCCACATGAGGAAATGAGCATTGTTCACCACAATCTCTTCCACATTGCTGCCTATCGTTGGAGAAGTGTGTACTACTTCGTTCATAGAACTAAGGACCATAAGACAAAAACAGAAATAGAGATCATGTCCTGTGCTAATATTTGCATTCCATTTCTGTTATTTTCTTGGTAAATATGACAGATACCAAACTGGGACCACCAATAAAAGCTGGGACAGGAGGTTACATGGTGATAGGATATGAAAGGTTTGCTGAATGAAATAAAAGCAACAATTCTCTGCAGGAAACATGATCAAAAGCCCCTGTGGCCCTCTAGTGGTTATATGAGCACTTAAAATCATTGTTCTGTTGGCTGCTCATTTCTCAATGCACACATCGCCACACAAAACTACAGAATACTCACAACTGGTATAGGATGGTGGTCTTCCCTGCATTATCCAAACCCACAATAATGACTTTGTGCTCTGAAAGAGATAAGAACAATATTAGGATGCGGTTTAAGTTCCGGCAAAAACATCTTATAACATGTCCAATGATGTTCTCTCTCTCTCACACACACAGGAAATTTTCCTTTAAATGTCTTGTTTTACTGAAGCTAACATGTGTTAGCAGTGCTGCCCACTGAAGCAGTACTGACACTAAGAGGGAGAGGCAGAGGCTGGTCCACTCCCAAGAGAGCTTTTGTTCCACTCCCATTACTTTGCACTCTGCAAGACTGGATTCTGTACTGTCACTCACACTCGGCTGCGAGGAGCAGCTGTTGAGACAGCACACGTGAAGCTGGCTTGGAGAAACCGTTACAGAGACACCTGCTCAACACAGCCATCTGTACACACAGTACACACACACACACACACGCACACACACACACAAACAAACAAACACACTCGGTCTGTATTTTTTACATTAAGTCTCAAAAATACCATTTATGAGTCTATTTGCTTTTATCACAGTATGTCCTACGGACTCTTCTGCATTTTGATCTTGAAGATGAATGGCCCCTTCCATGCTGGGTGTTCGTGTGTGTAAAGCATGTGTGTGCATAATGATCAAACACAATGCAAAAACCAAAGGCGACCCCATTTCACAGTTTCTTGCTCCACAACATAACTGACTGCCAAGTTTCTGACACAACTGACAGGCTTCTGCCAAAGTCAGATTCATTTCATGCCTGTCAGTGCAGGTGCTTCTCTAGCACTTAGCTGCAGTTGAGTGGCTTTCAGTGTATATGCCAAATGCATATTTCAATTATACATAAATACAATTAACTATATACATACACTTTATATAAGTATGTGTGTGGCATCACTCGCAGTAGATGTCTTCACACCCAGTTTAGCGGTTGGATTTTTCCAAACTAGACTAAATTTGTGACTTGATATCCCAGTGCCTGTTCTGAACTCCAGGCCCACTGGAATCAGACTGCAGCAGCAAACGCTTGGGAAGCCCTTGGGAGAAGCCCCCCAGCAGAGCCCCCCAGGTAAAAACCACCGCTGAGAGAATTAAAGCTCCCAAAGCTGCACGCTTCACAGAGAGTCCACTGTGCGATCGGATAATAACATAGAATAAGAGAATGAGTCACAACGGCAGTGAACACCGTGCCTGCAGCCTTCTTCTAAAGGAACCCAGAGACCAGACAAAGGATGAGCACACGTTACAATGGAGCTCTGCTGGCTCTCAGCTGCACAAATGGAGTGCAATCACGAGAGACGAATCATGAGAAAATAAAATGCAAGGAGATGTCTATGAAGTTAACGGCACCTGTCAGTTGCATACAATAATTACCATAAATTTGAACGTATCCGGTGAAATATCAAATATGAAACAGTGAGCATGATACTGTCTCAAAGGGTGTTATGACTGAATTGGACATATCTATTACTAAGTACACAACTGCAATTTATCCATGGCCTGCTTAAGTGAATATAAGCACTGGCTCTCAGTCAACTCAGAGGCCACACTGTATGACTGGCAATCATACTAAGCAGGTCAGGGCAGTTGGTTACCATGAGATGGTTTATTGGAGGGACAGCTGAGAATCCTCTCTTCCCAAAACACTGGCCTGGAGTGTCACATTCAGTCTCTGAAGAGATCCCATTCCACTGGCATATCCGCTCGCATTATCTCATTCACATGCATGAATATCCCCCAAAATAAAATCTTGAGCTTCAATTTACCATCATTAAGAATGTTGAAGATGTCAGACTCTGTGAATGGTTGTGCTACGCTGGGAACGTAGCAGCGAGGCAGGAGCCAAAAGCAGCAAACACAGGGGCCGGGCCACCGGGAGCTGAATGTGACACCCCTGACCCTGACAATGCCTACAGTTGAAGCACATCTCCAAATAAAAACTGACCCTCGCTGCAAGCCTTCCAGCTGACACAACATTCTCACAGTGTTGACGTAAACATTGTGGGAATGTTAGGCATTACTTTCCCTGACCCTCAACAGGGGGCTGGACAATACACCTCTGATCTGGACGACGATACATAACTATCAGAGATGACAAAGCTCAGTGTTTTATCAACTATTGAGTGATCAATAATAAGAACAAAATTTAGATTCACAAACACATCAATTCAGATGATAAATATCTGATATAACATCTTCCTGTAACTTGTATTGCATCATTAACTGTTTATTTTGTCTATTGTTTATATTTAAATTATGGCAAATTAATAATACCTACCCATGTAATGATGCTTTTGTACATCACAGCTTCCATTTTCTTCAAAGTCAAAATACAATCAGTTCATTCACTTTCAGGCCGACAAGCATGATTTAACAGGCTTAACCCCTCTCTTTCCCAGGCAAGGCTGAGCTGATTGTTGCCTGCCCATTGTAAGTGACCTCTGCCCACACCCTGCCACAGGACACTCAGCTGTACCCTGATCATCTCCCTTTACTCCAAGAGCCACCCAGAAGCCTGCACTCCATTCAATTATAAAAAAAGAGTAAAAATGAGGGAAGGTTTAAACAGAACCAAGACAAGATTGAATGAAAGATATTATCTACATTCTACACAGCAAAATTAATGAACAGAAATACTGCTAAAGAGGAAAATTTTCTTATATATTTTTTTTCTTGTGGTGACAGCTTTGTTGAGAGAGCCCAAGTACAAAGGGAGTCTCCAGCACTGCTGTCATGATTGTATTTAAATTACAATGACTGCATCAGCATTTTGCAAATTTTCACATAAAAAGGACAGTGATCCATTGCTTTTTGACCACTTCATGTACCCAGATTGCAGTGTGTGAACTGTTCCACACAGGGCAGACAGCACTGCATTCAGTCTTAGCACTGAAAAATGTTTCCTGGAGAGTTTAGTCTGTCTGATGCTCCTCTGATTGAGAAGCACAGATAGACTGCTGTTCACTCGTCTTCCTTAGCCCTAATCACAAGTCTGCTTTAGACCTGCAGAGGCAGCGTCTGAGTCATGACCAACCATGCTTCATGCTTACCTGTAGCCCCATGCTGCTAATAGAAAAACGAATGGAAAAAAAAGAACTAAAGCTAACAATAGACCAGCAAAAGCACTGGGACTCTTGAGCACTAGAGACTGCCAGTGAATACACTCCTTATCTGACACACACATCCTGAGTATCTGACAAGCACATCCTGAATAGCATCCTGAATAACACAGCAATACTCACAGAAGCCACCCAATGAAGTGACACGAGCGGAAGAGCAATAAACGGAGGGAGCAGGCTTTTGAAACACGCCTGTTTCAGATTCAACGTTTAACGTGACATACGTTTCCATCAACGCTCCTGCAGGGGGTTCAAGGATCACCCTGAGATGTTCTGTTGTACGGTTCCAAGTCCACTTTTATGCGTTGTCACTGACTCTCCACGTCTGTGTGCTGATCAATGCACTCACTGTGCAGATTGCTCATTTTCTGGACTATTGTCTCATGTGGACATAAGGGCAGATAATTGAGACCAGAGGCTATGCACCTCCCCCGACCTCTAACACATCTGTTACAGCTGTAGCTCTAGCTCGCCTAAGGGTGAGGTGAGGTGGAGGCATCTGAAAAGTAGTAAATTTACTGAGTTACACTGCCCATTCCCAGATACGACAAGCCCCCACCCCCACCACCAAAAAAGCCAAAACATCAGGATTTAATATTTCATCATAACTGTACATGCTTATCATAGTGAGCAAAAAAAAAAAAAAAAAATCAGAGGCTCAACTAAGCTCGCTCACTCATAAGCAACGAAACTGAGTGATGCAGGGAAGCATCAGGAGCGTTCATGTCTTACAATATTTTGTGGTCAAAAGTATTGAGTACTAAATGAGCGCAGCAAATTAAAGCAGCTGAAACACAATCAGACACACTGGGTCACATGGGAGGGGTGCAGCTCTAAGACACTTCGGGGGCCATCAAGCAGTCTTCATCTGACCTGAGGCCAGGGATCGAAAGCGAAGGCTTGAGTGCAAACCAATAACAATGTAATAAAAAAAGACATTAACCATTATTCCCCAGCAGCAGGGTATCCATTCACACCAGTCATCTGTGCTTCACAGGCCCAATCAGTCCAGGCAAGCTGGGATTACACTGAACTGTGCTCCTCTTGGGGGTTTGTACAACTGCCATGTTTAGAGTCAGGGGGTCGGTCACAAAGAAATACATGAAAGGGAAACTTACTTGACTTCAGTTAAATTCCTCTGATTCTGAGAAGAAAGAAAATGTTCTAAAGGGGATTATGGTAAAACACAGTGCCTGTGAGGTGCAGGTTAATTACCATGCAAGCAATGGTCATAGAGGTTTAGTTTTCTATAAGCTAAAAATGGAGGTGTATAAAATTATATGTTTGTGAAATATTTACCAAGCTTCCAACATGGTAACAAAGAATGCTGGATCAAAACCAGGCTTTCACCTATGAATACTAACAATGGCATTGCATCACAATGTAAAACTTGCCATGTCAACACATTTAGCTGCAAACATGAAAAGACTTGAAATTGAAAGGGAAACAGTGCATTTTTTTGTAGTTACAGTCATATTAACAACCAGCTTTGTGGTTTACAGAATGCAATAGGCTTTGCTAATGCAGATACTGTATAAGCTATTTTACTTTAAGGTTTCAAAGACATGATGTGCCACCTAAATAATAAAAAAACAATGGGAAGACCACAGTAACCAAACAAGTTGGCCATTCCATAAAAAGGATGAAATGGGATAAGATACTCTTGCTTTTCAGCCCATTAAAAAAACCATTTTAATATTTAAAAGCTGTGCAGCTAAGGCTCAAATCCAACTTCAGTCTTTTCATCCCGTTAGTCACAGCAACAACAGCCATGCAGGAAGTGAGAGAAGATGACCTGATAAAAACAAAATTCTTGGGTTCTTGAAATCTAAGTTAAGCCAAATGGAATCAGCTCAGCAGACTGGTCTGGCTAGGCCCACACCTAAAAAAAAAACCTGTGGTGAGTCACCTGGACTCCACCTTGGTTTCACTTCACAGCAAATATGCAGACCACTGGATTAAATCATAAATACACACTGTGGGCTACATACATAAACTAACAGGCCAAGTGCCCAGGGCCTAGGCAGAGTGTACCCAGGCCTTCATAGCTCTGATCGGTCCTGTTTTCAAGTTTACCAGATTGTAAACCTCAGTGGATTCTTAAACCCCTACTCTACACAAAAAAAACTTCCAATTTTTTCAGCAAGCATCTGCTATTCAAGGTTTGGTTTCACATGATGGCTACCAAGGGACTTTCAGTGACGTCACCAAATAGCTGACTATCGATCGCCGGTCCTACCACTTTGGAGCCAATCAGACTAGTGAGGCAGATGTAGCAGATGGTTTTACATCCCTCATGCTGTCGAATGATGTCCTTTAACATTTGAAAATACTACTGTTGCTTGAGGCAGTGATAACTATTTGTTTCCAAGTCAATATTTTCACTAATAAGAACATTTTAATTTTACAGAGTATGGGAAAGCATGTACACTGTAGTTAAAGACACCACTGTGGAGCAGTTTTCACCTTTTCTTGGTTTAGGTTTTTTGGAACGCTATTATTATTAAATCAATGCTGTATGTGGGTTGTTCGCACTTTCCCCATCTCTGAACACTGTAAGAGCTTGTTTCGTCATGCACACCTGGAAATATGGTGAAATATGGTTGAAATATGCTTGTCGTGACTTACAAAGAGTTTCCACCCTGATGTTGATGGCCACATAACCATCAGCATCTGTGAGTCAGGCAGTGTTCACATTGTGGGTCTTGATGCTCAGATCTTCCAGAACACTTCCCTTTCCACACTGCAAATTTCAAGTGACTAAATCAGACAGGAGTCAATCAGACAGATGAAATCTGATTAGACCAAAACAGAGGATAAACCTCTGAACATGTGGAGCCACTGAGAATTTGAATTTAACAACACAAATGTGCATCAAGGTAAATTGGCAATAAGGCCCCGATTTACACCTGGCCCCTGTTCAGACTATGAAACCTGAATGTCAATTTACACTCCTATCCTGGATTCCTCTATAATGAAATTTCACTTCAACAAAGCCCCTAATACACATACAAATCTAAAACCTAAAGTAATTAGCAACACCGGAACAACCCACATCTTTTTCTAGGCCAGTTAACTTTGTAAAGAAACCAGAGCCAAGGCTCACATGAGGCCTCATGGAAACATCCTGAAGTCTGTGATTGGGTAGAGGCTTGTAATGTTTCGTGGTTCACGGAGGCCGCATCATTCATAATGGATGAGTACATATCGCATGCTACCGTCTGGAGCACAGCACCAAAACACGACCGGACCGTGATGCCTCCCAAAGCCAGACAGAAACTGAAAAGACTACTGTAAAGGCTACTGTTTGCGGGCTGGCACATTTGTACAATGGCATCTTTATTGGGAAACAACAAAAGCTGTTTAAAAGAAAGAAAGGATGTATCAAAAAAGAATCTTATTTTCATTCACAGCATACTGTTAGAAACCATTCCAGCCTGTCCCTAAACTACCCGACTGTGGAGTAGCACCCATGGAGCTATTCATGAACAGTGAACAGCATCTTACAAAAAATAAAAGAATTAACCGGATGGCCTGTTGCTATGAAGTTCATAAATAATACGTGGTTGATACAGTTCCTAGTTTGTTATAATTCTGAGTGTGTATATGATGCATATAGATATTCCGTTCAGCTGACAGAACATTAAAAGAGTAATAAAGCAAAATGAAAACAAAAATGCAGTGCTACGTTGAACGTACTTTTGACTTCCTGTTATAGACACCTGGGTACAGTATGTTTGGAATATGACAACCCTTTATCTGAGATTAATCATCAAAACTTGACTTTCATTTTCAAAACTTGATTTTTTTTTTAACCCACAATGAATTAACAAGATTTAGCAATTAGACACGTTAGTTGATCATTCATCATAAATAACAGCTGTTTAACAGGTTCTCTCTGTGCAAAAGTATTTTACAACATTGTTGCTGAAGATAAAATACTCCATCCTCGGTTAACTACAATTTACAGTAGCTGTTACCATATGCAAATTCATACTCCCTGACATTGCAATTGAAAGAGATGGGGTTATCTTACTAACTGGCTGATTTAACTGGTAGTTACGATACATAACTAAGGGACTGACAAGCAAGCTGGGATAGCTACCTAACTGACAAGATTCCTTGTCACACGACTACTTCTTTGGTAGTAAACAATGCACATTGAAAATGTCAATTGCATTAATGAAAACTTCGTTCAAAAAATAAAAACTGGGAATGGAGACCGCAGCTAGCATGTTAGAAAGCTGGCCGGGGGAGGAACATCATTACTATTCCAGCCTGCTAACAGCTGGAAGGCAGACTTCTCAAACTCTAAACTCAAGCACTAAATCCACCAAACATTAACTTTTGCTATGAAGCTACGTCGAAGCTCAATGCTAGTTAGTTATGTACTATAGCTATACGAGTACAACCAGTAACTCCTATGTTAGCTACCATTGGCTAGCGACAGTGTTTAATGACTGAAAATGACTTGATCTGGGTCTACCAGTTAGCCATCCAGCTAGCTGGCTACTTTGCTAGCTACAACTCGCTAGCAAGGCAGATATCACCCTATCGCTAGCTTTACGGCATAACAAAACATTCACATTCCGGGGAGAACCAAATCAAAATAACGACATGAGAAATCCGTTTGGACTAACCTTGATGGTTAAAAAGCCTCCATAGCTTGGTAAAAAGGATTCCCATTGCTGACGAGGGCCTTCGCTGGCAACCACAGCCTCTGTCAATGCGAAAACAATATAGCAACTAGCTAACTACACTGGCCCTGGACGTACAAATGCAATCAGTACCTGTCTGATCTGACAACCTGGCACTTTTTCATAGCGATACAGAGAGGGATAATGTCCATGTTCCTTGAAGACACAGTTATCACTGCATACATCTTTACTTTATGTCAAGAACACTGCTCCGCTAAATCTGAAATGTCACTTAATTTTCTGTGAAAACACGAAATTTGCCGTCCAGTTTTTGAAATTCTTCCACTAAACACAGCCGTGGGTCTTCACTGCGGTCTTGCTTGAACCAGGCACTGTAATCGTCACCAGATCACGCATGCGCTCTTGAATCAGGTCTTCCCAACCCTGCTTGTTTTGAAAGTTCGATGGTGCTTAAAGCCCTGATTCTGGACCAGTCAATTTATGAATGAATATTGTCGAATCGGTAGTTAGATGTCTATAAACTGATCCTAGATCTGTCATTTCGCCAAAACGTTAATTTAAGCATAAAGTTAAATTGTGGTGACAATCCATAGTATGTTATTTTGGGAACTTTACATCTCCGAGACAGGTAATGCCGTATTACTTTGAGGGATCTGAGAAGTAAATTATTCTTGGATTTATCAACATTTTTCGTGGTCATTTATAGTTGTTTTTGCAACAAGTGTGCAAATGGCTTGCAATGCAATTGCTCTAGAACCTAAATGTTTGTTGTGTTCAAATTATTGCAATAACGTTATATTTTAACATAGCTTATGTGGTTTTGGCAGTCTCATCTTAAAACAACATTAAATCTGTCACCCTATGACAATAATATGGTTTAAGTCAAAACCAAGTTCAGACCAGAAGAATCACAAATAATTATATAATTTTTAGTCAATCATTTTTTACAACTCAAAAACTGCACCAACCAAGCAGTTAATCCAACCGACAGAAATCTATTAATCCATTTACTTTATGAGGGTGTAATTCGAAAGTCAGTGGACACAAACACAAAGTGCACTATCACTTTTATGATAATGTAAATCAGTTGCTGCAATATCAATAGATGATAACCCATGGCTCTTATTTATTCTGGTGAACACAGAAAAACTGAAGTGAAAATACCAAAATGTTTGTGTTTGATGTCTGATGATTAGAAACCCTGACCCAGGCCTAATATGATTCTTGCGGCACTGCACAATCAGGAAGTGAGCACATTTATGACAGGAGCTGTTTCATTTCCCCATGCCAGTGTGACAGCTCAGTCACTCAACGCAATGCAGTGTCACATGACTCCATGTCAAAGTTCATTAGAAAATCCCAATCAGGTGTTTACTTCTGCATTGAATGAGCTGGTCCTCATCTTAGAACCACTGAATGTTAATGCCAGCACCAGGAGGGTTTTGGCAAACAGGGCCATTTCCATTCAAATTTTTAATTTTAGAATTGGCCAACACTGAACCAACATTAACATATCTTCTTATATGTTGGCATGATATAATGAGGCATTAATTACATGCCAAACAAGAGAGATATAGTTTGTTCCAATGTATTGCTGAAGAATGTGCAAAAACAGTAAAATTAACCTATAGAGTTAAAATATTGACGGTGTGGGAATACTTTGTCCATACATACGTATCTGGTAATACATTAATTGTTACTGAGCAGAGAACACAAGACTAGATGAGAGACAGCTATCTCAACAATATTATGAACATAAAATTCATAAAATGTTTGTTTTTCCCTACATGTAAGTCATTGTTTTCCACTAAAATGCAAAAAAAAGGTGCATTTTCATTTGATGGTATTGGCCCCGAGCTTCAAAACTGGTGCATCCCAGGTTTTATGACATGCAGTGGTTCACAGGACTAGAGCACAGCTATGATCCAACCCTTTGGTGTGTGAACAGACTGTACCTTGTGTTGTGTAACATGCTTATTCTCTTTCATGTCCTGTTTCAGTGTTCATTTTTCAGTGAAGCATGCCTTACAAAGGATTTTTTCTATGTCAGTAGGGAGGAATACATTAGTGTGTAGTCCATATGACACCAGCAATTGAGAAGGAGGAGCATATTCACCGAAGACATGTGTCGCTATGTGTTACCATTTTTAAATGACATCATTTCCTGTTTTATAGAAAACGTCTGACATGGGCTGAAAAGGCATACCATGCCAGTGATGTAATACTGCTTCAAAAATAACAAAGACCGCCCATTCAATTCATTTAACAATTCAAGGAAATACTTTCAGAACTGACTCAATGTGAGAGAAAATAACTGCACAGAAACACAATTCCGAAAAAAAGAGGAATGTTAGAGACATTTTTAGAGAGTTCCCATTTATTTTAGAAAAGAAAACTTTTTAAATGCAGCTAGATTTTTTTACACATCTATTTCCCATAAAACATATTCTTTTTCTTTAATCCTATAAATTAAAATGTTATATTATGCATGCAGTTTTGCATTTCCCTTTTTCAATGTCGTCTTCCACAAAAATAACAACACAATTTCATTTGAACTTTGAACTCTGATGAAGCCGCTAAGTAGCAGAGGAAGGAGAAGCAATAGCATGCAGCACTGTACACATTTGCATAGTAAATGATTCTCTTTTTATTTTAAACTTACTCTTTTTTTACCAGCATGCCTTTTATAGAATACTGCACATAATTGAAAAATTGTTATTTATTCTTAGGATCAGGAGAAGATAGGGATAAAAAAACCAAAACAAATTAACTCTGTAAATTGTTTACTTGGTTGCCTGTATTCCATGGGGCTTACCTCTCATGTCGGTGTACATACATCATACAACAAACAATATCTGACATGACATAAATGAAATACTTAAATATCTAATATTTAAATTCAATATAATTTTGTCTTAGTGACTGAAATGTTGTCTGTATTCTGACATGTCTACGGTCATGTATGGAAAGATTGCCTTTTAAATGATCAGTTTTTTGTTTCCATTTGTAAAAAAAAAGAGAAAAAGTACAGTAGGTAGGTAAGGTAACTAAATATTTTTAAAGCAGGGACAGCAACAAATAAAAAAATATAAGCAATAAGAAAAAGATGGATGGTGTTTCTGACATGCAACAGTCAGTTCATAATCGCCAAATATTAAGGCTTGATTATATCTATATAAAAAAGATAAACACATAACGAAAATAAAAAACAAATGCTACTTTGTACTACAACTGAAAAGGTCCAGAAATGAAGTTACAGCATAACTAAAATTTCCAATGTTAGAGAAAGCTTTTATTAGTGAATGTATTTTCTTTGTGTAGAATTATTCTCAGTGACTGCAAATACTGTTATAATGGTCCACAGACATCAGCTCAGCTGAACAATAAGAATTTGTACAGTGCTGAAATATAAATAGAGTGTGCCAATGATTATATCACCAGCATCATCATGCAAATGACAAGGGTTTAAAATCGCCTGACACTGAGTTTTTTTTTTAAATAATGCATTAATGTAATCTTGAATATGACATCATTCTAAAGGTGAGGATCTTTTTCAAATTCAGAAGCTAGGATGGTGCGTTCCCTACGGCAGTGCAAAGAGTATCTCATTCCGTTAATGAGCCGCTTGTATCCATAAAATGCTCTGCATGCTGGTTAGTGCATGCAACAGCAATAAAGATTAGGTTATGCAAATGCTCAATTAATATCTCTATAGCAAATGAACTGTTTGAAAATGTAGCTGTATTTATCAGCGGCAAGTGAAGGAACAAAGAGGAAAATAACTTGGATGCAAAGTCAGACATAACATTTTCAGAGAAAAAAAGGAGAAAATGGATACATTTAGAAAAAAGAGGTATGTTGGTGAGTCCAAGATAAGAACTGGATTTACTGTTCTGACAAGATCTTAAGAATTTTTACAGTTTAAGTTTTTATTTTAAATATCATTTGCAAGTAAGGCAGTTAAAGCCTTATAACTCTGTATATTTAGAAAAACCTGTATTTCATTGGATTTATCTTTCAAGGACAGATTCATAGCAAACCTAATATAACCTAGGGTAGCTATGACACTTAAGAAATGTTTTTCTAGAACCTAATGTTAATTGTCTAATTGAGTTCTGAAGGGTGCTTTATAATGAAATGTTGGGCACAGGTCATACCAAATCAATCTTAAAATGTGGTCAGGCCAAATAGACCAAACCATTTAGTCTTAAACATGAAGAAAATGAGTATGCTTTAGTTCCTCTCAAATTTGTTTCACATAAGCACTGTACCTATGCACATGGAAGAAAAATGCATTTCTAAGTTAACAATCATTTCTGGCCACAAATATAACAGTGAATGTAATCACATAGTTTGTTTTATGTTTCTTTCCATTCTTTAATGGAAAGCTTACAGAAGGTTTATTTCAATATGATGAATCCAAACCCCACAGGACTTGGCAGAAGTAGGCGTGCCTGAAGAGAGGGCATCATTATAACCCAGAAATTCAATCAAAGGTTTCAGCAATCTGCTGTTGCCATCATTAACACTGAGTGAATAAATTCTTGCTCAGAAATGAAAACTGTCTTGTTGCATGACTACATTAACTGACAGATCTAATGATGCTCTCTGTTTAGACACACCCCATTCTCACACTATTTTCTTGTAATTGCAATCATATTATCTGTTTTTGCCTTCAGGAGGCATTTTGTTCCAAAGTTTGAAAGCAACAATATAAAACCATAATAAACCATAATAAATCCAAATGGGAAGATGTTTTTCTGTTCATCCTAAATAGCTGCAGTTGCCCTGCATTTCAAAACCACTGCTCTGCGGTTTAACAAATGAAACTAATTATTTTTGTTACAGAACAAATAACAAAAATAGCGGAAATAATCCTAGTGATTACGGATGATGAGAAAATCATACTGTTAAACAATCAATTTGTTGTTTAATATTTTATGTCATTTAGTTGACATAATATTAGGGAAAGAGTTGAACATCTGCCCATTTTTAACTCCACACAGCTCTGAAAAATACACATGTGGACACACAATGGGAAATATTCAACTGAACCTCCATTGAACTTGAAACTTTTGTATATGCACACATTATTGTGAGCTCAGTGGTCAGTGAAATTAACAAAAACATTTTATTATAATGACAAAACACTGTATCCATGCTTTAAAGTCTTGATGCTAAGGACAAAGAGCTATGCTGCATTGCTAATTGGATGCCACATGGGTTATATGTGTGTGTCTTCTTCACCAGGAATGTGAGTGGGAAATAAATAATAATAAAATAAAATATGTACTTCATATTTTCAGGGGGCTCGCACTGATTCTCTTTCTGGTGTACAACAAACCCAATGAAGGAACTGGTTTCACACGCTAAAAAGGACATGCTAAAAGGAAAGCAAACATTATTCATCTTCAATGAGTTTCCAGGAATATTTCCATTCAGTTACCATTCAATAGTGCAGTAATCAGTTATTGCATGCCTATAAGCCATATATTACATATACAAATATGAAAACAATAATGCTCATGAAAAACAAGGAAACTTAGGAGAAGATCTGTTCCTAATGTTTTGTAAAATAGATGTACAAATAGGAACACATACTTTGAAATTGCCTGATTTCAGTTTTCTATTACAATTTGGCCAAATGTCTGTCAACAGTACAAGTGCATCCAGTAGAAAAGTAACTAAGACAAGCAAACTTGTATTGTATGGTCCTTATACATAATTATATAGGGGGGGGGGGGTAATATGGTTCACTTTGAAACTGCTAGACTACATGTTTATAGTGAGCATGTTTTAGCTAATCTGCAAATGGAAACATTTTGGTACAATACGGAGTGTTCTAAATTAATTTTAATTCTCTTTTTTATTTACAAGGTTCACTTGAGTAGATCGCATCAGATAGTGAAGACTGAAATGATAAAAATGGCAATGATATTACAGTAAGGTCACTTTGTTCCAACTGCGCTCAGTCAAAATGTAGGTGCTCTGAAACTCCTCTGTTGGTAAACCTTTCTGTTTTACACACTGAGTTTACCTGCATAAGTACATGTACTCTGGGATGCCACCAGTACATCACCATCCAGTGCTTCCACTCTAAGTAAAATTAGGCCATCAGACTAATAAAGTAGCACCAGAATAGATCAAAGATTCAACTGATGCAAGTTCACTTCTGAATGCCTTGCTCATGGTTTACACGCTATGCAGAAGCAGGGCTAAAACAAAATGAAGCGTTGTTTCCTTATAGACAGCACCTTCACAGGAGGACATCAATAAATTAAATATAATGATTTAAATAATTAGGAAGGTTGGTGACAGTCTTATTCAAGTGGGTCTAATACAGTGGCAATACAGAGAGAGAGAGAGAGAGAGAGAGAGAGAGATCTAATATACTCCTTTAATAAAAGATACAGAATAGGACATCCAGAGAGGACATGCCTTGTCTGAAGTCTATACTTCATGCTCTCAGACTTCACATCTGCACAGCTAACAGAAGGAAAACCATCTGCCCTTTAAAAGACACCTAAATCTACACTAATATATTCAAACACTGAAAGGGTGTTGTGTCTTTTCTAACTGCACAGATCTTCTAAATTGCCTCTAAATACATCCAACAACAGTCAGCTCTATACTACATTTGTGCTATCTCCCGTGTGCAAACCCCAGTCTCAGAATGTGCTATAATATACTTATTCCACAGCTGTGCCTGTCTGTCTAAGAAAACAAGAGCATACCATCAATTCACATCTCTCTAAGGAAAAATTGTGAAGTATCTACCAAAAAAACAACGACAAAAAAACTGCATAAAGACGATAGAGAATTGATTTGGCAGCAAAATGAAAAAGACAAGTTGAAATGTAAGGCATTTGATTCATGTACTATAACACGTCATGGCACATTACATCAAAAAATATCTTCAACCTGTACTCCACAGAAAAGATATACTGCAGTGCAGGGAGAAATTTGTTCAATTTACAAATAATTCCACCAGTGCTACATAGCGTACTATGCCACCAGTGCTACATAGCGTACTATGCCACCAGTGCTACATAGCGTACTATGCCACCAGTGCAGCTGTCAAACATCAAATGTAGAAATATACAAGGCTGTAGCCTCCCTACAAAGTACAGATAAACTTCAAACAATTACTTTAAAAGACCTTTAATATTTGTGAAATGGTGCTACTTTGATCAATAGTAGTGACAGAAGTGAGCAAGTTGCCATGAGGGCCGTAGGTATTTCTCTATTGATTAACACAAAGTTTGGCATCAGGTCAAAACAAATTGTATCAATTGCACAGATGAGTACTGATTTTTACCACATTGACTGTCATGAGCACAACAACCGCATAATTCATGTTTTTAAAAAATGGATAAATGTTCTCAACGATGTTGTATTCTTGACCAACTAACTACCTGCAAGCAATACAACAATTTAAATGTAGAAAAGACATGGCCGTGTTTTCCTGTGAGCAGTGGGTTCTGAGGAGCTGTAGCCACTAAGAGCACGTAAATTTAGGATCTACAGATGAATTCCTTCTGATTGTCTCAAGGAGCTGATTCACAATTAAGTATTTGTTCAGTTGCATTAAATGAGACAATGTCTGCGACTGTCCTCCAAAATAAAATGAGTTTTTTCTACCCCACAATAAGTTATTTCTACCTCAGTTACAGTATAACAGAAGCATGCTCAAAGTCTATAACATCATATCTCTTTACTGTATCTAATAAGTGTTGCATTTCACCAGTTCATTATTTAAAAATGCACAGCCTTAGTGAAAATTGAAGGATCCCTTTCAAGTGGGCCATGCAGAGTGTGAGAAAGGAAATCAATACACATGGATAGAGGTGCTATATAAAGCTCCACCTTACTTCCTAGAGCCAGAAATTTATTTCACTGGTGCCCTGGCATTCTAAGCTCATCTTATTGGTTAAAACTTTATGTAACCTACCTCAGAATGCAAATGATTTACTACTGGAATAAATTAAGGCAGCTTCCTCCAATGGTGTTCTGTTACTGGCAGAAGTGGTCTTGTCACTCTCTTGAGTGAGATGTTGTTCACTCCCCCGTGTCTGAGGAAGTTCAAGGCAGCCTACAGTATAGATCTGGAGACATAGGCCATTTCTCAGAATGAGCTGCTCTGTGATATGCTCCACAGTGCAGGATGTTGTAGTCCGGTGAGAGCAGACATAAGTCGATAGGTCCTGTATTGTACTTAATCGTCATGGTATCTCAAATAAGGAGACCAGACTCAAAATCAAGACAGTCAACAATGCCTGCAGTGAATTCTTATTTGGGAAAGGATTAACCCTTGCAGGGGGTATTCTTCTAACCTCTGAAAATGTATAAATTCTAGGATAAGCAAAGCAGCAGGGGACAGGGAATAGCTCGCTAACTCCAAAAGGAAACCAAAATGAAGATGGTCCTTTTTATTTAAGCACGAATAGCATCAAGTTCTGACGAAGTACTCTAAATGCATTTCACCAAAAAGCTAACAACACTAAAGCTGACACGCATTCACACGGGTCCAGTATGCAAGGGAAATGAAAACTTTCTGGTCTCTGCTGCTGCAATAGCATTTGATTGACATTTCTCTTTTATGGACATGACGTGGAAGACTTTTCACCCAAGGCTTTTGAAAAAAGATTCACCAAAGTACCAGGGAACAGAAATCATGTGTGAATGAAAAAAGTGCTACAAAACATCTAAGCCACACAGAATCAAACACCAAAAGTTTCACCTAAAGATTCCATTTTGTTTTCTCTTTTTTTACCCAGTGTTACCTTGATTCATTTCTGAGCTCATTAGCAGAGGATATGACTTGTAACTGTCCACTTTTTGAATACATTCAACTGTAGAAAGCAGAGCTGATGTGTTGATGTATAGTATGCATTTTGCATGCTTTGGGCCCTATTCAGTTTATGGGGAAAATGAGCACCCCTCTTAAATTCCAAACTTTAAAAAACTTCTAAATTCCATTTCCAGCCTTTAAGATCCTACAGTTATAACAGAATGAGCACACGCAAGCTCATGTACCTCTTTAACTGTATGTTATGTATTCAATCATCAAGAGACAAAAAAACCATGCTGGGGTTTTTCAGAGCCTTTCTCCTTGTGACTGACAGCATCTTCTGGCATTGAGAATAGCATTTCTGACCAGCTTTTCTCTGGTGTGAGTAGCTAAGTATGTTACTCTGCCCCTATGTCATTTGAACAACTAAAATCTCTAGAATCTCTGTGGTACTGCTGCCAAAGGAAATGCAGATGTCTCTAACTTCCCTTTTCAAATATCTTTATGTGCGCTGCAACTGGAGAGACATGCCAGCTATAAAGAGAACAAAATATGATGCAAATGACATCACATTCAGAAGGACCTGCTGTGGGTTGGGCACATTGTAATGTCAACCACATAATGGCAGTTTACTCTGCCTTTTCACTTCACCATGGCTCTGCCTTGATCTTGTACGACAGATAACCTCAAGGTAAAGTTTGAGCTGCAGAAAAGCATAAAAAGTGTTTTTTTTTTAATCATTTCCCTACTAATTATATCTAACCTCAGTCCTAATTAGTAAACTTGAATTCATCCCTTCCAAACTAGATACTCCATCACTGCACTGACAGATGGCTCCCGGGTCCTCACACCTGTGTAAAGTACATAATGTGAGGACAGGATCCCCCTATCCTGAATGGACTCCAGGTGCAGATATAGTGCAAGCCATTTGGTACTTTTATAAAATATGTTTTAAAACAACACGCAGCTTGCTCAGAATTCTGGGAATTCTGCTTAGAAAAGACGCCACACCATGCCCCACGCCGGGGTGGGGAGATGTGTGTTTCTCACTCCTCTCACTGTTCATCTCAAATGGCACTAAGTATCACTGAAGAGGAAGGATAGAAGTCGAGGGAACCGGAAGGGTCGGAGCCACATACGATTCCCTCGAAGGTTTGGCAAACGTGAACTTTGCCTGCACCATACATCAAGGGTGTACAGGACTCAAATACCCACAACCAAGACAATTTCAACAAATCAAGGACATAGAGGATGTGTAATAACACTGTTTCTATTGGCTCCTGAAAACGTGCAAAAGATTCTGTGCTGATCACGGGATGCGTTGCGCTCTAGCATTTCCACGTGCTGGCACTGGTTCGAGGCGCGATGGCGCGCTGCAACAGCCAGCCCTGCTAAAGCAGAGAGGGGCATGGACTCTCATGAGTCTGACACTGGACAACCGTGCACAACCTAATGACCCTGGCCAAATTAAACCACGATCAAGCCGTGCTTCACAAAGATGGGAACCTGCAAAGCACGGCCGCTCCGGTATGAACCCATTAATAGATCTGCACTTCCTTTTTTTAGGTTGCAAGGATTTTTTTTTATTTAAAAAAGAGAGGTGCCTGGGTTTGCCTGCAGACAGAGGGCAGCGTGGGCGGGAACCAGTGCCAGAGGGAAAAGAGGTATTACACGATTGACACGATTGAACAGGGGCCGCCCCGGCTCTGTCGTACTGGGTTTTGAGAGAAGAGAGAGGCCTAGGTGGTTTTGGGGGGGCGCAGACTCAAAGCCTGTGCCTGGAGTCATGGCTGTAGCCACCGGGGGAGCCTCGGTTGCGGTGAGGCTTGTACGTGTCCTGGTAAGGGTCGTTATACTCTTCCTCCACCAGGGGGTAGTGGTCTCGGCTGTGCTGGGAGCCTGAGGACAGACGGTTGCGGCTCTTGCGCGCCCGCTCGTTGTGGTAGTTCTCGTCTGAGGTCATCAGGCTGCGACGCTCGATGGGGGAGTGGTCTGCCGTGTGGTTGCTGTGTCTCATTCTTTGGCCCTGGGAGGGAACAGGGAGGAAGGGGGTAGGGGTATAGTGGGTAAAGAGAGTCTCTGGTGAATGCCCCATAATGATAAATAGTTTTCTGCTTCAAAATTCAAGGATGACTTAACTTGGATTATTCTAGATTATCTTTGCATATCAGAATGTACCTGAAAATATCTGAGACTGAGATAATTCACAAACATCTGTAATATGAGTCATTTAAAGTTAATGAATTCATCAATAAATTCAGAACATGACAGCATAGATATGAGACATGGTCAGGTCAGCTTGTGTCACAGATCTAATTTACTTCTGAGAAGAGCGGAATGAATGCTTATACGTATGTGGCTCACCTGTAGCCCAGAGATAGCGGTGGGATATGGAGAAAGCGCAGTGGAGCCCAGGTTTCGCCCAAGCAGTGGGTTCAGGGGGGTGCTGTTGGAGGTGTGGGTGGCACGCCAGTAGGCCTCCAGGTACTCTGCCAGGTGCTCGCATGCGTCCTCCAGCTGATTCTCGTCCAGAATAATATCGAACATTTCCTGCGGGAGAAAAGAGTACAGTGAGAGGTGAGTTAGCCAGTGGCTGCAGCAGGGTAGGTGAGAAGAGTCCCATTCTGTGGACGCTCACCGGGGGGCACTGGGCTAGCTTGTCCGCCGCTACCAACTGCACGTTCAGGTGTTTGCTCTGGGACTTCCCCCGGGACTTAATCAGCCGCTGCAGGACCTGCAGAGGAAAATGGACACAACTGAACAAATGACTTTAAAAAAAAGTCACTCTCATGGATCTATGACAACATAAAAAGGGTAGATTTAGCACCATTTGTTTTGCACTCAGCACATCAATTAAAATACTTTCTCTGGGATTCATCTTTGCACACCTGTTGACTTTTTTTCTGAAAACATAAACAG
This sequence comes from Albula goreensis, assembly GCA_022829145.1. Lineage (NCBI taxonomy): Eukaryota > Metazoa > Chordata > Actinopteri > Albuliformes > Albulidae > Albula > Albula goreensis. Next base: position 17,803,781 of record CM040761.1, on the reverse strand, counting down.
TTTTTTGTCACAAAAAATTTCATTTGTAAAACCCTTATGCCATGAAATGATGATAATTATATTTATGTTTTCAATGGAAATTTACAATTTTAAACTGATGATGTTAGTTTAGTTTGAAGGGGAACTTGAAAATAAATCTTATACCATTCCAACAACCAGCCTCCCCACTGTACATGATATCAAGTGATATCAGCCCCTGACCAACCCCACAAATGAACTGGTAACAAACTTCCTTAGAATGAAAACTTGCCTTGTAACATGCCACTAGAGGGCAGTAATCATATATTTTCTGAAAATGACACGTCTCTATTTATAAGCAGGTTACATGTTATTGGCTGTGTTATGACTGTACCTTTGGAGAGGACACTTTGACATGAACAATGATGGGTGCTAAGGACGTCTTTATTAACTGCGCGGGATGGTTAATGGTGTCAGCATCCAGCACGACCAGCTGTAAGGATCTGGCCAGCTCAAAAATCCTCTCGATCTCACTCTGGACTTCAGCTGCAGCAAAAAAAAAAAAAAAAAACAAACCAACATGTTCTCATATTTTTGCGACTACAAATACACACACCCCATACAGAGGACAACCCTATGTTGGTTACTGGTTAAGACAGGGTATCCTAGAGAAGCATAATCACCCTCACATATAAATACTGTTGAGAAGAAGCACAATCACCCTCAAACATAAATACTGTTGAGAAAATGCACAACTCAGATGGTCAGATCTTAAGGACTTAAGAGTATCTCCCCTCCTCTTTGGGAACAGAACTTCATGTAACAACTGCAACCGATTTGCCAGGGAAACAGCAGTGTAGACATTGATCAGATTCTCAGAGCGTAGCTCACAGAGGTGTGAAGCATTTTACACATGCCTTGTATTGTTATTCAGCTCAATAGTATCCATTGTCTCAGTGTTTATGTTTGAATCTCTGCAGACTTGCCACAGAGTTGTTGTAATTGATTAGAAACTGTTGTGATAGTGGGTGTGTTGATCGTTCTCAACAGCGCTCACAACAAAGTCGTATTATCCTGGAACATGAGGCTAAGGGAACTGTAGTGTTTGAGGCTAGTGCTTATAACATATCCCAAATGGCCTTCAAATCGGGATAACATAACAGCTGTCTGTCCAGTGATTTAGACCCCTGCAACAGAACAGGAACCAAACAAGGTTGGTCAGTTCTGAAGCCAATTTGTGGTCACAGGATATAATAGCAATGTTGGGGATTTTTGGTGGGAATGAAAATGCTAATTACTGACAGACTTCACAACAAGCATCAGCATTATATAGTCCAGTAATGGTTACTCTCATTTTTTTACTTTCATTCACTCAAATCTAGGTAACTTACGCTGCATGGACCTTTTGCTCTAATTTAAGTACACAATTTTGATACCTTCATCAGAGCATTTAATGTGGTTCTAACTGTCATGTTCTAATGCAGCACACTTTCAGAAATGTGCTTATTAAAATTAATCAAATACTAAAACACCCCTGAAAAAGTAAAACAGTATACTTTTTACTGGGCATCAATTCAAGACTTCCAGAATACCAGTGTAACAGATTATGCAAGGTTACTGTGATTTCTACTATGTTCCTACTTTTCAGTTAGGTATTCATCCAATATTATTTCAGTACGTATATAAATAGAAAATAAGCCATTGACACTTTTATCTTGGTGGGCTGGGATCCATTGCTGTGGGTGCAGGACATTTTCCTGCTAAACACTGTGTGTGTGTGTGGGAGTGAAGTGAGCTGAGGTGTATGCAAGTGGGTGTGGGAAGGGAAAAAGAACATTGCAGGAGCAGGCAGAGATGTGTCAGGTATGGACAGTCCTGCGTAGGGCTTTGCTATAATGTAACAAAGAAGTTCATTAAAAAAAGAAATGGAGGCGTGGGTTCTCATGTTTTTTTTAAATTGGCCGTCAATGTGATGCTCTTTCCCTGGAAAAAGTTACTCATGGTGTGAAATTTGGTGCTGACTTACATGAGCTTGGAGGACGCCCACCCCACCTTACCTAAGCTGGACCTGGTGTTTGACCTCTCGATGATGGCTCTCTTACTGGGGTTGTTCAGTACCGACCTCTTGGCCAGAGATATGTCTGCAGTGACCCTTGTGATAGATATCCTGTAATAAGAAGAAGCTCCGTCAAGTTCATTTTAAATTATGTGTAACATATAACCCAATTACTATTCTCTCTTACTATAGATGCGACTGGATCACTTTCCCAATTGTATTCCTAAGGGCTCAGTAAGCATTTTATTGCTAGCTTCTGTGTTTTTCTTTGGTTGTTCACAGTTTTAAAAATCTGTCTGAGGATATCAGGAAACGATCAGTTGTGATTACAACAGAGGACACATGATGTAAAAATGTTAAAGACAGGAAAAAGGAAACCTTAAAGAAAAAGACAGCAGAGATATTAGCATTGCTGTGTGCAAAGATTAATAGTTCACAAAGCAAAAAGCCTTAAAGATTACCATCCAACTCCTTCGGTACCTAGCCATACTACACATCAATTTGCAAAAATACTAGCTATGCAATTGGACTAGGAACAGCCAATCAGGAATCAGTGAAAAGTTAAATAAATTATTCCTTACAAGAAGCACACTTAGCTATTCTGGATGTATAAACAAAAGCAGGAATGTCTTGACCCTGTATTACCAAATTCATTAAAGCTGGTGTTTGCTTGCTTACCTCACTAGATTGTGCAAAAAAAAATAAGATTATCCATACAACAAAATTCTATGTATCTGTAAGGAGGGCCTGTGTCTGAAACCTCAGCCTGCATATTCCCAGGTGTCTGAGGGGCTGACAACCTCACCTGCCGTCGAACCTGTGCTTCAAGAAGTCAAAGAGCGCTTTCTGCATCATGTCTGTCACCTGCACAGGGAGCCCGAAAGTGGACAGGGGAGGAGCAGAGGGAAGGAGAAAGAGAAGAGCGAGAGGAAGGTTAAGAGGACAGAGCAGAGATCAGCAAGGAGAGGAGCAGATTATTCATACCTGCTACGCTTGAATTATGCTTGAATTGTTCACATGAATTATGCTCTGCCACTGAGCCATTGCAAAGAGGGCTATGTCTAATAAAACTTGATGGACCGAGAACTGACCCCTTCAATTTCTCCTGCAGGGATCAACATTAACATTTGCCCGACTGCCCAGGGCAAGTAAAAACATATTGGAAGTCCAAACTAGCTCATTTCGGGCAAGTTAACCCGGCCAATTACTTACCCAGTCGGGAAGGCTTCAGTGCAAATTTAGCACCTCAAGGGCTGTTGGGTGGATGTTCCTGTTTAGGCCTCCACCCTTTTTCCCCCAATTTTGAATGCTCAATTATATTCATAAGCTGCTCATTGCCTCAACATTTATTGTCAATCAAGGAGACCACAGGCAAACAAAGGCTCCACACAGCATAATGTCAGTCACAGCTTCCTGTCCACAGCCATTGTTCCATAAACCATAGTTCACAGATTAAGCTCACACACAGATGAGTCAGAGTCAGACTGCTGATAGACTGTGGACACCCAATTGGGAAGTGGAGGTCAGTGGTGAAATATATCATGGATATTCATATTGTCTAAATCCTTGACTCTGGGCAATGCCACAGCCAATTATAAGTGGCCTGACAAGGCCACTGGTTATGGACAGCACTGACACACCTGGACCGTCATATTCAGAAACTTTAAAAGTAATTTCCTGTCATATTTTTGTTTGCTAGCATTGCTGGGAAAGCGGAGACGTATGTAGACGTATACAGTGACATAATGACGTGGCTCTATGGTGGCTCTCAAGCCCGTGAGAAGGTTCGCAAGTTGAACCAACTCCGAACCAGCACTAGCACCAGCCCAGAATTAGCACCTAGTTCGCACTGGTGGAAAGGGGGTGATTGACACCATCCACACACTGAAACCGTAACATAACGAGATGGGCCACACTGCTGCCCAAGGCAATGCCACTTCCTGGCAAGGCCTGTGAAACACATTTCTTTGGCCTGAAACAAACACATCCACTCTATCTCATTTCAAACGAATCAAAGCCCCCATCCTTTGCGCCAGAGCCCTTGCTCATTCCAACACAAGAACGCCATTTGTGGGGTCTTCTGCTGGGCCCATAAATTATGCACACTGCCAGGCCATCCTTCACAGGGCATCATGGCTCCTTTCCACTTCATTTTCCACAGAATTAATACCGGCTACATTAAATCAGGTGATTAAGCCCTACAATGGGATCTGTCATGAGGAGCCATATGCAGGAGATGAATGGCGTTACAGCGGCCGATCACTAAGCTATTTTTGTCAGATGTCTTTACTACGCTCAAAGACTGGTGAGCGGTCAGCAGGACGGAGTGAGGTCTGTCCATCTAGAGACACTGATGCAACAGTGTCAAGCAGTGGCTAGAACATTGTTTGTCATACAGTTTTCCATGTGCTTCAGCAAAGCACTTTGCTTCATTTACAGCATTTTGCATACCACAGTTAATCTATTTTTGAAGTGCACACTGGTTGTAGCACATTCTTAACTGTTACCAGGATAATAAAATCTGACAAAAAATGGCACAAGTTGGTGTATCAAATATAATATCCTTATACAACAACATAATTTATTCATAGCTTTAGAAGATCTTCCTTTAGTTCAAGCTAATTTACTGAAACAATTGCCTTTACTAAAGTTTTATTTCCTTTTTATTCCAATTTTAACATAAGTAATTTGAGAATGCTCATTCACAACCGTAAAGCCTCTTCCATTGCATCAGCATTGTTTCTGAACTTCCAAGAAGCACACAGAGCCATTGAAACACATGCAACCAGCCACTGCATTATTTCAGCACCCGATCAAGCAACTGACTGATACGCTACACTGGTGACACAATGGCTACAGTTTTGCATCTAGAAGCCAAAATCAGCATTCACACAGCCAGGGTTATATTCCAGAATAACATAAATAGAGCACATGGCTTACTACACCAAGAACTGGTTCTTTAGTCTGTCAGCCCCGCATTTCATTTCACTGTTTGCTATCATTGCTTGGCTTGGCAGACAGCCTTATCTAGGTTAGATTTCACATATTATTTATTTATACGTGCATATTTACTGCAGAGATTCAAATTACATACGTCTCTCGAGTGAACAAGAGAAACACCTCACAAAGGAATCAAACTGGCAAGCTTCTGGGTCAGAGCCCAGTTCCTGATAAACACAAACCCCTGTGATTCTGTCAGTATCTCATTGTAAGGATTCATACTATATGATAAAGTGTGAAAGCCATTTTGGTTTAGGGTCTCAATATCGATGATCAGTCCTGATCTGTTTTAACCCTTCATTTGGTGGTGTTCCCACGCTAAGCTTCCTAAGGTGGTTTCACGGTCACCTGAGCAAGATGACACAGGGATGTTATCAGGGATCTCTCCACAGGGAAAAGCCTGTGTGCCCCCCTCTGGGTCGGGGGAAGGGGGATGGTGGTGGGTGTGGACGCCCCTCTTCCGGTCCTTTGGTAACCTTGACACAATGGCTCAGCTGAGACGAGCAAGCTGCACTGTCAGAGTGCACCCCCCTGATCTCCAGGCCCCCCGTCGGCTCCTGGGACTCCGAGATGATTACCTGCTTATTTAAAAGCCTCTTCTTTCCCTGCTACGATGAGTCATGGCCCAGTCCCAGAGCTAAGTCCGCGGAAGGGCCAAACCATAATTTCAAGAGTAAACAAGGCATCTTTCCAATGGCGTTTACAGCTTTGCGTAATTGCCCGTCGGTGCCTGTGACTTATTTCCCTGCATGATGTCAGTGGGATGTCTGCATTCCTCTCCAGCCTGCTCTTGCCTTTGTCTCATGCATTAGCAAAGGGGTAGCAAGGTGCCCAGTTGTTTCCACTCAGTCAATATTCAGACAAAAGAGAAGCGGGCTCAACGTCACATAGTCAGTGACTCCTTCAGATTGACCACATTGGATTTTTGATCAAATCTTATATTTACATATGCATGTCACAATGGCATGGCAATTGGCTTTGCCTGGCATGGGGAAAATGGAACCTTGCCACCATTCTAGATTGTTAAGGTCCCTGTTTTTGACTTCAGTCTCCGACAGCATCACAAACATTTTTTTTTCTTCTACTGCGAGGAGCGCAGTGCTTCAAGGGTGCCGTGTCGCTCTCTCCTCTTTTCTAATTTCAAACCGTGCTCTACTTTTGAGACTGACGTGCTGTACCCAGAAGGTTGTTGCCATGGCAACGCAGCGTGGAGATGAGGAGTGCGATTCTGTGACGACTCCGGCTCTCCCCTCTTTCCCTCTTGCTGCGCCGGGGGGAGAAGAGCTGCCCTCCTGTTTGCACGCCCTCCCCATACCCCCCCCTCCCCCCGGACCTACCGCCCGCGCCTCACATGGCCGCTTGAGTATGATGCCAGGGTGGGGAGTCGCTCTGATGCCCCTGCCATGTTGACTCCATCACCCGTGGGATGTGAGGGGGTCGCCAAGACGCCGTGAGTGCACACACCCGCAAGCAGCTCGCACCTACCATTTGGAAACCATCCATCTCCACCGTTATTTCAAAAATCAAACCTGATTAAAACGCATGGGGGATGTGAGGCATTGCAGGTCAAGAGTTTTGTGGTGCATATCAAATGAATGCTATTGCACTGGATGGAGTAGGGTCACTGATAGAGGGAAGGAAGAACTCAGATGATTCTGAGATGCAAAATCCAACTAGGGGGAACCGGTCTATGGAAACAGTAGCTGAGCCAATGGGGGAAGGGGCAGTTGAAGGTGGAAGGTCGTTATTTGCTGCTTCATACCTCGTATCCCTTCAGGGAGGGTCCGACCAGAACCACGGGCCTCATGGAAGGGACCACATCATAAGGAGGGATGTGCTCGGTCTGCAGTGGAAGCACAGGGTTAGAGGCAGCACAGTGAGCCAGCAGTACGGTCACACTCACACTGTCACCGGACAGCGCCGGGTTCAGCTGTATGAAAATAAACCAGGACAGGGCTGCCTGATGTGGCCCCTTATTTTCATAAAACTGTACCGCCAGGAGTAGTTTATATCACAGCTATGTGCAGCTTCAGGGCTAAAACTAAATTAACATGAATTCTTGTATGTCATTATATAATCACATAATATATTATTTACAGAAAAAAACTACATTTACTTGTGTGCACATACTCAGAATGTAGCTAGTCCCTGGCTAGCTGACTGGAATCTAGCTAATTAGTTCATGAAGGGCTTAGCAATTTTTATGATGCATCTGCTTAGGCTGGATCAATAATAAAGTAACTTTAAGTGATTTTAAAAGGTGGCCTATTAGTTTGACAGATAAAAATAAGCTATGTACACAGCCTTCTAATATTGGCAGAATTTAACCCACTATTCGGAATTTAGCTGAATAGACACAGCATCTATGTTACACTGTTTCACAATGCAGGTTATTGAACAATAATTCACATACTGTAGCCAATGGTGTAACAGGCCATGGTGTAAGATAAAATGGCATTTTGTTACAAATCTCAGTTAAAATGAGCATTAAGTCAGTGTAACATGTAACAGTTTCAGAAAAACAACTGCAACCTGGTAAACGAGCCATGCTATCCAGCCAACAACAGCCAAACAAAACACTGAATCCTAAGCCTATCACTCATGGGCCTATTGCTAAGGGCTGCTATTAAGACTTTTAGGTGTTTTGCTTTCACCTTTCATTAATGTGCTGACAAAGGTAATATTAATAAAATGGCTGCTAGATCATTGTTATAGACGGACCATCCAATCCATTTAATGCAGCCCTTTTATTTGGTTTGCTCAATCAATTTAATTGCATCATTAAGCCCCTGGTTCAGGTCTTGCCAGGTAATAAAACTGGAGAGGTCCAAATGAATACAGTCTGGTCTGCCATTATATTTTTCTTATTTAGAAATAACTTACAATAAGCAAAACTAAGTGGAAAGACTCAGACCTAGGCTTTGAACTGTGACTTCAACTGTAACATCAAGACACAGTGACACTGGAACATTTACTCATAGTGATAGCACTCCAGTCAGTTAATGTGATACTTACACTAATTACAAGCTGATACAGTGGGATAAACAGTACTATGTCCGTCACTTTTGTGTCAGTTTGTGTCAGTTTTGATCTAGAGGTTACATAAGCCATAGATGATAATATGGTGCAAAATTAGACTGAATTAGAGTGTACAGTATTATGGAACAGTAATGTGAAGAGAGTGTCGGATTATTTAAGCACATTTGTTTGAATACACTCACCACTTTCTGTTTCTGTTTCCCTGTGAAGAGAAAAGAAGAGAACTGTAAATACGCAGTAGTGCAATATTTATATAACAGTAATGTTTAAAAAAAACAAGGCAACATGGACCCCTGCCACGCACTGTGTAAATGACATCACATCAGAACAGATATTCTTTGTAATTTAACCCAGCGGAATTTGAGGAAACACATTCATGATTAAAAAGTCCTAAGTAAGTGTTAATATTAAATGTTTTAATTGAGCACAAAGTAATAATGTAAAAGGAGTTTTCACAAACTTGAATTGTTATTGCACAAAAAAGACAACTGTTTTTATCTACAACATGGTAAAATGTCTAAAATTGATAATATGTATGATGGAAATTTAGTTCACCACCCATCTTCACCACTGTCTACTCAGCTCTTTTGCTAATTACTTTTTTAATTGCTTACAGTTAAGTGACACATCAGCTGTACACAACTCACACAGGCAGTTTATTTCTCTATTGTCTTTTTATATCTTTCCCATGTAATTCATATCCCCTCAATGGGGAATAAACTAATGAGGAATTGTAACAACTGAAACAGTTATCGTATACCATCACTGTAAAAGTGTGCAGTATGTATGTATGCAGTATGTACACATAGCAGCAGTGTGTCCATGAAATAAACCTGCCCTTGTTTTTGGAACACATATTATTGCAAGTAAAACAGTTTTCAAGAAATTGAAATAAACATGCATTTTATTCCAATTTTCAGTGGTTCAGCAAGAGGGCTGTTTATCGGACACGAGCAGGAAAGTTGGCACTCTCCAGCCAGTGTCTTTGGTCCTTGGATTAAGCATATCTTGTTTCTTCTGGACAATAGAACAAACTTTGTTGTTCAGTGTTTGGGTATGGCACTGCTTGGCTGAAGCAAATCTACCGGCAATACACTAAAGAAACTGCTTACAGCTTGTTTTCCTGAAAAGGTTCACACTCATTGAAATATAATGACGGTTGGCCTGCTTTCCATCTGTTATCAGACAGCTGCTGGGATCCATTACTTAAGTCCCACACAGAGGGCTATACAGAGGTTTTCTGATACATAAAAAACAGCAAATTGCAATGGAGAACTGGTGCAATGGGAGCCAGAGTTCATCCTGTTTTCTCTTTATGGAAGGTCATGTTATAAAGGAAAGGACCGCTTACATAACTGTCATCCATAAATCAATAAACGTTTGAAGTCTGTACATGCAGCTCGTTAAAGCCGGGGGATGATAGAGGTTCAGATGCTGAGAAGCCCCTTCCTTTGTCTGCATGCAGTAGCATTGGGCAGACCAGAGCTAGCGATGCCGCAGGCGGCCGGCAGGGTCACGTGACCTCCGTTCGGGGGTCAGGGGGGTCAGAGTAGAGATGCTTTATCCTGTGGAAGAGACCAAGTGTGACCCAGTACTTAGTGAGCCCGTGCCCCGCCTTCCTCGCTGTGCTGGAGGCTGGAGGAAGAGGAGGAGGAGGAGGATGAGCGGACTGAGCGTACATGGACCTGCCGTCGCGCTCACCACTCCAAAGTCCCACTGAACGTGCATGGCACATTCTGGAAAGACACACAGAACTCAGTACTCCACATCAGCCTCCTGACCTTTCGTTGCTGCATGCCAGGGAGTTAAAGCCATTAGGACTTCACTGGAGCCTATACTATTATCAGCCCCGCTGAGGACACTGTTGAGTGAATAGTAAGCATGAATAAATAATTCTCATGTTGGTGAACCTACCTGTCTCAGTTCTCAATGTTACATCCAAACTAACACTATCACAGTAGTTCTTATAATTCTGTGACTAATTATGTTATTATATTTCAAGCAAACCTAGGATATTATTTTCTATTCATTTTCTCCTTGCACACTTGGCATCTTTGTTCTGAAAAAAAAAAATCTGTCCCACATGAATTTATCATAACACCATGTAACTGTCATGGCTAAACTGCAACCAATTAGTACAAAAGAACAACAGACAATATCATGACGCTTTTCAATTGGGATGTTCCTGGTTTTTTGAGAGATAAGGGGAACCTATGCACAAGTCACTTAAAGGCAGGATCCTGTTAACCCAACAGATAACAATCAGCTGCTCCCAGCAGTTGTGGTTTCCCTGGTTCTGGGTCAGTCCGGACACCTTGTGGGCCAGTCCTGGAAGCTCAACCCCCCAGCACAGCTGCGGGTAGGCTCACCTGCAGAGGGAGGGTTGGGTCTGAAAGTGCCTGAAACCATCTCTCCTAGACTGGAGGAGGAATTTCCACTGGACTTACTGCAAAGCACAATGGACAACAAGAGCGCCGCATTAGCATGGAAGATAGTGCTTTGCATTGCACATGTAAAACTCCCTGTGGAAAACAGTGCCGCTGGTTTATGGTCTGTCCCATTTGTCAAATTCTTCTGTTTAAAAATAAACAATGCAAGGTCTAATTTCAATATTATTACTTACATGTTCTAACTGGAAGCAGGAATTTATATAACCCTTAGTGATTGGACAGTATGTGTGTGTGTGTCTGTGAATGTGTGTGTGCTAATATTAAAATTTGCTTAGATAGAAAACCAATACTAAACAGTCACGTTTTTTTGTCGACAGGACAATTTCAGCCATTTAAAATGATAAAGGAATAACAGACCTACATTAAAAAGATTTACAAAGACAAGGATTTCATAGGTAAACTGTAATCTTTGTGATTGTTTCATGTTTTCTCAATGTTCTAAACATGGCAAGAAATTGGAAAAATTAAGACATAAAAATATAAATTATACAGCTACATACATAATTAAATGTAAAATATGATAAAACAAGATGATCTATAAAGTCTGCTTGTCCATTTATTTTCCATTAACCCTATATCTGCTACCTTGAGTTATTTCAATAAAGAATAGGTAGCAGTTAGAATACACAAGGAAGCAATTAATAAAGACGATGCTACTTGATCTTAAAAATTTACAAAGCGCCCCAAATTTCTTCAAATTAATTTTTAGAGACTCATATTAAAATCATAATTTTCTTTTGTTTTAATTTCTGTTTATTTAATTTCTATTTTGAAATGAGCCACTTTCCTACTTCTAACCATCAGGCCAATCTGTACAATGTCTAAACAACTTCCAGAGACATTTTAAAATATTTACTGGAACTCCACTCAACCCACCTTTACTGTACATAATGGAGCACAAAGAGTTAAGGCAGCCCTGCATGGCTGCTGCTGGACTCCTGGCAGAAAGTCCCTGGAGCCGCGACTCTGAGCTGGGCCCATCTCTCAGATGAAGTGTGGCCATCTCTCTGTCACACCTTTCCACCAGGAATTACAGTGACAAGCCCCCTTCCACTCCCAAGCCCTCAACATTTTGTTCAGAAATAGCTTTAATTGTGAGACAGAGAGTTTGAAAATGGCCAAACCCCTATATTTTGCTCCACCCACCCACCAAGTTTCAATGACGACCTCACCATTTTGGCTCTGTTTTCCCAAATTCAAATGGACATTGAGCTTTAGCCTATGTACAGTGATGCTGCTGCACCATTACTTCTCTATTATTATGAATGCTTGGAAGGTTCGTCATTCCCATTGCTTTGGTGCTGTAAAGTCTACCCCTCTCACGAAGCAATGAGCTGAGCCAAACACCAAATCTCTGCTAGGTATGTGCATGGAACACAAGCCTACTGCTGCCCTCTAGATCTGTGGGACTAATTTATATCATCTGCCAGAATAGTGCCTAATTTTACTGCAGAATATATTTCATTGCCAGAAACAGAATGTTCTGTTCCATTGTACTGAGGACAGACAGCGTTAGAATGTGTGTCATCCAGTGGGTCACATTGTATGAATGCTGCTCTGTTCGCCTGCAAGGTGCATTATATCTGTAAGACTAACTGTACACTGCTTTGATAAGACCGTGACTCTGAGGGTCTTATGTGTACCGATATACAGTATAAAACTGTGCAGCACATACAGACATGAGCCAGTTTCAGGAGTAAACATGCAATATATTATCTGGATATAAACATATTCCTATGGATACATTGTCTTTTTTTTTTTTTCACATGTAAATTAATTTAACTTAACAATTCAAACACATTTTAGTCAGAGTTACATGCTGAGCAGAGAGAGAAGTATATGTTCAGAAATGATCCACTTAGGGTATCGTCCAAAGGAACCAGCCTCAGCAGAACCCACAATACTTCCCTCTCCGCCCTGGTGAAAGTAAGACACTTCAGGTCAGTCCAGACATCTTGTGGGCCAGTAGGGTGGACTGAAAGTTCTTGTGAGGATTGTTTGTGCTTTGAAAACATTTAAATCTGAGTGAATCATTTGTTATGTCTACTTTTCTCCTGGTCAGAAGCTAATACCCCTTTTGCACTGGCACAGTCAAGCCAAACAGGACCCACACTGACAAGATTTTGGAGCTTCAAATTGAAGTTCAAATTTGACCCAGGCTGGCGAGACCCAATCTGGCAAGAATCAACCAAAAGTGGCCCAGTTTAACTGCTGTTGCTGATACGATTGTGTTTGATCTGAGAACACAACAGTGCCGCAAAACGACATGAACATACATTAATGCTAGATGTCTGTGTCATTGAATATATGCTTCTTTCTGAAGCAAAAATCACATTACAAAATATGAAATAAGCTCCTCAAAGCCTGCCAGCAAAATAGAATGCAAAGGCAAGTCAAGCTGCAACTGCCAGCTTGTGTCACCTCAGGTCAAATATGGCTTGGCCGGAAATGTGTTGGTGGAAACAGGGTATAACTGTCCCTGCTGAGGGACTGGCAGTACTGGGTGTATAAGCGAGGGGGGCTCTGCCTAAGACCTCTGGCCTCAGTCCAGGTCTTACCCGTGGAAGCGGCCTCTTTTCTGCTCCTGCTGGATGCGAATGTTCTCCAGCTTGAGAGGGCTAGGGATGAATCCGATCTCACAGCCCTCCTTCACCAGCCGTCCTATCCACCAGTCATTGTTGTACTTCTGTATATGGTGGAGGGGGATGGGCATCGGAGAGACAGACAGATAGATTCTAAGACATCTGACTAACCCGCTCACGATAAAGGCTTAAACATCATGAAACTAGCTTCAAGTGGGCAAGCTGACTATAGTTCTAACTTGCTTATGCTGGAGATGGAATGTCAGAAAAGGAGTCTTTGGTTCCATTAGGGCCAAAAAGTTGGATGAGTGCAGGTCATAACTGGAAAGTGGTGCTTCCTCTAGAAAACTGTGGTTTCCAAATGATTCAATTCCTAAGAGGAGAATAACTGGGCCATGATTCTGAGAGCAGGAATGATTGATGAACCCCAGCGTAGCCCCAGGAGACCACATCCTCCAAGAAAAAGGAGTAGCGGGGGTATTCAATTATTAGAGGTGTAGACGGCATAGAGAGCATACATTTAAAAAGAGTCATATACATTAAATGTATGTTTTGTGCATGTTGTCATGGTATAACTCTGATCCTGCCCAGAATGAGGGTACATACAGAAATCATGAATTGAATTGGAACTAGTTTAATACTTAAACAGGATTCAAGATAACACAAAAATGAATGACATGTATCATTGTACAACAATAGCACTTTAGGAAATATAATAATAGCAGTGAGGGAACTTCATAAAACTTTCTCTGGATGGATCACCACAAAGTTGTGAGAATGAGGACTGGCATGGTGGTCCAGTAAAATAGCCTGCGGGTTTTGCTAATGGTAAGCTAATTTTATGTAGGAAATGGATCTGGTGGACCAGCAAAGGAAAGTATTCCTTCTGGACCAAGTAGAAAATTAGTACAGAGAAGAGGATCCTGTACTGTTGGATATGAAGTCTACTGGATGGGATGCTAAGACAAAAACTAACAAAATAATCCCACACCAGTTATCACAGTAAGTAAAAGGGTCATAGTGATGGCCCAATGTATACTCTATACTCCATACAATCTGGCTTCCAAAAAGGTTTAATGATCCTCTGATCCCCTTTCCAAGTCTGCTGAAGTGTGGTGCGTGTTCGAATGCACTGAGTGACTGCGCATCACTCAGGTAGGTGTAACATATTGCTGGTAGCTAAGCTGAGCTTTCACTGTAAAGTGCTTTAAAATCAAGAAAAGTGCTTTATAATTGTAATGCATTGTTACTACTATGACTATATTACTATTCATAATTACAATTGTCGTTAATAGCCACAACTCCACACTTGTTAAAGCCCAGCCACAGGGCAGAGTTCAGGGCCTGACTCTGTGAGCCATTTCCAGGTCTCTCAGTCCATTCCATCTGCCTGCCTGTGTGTTATTTACGGCTCAGAGCACATTTGAGTGAAACATCAATACCGCGCTGCATTTCTGCATTTCAGTAAATAGAGCAGCCATCACTAGCCCCACCCAACCCGACACTTACATCCTGTCCTCTCCATCCAGCCACACCCCCAAACCCACTCTGTGTGGTGAGGTGCCTCTAGAAGAGCACACCAAAATCTGACCCCTTTCATTCAACAGGCTCCATGTTCAAAAGATTTTCTCTCCTGACACACAACTAGGTGATGATGTGATTTTTCTTTAAAGACATATAACATAGTGAGTGAGGATCAGATTGGTCAGGGCCTTCTGCTCGTCCCCCATTTCCCCCCATTTCCGGTGAGCGCACCTCTTTGATGTGCAGAAAGTCCTTGGCATCAAAAGAGATGGCAGTTCCCGCTACGGGGACATCCTCGTCCAGGGCGCCGCAGTAGCACACATTGGTCTTCACAGCAAAGGCCACTGCTTTGGCCTAAAGGGGGGGGGAGACAGAGAGTGAGAAACAGAGATGAACGCTGAACACACACACACACACACACACACACACACACACACACACACACACACACACACACACACACATACACACACACACACGATGAACACACACACACACACACACACACACACACACCAAATTGAAATAATAATAGTACATTGTAAAAGTAACAATGTAATCGTAACAATATCTCACATATTTCAATAAAACCACAATTGCTTGTATATTTGCCCAAATATTGTACCATATTTTAATATTTTGATAAAATATTTTACGTCTGTATATTTTAATATATTTTCTACGGGTACAAAATGAAGTGTGAGTAAAGTGAGCAGATGGTAAAAGTAGGTATAGGGCTGCTAGGATGAGTAGTAAGTGTAGGGTTGTCAGGGTGAGCACTGAGTGTACCATTGTCAGGGTGAGCGATGTGGTAAAAGTAGGTTCAGAGCAGGCAGAGTGAACTGGGTGAGGTGTCCAGCACACACTACAGAGGAGGCACAGCCTCACCTTGGCCCTCTCGAGCTGTACAGCAGCTTGCTGCTCTCGCTCCTGCCTGCCTCCCTCCCGCTCTTCCTCCAGGGAGACATCCGAGTCAGATGGTCTGCTAGTGTAGGAATCAGCTGAACCCTGTTAGAGGAGGAAGAACGGTCATCCTGGGGTAAGAGACCATGATTACCTCACATGCACAGAAGCCCAGTCCGGCCCACAAAGACAAAAGGCTGCTGTAACCTGTGTTTAGGACAGCTGTCCCTGGACGCAAAAAAAGATAGCAACAGTTGTGTTATTATTATTATTCATGCACAGAGTAATAATAACAACTGGTGCATTTATTCAGTGTGACTTACAGCCATTCAAACAGTGTGCTCCATCCAAGCATGTACCAGATGTAAGAAAAAGTGAACCGACACAAATCATCCGCAGCCAAACCCTGCAGTGCCAGACAGCACAATTTTAGGATGCAACATATGGTGATAACTTCAAGTGAGGTGCTCCTACAGTATGGAGAGGCAGCACAATGAATGTCAGGACTGTGTGCACAAGTGTGTGTGTGTGTGTGTGTGTGTGTGTGTGTGTGTGTGTGTGTGTGTGTGTGTGTGTGTGTGTGTGTGAGCGTGCGTGTTATGTAACGGCAGGTCCCATGCTGCAGTATGAAGCTGAGAAAACATGGGAGAACTTGCCCTTCCTTTGACTTAAACATGTGTTCCTCAGAATGATAACTACACTCCAGTACTCTCAGCAGGAGCTGTGATCTCTCAGTAGGACTAGTCCGTGACAGATATCGTGGAAACACCATTACATGGACTGAACATCCTTCTGCAAGATCAACTGCTAACTTGCAGAAGAAAATGGCTAACCTAACCACAATGATGTAGTCAATGAGAGGTATTCCCTGGACATGGAATAGAAAATATCAATTTTCAACAGAAAATATCAAAAATATGAATTATTCATAGCTTTTATTTTTTAACCTTTTTGACTATACGTCTTTCAGAAATTGGCTTTAGCGTGTCATTTTTAATTAACTTGGATGAGCGCAGAGATGACTCAATTGCTCTCGAAGGACATCAGACACAGCATGTTAAACACAGTTCCACATGGGTCTTCCCACACAAAGTCAAGTATTTACTTAATTTCCCCATGTGTGTCTCAGAAGTCAGAAAACTAAACACGGAACCTTCAGGAAAGCTTTGACTGGATAATTACAGAGTGTGCATTGTGAGACAGATATCACACATATACAAAGACAAACAGACTAATTCTCTTGCTAGCTTGACAAAGGCAATCATGGCAGACCCTCAACCCTTGACACAACCTCAGCCTACTGTGGTGAAAATGTAACCGTGCCCCTTGTGGTCAATAAGACAGCACCAGACATGCAGACAGACAGACCCCGAACATAATATATACCCTTTGGACCAAGAGGAAAAACAACCAACATTTCCTCTGTGGAGAATGGGAAAACTGGTTCAAGATTTCCAGAGCTCAAACAAAGCAACAGGAGGATTACCAGCGTCTCATATGAACTGATGTGCAATCTCCTCAGCACACAGGCTGCTGTGTGCCCGGGCCGTGGCGTATCAGTGGGTGGCGGCGGCGGTGGCGGCAGCATCAAGACACGGGTTCCGAAGGGATACTGCTGTGGGATCAAAGTCCTCTGCTGACAGAGGCGGCGAAGGGAACGAGGCCCTCTGAAGCCCAGCGAGTGAATTAAATCCAAATAATCAAATTGGAAACAACATTAACCGGAGTCAGGGAAAAAAAAAAAAAACGCTGTCCGGGTCAATAACACATTAGAAAAAGCGAAAGCCCTGTAGTCTGCTAAAAATCCTTGCGTGCAGGGGACTGCACAGCACTTTTACTTCTGCCTGGATGTGTCTCAGGCCCAGTGCAGCAAGATCCTCAGTTATATCGACTCTTAAATATTGCATCACAGTTAAAATGCCTAGACTGGCAAAACAAAATGCATGATTCTGCTGCTTTTCTAAAATAAATAAATAAATAAATAAATGGATGAATGAATGAATGAACGAATGAATGCAACTGCTGATAGTGCTAATAAGGCAGAGTGCTTAAGGTTTAGTAATGGTAACACCCCTTTCACCATTATGAACACAATTAACAACTGCTCATCAAACCAAGAAGGAAAATGAGAACCAATAATAAATAAACGATTTTATTATGAGATGAAGGATTTGCATGGGGCGACATGCTGGGCAATGGCTACATCCATGAGCCTGATGGACCATCCCTGCTGGTAAACCCTCATGTAACTAAAAGGTCTACAGTTCCTTTGAGAACAATAGGCTGCCGTTGCAAATTTGGTGTCTCAAGGATTCCTGTGTCCTGTATCCACAATGAATTGAGCATGAGCAATTAGAATCTTCCATTTAAAGGCTAATTTCACTGTGAGTATAATTTTGCTCAATACCTTTAATTCAGCTGTGTGCAGTTAGCTTTTTGATTGGGTATGCTATAAGACAATGAACCAACACTAAATTGACAATGTGAAAACAAGGTAAGGAATAAAAGGTAAAAGAAAGGAAGGACAAAGGAAAGTTGGCTTGTTGAATAAAATGTTTTAGTAATGATAATAACCACTCAGTTCAGGGTAAACTGGGGTGGGCTGTCTGCAGCTAAGAGATTTAATGCTCTCGCTTCCTTCTTCAGTAGCCTACAGTAGCTCCCAATACTGACAAGCTCTTCATGTCTTGTAATATCTAAGAACACACGCTTATTTGAAATCCCATTGCAGTTTTTAGGTTGTCTACATAGGCATCAAAGCCCACCCATTGAAGCAAATTTCAATTGCAAATCATGGTCGTGTGACACATTCTATAAAAAAAAAACACCCTGTCCAACACCGTCTCAGTCTCAGTGTATGCATGGATTCAGTGGTCAGGTATTCATTTCAGATCAAAATGGCCATGGTACAGAGCAGCACAAAATTAACCCAAGGACCAAGGACTGAGTCAGTCAGAGGACCATGTCTTGGTAATTGCCCACCAGTGACTCCCATCGGTCAACTGGGCAAATGTAATCTGTTTGCACAATCTACACATTAAGTATCCTCCTATCTCCTTGAATGCAATGATGGTGAAACCGCAATCAGCAGGTTAGGGAGTGAAAAGAAGCAGCAGCTGACAACAGCACTTATTCCTGGAGACAGTAAAAATAACTTGGTTAGGGAAAAAAGACTAACCTGGAAAGCATGGAACCACATGCTCACTTTTTATGTTTCTGTTACTCTCCAAATGGACCCATTTAATATTCAAATCAATTATTCAACTGATGAATAATATTTTTCAGAAATTATGAGAAGATGTAATTGCTTGTTGCATCTATAAAACAAAACCTCAAAACCTAGGCAATAATTTTGTTAAGAAAAAAATTAATGCAAGCCAACTACATCCTTGTCCACATCTTCCAAGACAATCAAAACAACCGGAGCTGTAAGACAGATGTATGTTAGATCTGGCAGAAGAGTAGTTTCTCATTTTAAATAGAGCCGTTCTTTACTGCGGAGAGCTATTGAAAGCGGCAGCAATGGAGTCCTTTGATCCCGGAATCAAAAGGTTTCTCACAAAAGCCAATCCCGACCCCATGAAGGCCGAGCCCAAAAAAACACGGCCGACCCTGTCCAAGAACTCTTTGAACCAGTGGAATAAATCCATGCTTACATTGATGATGCATGCACTTTCACGTGAATGGTACCAGTGAACATCTATTTTGAGCCCTGGTGCACATACAAAACACACACAAGCACTTACCCATCCATCCAGGCTTGCAGGCCTGCATGAATTCATTTTTCAAAGATAAATAAACACACACATACACACACACACACACACACAGACCCACAAATAGGTGTGACAGGTTGTGGTTTTTCAGGGTAGTGTGCTCTTGAGCAGAGGACTGTGGTAAAGGACAACAGATACTGTACCTCAGTTTCTCCGGTAAAAATCCAGCAGCATCAATGAGGGCGTCTGGCAGGGACATAAATATTCTAATGCAAAAATGTAACTGCGATGTGGCCTACATTCTCTCCTAATTGTTGTCAGCAAATCTCCAGTAAGCATTCAGACATTACTTATTGACAAGTAAATCCAATGTAACGATATAATAGCATTAAACTGATACATAATTCCTTATCAAATGGTCTTTAACATATTTCAAGTAAAGCACATTATATTTGCTCTCTCTCTCTCTGTCACTCTCTCTCCCTCACTGCTCCAGCATAGGGGGCTGAACCCCCCCCACCCCCAACAGACCCAGTCCGATAGTGTTACAATCAGCAGAGCTGCGGCTCTCCTCCACCCACGTGCTATTAGCCACGTCTCACTGGCTGCTGGGAAGGAGCCCTAATGCTACACCCACTCACTCCAGTCACAGAAAAGGAGGGAGAGAAAGAGAGAGGGACAGAGTGTGACAAAGGCAGGGTAACAGGGGAGCAGGGTCTCCTCTGGTGAAGCTGGTCTAGGGAAATACACATCACACCAGCACAATGATGCCTAGATCCCTTACACACACAGCACACTGACATGAGGGCACATTCCAAACAGTGAATTTCTAAAGCGCTCACTAAACCAATGCTTTACTTATGAATCATCTCAAAGAAGAAGGGAAGAAGGAAAGAGGGCAATAATGTAACAAATCCATGGTCCCCGTCTGGACACTTGGAACGTCTTTCACTCACACCTCATCCACTATGAATTTGAATGACATCAATGCAGGTCACAGTCTGTGATACCAGCATGTGCACCCCCTGTAGCTGATGTTGAATTTTGCCTTCTTGATGGTGGCTGTGACATTGACAGATATAGCAATATCGAGAGATATTCCCAACTGGGAATAAACATTCAGTCTACATCATCTGCTCCAATGCTGCCCCAGATGCATGCCTAGGCAGCACTGAATCCCCAGTGTCAGTGTCCTCACTAATCCTGGTTTGCCCCACCCCCCCAAAGAATCAGACTAACCAACCACCTGGGAAGGTGGGCCTGGAACACTTTGACAGGGGCCAGTGCGAACAGGTTTTTGGTGTGGGGCCAGGCTCGGCCATGCCCATATTAGGCAATGGCTGTCAGGAGCAGGCCCTGGACGATGTCACACACAGCACAGCCACTTGACCCTCCTCTTCGTCACTCAGCACCACTGCCATGGTCACATGACCTTAGTTACATAAACCATGCAGGCAAAGACGGGAAAAAGATAAGAGCGACCAACGATGACATCAGATTTCTGGCTGATTCATCACTCTGCCTCTCATGCTGTCTCTGTCTCTCTCCCGTCTCTCTCAAAGATTATGCCTTGATCTACATCACACTTCATGCTATTCTGTTGATCACTACCTCCATCAGCGTCACCTCTATTCAATATTACCACTCCAAGGCTTATTGTCAATATGTATCATCACATTTATGGTTAGAATGATTGCGAACAGTGGCCACTTCATATTTATTAATGCACATTTATTGTCATTCCTGTTGTTACCACCAGCTCTTACCAAACAATAGTTTGCTCTATTCAAGAATCTGCTCAACAATTATGAACAAATATACTCAATTTATTCTTCACATGGCAGCAATATCCTCAACATATCTGTATCATCACAATATATAATATACAGCTATTACAAATTTATTTTGTGTTGATATTGATTGATATCCTGTTGTTTTCTGTGTGTATACAATACATTCTACAGGTTCAGGTATTTGTTAGCCATGTTAGCATGTAAAATACTCCCCTGTATACATTAACATTGTTAAATAACAATAAGTAAACAGGGTTAGCATGCTGTATATGATATCCTGTATGGCTAAGTATCTGGAGTTATCAAGGCATATTCTAGATAGTTTGTTAAGTTGTTTGGACTTGAAGATATCACAATCCACATGATGCCTGCCAAAATGGCTATTACACAGTGCATGTTTATAAAAATAAAAAAAAACTGTCTGGATATGCAGTATCAGCTGGTCCCACTATCCCTCGCTGACACTAAGTGTTGTTTTACTCTTACCCCATAAACATGTCTCCATAAGCTCAGATGCATATGTCAATTGTTGTGTCCACCATTTGACAGCTTGTCTTAAGAAACCCCAGCTGAATATAGAGGCTCCAAGTGTTTTAGATTTTAAAGCAACACTCTACATGCAAATAAAGGAGGCCATAAAGCATGAATAATAAACCCAGCCAGTTATTGCAAGCTAATTACCAGAACCTCAGAATATACATTGCAGATGAGGGAGTGTTGTGGCTGCAGACTGTATTACTTGCTTAATAATAAATGGTTCTACTGTTTGGCCCACATAGAATCTTCATTACAACAAAGAGAGTAGAAGGTTTCTACAGAGGCTGAATTTGAAAGTAATAGAGGTTACCATTTTTGAATACTGATTTAGACTCTCTGAAAGACTATGAAATTAATATCTTACACACTGACTGTTTTGATCACCCAGTTGGTTACTGCACCACGACTCTTCAAGTTTTGTTCTATATACTGTAGATTTATGCATTGTAATGTACACAATATGGTTTTTGTAGTCATTATAAAACACTCAGGTGCTTTGAAATGCTAAAAACCACAGAATTAATTGCTGAATGAATGATGCATGTTTGTTAAAAACCCACCTATGGTGAGCATGGTGATGTTTCAGACCGTGCTTGGTGGTAACATATTGCCTGGTTCCTGACAGTGAGCGCAAAACATCCAACATATTGTAAGTAGATATTTTTCTTTTGATGTGAGAATCACACTTCTACTTCTGTATTCTTCTCTCTTAATTTTCCCCCAGCATGGCATTCAGCATGTTGAATCATCACATCACCTATGCCCAACCATCTCTCTGACTAACAAGGTAATATATGATTATGCAAAAATTCACTCAAGCTTGTCATGACCAGTCATAACTGATAAATGAATCCATCTGACACATTCAAAAACATTAAATGTATGACGAAAATCTTCTTCATGTACTTCACCAGTGGCAGTCCAGAAAAACACTAGCTATCAGTACAAATACAAGCCCTGCAACTGAATCCTAGCTATGCACAGTGCCAAATGTAGCTTGAATCTTGTGCTTTGATGTGTGATTGGCTATATAATTGTCCAGAGAAGCAACATTTTATTTAGCAGGGCATACAATGCCGTATTGAGTTGTACCTGGAAAGCTGGTGTACTAGAAGCTGAAAAAGCTACTACTGGCAGTAAATGTTTTTGAGGATTCATATATGAGTCTTTCTTCCCAAGCTGAGTGATTTTTTTGAGTCTACGATTACAACGTGGTTATTTCAAATTGACAAATAAAGAAATATGGGATGAAAAGGTATAATTTAATTTATTTTCTCCTTCATTTTTCCCCCAATTTGGAATAACTAATTGTAACTGCAGGCTCACCCCAGAGCTGCAAAGTCAGATGAAATCCGGATCATAGGCAAGAGAGCAACGCTACGAACAAGAGCTTCAAACGGAATAATGAAGTTTATTTTTCGAAAAACATTCATGCACGGATACTGTGCCACATATTTCTTTTGATGTGTGTGTTTTTACAACAGAGGAACACTTGGTGGATTTTAAATAACTTCATGTTCACCGTAGACTGTGCTATCTCTCATGCCAGTGACCTCTCCATCCACTCAACCCACAGAGAGCCACAGATAGCCCACTCTGGAATGTGACTGGAGATCCAGGATGCTGTTTCTTTTGGCTTGGGCATGATCCCTGTCACCTCGCTCTACCCTGCTTGGCACAGGCAACTGCATGGCACAGTTTGCTCCTCTCCAACATCCACCCCAGCTCAGGTGAAGCCACTTCAGGCACTGTGAGGCTTGCTTAAAAAAGAGACACTTCTAAGAATCGGGATCACGCTATTGCTTTGACACAGGCCAAATGATCTGCATCTGATGGTCTCTTAGGCAGCAAGCTTTAATACCCTTTGTCAAACATTAATATCATTGCTAAAAGCATAATTGTCTTGTTACATATAGTAATATATTATTAACATATTTACAACAATTACAACATTTACAATTTACAATATTTACAACAATTACTAGCATTTCAATAATGAATATTAATTGAAGTAGCCTGAGTGGGTCCCAGTAAATTTAGACTAACTTTTTATGGTGTAACTTCCTGTGGTAGTATGAGTACTTTGTATTGGTTTATTATCACTATTTATTTGCTTGCTGCTGCCCATTGCTCATTATTACCATTCCATATTTACTCTTTGCAAGGCCGTGCCCTGTGAAGCCCTCCAAACCTCAGATGAATCACACACTACGCTCGCTCACACAGCCATGCCTGACATGCCTGGCATTAAAGCCCGCCTGCTGGTGGAGAATTAAGGCCTTGACTCATGAGGGCTGAGGGGGAGGGGTGTGCATGGGGGCGGGGGGAGTTAATGTTGTACAACTCAGTTCACAGTACGCTCAACCAGGCCATAGCTATGGAGCACATAGCCCAGCCAGCCAGTGCTTTTGCCACTACTGCTAAACACAGCTACTCTCCTGTTCAGCAAGTCCCTGATTCTAGTCGATTCCCCAGAGCAGAGCTGACAGCAAATTGCCAGCTCTCTTATAATATATGTGCTGTATCCATCCATGGTGTGTCGGGCATGATGTACGTAGCTACTCTTATCCATCCTCTGCAAAGACAAACACATTTTCTCATTTTCTCACTGTTACTGAATATTCTTTCGTCAGCAAACGGTAAGGGAGCCCTGACGGTTTAACCAGGCTAAATCAACCTCACAATGGCCCGCTGTCACTTCCTGTTTGCACCCTGGACTCCGCCTGCTTACTGTGAGGCATGTAAGCCTGTGGGATGAGGCCGTTCCCCCAAGGACTGCGTGTCTTCCCCGCTCATACTGTAGGTCTCTCAGAGGTCTGTGTGTGTGAGCATGCGCATGTATCCAGGCCATATGGTAGAATCAGACATGCTCCACAGAGCAGCCCCCTCTCTCTTTCTCACTGTCCACTGCGGCCACGCTCGTGTGTCATGCATGTCCACATATGCCTTTACTCAGCTCCCAATTAACACTGCACATTAATGGCAGGGAGGTGGGCTGCCTGACTGGCTAAAAACATGATTCACTGACTGACTGTGTCCTCTTAGATGGCCAGAGCTGGTAGTGGGAGGGAGTATTAGTAGCGGGGACGGGAAGGGGAGATTTGGTGATGCGCGGTAAGGGTGCATCCACAAAAGAAATACGGCACCACTTTGAATGTTACACTCAGCACACCCAATTCATATTGTAATTGTCCTTTGATAGCCTCATTTTTGAATAAGGCACTCAATCATCTATAATAACCATAATAATGTTAACGTTCATTTCAAACAGCACAAATGCAGCATAAACAAATCAAAAATATTTGTTGTAACCCTCACACTGTAGAAGTGCTGATTGCCATCACATACTGCCATCATGTCAGGCTTTTTCCACAAATGCAGTGCAAATGATATATGATTCATTGTTGTTTGTGCCATTTATGGGAGCAAATAGATTTAGCTTTTGACACACAAACGCATGAACATACACATACATCCATACAAAGAAAACAAAGACTTTCTCTCTCCTTGTTACACGCACACACACCCACACCACACACGCACACAATGCTTTCCTCCTCAAGGGAGGGAGGAAACATGCTTACAAAGGGCTGTTTGACACAGGGACTAGAGCATGATATATTGCTTTATTTTCTGCCCTATTCACCAATGAATTCCCCAGCAATATTGCCTCACGTTGCAGAACAATCCCACCCAATCACCATCCTGACCGCAGAGTGAAATTCATTCCATGTTGCTGAAAATTCACACTCGTTTTCTTTCTAGTCATAACAGCGCAGGCATACCATAATTAAACCTCTCACTAAAAATGTCTTGGCCTAGCTATGAGGTGAACAGCAACTTGACTCTGCTGACTGAGAGACATACAGTACTGTAGGCATTCTTTGTTTCAACTACCTCAGTTCCGGTCATGGAAGTGATTGAGCTGTTGATAATTCAACTAATGACTTCAACAGAGGCACTAACCAGTTCGTTAATCTTATGATTGGATTATATCTATTAGCTATACTGATGACTGACAGAAAAGAGGTATGTATTATTTCTTCTGATGTAAGCTACGTTGTAAAGTACATTTACACAAATACATTAAAGATTCCATACTCACAGAAAAGTATCAAGTATGTGCAAGTGTGTGTGTGTGTGTGTGGGGGGGGGGGGGTCAATTAGAATAAGATAGTCAGAGCATTCTATTTTTGACATTGCAGCTTTCAGCAACTGGATTACAGTTATGTAACCATACATAACATTACATTATTACACGTTGCATGAGGCAAAGATACATTTATACATCTTCAATAATGACATACGTGCACAGTAGATTGTGATACTAACACTAACAGAGTTACTCAACTCCAACATGCTTGTGACTTATCTTACTATGAATTTATTTTTACCTCTTTTAACTATAAATTAAAAGGTTAGTTTTAACCATTAAATAGATAAATGGTAAATAGGATTTGATTACAGTTTATTTCTCATTGTCAGTGATCAGCTGTATTTGAATTATTTTGTGGACGGTTCAGGGCCTTCTTTTCATCACAAACTGAACTTTGTAGTCTTTAGTGTTTGATGCTTTATTTGGTTTGGTTTAATGCTCACATATTTACATTAGGGTATGATATTAATACGGAGTGTCCTTTCCAGCTTTATAGTTCTTGTTTTGTTAAACAGTAAACCCATTTAAACTAAATCCATCCAAACACTGAGGTTAGTATCACTGAGGTTCTACTGTACTTTGATGTAAAGTTGAGACAAGTTTTATACTAACACTCACAATCAGAACATACTTTATGAGTGGTTTAAGACATGTTTTTATTATATACTAAACATTATTACTTAGACTGATATTGTGCAGGTTGCCAGATTAAAAAAAAAAAAAAACTAATGTTCTGCATTTATTAAAGCACACAGATGATTTTTTGCACCTACTGAAGAGGTACTAAATACAGATATTGAAGTAGTACCACCACAAGGTACAATTCTATTGTACAGTTGCACCCAAAATACATTTCATTTTGAGGTGCCTTTCCTCTTTCTTTGCTGTGGTCACAGACAGGTGTCTGCAAAGGTTGCAAACAGCAGTAGCTGCCTCGCAGGTGAGACAGCCAATGAGAAAAAAGTCACACTTTCTGGCTGAATCTTGGGGAGGAGGGAATAAGATGTTGTCAGTCAAAAG
Organism: Albula goreensis; assembly: GCA_022829145.1. NCBI lineage: Eukaryota > Metazoa > Chordata > Actinopteri > Albuliformes > Albulidae > Albula > Albula goreensis. Next base: position 17,777,047 of record CM040761.1, on the reverse strand, counting down.
GAATCCATCTTAGAATTGACAAATCTTTCCCTGCTGTTAAAATACAACCCCTGGTGTACCCAAACTAGGCCGAAAGCTCTAAACATAATATATAACCTTTCGAGCACTTTGTCAACAGATAATACATCATCACCCTGTCTCTCTCTATATCTCTCTTCCTCTATCTGTGAAATACTCCATAATGAAAAAATGTATTCAATTGCTTCCTCCTGGGAAGATATTCAGCTTGCCCTGTATTCAGTTTTGGGCCATGTGTTTATAGGCTGTTCCAGGCAAGATCTATCCCCCTCAGCTACTAATCGTCCTCCAAGCATAATGGGGAACCACAGTGCAATGCAAAAATGCAGAACATGCAGTCCTGCAGTTACTTATGCCACTCTGACATAAGCCCAGCGGGTACAAATTCAGCACCACCATTGCAGTCATTGTCCTTACACAGCTAGCATGCTATAGTGCAGGAAAGTGAATGGAGGTGATTTCTTCTGGTGTTGTGGCAGTGATTGTCCAATAAAAATAAGCACTTGTTGCTGGAAACTAACCTGCTCCGCTGATCTTGAACATTTAAAGCTAGGCATGAAAGAAATGGAGGGAGTCCATGTGTTGGACTGTGATCAGTCCTGTGCCATGAATGGAACCCTCAAAGGGTCTAATGCATTACTGGCTGTATCATGATCCAAGGAATGACAGTTGTGGTTGGCAGGATTACCCAGCCTTGTGGCTCACCACCGCCCCCTTTGGTTGATTAGGCACCTGCAGGCTGCATGAGCCAGCCACAGCCATTCAGCTGATGGAGTGTGGAGTGAAGCCATTGGCTGATTGTTGGCTGAATGTATATAGTCTGCCACGGAATAGCTAGGCTGTGCCTGCAACTGCAGTTGGCCCAGCTAGGAAGCTATAGGCCATTTGGGAGGAAAAACATTGTGGATAATGGAAAACATTGTGGACTTTAAATTGCTGAGGTGTTGACATGAGGGATGAAAATGTTTTAAATGTAACCGGTATAGGCATATTTGTTTTTTCTCTTCTCATGCAATGCACTCTCTTCTAACACAATGGGCACAGTAATTTCAAATAGGAGTCACACCCTACAACTCATTACAACCATTTTACATTGGTATTATACTGCGTAATAAAACTTGAATCTCAAGTCTGACTTGTGTTCTTTTGGTAAATATGACATAGTGATTGATAATAGAACCTGCACTCCCAGTATTTAGAGTAATGTTTCTGTGAGACAATGAAAATGTAGCTTTATTTTCTTTGCAAAAATACTTCCATCTTTTATCAATTTGTAGTTTGGGTGTCCTGGACAAGACTTTTATGTTAAACCTACAGCACAAGGCCGTGTTAAATTTCTACTCCTCATTTCAATGAATTATGATGATTACTTTGCCGATTGTTGTTCTTAATTACTTCATTTATTTAGATGGCAGGTGCCAATGGATAAAATGTACTTCTATATATCACTGTAATGCTAAAACAGAGAACAAATAAAACTGAAGTGTCAATACAGGAAAAAAACAAGCTATTGAGTAGGACAACCAGTCTGAGGCAGGTAAAAAAAAAAAAAAAAAGTGGAAGCGAAGCTGCACGCATTCAGTTGATGTTCCACTGCTGTTTGTTTTGACAGTATGCAACGAGGGTCATGACAACCAGGCACAAGTCACTGACAGCTTTTATTCTGAAAGGTTTTGGGCATCAAGCAGTATGCCCTGCCACTGCTGTACCAGCACAAATGCACTGCGAAACAATGAGCAGAGGTGTAAAATGGGGATAGTGTTATTTTTGGGAATACGGTTTTGGACTACTGGAGTATGCTCTCACTGCATGGTATGTCCTTTGTGGCACTGCTTGTGCTCAAACAGTTGGCCTGTATAGAAAGGCTCAGTTTGTTCAGTCATTCAATCTCTTCATAAAAGTGCAGAGAAAAAAAACTGCATGTTCCCACAGAGATGAGCTTTGACGCAGGCCTCAACATAATTTTAATAGTGGCATTAAATGCACTGTGTGTCTAAATGGTGCTCTTGTAATGATGGGTCATGTGAAGTGGATTTTTTTAATCATATGAATGGTCAATGTCTGATACATCATGCCATCACAAAGTCAATTCTGATATGTTGTTACAGTGTACTGTGTGTTGCTTTTTCAGACCATTGTTAGTCACTGTGAGCATCGTAACAAGTTCCTTTAATGAAGCATGTAAACAGCATTTGATTATGTTTTACTTTAGCTTGATATAACAGGTCAATGTGGAGGCACTATGTTTTTACTTCTCCCGACTTTAGTATCTCTTATATATTAATATCATGTATTAAAATCAAAATAAAATCCAAACATTTCATTACTGAAAATGTATGTACAACAAGATCTTGATGGTGCTTTTGTCCATTTCAAAATGGCTGAAATCAAGCTTCAGTTTATCTGTTGTATCTAATTTATCTAGACCTATCGCTGCAAATCTACTACATATAATTTGGGTGTGGGTGAACGGGGGGGAAGGGGGTTTGGTCAGATGCTTGAGCAGAAAAGGTGGCAGAAAAGGTGGTGTCTTTTTTCAATATATTAGAACTGTTTTTCATCCTGTCCTGTCTTTTTTCAATATATTACTTATAAGATGACAGAAACGTTCACTTTGCTCTCTTTTTTAAAGTGAAGAGGGTATAGATGCTGCAAGTTGGACTGCCATGCAAAAGATCTGATATCAGGGCACTATACATCAACATATAGTGTATGTGAACAAATTTCTGCACAGCCTCCACAATTATTATCTGTTTAGCAGCATGGGGCCTGTGCATAGTGAGTCGTAGTCACCATCCTTTTAAATAACTAATTGTTCTTCGTTGCCCTGTGATAAAAATTCAATTTATAACTCAAGGTATGAGGCAATAAAGCAACCCAAACAAGAATGCAGCACCATTCATTACACAATGAAACGGCACCACACTATATTGCGTGTCAGTTTAAATTATGAAAACCATCGTGAGAGTAATTTTCTCATGGCCTTGTGTGTAAGATTAACGGTGGAAGCGGGCACAAGGAGAACCTTAAATATCCTGTGGGTTACTGTTCACTGACTGATAATGATGACAGTAGTGTGTTATCATGTCGTTGGTGTGATCTTGTTAGTTCAGAGACAGGACGGTGTACAAACTGGAACATATCATTATCTGTGGTTTCACCATGGAACCATGTTCATACTGGCTGAAGCATACTGGTATCAAATGACATTTATGTTCAACAAGAACATACAACTTCCATGTTACTTCAGTAATTCATAAAAGTCATGACAATTTGTCAAGCTGTGCATATCTTCAAATAGAGCGCTGTATTGTCTAGGCCAGGTTTATGACAGTGTAATGAAAATCATATGAAATCATATATTTACTGATGTGGATTACCTAGGTCAATAACATCCCTCTTGCTTGTTAAAGCTTAATAGTTTTCCACAACCAAAACCACCTGTTTCATTTTTATCCATCACAAGTTTAAAATACAACATAAGAAACACATTTTCAACACAGATCACAATATCTTTATACTTATTCAACGTTGTTTACTTATTCATGGATAACACCTTTATTTCAATATAATTATGAATGGTCAAATAAAAAAAGACATGTTTTATGGAGGCTGTGTATGTGGTTAGCATTTGTATCTGAACACTCCAATTCAGCCCTGACAGCATAAATGGCCCTTCAACTGCACTTTAATTTTGATCCCTAGTAAACATTACACCCAACCAATCATAACATTTTATGTTGTGTAACTGACACAATCCAATCAGAAAAGGCTGTCCTAAGTCATTTTCACGTTGAAACCTTTCTAATTAACACAACAAACAAATGCACAAGCAGCCCTCAAGCAGAGCAATGCCCACTGAGAATCTCAAAACCTAAAATTATCAAACAATTCAATGGAGTTACTTCATCACCCAGAACCTTCCGGAGCCAGTTCTTAGGGTGAACAATCAACATGGCTGCCAGCAGCACAAGCCTGAGTCCATCACTCTGACAGTCATCGTGATTGTCACCAGAGAGGCCCCAGTGTGACCTGCTCCACCCCTCTCCCCTATCTGCCCCTGTAACGGTCAGGGATCGCTGGTGACCTGAGAAGATCTTGCCCGCACTGACTTGGAAGGCAGTGAGGCAATGGTGGGAGCTCAACCTCCTGACACACTGCAAGGCCTCACAGCCGAAGGGAGACTGAAATCTGTCAGCAAAACAGTGTCAAAGCTGGTCTTTTTTTACAATGATTTGTAGTTTGCCATTTTTAAAAAAATGATAAACGCTGTTATTACACTGGTATTGCTGAGTAGGGAATGGGCATGATCAATCTGCAGTAAGTCACCATATGTAATGTACTATATTTCAAAGGAAAGCTGCAACGCTTGCACATGGCCCAGAAACAAAATATGGCTCCCCCTCTACATTTGAAAACTGTATTGCAAGCATCCTCAAGATTGGCAACCTCAGAGGAGGAAAAAGTGGGGCATTAAAAAGTAGCTGGACCAATACAATCATGTTTTGAAAGAAATTGTTTCAATGTTAAAATGTTACATTTTAGCCTCATTCAGAGAAAAGGAAAGTGCCAAGAATATCCATTTGTGAACAAGCAAGCCAATATTTAACTGGCGTCACGATGTTGAACGTCCTGCTGAGTGCTTCTTTAGTTGTGCGTTTTGGTCAAAAACATTTTTTTTTTAATTAATACAACGTTTTTTTGTTTTCTCAAATCTTATTTTTAATTCTGTTCTTTTACTATGCCTGCCATACTTGGCCTCAAGACAAGCAATGAAAAATTGCCATTAATTGTATGACCCAGTTCATTTATACCTAATAGTCCAGATACTTTACAGCCCACTCATTAAAGAACTGCCATCACAATGGTAGCTTTATGTTTTGAGACAAATTAAGGGCACGGATGTAGAACACACATCTTTAAAAATACTGTCTTTAAATTTGGACATGGTCAATTTCTTTTATTTGTGAGCTGAGAAAGTGAAGCAAGTCACAATTAGACAATATAACAAACCATGAGGCTGCATGGTGATATGTAAATAAACTTTCAGGATATTTAAAATATAAATAAATACAGAGGTGTGAAAAATAAAAGACATATGAAATGAAAAAGCTTGTATTCTGAAGAAACTAAATTCCAATTAAAAAGGAAGCTAAATATGTTTTATAACAATGGCAATACCAATTGCCAATATATTTATGTTATTAAAGACATTTAAAAATGCACCTTCATGTATTTTATTCTACAGCAACATCAGAAATTTAACAGATTTTGAGAGAGGTCAAGCAGTTGGTGCCTGAAGTGCACCATAAAAATCTCAATATGATGGCCTCAAAATGACCACAGAACTTAATCTACACCTCCATGCCCCAGTCTCAACAAAATGGCATGTGAATGGCTTCACAAAGCTGATATTTATGGTATAGCAGCCAAATCCCCAGATCACAAAACATTATTACATTTTTATGGGAAGTTCTACAGGAATGTAGAGCAAATTTCCACCTCCTTTATTTTTCCAAGAACTTAAGGATGTCCTTCTCACAGAATGGACCAGTATCCTTCTAGAAACTGTTCAGTACATGTATAAACAGCTTTTCGGGAAGAACTACAGCTTATATGAAGGCAACGGGTGGTCAAATAACTATATTCATATATTGTTTAGAATATCTATTATTTTGTCTACCCATGGTATATTTCATTTACAATAATGTGCATCAGGCAATCCATCTTTTCTCCCAGCAAGATACCAAACTAAAATCACAGGTACAGCAGGACAACTTTAATTGAATTTCCTATGTTTGGTATCGCCGCAAGGATATGTTTGGCCAGGTGTCTCTCGAAATAACATGTAGGCTGATTCTCAGTGGGACTACCTGGTTAAATTAAGGATAAACAAAATCTGCACTTCTGTTTAAGATTACGATATTACATTACTAGCATAGTGTTTTATATAAATAAATTGGAATGTTGGAAATTACATCCAAATTTAGCTACCAACAATCCGTGACATTACAACTGGCACCATTGGACTGAGGACACATCTGATATCCTGGATTTTTGACTGTCTTCTGACCTCACCTTCAGAGCCACTGTCACATTCAGTCCTCTGACCACACCAATTCATTTTTCCTTGGTTACCCTACAGTCAATATCTCTAGTTTAGCCACAGCTAAAGGCTGTATATCTTTTGTTACTAACCTAAAAAGATGTGCTGACCCATAAATGAGAAAAACATCAATATTATATGTAATTTCAATGTTTCACAAGAAGAGAAAATGTGGCCAAAAAAAGACTAAATATTTTTTTCCAGTTCTTGAAGCTGAGACATTAGTGTGGTCACTGTACAGTAAAACCAATTCCTTCCAAACAAAGATTGGACAATGTCATTAGCAAACCGAGTTTTAGAGCTGGATGGCATTTCAAAGCTCATTCCAGGTCAAAGATCCCGAACTATGAGTAACAGGGAGAAGAGTTTTAGTTGCTCATTTCAAAGGTTGCCTTTGTAGACAATATTTTTACTGTATTGACCAGACATCATACGCAAAGGGCATCTCTATTAAGACAATGCGCCCTGTCTAATCATGATCTCCATGGCTTCAGTATGCCCTTAACATTTTCCTTTCCATTGGTGAGGTGTTTATTCAAAGCTAACAGTGCAACAGCCAGTCAATGGTCTGTTTATGTGTGGACCCACACTCTCCTTATAAGAAAGCAACCCAAGATCAAACAGAGAAAACATACTTTCCACTGGAGCTGATTCCACTATCCTAAAACATGACTGTAACCAAAACAAACCAAACAAACAGGACCATGTAAGTAATACTTAGTGATATTTTTTTCTGGCTAAAGAGCTACAGTATATTTGATTGTACAGGAGTTTTATGATTGAGGGGGATAACAGTTACCAGTATACATTAACCGTCATTTGATCATGAGAAAACAACATCCCAAATATTTATGAGTCAGCCAGCCGGCAAGTCAAGTCTAACTGGAGGCTCCATTTAATTTAAGAAGATACATTAACAGGCATAAAAAATTTTCATGCTAACGTAGGGATTTCTGATAAAAGCTGGCTATTACTGAGCTGAGGGAAGCGTAATGTTTGTGCGTGCTTATTCTGAATGCCTTTTCCTTTTCCGTATCTTTTTGTATGAAAAAAGGCTCTCTTGACACGTAAGAAGAACTCATTAGTACAATATGCCACTTTGGCCTTTGGGTTTTTTTTTTTTTTTTTTTTTTGCAATGCTCTGCAATCAGAGAGAGCCTTCATCATCACGCAAATCCAGGCGAAATCAGCGAGATGCAGGGAGGCACAGTGGGCTCATTAGAGTCACACTCTCCCTCAGCCTCTCTTCCAACCAGGCTTTCCATTTTCCTGCTTTTGTAAGCACATTTTCCCCACTACCTCCTATACTGATTTCTCTCACCGAATCTCATCATTGGGGGGGTGGTGTTGGGGGAGGAAAAAAAAATCGGTGGTACGACGACAGGCTTTTCTGGTGTCGTGCTAGCGTGTTTCGGACGAGGGCGACACCCCTAAAGCAGACGGCTGCTGCGAGATGCATTTCTGGGATTCTACGGCTATCGGCGACCGGGGGGAAACTCATCTGCATTCCTGCCCGTATCACCTCGCTCTACACGCACCACTCGGCAGGGGAAAGCAGAAACGCTATGGAGGAGGAGAGAATGGGGGAACGAGATGCTGCCCCTTTAAATAAGACACAGATGCAGCTCTCTGTTACAAGAAGCAACATAATGATACATTAAGCGATCACAAACCTTGGAGGGACAGCCGAGAACCGTTCTGTCACACAAAATCCCTCCACTGCACAGTATGTCATTGTCATCAGGTACAGAGGCTTAAAAAACCCCAGAATAACACAATACCCCTTTCAGGTCAGCAAGCATTTAGTGATTTAGAATTAACGGTTCCTCCTGCCCGTTTTCCTCCCACATTTGCAGAGACATGATGGGCCCGGCTGAAACAGCGTTAAAGGGAGACAGGGAGCAGGTGACACCAAGGCAACGCTCATCCCACCCCCTCACTACAGCCCAGCGCACCCAGCCGGAGATCGGCACGCCGAATCCTCCCCAGCCTTCCCCCAGCCCTCTCTCTCCCCCTGCACGGAGCATCGCTAAACCAGCCCAGGCTGACACACGGCGGAGCAGAAAAACAGCACAGGTTTTTAGCCCCCTGCACACACAAACACACGCATACACACCCCCAGTTTCCCCCCATTCCCCCACACTCACCGCCTCCGAGTCTTCGAATCCATGCAGGTACAAATTGTCGTACATGGAGGTTTGATATTCCAAAAAGCACCTCTTTGCGAATGAAAAAATAGACAGAGGAATAAACCACGGAAAAGAAAAGGATGGACGGGGGAAAAACAACCCCCCCCCCTTCCACCAAAAAAAAAAATACCTCTCCAAATAAAAAAGGAAGAGGCCTATGCTGGTTTGCCTGGGCCTGCAAGTAAATTGATGCGTTTCCCCCAAGCCTGGATGCTGTTCATTCACATTATAAGGCAGTGAGGTTATCCCCAGAGGCAGTCCAGACCTGGCATTTTATCTGCCTTCCAAATACAGAGCAGGAGAGCCAATCCTTCCTCAATCAGAGCCTGATGACAAAGCGAGGAGGCAGGCTGCTGATTGGCTGGCTAACGCTCCAGTCAGCTTGGACGAGCATTCTCCTTGACTGTGAAGGAAGAGAGGAAGAGAGGAAGAGAGGGGGGTCTTGAAAGCAGCATTTTTCCCTCCCCCCTCCGTTCGGATGCCTGTATTCCTCTCCCCTCTGTCTCTCCCTTATTCTGTTTTTTTTTCTTCTTCCTTACCTCCTGCTCTCTCCCCCCCTTTCTCTCCCTCATTACTCTTCCTGGAAAGGCTGATAATGCACAGAGACAGATTACAATGGCATGTTTGCAACCCTCCCCCTGACCTAAACCCACCAAATTTCACGCTGTCGCACTCCCACAACCCCCCCCCCCCAAACCCCAGCTTCTCGTGGCACACGTGAATGATGAAAAATAAAATGGGGGCTCAACCTGAGCACCACAGAGTGATGGTCCCTCTCTCTTTCTCTCTCATAGGTAGAATACCTGTGCTTGCTGTCATGAAGGCATCATGACCCCAAAAACCGACAGAACCAGCTGAACGAGAAAATCAAAAATAACGTTAAAAGAAAGAAGAATTGCAAGAATGTAGGTGAATACTTTGACAAGCCATTTCTACATCTAGAAGTCTATGTACTACAATTTTTTTCCAACAATTTTTGAATAAAGGTAAAGCTTGGAAATACAATAAAAGTTTGGAAATACAAATAAAAAATGATTTGTCCTCATAACCACTTTTAAAATTCTCAATTAAATTTTTATTTAAGGAAAACTAAATTAAATTAATTACAGATATAACTGAGCAAGCACATTACCAATATAGATGAAACCCATAAAACAGGGTTTTTTGTTTCAAAAAGCATTCATTTATCAATGAATATTGAGCATATAATACATTTAAGAATAGAGGTCTATGCATTGTCAACAAGTCTTTCAGGTTATCAATATGACCTCAGCTTCAATGGCACATGCCATCGTACCATATTATTAAAAACATCTAAGTTCACATACATTAGCTATTATTTTTTGCACATGAAAACATTTCTTGTGTGCTTTAGCATATTATGAAAGTTAATTCCACCATGAAATGTAAATAAAACAGAAAGGGTTATCTCAAAAGCTAATCTGCTATATAACATCTCATCTTTTTGTGGAGTCACTCAACCACAAAAATCTGCTATTAAGGTGCAAGTACTTCTCACCCAATCAAATTCAATTTAAGCAATGAGGTCACTGCTACTTACAGCTCAAACTCACTTTCACTGTGACACTGTGGAAAGTGTGGGAAACCAATGCCCTCTAGTGCATAAGCCAAAAACTGCACCTGGTGTTGGATAACTGTGCTTGACCTAACTAGGATTCTCCTTTGCTGCACTGATTTATTTATTTCTTTTTGTTTTAAATAAATAACTATATTTGTGTATGACCCTGCAGACTCACTGACATGCTCTATGTCTCCCACACAGCTTGCCTTCAACCAAAGACTGACTCTACCCCTCCGCAGCTCCCCAGATCTCAGCTGTCATCCCCAGGGGATTCCAGGGAGGGGGGGAAGGGAGGTTCAGTGCTCTTCCCTGCTGTCTCATACACAGCCCAGCTGTTCAAAAATCCAGGCTTCTCTTAGCACTGCTGACCATGGCATTTTAAACTTATCAACATATTATTCACCTCCGCAGTATTTACAAAGCTGTCTGTGCCAGCGCTACAGCGCAGAATAGCAGTTTTATTGATTTTATCAAGCTGCGATTCGATTTCAGGGTAATGTCTTGAAGCAAGCAGCAGAGAGCACCAGAGCTTTTTATAATATTTTATAGCCATCATGCCATACAGAGCAAGTAGCTCTGACACTACCTCTGCCACTGTAGCTTTAAGCGGTGATGCCAGTGATTCTGTGTGCTTTGTTTAACTTCTGTCTAACTGTTTCCATGCCCCTACCTTCACACAATATTGCTTATCTGAAACAAATGACTTATTAGTTTGGATTGGATACAGCAGTCTGAAGTCAGAACACACTGCACACAAGTGATTGCATTTTTGTGTGTGGTTATATGGTCAAATGAGAAGCTCAAAACATCCTCAAAATGGAAAGTAGGTATGTTCCACAGCACAATGGACCTTACCATTTGTTTTACACTGGAAAAAAAAGGATCAAGTTCCCACACAATAGTAATGCATTCTTTAACTTTTTTATATACCAGAGATAAGCTTACGTGGAAGGATGAACCCTTGCGTAAGATAAAATACAGAAAAAAATGACCACTTGGTGGTGCTATCATGCACATCACAATATTTAATTGTACAAGCCAGGACCCCACAGCCCATTTTACCTAGAGTACTCAATTCAATACATACGCTCATCTCCTCATGAGGCACAAATTTGGCCTTAAATAATTTTCTATGAAGTCCCTCATGCTTTATTTTACACCATATTATGATTTAAAAAAAAAAAAAAAAAAACACTTGGTGCTATGTGAAGGCATGTATTCATGGTGTAATTGAACTTCCATTACTGGAGGTCGGGAGGCCCATATTGGTAAGGCCACAACTAAGAGCAATGACCAGAGAAAAATAGGGGGTAAGGCAGTAAAACTCATGAGTCTCATCTCTAAGCTAAACTGGGTGACACACATATTCTGTGAGACAGATTAACAATAAGACAATGTTTGTTCTGGTCACAAAACACGCATGCTACCCAGGTAGGTGGAGAGGCTTCACCTATGTCATACGCTTAATAAAACAATAGTTAAAAATATCTATTAAATCATTATTAATATTCATTATTAATAATTGCAAAGAAGTACTGACTGATATAATGTGCATCCCAAACTATTAAAAGATAAAACAGTCAGAGCCATTAAACTATTTCCTGTATGGTAATTCCATAGACTAAAGCTCGGCTCAGCCACAGCTGAATCATCCTTTGACACAGTCATTCAACCCACAATAAGCAAAATGAGTAAGTTACTGTATAAATTTGGGGGTTTGATATTTGTACAAATTGCGCCAGTACCCAGTACCAATATTCATCATTCGTCAATACTCAGCATTTGTCATGCAGGCACTGAGAGCTGACATTTTATGGGTATGATATATGGTGATGGCTTGTGATTTCTTAGAGGAAATAGAATGCTATTTTTTTTATTAGAGGTGGATAGGTTTAGTGGATCTGGAACGTTGTGATGTACAGCCTTCCAAAGACAGCTGAATCATGTAATACCTAGAAGTAAGTAAAACTGTATTTAGATCCTAGCTAAAAATGTTACCCGGTGTATGTTAGAATTAGGGTCATGTGCGTTTCTTTGGCTGAACTATCTGAAGCTACGACAGAATTTCTCTCTCAGCTACGGAAAATAATAAAAATAAAGTTATAATGACCTCTTGCATCGTGGTAAGGGCTTTGCATTCCATACACTCAAGGGCTTCAAAGACAGAGAACAACAAATAAAATGCAATATAGAAAAAGGAAGAAAAACATTTTGCAGAAGGATAAACAAAAACAAGTAACATAATATAAAGCACATAACATAATACAAGAAAAGTGAATTGCAATAAGATGTGTTTTTCAGTACCAAGCCACAAACATGTGACATCCATTTTTTAATATCAGTAGGACAGTCATTCAGCACAGCCACTTTTTTTATCCAGCCATTTGACTATTAAATAAAGCTGCAGGTAGGGCTTATGTGATAAAATGATATTACTGTTTATCAAATGTCATTTTGATCACATCATATATGATACTGGAGTAGAAAAAATAATGGAAATAAATATAAAAACAGTATATGAACATTTATTTACTGATAAGGAGACAGGCCATCCATTATCTTCAGACCAGTTTAAATTCTTTCTGAAATTCTGTTATACAATTGTTGTACTGTTTCTCGTGGGACACAGGACCATAAATACAACAAAACCTACAGCTCTTTGAAAGGTGAATGACCTTCAATTTTTCTGTGTGGTCTATGTTCCAGAACTTACCATTAAGACTCAATGATGTTTACTGACAGGGAGGCCATAACAGGTGCTTGATTTCATCCTGGCGTTCATGACATATAAGTTCACATATAAGCGTATACCATGGCACTGTCATCTCCAAATATGAGAACATCACAAGGAAGCAATGTCTGTTCCCTTGGCTTTTCAAAAAATAAACCCATGAAAATTTAAGAAAATGACTAAAATACAACTCACGAGACCATGTTATTTTTTTCCACTCATCAGTTTTTTGCTCATTCCGCCAGGTATATGCTGTTGCACATGGTATATGCTGGTTACAAACAGTTTCTGAATGGCAGCCTTAACATACATATCAGCTTTGCGAAGCTCACAACATACACTGTTTGTTGTTACAGGGGTGTAAATTCAGTTCCTTTTCTTTAATGTTTCTATTATTTTGTCTTATACTTTTACATTACAATGTAATACAGGCTAAGGATAGATAAATTCCTTCTGTTGAAAAGAAGGGACATGGATCTGTTGGATTTCTACTCTGGCTGAATTCCTGTTTCTGGAAAATGCTTTTCTCTGCATTCCTCTGAATTCTCTTACAACATATGAAAGAGAATCAACTTAATGAGTCATTTCAGTCAACTCTGAAATGACCCAATCAGATAACAAGATTGATCTGGCGATTCCACAAACTCTGTCAAGCCCTGCCATGCCTGCCTCACACAACCTTGGACCACCTCTGTGGCTGAGTCAGAGCAGACACACAATGTGCAGCAGCCACTCATTCTGAGTACATGAATCAATCCATTTTAATCAACCAGCTGTTTCAGATGAAAACCCAGGGTTTAAAAAGAGGGCCTTTGGATTGCATTGCAAAGCACTATAAATCTAGCAGTGTGTAACTGGGTAATCATTTTTCAGCCTGGTTAACCCAAATGAGATTTATTCAGGAATAAGATTGCAGTGGGTTCAGTTCATTCAATGCTAAATATAAACACTCATAATACTGACAGTCACGGATTTAACCTTAGCCACAGTGGGAATTAATCATTGTTGGGACTTACTCTCGGATATGCATGGGGTTTTAAAAATACATCTGGGAGGACTGGATTAAGCTGGTGGTGTTAGACAATAAAAGAAGCTATATTGTATTGTGTTGCTTTATTTGCACCAGTTGCATGCATTATATTTTAGACTTAAACAACCTAGTAACTGAACAACAGCAAGGGTTATGATAATTGATACAGCTTGATCTTATGGTGATTTCCCCTATAACATAAAATGGAAATACTGAATCCGATGAGAATGTTAAGCAAATGAAAAAAGCTGTAACTTTTGAGATTCTTTAAAGGAGAACAATACATAATCATCATCTACATTTTTAAAGTATTTTTAAATGCCTAAACATAAATAATTTGTAATAAGTAAATAAATGTTACTTGTATGATCAAGGTATGCATAACATCACTGTCAGTGCTTTTGAATACAACTGAATAGCTGAATCACTTTGCGTTGCTAATGTCAAATGGATCTTTCATTACCCCAACTGGACAATCGGGTACCAAAGTCTGCCTGCACAAAGCTACAGACTATCTTCCTCCAACTTTAAGTCTGTACAAGCTAACTTGTGGACTGTAGTGTGAAAAGAAGCAGCTGACATACGAGTGCTTTGCCTCATCTTGTTAAATTGACTTTGCAGTAATGAGGACAGGTCGATTTGGAACATGCAACATCCCTATGCCAACTATAGAATGCACAATTCTTTCCTGCAGTAACAGCACAGCTCAGCTGAATGCATGCCATTTGCATGCCAAAAAAGCATGCTAAAAGCAATGTATACTTATTTTACACAACTTTCAACTAATCAGAAAAAAACAGGCACAAGTCTTGGAAGTACAATTTGTGGCTGGGATTAAACCCCACAACCCAGTCAGACCACAGCCTCTTCTAACTGTGTGCTGTTGCCATGACGCGGGCTCTCATCTCCTGAATCATACGAGCAGATTGGAGATGCAGGGAGCACAGTCCCTCGGCGCAGGCGGCTTACAGCTCGACGGGATGAATTTGTTGTTTGTTTTTGTTGGGAGCCAGCTGCCCTTCCCTTCCCTTCCCTTCCTCTGCATACCCTAGTTGTACCTTTGCAGGAAGGCTGCCAGTGGTGACACGCTGCTCCCGGGGTAGAGCATCGGGCCACAGCCAGCATCCTGTTTGGATTCTGAGCATACTGTTACCCTGCCGTGACCCCCATGCTTGACATGGCAGCATAGAGTTCAGGTGCATGTCGCGCCAGCAGGGAGAGGGAAAAAAAGCACATTCTGTTCCTTTTCTGAATCACTGCATCTCTGGCTCTCTCTTTCCCTCTCTCTAGGGAATGTGGTGATGTTCCAGTGAAACCTAAAAGCTTTTGAAACAAGAGCTGCATCATCATGTGCATCAATCAAAGGAGACAGGGGGTCAGGCAGGTATTTAAAATGAGGCCAGCACTGATGAATTAGACCTCATAAAATGACAGGAGATATGCATCAAGCTGCTTTAACATAAAAATGGACAGCAGTGTTTCCTTTGACCATTCTGTTAACTTATTAAGTTACCTTAGCCTCAGGCTTACATTATCCTTGGCCAAAGGTAAAATCGAAATGAAGGACATTTTTTCTGTCTTCCTGGAACAAATAACAGTGCTGAAAGTATCCCAGGGAAAGTCCACATTTTAATTCTGTTGTCAAAATGCTGAAACTTCTATTCATTGCTAGTTCTAACTAGTAAATCAAAATGTGCAGAGGAGAAAACGTTCATTTTGCACCTTCCCTATTCTACTTAAGACTTGACTGTTGACATTCAAAGGGTGAGCAGAATTATTTGTAAAAGGATCACAACACAGATGCAAGTATTTAAGGTTATGTAGATCTGATTAGTGACACCAGATGTTTTTCTAAAACAACGAATCTGCATGGCTGCAGCTTTATCTGTTGCCATGGATGCAGAGAAGATGTGAAAAGTTGACCTCAATTTGTAGACATTTGGTCATTAGACACACCATTACCGTTTTCTACCTGATGGTGTCAGCAGTGGAACAGCACTAAAAACAATTCTGAAGGTCATTCAAGGGTTTTCCCGGGGACATTAAAAGGGTCTTTAAACGCACGTCTCATGCGTCCTCACAATGTGTGATCTAGGCCTTTTTCATGAGAAGCTACACATTCTCTTTGTCCCTTCTACCGCAGCGGGGCTGAATCTCATTATGCTCCTATTCCCCACTGGGATCCCACTCTAATTTCCAAGCAGAAGTTAAAGCATGTCTGTCACACAGAACTAGTTCAACCTCACATTAACTGTTTGAGGAGAGATTATAAAACAAGAAAAACTTGCATTTTAAAATGACTTGGTTAGCTTTGTCAATGTATGCAAACCATTCTTGCCATGAAATGGTTATGCCTCTTGAATAACTATATGCTTGAGCTGTGATATAATTAAATGCATCACATCTAAATATAAAATTCCCCTGTGAATTTAAAATGGCCTCATTTGATGTTGACTAACAAAAAAAAACTCACTGTAAAACCTAGAGATATATTCACAAAGGGTTGTGGTCCACAGCACAGGCAAGTTACTGTTAATTTAGGGAGCAGTGTCAGAATCAAAGATTGATTGGGAAACTAACTGAAATTAAGCAAATCCAGCCAATCAAGGAAAGTGTTCACAGTATGTTCAACAGCACATTGTTTGAAAACATATTTTCTGAATGCAGAAAGATTGAGAGAATTGAGATGAAACCTACATCTTATGTTCTTTATTTTGGCATGTTGAATATGAATAATGTCATTTATCATTACAAATTGTTGAATCTTTCCTCTTTCACTTAATTAAAATTTGCAATAAGCCTTCCCTACAGACTCAAAAGGAAACAGCCACTCACATGACTCCTCTGTTTCATGTGGCAACTAGCCCTCACTGCAGATCTGATACCAATTACATTATTGGCCATGTTATCAGAGGAGTGGCATAGGCAATACATGATATGAGTTCACAAACCAGCAGACAATCAGCTGACCAGGAGAAGTGGCCAAAGAGAGATGATCCCCTACCTTTTACTATAGTCATCTGCTTTTGCACTTCTGCTATTTATTTCATCCCTGGTTACCTTCTCCTTGGCTGCTCTATGCATTATGCCCCCAGTGAACTTAAGATGGCCCAAATAACACCCAGTGGTTCTAAAAATAAACAAAAAATATGGGCCCCTCTGCAGTCTAAAGCTACCAAGTGGCATTCCCCTCTTAAAACCCTTGAACCCTCTCTAAAACACTTGACAGACTGTATCCAATCAGCCGGCAGACTACCTGAGTAAAGATTACCTGTGTGACCCAAATCAGCCATGCGTTAATGTTATGCACTCAACAGAGGCAGCCATTTTCTATGTACCAAGTGCTACAAATCTGCAAAGGCAGCATCCATGTCCTCTGTCTCGATTCCCTCTCCCTCTGCATTCACTAGTTGATCAGTACGTTTTTTGGCAACTCCTGGTGGAAATGGCTACGTCAGACCCTGCCCGCTGAAATGGCTAAAATCGAACTGTTCGGACCCCATTTTTCATGCTCACCAGGTGTTACCTTGTATTACTTCCCACAGCTTTACTGCAGGAGTTCCCCAGGGATTCATTCTGGGTCCCATCTATCTTGTGGGTCCACCTTATCTTGTACACAAAATCCCCTGACTCCATAATATTCTCCCATGGTTTCTCTTACTGCTGACAATTGGGAGGTTTTTCTTCCCTTTTCATTTCTGATGTACATAATTGCCTCTCAAATCACTCAAATCAATTTTGAGTTGGATCACCAGTTGAGATTGGAACCTCACTCTCAAAAAAATCCAGTCACTCAGTCTACCTGCTATATCCTCCCCACTTAAAAGCTTTCTCCATTGTCCCTGCAAACTCTATGCAGGCAGTCTGCATCCCAGACTGCCAAAAATCCTGGTGTTGTTCCAGGTAACAAGATGTAAACATTACGATAATTACCTGAAGCTGTCAACTCTCTTCGTGCTGGTCTCCCTGTATGTGCCATCAGGCCCCACTGGATCCATACACAACACTGCTGCTCATCTAGTCTATAATCAGCCAAAATAAATATGTCCCATCTCTCCACATCTCCTTCCACTAGTCACCATTTGTGTCCCTCCCAAATCAAAACTCATCTCTTTTCCCAGCTTCTGGGGCAGCAAGAGAAACTGTATTCTTTTACCTACAATAATTATCAAACACTACACCCCAGACGCAGTTCTACACTCAACACTCTGGTCACTTTGCTATCCTTTACTAGAAAGGGGTCTTTTTCTCTATTCTGACCTCCCTAGGGAAATGAGCTCCACACTACAGTCAGGAGAGCTGAGTCATTGTCCATCTCACACTGCAGACTAAAAATGCACCTGTTTAAACAGGTGCATTTTGTATCTTGGCTCAACAAGCTCTGGGCTCTGTCTTATTTTTCTTATATTTTTGTACCTTTTTTGTGTGCTGTAGTGCACTCAGCAATATTATTACTGTTGTAGATCATAATCTCTTATTTTTAATGCACTTTCCATTGTCTTCCACAAAATGGAAAAATGCTTAGGATTACCTTTTGCATTTTGTGCCATGCACATTTCAAATAGCCCTTTAGCCTTTTTGAGCTTAGCACCTTATAAAAACAACTGTTAAGTATTATATTGTAGTGCTTGCAATGTAATTGGTGTCGTGTTTCATAGATCCATCCCATGAACTACCCCTGGGTCCTGACTCCAAGATGTAATGGTTGCCTTTTTCATGTACAATGATGTGATTTAAACATCTGAGGAATGACAGTTCCTTACCTGATGATACAAAATGTGCTCCATTGGTAACTGTGTGTTATCTGTATTCTCTGTTCATAGTTGTATATTTCAGGCTTCTAACACAAACAAAGTTCCATTTCTCACACATGCTAAGAATAAGGGATGATTGTTAATGTGACTTTGATTATATGGCTATTTTTGCAAGAGTAAATGAATTTCCAGGCTTATTTTTGGTATAGGAATCTGTCTCTGCAAAGGCACGCACTTGATTCTTCAGTGAATTCAGACTGCATACTTTATGTACAAACTATTAAGCTGTCCAGTTTGTTAGCACTATAAGTTCAATGATATTGTAAGGCTTGGTAGTAAGCAAATCCAAGCTATGGAGCTAGCAAGGGAGACAGATGCATTGGTTATGCATACAGAAGTGCTGTAAAGGCTTTTTTATTCAATTTCTATGACTGTTCAAGGACAGTGGTGTATTTGACCACTTCCCATTTCTTTCCAAGATGCAGACAGTTTCAATGACTTTCAATGACCATGAGAAGCCTTTTGTTTACCTTTAGCAAAAATAACTTACATATAAATATATGGGAATTTTTTATCTCCATTAATATAGCTGTATTTGTGCATGTATGCTGCTGCAAAATACTGAACATTTGTTTTCATTACAATAACTAACCTTCAAGTATTCAAGTATTACTTGTCAGGCATCTTGCCAAAACCAGATTTCCAGCAGCAAATTATTTAGACCTGCTAAATTTATTAAAATACCACTGCAATATTATGTAAATGACCTGATATTGTCTTGAAATTAATTATTCTGTTATGGTACCATGTTTGGATATTAAGTTTACTATTGACTGTTTACTGGATCTGTCCAGTTGTACAGTTTCAAGTTTTGTTTTACTTTGTTATATTTGTCCCATTATTGGGATGGTCAAAATAATATGACACATTATATTTTACTGTTTAAATACTCAGTTTGGGACCAAAACAGGATTGTGTGGATGATAAGAAAAGTAGGGAGGTTTTCTATGTCCATCTGTACCAATTCCCACCCCCAAGACAACCAAACCAATCACCACTTCATCTATTCAGGGCAAGATAATATCTCTGCACAACTGTCATTTCATGTCCTTGCAGCACTCCTAGATATACATTTTACCCAAAACTGAGCTTGCTGTTCGCTTACCAAAGCTTTAGCCTCTTGCATTCACTTCACATATAAGAGGACTTTTGATACCTGAGCCAGCTTTTTGCACCAGAAGAGGGCTGTGATTGTTTTTATAATGCATTTGCCATCCTTACATGGGGTGGGGGAAAATTAATGAGTTTCCGAGGTATAATGAAGTAAAAACATTGGCACCTACAGTACCTGCATACCGTGAAAAACTCTTTTACTGTGTCATTGGACACTCTGACTGATTCATTCATACATTGACATTGTAAGAAGCCATTTATGGTAAGCTGGGTAGTCTGCTTCCTTTTCAGCCAGCACCCCTTACTGATGCCGTCTTTATGATAGCAAGAACCAGCCCTTGATACAGCACAGCATGTGTTCCCGTCCAGCCAGATTTTTTTATTGGTCATTACCTTTAGGTTTCTTAGAAATGTTGCTTTTTGATATTTTAACTGACCGATTGTAGCTTTTCTTTTGATTTCGACAACATAAGATGTGAAAATGAATCATTTACAGGCTGTAGGTACAGGTAATTCTTCATGCATTCCTCTGCATATGCCACATCCACCTGTTCAATATCGGAGAATCATCATGAATTAGCAGGCAGCTCCATAAGTTTCAGTTATCCAACTCTGTAATAAATGTGAACCTCACAGTGTGAGCCATTAAGAAGGATAAATATTTCAAAATGCGCTTGTGTATTCAGATATAACACAAAAGGAAAAACGCATTCCTCTTTACAACAAACCAAATGTGATAAGGTCCAATAGCTGATAAATTGGGCTCATCCTCATGTTTCAGTTGTATTTCTCTTCACTACATATATCCAGGTCCTTGTACATAGTTACATAACTTAATTTGTGTCTCTAAACAATAAAAAATTAGACTTTGTATGACAACTGCATATAATTTTTAAAATTAGTTTCAAAGCTACTCCACTGAAAGAAAATATTGTTAGTGGTCCTTTAACACCAAACAGCTTTACAATGATGATACTGTCAAAAACACAGCTGTGTGAAAAGCATGAAGAGAAGAACAATGGGTGGAAAATAACACTCAAGACAAGAGTCCTCATGAACATCCAGTGAATAGAAGGCTCAGCGTTCCCATGGAAATGTGTTTGTTTAGCCAACAGCGTCAGTTGTGTGGTGTTGTATAGAAAAAAATCCCACCAGAAAACCATTTGAATTTGTCACAGACCTGTACATGCATAAGATGAGCTTGCCCTGCTTGGTGTCTACAAACCATGTCTCACTTTGTTTTATGAATTATACATGAAAAGTGGTTTCACTGCTGCAAGAGTTAGATGAAATTCTTTGCCTGGGGAAATCAAGGCCATTAATTCCCCAAAACAACAGGGGTGTCAAACTCCTGTTGAAGTGTCTGCTATTTTCTCTGAATGTCTGCTTTCTGTTTTATATTTAACTTACCATGACCACTGACATTTTTCTCATTATATTCTTCAGGGGTATATTTGTTGTATTTGTCTTTTGTACAGGTAAAATAGCTGAGTAGGCTGAAACAAAAACCAGCAAAGGTCTCCTTTGTGATGACTTCACTGTGAGGTTACTGGAAGCCTGGGTCCCTAAGTTTAACAAGTAATGCAGAATCTACACACGGCCAATACAGTAAAATCCTTTGCATATGAGCAAACTAAGAAAGAAAAAGACTAAAAGACCAGCACTCAGCCCGGTAATGTGTAACACCGTAGGGTAGATTAACATTCTTTGTGGATTGTCAAATTGTCAGTAGTTTGTGGTTTGTCTTTTTAACAGTGATTAAACCCAAGCTATTGTTAAAACTTTTTCCTTTCACCATGCTGTATTTTATGTTCTGACAGACTAATGAAAATGTGTAATGAAAAGAAACCCTTAGAGTTGTAAAAGAAATCCCCAAACCGCAAAGCAAGGGGATCTTGCAGGGCCCACATAATGATAATGATTGAGTACAATGTGCTGCTGTCATAAGGCAATGAGCTGTGGAGTTGGTCCCATCCCTCTCACCTGCCGGAGGATGAAGCTGGTGGAAGTGGTGCTGCCGTCCGACCTCTTCAGCCGGCTGCGGCGGGAGTAGGTCCCTCTGTTCACCTGTGTGATAACGCAGTCGATGTGTCAGTCACAGCAGCATCCAAGGGCACTTTCACGCCCAGGTACTTCACCTGTCTCTGGTGCTGACACTGGCATACAAGAGTCCAAACAACTCATGTGACAACCCACCACACCACCTGCCCCACCCCCCATCTCACTCTTGGGCCACCCTCTAAGGGTCATATGACATTGCCCAACCACAAAACAAGCATCCACTGCCACGGCAACGTAAAAGCGCAGCGCTTCGTGCAGCGATATGTCAAACCGTATCACCCCAAGACAGCTGGATGCGAGGAACACCAAGAGATTATCTGGGCCAACAATGCAGTCTGCCATGCTGGCTAAACTGTTCCTGACTGCAGTCTAATTCAGTTTATAGTATGAAGATGTAAGTTTTACCCTCATAAATGCCTACCATGCAGGGCTTGGTAGATTTATTTATTTGATTATTGGAAAATAATGATTTACATTCTTTCAAATTCAGCATGTATATATATATATATGCCCAGGAACACCATCTGTGCTATAAATTTTAATTGCGCTGTGATTCTTGCTCTACTTTTTGGGTGAACTCCTCATAAAGTAACGGTGCACGAGAATTTCACTCTTTTATGAGTTTTTTTTTAATTTTTATTTTTTTAAAGGGGCATATTAAATAGGTCACCTCCATTTCGTCAGTCTGCTTTCCAATTGCTGGCAGGGTCAATGGACATTCATAATGTAATACCATAATGCAAACTTTATAAACTCAAATCAAACTAAAATATATAGGACCTGTGTTTTAACAAGCTCCCATCTGTTTAATAGCAAACAAATTCCTACACTGGAATCACATAATGAATTATGTATTAGCCAACTATACTCCGTAGGCTATAGTAGGTAATTAACGGTAATTAAGACATTTCGTAGGTTTTAGCTGCGATTATTCTTGTTGGCTGCATGTAGCTCCGTGAAAATTATATTTAAATACAGACACAAATTATGTACTACTGCAATTTCTGTATGCTGCTATATTATCACACGTCCACTTTGACAGTTAGCTGACATCGTTAGCTGATGTAAAACTCATTTTCCTACTAACAAGCGACAGCCTACGTTGATTGTTTTAATCTAGTTAGTCCGTGATTTTGGGTAAACACACGGAGACAACAACTTTCTTATTGCCATTAGGTCCAAAATATCAAACCGGTACGAACCGTTCGCTTTTAACAATATTTAAATTACATGAGAAAACAAAATCTCCGGACTGCAAATAATCTTTTGGCGGGAGTCGGACAGACTGCAAGGGCAGCACTAGAGCATCTCGTCAATGTCTTGCTATACCTGAAAGATGGGCGCTTGAAGTCCTTCTCCAATCTTATGACGGGTATAGATGTGTCGGGACATCTCTGCCAGTTCATCGGTCCAAGGGGGCGGCTGCCTCTCTGCTCCAGCCCACTGGAAGTGCTGCGGGTAGTGAATTGCTTGCTCCAGCTTCGGTATCTTGCTCTCACTTCACACACCAGAGTGATGCTCCTCCGCGTTTCCGAGGGGTTTCATTACCTGAGGCTGTGAGCTGTGGCGCGCGCGCGGCGGCGGCACGTAGCACAGCTTGCTGTTACTACCCTACATGTTTAAACTCCAGAGATTTATTCAAATAACACCATTTTATTTTAAGATATGAAAACCAATACTTACATTTATTTTCCACAAATGTAATGTCAGTATTGTACTCAACATCAAAAAACCAGGACTATGGGTAGATCTGTCATTCATACTTAAGCTGAAGTACTCAAACAAATAACCTTGCTAACAGTACAATTGACTGAAGGACAGATGGGTATAATTCTGTAGCTATTTGTAAGTTGTTTAAATATATCTTTCCCAGAAACGTGTGTCAAAATTGTATTGTAGTCTGACAAACCGGTACCATCGAAAGCGGGTCATTAAGATGGAGGTCAAACTAACAACAATCATCTCAGAACATGACATCAATAAAGTTAGGGAACAGATCAAACACATGAGCAGACTACATTGTTTACTTCTCAGATGTAGAAGCAGAGTATTGTATGAGTGCCATTGTTACAGAAGAAGGTAATGATGATAGAGGAGGGATGTGTATCATGGATCTTGCCCCTAGCCCTGAGAATCTCTGCTTTGGCACTGGTTTGCCAGTGTCATTGTGTAAGCCTTTATTTTATTGCATGCATTTTCTGGGACAAGTGCCGACACCACACAGGGGACCTGCAGTGAAAGAAGTGCTGGTCCTGACAAAGGTGGCTGAGCTTAACAATGTTCATATGTGATGACAACAAATTAGACTCCCTGCTCTGGATACAAGACAGAGCCACTTGTCTTAAGTCTGCACTCATTTGAAATGCAGTCTTTGTCAGGGGCAGACAGGTGTTCTTTATTTAGCAAGACAGTGAAGAGCTCCATCCTTTTGCGAATCCTGTGCTGTTGACACATTCTGTCCAGGCGTCAGGCAGCATCGGGGGCAGCCAATGAAACACACTGATGATTCATCATACTGTCTCTCTCTTCTTTTTCCTCCCCCAGTATATATGCTGCAGGCTTAACCCCCAAATACCCACCTGAAACAAGCATGTCACGTTTTGAAGTGGACAAGGCAATTAAGAATATTAATAAACAGACAGTGCTACTTGGTGATCCAATTTTCTCCTCAGATAGAAGTGATCAAAGAAAAGCCAAACCACGCATACACGCATCACACAAACACAGACATACATATGGCCTGTGCCTGCATGATCAATCAGTTGACATTTTTGCTCATAAGATATATTCATATCCATATGGCTACTGAAGGACTGCAGATTCAACATTATACTTCATCTTCCTTGCATACTGTAAAATAAATAGTGCTGTAATTCTGTTCATACATAGCAATTCTTTGTGTATATTATGTTGCCACTAAAATGCACATAAAGCAAAACATTTTGATTACTCTGCCAAAAGACAAAAACAACACACACTCCAGCCTTAGAGAAGTATAATGCAAAACAACATAAAGCCTCATAACATGGATCCAAAATATTATACTTAGGTTTTATAAATTTAAAAAGTTCTTTCTGCAGGGTTTCTTATATGAATTAAGATCATTGTCTGCTTGGAAGTGCATCTTCCACAGTAACAAGGATAACTGGGCTTTCTGTTTGGCCAACAAAACAGAACCAAACATTTTTAAGAGAAAGGGTAACACCAGAAACGTAATGTATAAATCAATTATAGCTGGACGACACTAGGTAACTTTTTTTTTTTTTTTTAAAGGCTTTTTATTATTCTCTGGTTATTACAAATGGAACATTTTACAATGACAACACAAGATATAGAGAACCTTGATGTTATAAAATATGGATTATAAGAGAATATGCCAGTACTGGATAGAAACTTCCCTCTATATATATAGTTCTAGATATACAGCAGCTTCTGAAATGAAATTGTTTTTCTTAATTTTTCTTTTTATTTTCATTTTTAAAGAAAACAAGGCATCCAGTGGCAAAGAAATGTTTATAAAGTTAAGGTGCAATACCAACAATGCGATATCTTACATCTAATATACAACAGACTTCATGTGACGGGTAAAGAAAGCAATGTGTACACAATTTCCTTATGTATACCATGATAACTGAACCAGCCACAAACAAAAAAGGTAGAATTGATTTACTCTGGTCATGGTCCTTATTTTACCCCCCAAACGTCCAAAAGAATATAAAGCTAGAATACCTACACTCATTGTATGTATACGCCTAATAGGGCTCTAGGTCAGTTTATCGAATTAGTATCAGGTTTCTTGTTTTAACTTTTAAAAGGACTACAAATTTAATTGTTAGTCAGCTTTAGTCTATGTGGTTGCCTGGTTTGTTCTGCTTGCATTTTGATAAGACACAAAAGTAAAATGGAAAAATGACAGATAATTTTACAATTCAAAACCATTAAAGAAGGACCTTCTTATAAACATTTTTCACAAAGAAAATAATTTTCCAGATAAAATACAAATTGGGGTACAAGAGATGCAATTTACAAGTATTAAATTAAAAGTCTAACTACAGCTTTCGTCACACGCAGTGCAGAGAAAAACTAGTTTTTGCATATTAAGAGTCATTCTCTACTGTAGCTATCTGAACCAATGGTCAACAACGTCCATCTTTTCACAGAGGTCCTACAAATGAAAAGCAGACAGACATGAATTACATTAAAAAACACAAACTATACCAGCCTAACTAAACTGCAACCATCACTAACTAAGTAGACCAAGACGCAATGTTCAACTTCAACTTCAAATAAGGATTTTTTCTCATAGAATGTAGATCAGGTTCTTAGTGATGGGATGGACCTTTCCCTAGACATCCTTGAAGTCTTGGCACACAAATCAAAGGCGCATCAAAAAAAAAAAAAAAAAAAAAAAAAAAAAAAAATTAGGAATATCACCAACAAATTACCTGTGCATTACTTTAGGACTGTACTCTGTATTTGTTTTCACTGTGTCCATGTCAATAATTTGCCTCAACACTAGTCATTTAAACAACTGGCATCACCCCCTTTAAATCTGTATGAATCAAAATGCATATCCTTTTATCTTGGTTTTGAAGGAAACATAACCTCCCTGGTCACTCCTACTCATATATTACTGTAATCCAAATGAAGAGTGCTATGTCTGCATGAGGCTGTACTGGCATTGGGAGTGACATATGCCTTCATTTGAATTCTGGATTTTTTGGTGAATGTTGTTGATGGTGATGATTTACCATGGTGATGATTTACCATTTTTATGTATCATTCCATCAACTGTTAAATGCATTTTTTCCTGGGACACAATCTCCACAGGCTCTGTGACAGGCCTATGCGAATTTTGTTCCAACATCATTTCCCCTACGAAAGCATGGTAACCTTGTATGCATAGTGATCAGCAGCTAATTGGTCCGTAAAAACGACTTCCCAAGGAACTGACGTTCAAAATTTTCACCGATTACACATTTTCAGTTTGCAACCACAGACAACAGCCACTACGCTGTGGTGCAGGCTATCCATGCTAAGAAGAAGCAGCATGGCTTTCCAGATTGCAAACAAACATACATACTCCTAAATTTCTGATGAAGGAACAGTGTGAAGAATCCATTCAGAACTCAGAATTCTTTATATATGAAGGTTCAAAACAGAGAAAGGAGAAATAATTTCAGGATAAGATGCAGCTCAAACTCAGTCTAACTGCTGTACAACATTGTTGGAGCTTATTTACCATTGGTGGCAACTCTCCAATAACTAACTGCTGCACCAGCAAACTACACCAGCACACCCTCAATGCCATGGTGGAAAAAATAAAGAAAATAAAACATTTTTTTTTTTTTTTTAAAATCAT
Source organism: Albula goreensis (assembly GCA_022829145.1). Taxonomy (NCBI): domain Eukaryota; kingdom Metazoa; phylum Chordata; class Actinopteri; order Albuliformes; family Albulidae; genus Albula; species Albula goreensis. The sequence continues at coordinate 17,750,041 of CM040761.1, read as the reverse complement.
GCATCTAAATTGCTGTGGTTGGTGTATGGACAGTTTTCAGGGATACGCACTGAAACGGCTTTATTGCACCGGTTTAGAGAAGAGGCTGCTGGTAGTAGGTGGCCTGTGGCTGTGGACCAGGGTGAGCGGGGGCCGCCATTGGGTAGGACGCTGGTGTCATGTTAGGGTTAGTGTTCTGATAGGCTGACATGTCCACAGCCATGCCCATTTGCTGCGGGTAGGCAGGGGGACCGGCAGGGGCTTGGCTCATGTATGCTGCGTTTACCCCACTGCTGAAGAAAAGATCAACAATTAGAGGGTGAACCCTTCCTCTCACACAGATGTGATCTTTGGATGGAGACACCATCATAAAATATGCCCTGTTATAGACTTTCCATGCCACAGATACTATTTGCAAACAGAAAGACAAAAGCCCAGTTAATTACAAATATGAAAATATAACTAGCGATTAACATCATAGCATATTAACCATCCAACCAAGACAGACTATTTTAAATGTCAAATAAAATTGACTGCTAAAGGATAAACCAAAGAAATCGTTGTGTCTCTGTGTAATGGGATTACATACCTCATGTAGGGGGCCTGCCCTGGCTGGCTGGTGGAAGGTGTGTTGACAGTAGGGGGGAGGGAACGCAGTGGCCCTGCTTGGTCTGGGCCTAGGCTGTAAGCTGGTCCAGGGGGACCCTGAGGCACCCCCGAAGCCATGTACGCCCCGCTCTGAGCCTGGCCCATGTAACCCTGAGAGGAGGAGCGTTCACATTCTCATAGTTTGTAAAAGCAAGTTACAACCATGCGCAATTAGCAATCATCACTTGGGGGAAAAAGACGTAACAGCTGCTTAAATTTAAAAAGTGACCATTTAGTATTGTAACAAACATAGTTCTGAAAGGCACTTTTCTCAGCATGGCCAGATGCAGTCTGCAATACAACCAGTCATTCCTCTTGGTGATTCAAATGCAATATCACATCATTAATCATAAGAAATGGGGCCCCCACAGGTACAGCAGCAACATGAAAAAGATGAAAAAGTCAACCTCCACGAACAGGGATTCCTCAGGGTCAACCGAGACAGGGAGGGAATTTAGGAAAGAGAGAGAGAAACACACACACAATCAAAAAGCAGGCCATAGGGGGCTCTGTGCCCCCGACATCCCTGGTGAGGCCCTTACCTGCATGGGGACAGGCGCTGACGTGGGTGGGTAGTGGGGCTGGGCCTGCAGCTTAGAGTAGGCTGAATATAGTGGCGCCTCGTTCATCAGTTGGTTGTACAGCTCCAGGGCCTCCAGGACTTTCACGTTTAGCTCCGACAGCTCAGAGTGCTTCCTGATAAACAGAGGGGGGGAGGACAGAGTGTGTTCAGCTGGGGGGTCAGGAGGGCACTCGGCTTGAGGAAGACAAAAAAAAAGGGTTCTGGGTTCATGTTATCCCTTAGGACACTGCTGCTTTGGCTTTGGGCAAGGTAATTCACTTGAATTGACCCAGTTCATGAAAGGGTCTGTTTAAATAGCAAAGACCAACTGTATTATAAGTCACTCTGAATATGGGTATTTGCAAGAGCAAATCAATGAATAAATGAAAACATGTACTGTACTTCCACGAATGGTGCAACATTAATAATTAGACATGCAGGGCATATACAAAACCCTTTGTGCCATATCTCCTGAGAATGAATGCAATCGTTAGACTGTTTTTATACATATGCATAAACCTTTGGTTTACTCACATATAAGTGTATCTGATAAACAGGACTGGGTTATACAGATGGATTCTGTAGTTAGAAATAGCATCAGCTGCTACTTTTATGCTTCAGAAGACACACTCATCCGACCATAAAATACTGCCAATTTTCAAAATATTTCCAAATATTTAATGAAAACAAACACGGTGAAATTAAAAAAAAATCTTTTATTGGTAAATGCTGTGAAATCAGGCTTCCTCACCTGTCAATCTCCTCAAGTTTCTCATCAATCATTGGATTCATCTGTTCACATGCATCTGAAGAGGGAAAGACAACATTGGCCAAATGTGCAACAACACATAACTAAAAACAGGCTATTACTGCATAAACGGCTGAGTAATATCACATGACCTAATCAATATAAAAGGAAAAACAGCTGCGCCGTGTTTGGTAACATGGCTGTACGAGGGCCTTTGGAAAGCACAGTTTCTAAATTTACAGACCATAAATTATTCAACGGACTTCATGGGAGATGACTGAACTTTTGTCTTAACAGCATTTTTGTGCATTAAAATAATGAATGTGAAGGATGACACTGGTCATCATGTGAAAGAGATGTATATTCAAAATATTCTATTTTAGCTGGTAAAATGATTGAAAACATGCTACCATAGTACTGAACTTTAACAATGTCATCGGACTGACCAGTAATACATAAGCAAAAAGGTCTTCATCCACACTTAGCAAAATTAAGGTTTCTACACAAATGCTAGGTACAGAAATGACAAAGTTAACTATTCTGTAACATAAAAACAGAAAAATGGTAACTATTAAGAGCTTTAGTTGTACAATTTGTTTTTACCTTCTAGTTGGAAAAGCTCTGCAGAGTCGGGCTCAGTATCTGCAGGATCTGTGTTCTGGAGCAAATGCAGCGTTCTGTCCATCTTCTCCTGCAGACAAACAGCAATGCACACCTTACAGCCCTCACTGCATACACATGTACACCAACATTTACATGAAGAGTGATGGCTCACAAAAACTAAGCCAAATTAGAACAGGGACACTTAAGGGGGTCTTCATGAATTGATTCATGAACCATTATTTATCATTGACATGAATACAACAATATCTTTGTTTAGACCATAAACATTCCTCCAAGAGTGGTTCAAACATTTAAAAAAAACATTCATGTTTTAGATTAAAGGCAAAGAGCTGCTAGTCTGAAGGTGAATAGCATGCTGGACAGTCAGGCAGTACACACCTCATCTATATACACAGGTTCAGGCTCTGCTTTGGTTTCTACGCTGGTCTCTTCAGGCAGAGCAGCCTTCTCTACAAACACTGCTGTGGAGGGAAACACAGACTTGATTAGCCTTGTTACGCTGAAGGATCATTGAGGCCCAATGCAATATCTGGTGGGGCATGTTGTGCATGTGGCTCTGACCTGGTTCTGGCTCTGCGTTCAGGTTGGTCGTGACAAAGTTGGACGGGAAGAGGCCCACGCCTCTGTGGTTCTCTCCTTTCCACCAATTTGGGTCACTGTGAGGTCACGAAAAACAGTATTTTAAATGCATGCAATCAGATACATGAGAACTGATCTCAAAAACTAAGGGCATGTCATTCAGAGAGTGCTGACACACTAATGAGCAATGATGAGTATATGCATTTCCAGATATCTATAGTCATAATGTTGTTATAATCAAGGCATGTAATCAAATTATCTAGTATTTGGAAAAATAATGAGACATTCATTTTTACTGATGAATACATTCTTTGTTCGCAGCTGTTTGTCTTTGTCATGTGATGCAGTAAATCTTGAGAATTGACTCTTTATAGGGTTCAGTCTGATGGCATAAGCTAAAGTGAGTTGAGGGAGTTGAGGATTTTTTTTTTACTCAGGGCCTTTTACCTGTCATCCAAGACGATAATGAGCTCCCCAGCCTTGAAGGTGAGCTCATTGTCCTCGGCTGCTTCAAAGTCGTAGAGGGCGCGCACCTTGCGGGAGTCCTTGCCGCTGTTGCTGTTGTTGTAGGGGGGGTCGGCGGGCACGGTCAGTGGGCGTGTCTCCGCCTGCTGTCTCTGGTCCTGCAGGGACAGCTCGATAGCTGTGGGGGGAACACAAGAACCAGGTCACTAACAAGGGGACCACACAGAGGGGTGGGGGTAGCAGGATGGGCAGAGAGACATTCTGGACTCTGGGCTCCGGCTGGGCGGCGAGACAGAACTCCATTTCAGTATCCATGGTAACAGAACATTACATACCCTGCTCCAGTAAAAAACTGTCTAATAATAACTTTGTCAAGTGCCCTAAATAGGGACTCTAGATGATTGCATTAAGAAACTGTTGAAGGCTGCTTTTCTCACTTTTATTATAATTAATGAAGATTATACAATGAATGCATGGCTACATATAGGCCTGCTTAAATTCTTTCACATCAAGTGACTCTAATTTAAATCAATCTATCAAGCTGAGGGAACCTACTCGCACAAACTATTGAGAAATGGGTCAAACTGGACATCTACAGTTTTGAAAGAAAAATGTGAGTTTTAAAAGAGCCAGGTGTCATTGGCAGTGTTTTAATGCTGAAGTAACCCAGGAATGAACAGAGTTGAATACTTGCTTAGTTTTACCTTGACATTCAGATCATTAGTTATTGCTGTTGAAATGGCACTTAACCTCACTGGACTAGTCAGAGAGTCCGGCTCTTACCTTTTGCCAAGTCGTCATCATCAGAAGGTTTGCTTGCGGCAGTGGTACCGGACTTTGTACTGGAGGAATTCTGTCATCAATAAAAGATGGATGAGGTGGTTACTGAAATAGAACTGAAATTAAGCATCTGGACTCCTCCCAATCAGAACCAGTCAGACACCCGGCCCTTCTCCATAAGATCCACCATCTGTCAGCTTCTTCATTCATTATTTATTTTTTTTCAGAGGACAACCATGTCCTGGCTGACTGACACATAAAATTAGATTCCTTTTTTCCTGGACCAAATTCAGGCCATGCGACTTGTGCGCAGAGTCTACATCTCTAACTACTGCACTACATAATAGGACACTGTAAAACAATGAACCATTGAATTTAGCTGATTTTTAAAAACTGATTACTTCTTAAACAAAAAACAAGATTACTGCAAGACAGTGACCTCAGCTGGTTCATCATTACCCAACATTCATTCAAGTATTCATAATCATGAACAAAAACAAGTAATACCATAAACTCTACTTATGATTACATAAAGAACAGCCATATGGTTTTAATTCCCCATGTGCATGTGTTCCCCATGGCTACTGTGCCATCTATAGGATTCAAAGTGATACTACTACTATGGCAGCCTCAGAGAAATTAGGACACTGGACTTAACTCCAGTGTGTACAGTGCTTCAAAACTGTGTCAAACTTTAATTTTTAATTTCAGGAAATTCAATTATTTTAACATGATCAAAAATAGATCTCTTAAAATATGTCAACTTCATATCCACCTTCCTAGGAGCAGGAGAAGCTCTACTTTAACCAGCTACCAGCTGTTTTAGAGTTGTTGATTTAGGAAACACTTATCCACCCTGGAAAAAAGAAAACTAACATGTGTCAGAGAGGGAAAGGTTATGGGGCAAAGTCCAATGTATTAATGTCCCTGCTCAACCAATCAAATCCAGTGGAATCAATCATAAACTTATTCAGATATGTAAACTACTGTATGTACGAATCAATTCTTTGACTATAAAACATAACCTTAAAGAAATGGACACTGCATTAGGCATTTTTAACTGGTAACTTCAAAGCAAAAAATCCTAAAATTGAAAGCCAGAACCATTGGGTGTATTATGGACCCAATCAGCTTACTTAAAACATGGATTATTATACATGACTATAGAAATTGTGGACAATAACACAATGAACTCCTAACTCACACAAAGAAGGAAAACGGTAGGGGGAGGATATAATTAGGTACAGAGGATAAAGGGAAATGGGATCAGCAGGTAGAGAAGACCGAGTGCAGTGCTCTAAATAAAGTAAGAAGGACCCTTGAGTGTCTCAGTCGGTAAAGGGGTCACCACAAGGCTGGAGGTGGCTGTACAGTCGACATAATGTGTGTTCAAGCCTAGGCTATGTTGTTAGCTGGTGATGAACAGAAGTTCACGGTGGTGGGACACAAGTGGCTTTGTCTCAGCAAGGTGAAGATGTATTTAGGTCAGCCAGGATTCCTCTTGTGAGTGCTGCATCAGCTTCTCCAAACAACATCCCAGGAAACTACAGGCTACTTGTGCAGGTGGGGGCAACACAGTAATGACTCAAGGAAATCAACTTCAAATTGTGGACGGTTAACAAAAAAAAAAAAAGTGACACATAGTCAAATGATCAAAGATTTCTTTGTGTTCAGCTTGGTCATTCCCACATATTCACTAAAAGGATGACTCAAACTTCGATCCACTCCTTTCCTGGATGCATAATTCAGCTTGGAATGAAGACAGCTGGGCACTGATACACATGTATGCCTGTGAGGCCTGCTCTCCACATCTCCCACCTTGCTTATGTTCGATGGTCCTTTGGGGACGAATAAACTGAGAAGACTGAGATCGATATTCATGGTATTTACACTGGCAGTCACATGCACTGTCTGACAGCTTCTACTATAAAACTCAGAAAACTATAATATGCAAATTTCACTCCATATTTATACAAAGCAATGGGCAACAGCAATGGTTCAAAGGGAAAAATGGACACAGTTAGTACCTGGGAGCCAGAGGAGGGAAAGTTCACACCCTCCTCCTTTAGAGACTTAATGGTGGCACTGATGAGGCTCAACTGGGGATCCTTCTGGAACTCATCTGCCCACTCCACCATTAGGGCTTTCAGCTTCTCACAGACCTTAGGGTGGGCCTTGAGGGGGGGGGGGTCAAGTGAAGAAAGCAGTCCATCACCATCAGCAGTCTTGTTTTATAATAGTTTCATCGATGACAAAGATTTCACCATGGAATATTCTGGAAACATTGCATTATATCCTGTACCTTGTTCAGTACACCACGAACTTCGCTGGCAAAGTCCCGTGAACAGATCTCTAAATGAAAGATTCTTCCACTGTTTGATACACAGGCACCAAGCAACTGCAAAAGAAGAAAATGTGACAAATGGAAACGTAAAATTTTGTAAACCAGTTATTACCATTTCATAAGGAAATGCTGTAGCTGATTAGCTGTCACTGGCTGAAACTTACACAGTTCAGCCAATTCTAATACACCTGCAATTACGTTCTGAGTATCTCCATTGCTTGCACAACAGACTATTTCGGCAGAAATGGTCTGTTTAGTTACAATTTAACTGTATTTAAATTTGACAAAGAAAACTCACTTTAACGTGTTAACAAGTATAGAGCAACTTCAATTATTCTGAGAAAGGTTCTATGACACTAGAGCTTACTTCCTCTGAGCTTGAGGAAAAAAAAAGGTCTAAAAATACACGGTGTGATTCCTTGCAGGATAAAATGTGAGTATGACTCAGGAAGTGCCATATCACACATTGAACATTTGCTTCCACACAACACGACAGGCTATAACAGCATCCCAATATGGCAGTGAGTTATGAAGTTCATACATTTTTTTTTTAATCATCAGGGCATCTACAAAATAGAGCACTAACCAAAAATAAACTAATCAACCCAGAATATGATCAGGGGCCAAGTGGCACAGAAAACACTTGTGAAATTTGAGGGCAACACCATCACTGCTGCCTTGGCCCGTTTCTGTGGCCTCTTCACAAGTGGTGAAGATATCTGTGTTTATTATATCAACACAGGAATGAAAGAAAGCCAAAATAACAGTTATGACATGTTGACTAGGCAGCGTAATCAAACAGTTACACATACAGATGATCCAGAGATGAAAAAATTGGAGGAGTATGATTTTTAGACAAAAGTCCTCATGAGTCAGGTCTTGAATGAATACAACTAGGTTACAGCTCACTGGTACTTACGGTCAGAGCCTGCATGGCAACGTGTGGGACTCTGTGGTTGACCCTCTTCATGATGGATTTGAGGCACTCCTTTGCACTAAAAGACAAAAATAATGATGATAAACAACAATACGAAAAAGCAAATGACTTAATTGTGTGATTCCCAGAGATTATTAGTGACCACAGCGTGTCAAAACCTCCATTAAACATCATATCTGAAAGATTAAAATAGCAGTAACTGGGGCAGTAGTTTCTAACTCTCTGTATTGTACCCTTAAGCTAATTCTAAAACCACTTTGATATAACCCCTTTAATTCCTACTGATTTCAATCTGATAATGAGTCGGTTTCTGCAAAATGTGCCTTTACTTACCCAAATATAAAACAGTATTAGCCTTGTTTGAAATGGAAAAATTAATAGCCTTGCTTAACAGTCATGATTCAAGCCTGACAACATGTCTCTGAACTGTCCTAAGAGCTAAGACAGAATATACACAAAGCCCAGATGATTAAAGGCAACAAGTTATCTACCTGTCCAATCAGACAGCTGCAGTCATTTCTCAGTACATGTGAGACAAGTAGGTAAGAAGCATGATTGGGGCAGTCTCAGGATGACTGAGGCAATCTATGCATACTTGCGTAAGGTAAGCACAAAGTGATCACATAATGAATAGTTAAACAGTTAAACAAGCGATGTCTGACACAGGAACAAGGCTATAGAAGGAAGTGATGACAGAGGTATGGCCCCATAAACAATGCCCCTCTTTTTGCACAGACAGGATGTCGGTCTCCTGCTTACCCATTGGGCGTGGTCCCCACACGGTCACAGATATCCATGATAAGACCCCAATCATCCGTTGTGTTAGTTTCATTGGTCGCTTTCTCTGTGGATGCAAACAACTTGTCTTTAACAAAATGTGTGACTAGCGTTAAACCATGGGTAAAAACAATACTTTACACTCAATTATCCTCTAAACCCAAGGACTGGCACAGTTATGTCCTTCAGAATAATACAAATATGTAACTACATTATTTATTCATACTGTTACTACTACTTTGTTATTGGTATTGCAGCCGTTTCAATGAAAACATGGTTTGGACCACACTGTTGTGGTCACATTTTCTGGACATCTAGACCAAAATCAGAATTATGTAACTCTACTGTTTTTAAAAGTCTGCACACATTTCACTACGTAAAGGGAAATTGTGGTGCCTTCACGTTCCTAAAAACTCACTAAGCTGCCCTATCTGTAAGAGTGCACAGAGCAGATATGACACATTAAGCAATACAGAAGTCTATCAACACGCTTGGCTTATTCTGGAGGCAAACAAAATAAAGGCAGCAAGCAGAGGGCCGACCGTAACAGTGCCTGAAAGATCAGTATGGGAGGTACTGACAGAGTGACTGGTGCATGTCACTGAGTAACTCAATCAGCTTGCTCACTGGTCTCATCTCCAGGTTAATGAGGCTCTCATAAACAACACTACGCCTACATCTCTTTAACAAAGAGCAAAAAAGGTGTAGCCTACATTATGAATTTAACTGTGTTTATATGGGTACAGGTTTAACTGACCAGCTTAACAAAACACTGTTGTATTATACAATATTATCATATTATAAAGTATAAAAGATTTCATTCTCCTATGCAGCAGGTTCTTCTCAAGAAGAACCCAGCAATGTTTCCAAAAACACAATGAGACCTTTGACCAAGCCCTTATATCTTGTGCAATCAATAAAATATAAAATTATCATATCCACATATACAGAAAAAAATTTGCATGGGCCATTTGTATAAAGCCACTCTCAGGAATACATTGTCAATAGTTCCAACAGTTGCACTGTACTCAGTATAACCACTGAGTGTGACCTAGTGTTTTGAATACCATAGCCGTTCATGAAAACAGAGTCTTCAGCAGGACAGAAAGTAAAAGATTACATAAATATGATCTCTGAAGCAGAGGTATCTATGTCAATTGCCTAACTCCAAAAGAGGGACAACAAATGTTTTAACAAAAAACTGTTGAAAAATTATGAAATGTTTTTGTGGGGTACATGGTGGATTCTACTGAACAGTTGCAAAGCTCTGACTTGTTGAGACAGAGGTGTCTGGGAGTTTCACTGTTCCTTGCAACATGTAATGAAGGCTTTCTATCTTTTCTTCACCACAGAAGAGTTCTTGGTCTTTTCTTTCTTTCTCAACATTTTAATTAACTTTGATTATTCATGTTAAACCACCTTGTCTATTCCACAGATGAGTAAGTGTTGAAATACTCTGGCAATAATGTTTTTTTTTCTAAAACATAAAAATAATGACTAAGAGGTCACTGGCACCTATTTGTCCTGCCTTACAGGAGAAGTGCACTTTCACTCTTTTGCCTCCAAACTAATGTCATAGATCACATAATGACCTTTCATGTGAGATCCAAATTCATTATCACACATAAGGTCAAAGGCCCCTCTGGTCCTCAGCCCCTGATGACCCTTTATACAACAAGGAAATATTTAAATAGAAACAATGTAAACTGAGTACAGTTAGAGGCCTTGTGCCCTAATGCTAATATTTTTTCCATGAGTCACCTTCCTGTGATATTAAATTCAGCATTGCAATATTTACAAGACTGAAGAATTAATAAACTGCTAAACGCTGGGAAGGATAATAGGACGATGACAAGTAATTCAAGAAAGAACAAAGACAAGTTTTAACACCACAGAAAGAGAGCTAAAACTCATGGATGTAAGGTATATTGTTACAAATGTTAAAACTGCTATTTTAGGTACAAATAAACATTGGGATCGCACCCAACACCCATATATCATTGACAGTGATCCTACATTAAATATTCATCCTTAAGTAAAGTTACTGGCGTGAAATATCATTTGACCAGGAAGACTCAAAGCATCGGGAAGGTGACAGAAGTTGACTGACCCGAATGGCAAGGCAATTTGATGTCATCATTATTTAGTCTTATGACCGAAATGTATCGAGGTTGAAGCTCTCGTTAAATTCCATTTCAGAGCAGCTGTGTTTTAAGTAGCGAATGGGCTAACACTATCTTACCATACTTTCAATAACATACAATTAGTTGAAGTCCAGCGATCAGTTGCGCTGGGATCAATACTACACATGATTTGTATTATTAAATTCATCTCAGGCCAAGTTCGCAACAGACAAATTATGTCATACTTGCTGTACCTGTAATAAGTCATTTTGTAGTAACGTTGGCTAGATTAAGTAACAGTCGCTAAACCAAACATGCCTAGCTACCCAGTCAGCCAAACACTTACACAAGTACAGATATAATATCGATATATACTATAGCACATTGTACATATTTGTACAAGTATAGTATAGCTAACGGGTTACGACATCTAAATTACTTCCTGTCAACATCTTCATTATATATTCTCAAATAAAGCGACGCTATCATTCACATGAGCTATTTTGCATATGCCGATAATTAAATTGGGACAGTACGTCTTCTTTAACAGACACCGGCTAAAACCTTGCTGGCTAATTTAGCTATGCCAATAACACTTATTATTAATAGCCAGCGAACAACATATTGTAGTTAGTAGGAAAAGAAACGTTATCGATAACTAACTTGGGTTAGCTTACTATTTTTTCTGACATTTTTCAAATCGTGATCCCACATATTGACTAGCATTAGCCTCAAAGTGATTAGCTTTATTTCTTTTCCATCTTGCCCTTTATGGCTGATAAACTTATTGACAGTTAAGTTGTTTGGTGAGCGACCCAGCTACGGAAGTAGATTAAAGCCAATATTTTACCAAACTTACAGTTAGAATTACAAAATAAGACACTGTCTTGCTAGCTTGGTAGTTGGAAACTGGATTACAACTGAATCACTAATTACGACATGTCATCAAACAACAGTAACGTTAGCTGGGTAGGTAACTGGCTACATAAGCAGCTAACTAGCTAACAGCTAGCAATTCTCAGCAAAACTATAGCTAATCGATTGAAATCAATCTCACTGACGCTATTTAGTGTTAGCTAGAATGGCTGACTTATCATTTTATTCATGCTATCTCAATCTGTACTTGTTAATAATCTAAATATCGCATTGTATAAGCACTATTGTAGCTAGCTTTATTTGTGGTGAAAATGTACAGCTATGTAGCTTAGTGGCTTGGCATTTTGAAGGCAGCTAACAGTAAGCTATCGCTAGCTAGCTAGCTAGTCAGATACAGGCCAAAACAGAGTACGACAGCTAGCCAGCTAGCTAGCTAGCTAAGAAAACATTTCCCTTGAAGATAGCAATTTCGCCAACCAGCTATCTACAGTGTCACCCTCCGAGAAGCAGGCGTTAGCTATCTTAGCTAGCTAACTTTCATAGCGCACGAACAACAGACACCTGATAAACTTACCAACATCCTGGTCGAAAGGATTCTGTGCGAATAATGGCATTTTGATTCCTGTCAAGCAAACCACGATATATTGCGTTGAAGTAACAAATCAAAATATTATGAATTCGCAAATATCCCTTCCTCATCCATCCAACTCACTTTCACCAGTTGCTCTTCCGTGAATATAGGCGTCTGTGAAGGTGCCAGAAATAGTTTTTGTTGTCATGGAAACAGAAATAATATGAAAGGGCTGGGCTTTTATATGTAACATTATATTTTATTACATATTTTTACAAATCAAAGTAAATTTTATTTTTTATTTGTAGCATGATTTTAGCTGGCATTGTATCGGATTCCTTTTTGGTCCTTTCATAAATTCGGACTGGTGCGAGATTGCCACCATGAGGTGGGAAGATGCAAATGTTATTAGTATCATTAATATTATTATTATCATTATTATTATTATTGTGTTTCTTATGTTTGTACAATTCGGCTGTAAACGATTATAACAATGGTAACAACATAATAGAATATATTGAATGGGAAAATACAACAATGAAGTTGAGAGTATTTAATATTGAAATTGTGCGGCAGAGAACTTACTCTTCGGATACTGAACGGTTTTTATGAAACCCACATATTCATTACACTTAGGAAATACTGCTTTAAATTTTATACGTTGACCATTTCATATCATTTCAATTGTTTTTAACCATCTACGTTCAAGGCAATCGGTTATAACATTTCATACTTGTATTCCACTAATTAGAGTCCTGTCACACTGATAGCTTGATTCAAATCGTTTTTTTTTTTTTTTTTAAACAGCTCTCAAACTCTACAAAAGTAACATTGACAACTAAGCGTAAATTAAATTTTAGCAAGATAAATTAGTTTATAGAAGTACTCTATTGCCCAGGCTGCAATAGCGACTCAAATTACTTAGAAGGTGTATAAGTAAGGTATAAGGTTTGTCACAGGTAACTGAGTTAAGTATAAGTTTGTAAACTATTTCTCACTGGATTTCGTAGAGTGAGGAACATGTACATTATTGCTATATGACAATCCATGCTATTGAGCTCATGGATTTCCACAGATGTCGCTGTTCGCCAAATACACGCTGCTTGGAGGCTCGTCAAGGCCTTGCGCCTCTATTTCCTGAATCGATAAGGCAAACGAGTTGGTGGAGACGACAAGAGCGAGCTCAGTCATGGCAGCACCTGCTATGGGGACATCGAGAACTGCTCACAATGACGTTAGGCGAAAAAAAGGACCGGGAGCACTCGCAACAGCTTATCTTGTCATATATAATGTGGTCATGACAGCTGGGTATGTAATTGAAATATATGGACTTAAATGTTTAGAAGTACTGTAGCCAGCTGGCGTGCATGCTCTGCTACGATGAATGGCTGTAGTGGGCACGCGTTTACTGCGAGACGCTTTATCCGTCTCAACTGACGTTAAGCCTGTTAGCCAGCTTGTTTTGTGATTTTATTTATTATTTATATATTAGCTACAGATTGCGTACAAGTTGTGCTGTAGGCCTACAATACGAAGATTTAATTTTTGTCGATTCTTTGGAACTTCTATGGTGTGGTTGGGAAAGACGTTTGTGGAGAACTGGTGCATTGTAGCTGCTCACAGGGCAAAATGCAACTGTTGTATCGCTTGTAACGAACAGTCCCTGTAAATCTGTCCAATTTATTCATCGCTGATCGATTATGGTCATTGCTGGCAGTGTATTAATGGCCGAGGCATGCGATGTCGTTGTAAGAATAGGCATTGTTTTATCTATTAACTCAATTGTGGGCTTATTTCGTACATCTGTTGGTATCGTACGGTATTTTCATCTTTTTGGTTGGCTCCATGAAGCATGCACACTTCCACACATTTCCCGATTTCCGTTCTTGCTGTTAACTATGAATGTCTAAACGCGTGGTTATTTGGTAAAGCCGTACACTACTATGGCTTTAGCTTTAATTACGCATATAGTTAAGTGTTTATCGATCAAACGCCGGCCGCATTTCTTTTTTTTTTTTTTAATTAACCCATATTTAAAGTATGTAGCGACACAGTACATTACAGATCATCAATCAGCCTTGTAACATTGCACTCGAGCATTCTGTGACAGCTCGCTCTGTGCCAGACCAAAAGGTAATCAAGCTGGGCTGTCTGGACCTTAGCCTCTCAGAAGTGAAGGGGCGGATTAGGTATTTTGATTGACTGAGGAAGTCTTTTTCAGTTGCTTTCACAACAATGGCATGTATATTTAAAGTTTAAATTTAAAAGGCAGGGTTAAAAACAGACAGGGTTACCAAGTGCATATGATGTTCTCTATTATTTCTTACTGTGGTCTTAATGTGTATGTCAAATAAATGCATGGAAAAATAATTGTTTTGGAGTTGGAATTTGTTATGACAACGTTGTACTATCTACATCTTTTAAGGCAATTTTGTGAGGCTGTACATTCCTTGCATGAATAGACCTAATGGCATCTCTGTGTCTGTTTGAGAGAATTGGGTAACCCTTTAAATTCAGTTATTATTATCTAGTGATTAAGAGGGATCCCTTGGCAACCATAACACTTCAACTGGATGGAGAACAGCCTAATAGAAAAAACTGTAAAAGTGAAATTAACCCTCTCATTCCACCAATTGTAAATGGAGCATGTCTAAGAATAACAGGTTGGTCAGGGTCAGCCCTCCTGGAAATTCAGGAATTGTGTCTTAGGTTTTTCTTGTTTGACATCTTCCTTGCACCTGATGTTCAAAAAACAACAGCATATTCATGCAAGTCCTGCCGTTTCTAGTAGTTCAGCCATTTCTGGCTCAGTCAGCCGCAGTCCTGGTATGAGACACCCCCGGAATGTGAGAGGGCTCCGTTTTTCTGTGTTGGATGAAACTGCTGACTAACACCACTACACCACCCAGGACTCTTACATAAATTTCAGATTTACCAGCAGTGTCAAAGTAGTGTGCTTATAAATTAATATTTGTTTTATATGGACAGTTGTTGTTGCAACTACTGAAATGCATAAGGAGCTCAGTCGCCCACTCTACAAACCCTTTTGGAAAATGTAATGCGTTTGTGACACCCCTTGAAATAAAATCATAACATAGCTATTTATGCTCTCATGATATAGTCTAAGTAGACCTGACTTTTAAAAATGACTCAGTTCGAAAAAGGTTTTAATGACATTAAAGGAAAAAAGTGCAGATGCTGGTTGAAAGGGAAGATGGTGAGTGGTAATTCTGCTTATTTCTGAACCTGTTGTCTTCATGGTTATTTATTATTATTTTATTTTCCACATTCACCAATTCAGGTGGCTGGTTATTGCTGTGGGGCTGGTACGGGCATATCTTGCAAAAGGCAGCTACCATGGCCTGTACTACTCCATAGAGAAGCCTCTGAAGTTCTTCCAAACTGGAGCGCTCCTGGAGGTGGGTAAGCCACTGTGGCTGAACTTTGGGACTGTCAGTCCTCTGACAGGCCCCTGAAAGAGATAGGCACGTTTCATATCTGAACAACTCTCAGGGCCTTGGTTTACGTAATACACTCGCACCACCCTTTGGCCTGAATGTGTGACACAATGTGTGGATTTTAAATAGAAACCACACCAAGACATATCAGTCCATGTCACTGGGAAGATAGCTGAAGGTATTATTCATGGAAAACTTGTTGGATATAACAATTGAATCTGTTGTGTGCCAAGTTTGTCAACCAAACACTTTCATGTGGTCTTATTTTCAAATATTGACATTTTCCAGAATATTAACATGCATGTTTTGATTTTAAATTTGCACAAAGAAGGATAATTATAAGCAAAATACTGATATATCAGAGAATGGCTCCATAGCCCAGTGTATATATACAATGTCACATTGATGTTCAGCAGCTACACAGAATCACAGAAATAGATAAGTGTTACTGATCTGTTCTTTCACTATCCTGACACCATATATAAATCCCTTTCCATTTTGTTAGCTTCTATTGGACATTATGAAATGGCCCCACGGGTTTGTGCATTCAGTTTTACAACCACAAGTCATTGGTTGCTGATATTAATAATTAAAAAGTAATGTGCCATCAAAATTTGTAATTGATGGGAAAAGTTGCAGCAGAAAAAAATCCCAGAAAGTCATTCATTTATTGCCAAAGTGTCTTTGAAAGATCATGCAAAATGTAAACCTGTACTGAGTGAGAACCTTGATTAGGCTGACAATCATGTTTACTATTTTTCTCAAGATATTGATTCAATGTTTTAAAAAAGAAATATTCTTCATATCTTTTTTTTTCCCCTCCCTCTCTAGATATTACACTGCGCTGTTGGTAAGTTCTCCCTCATTCTACCAGTGCGCATGCAGATGTATTTTAAGTGTGAGATTTCAGATGTTAAGAGTGTAGTGTAAGGGTACCTGCTTGAAAAATACGGAGTGTAAAGCTTTCGTGAAAGTGTGGCTGTTATGCCAGAGACTGAGTATTGCAAAATCATGCGAAAGTTAAAGAAGCTGTGAAAAACTGAGCATTAGCTGTGCTGTTTCTGGCCCAAAGTTCATGCCACGTTATCATCAAATTACAGCTGAAACTGACTTGTCTTTTACAAACCATTCTAAGCAAACAGCCTCAGAGTTGTGGGCACTCTGGTAGGTGCTGCCACCTCATGGCAAAGCTGAGCCTGATCAATCAGATTTACATATGACAGTACTGTCCCAAGTCTGCAGCCACCAGTAAAGAGAGCGTAGTCCCGTTAATGATGGAACCCACTAATTACCACATGTTAAATGGATCAGGTGGATTTTCTTATCATAGTGTGGATCATCATATCGTAGCATGCACTATGGTATATTACAACTGATTAAAACTCCAGCAGCACTGCAGTTTGAGGCAAAACTAGGAGCTGAAACCATCTGTTGGTGGATTCCACTCTGCACAGTCACCTGCTTTTCTAAGACCTGGAATGGTTAAAATTGCTATACATTGGAAGCGTTCTTTTACTCTCTATATGCACAATTATATGTGACATCTCAACATAATAAATCTACATTATTTCCACAACAGGTATTGTACCATCATCAGTGGTCCTGACAGGATTCCAGGTGATGTCTCGCGTGTTCTCACCTGGGCTGTGACACACAGTGTGAGAGAGGTATGCCTACTACCAACAATTGTATACCTGTATATGGTTTTCTGTGTATTTTAATGTAAATAAAATGCTATCTTTTTTCCCTCCTGAATTGATCTATCTAATCTGCCCCAGTGCAAATGACTTCCCTCCATCCCAGCAGACATAGGAAGAAGCAGTCAGGCATGTGACTCCTCTGTTTCACATGCTGACTAGCTTTCACTGTTTTTCACAAACCACTTGCTTCCAATGATGTCATAGGACAGCAGAGTCAACATGTGTTTACTTCAAGAACGTACAGGTGCCTGGCCAGCCAGTGGAGATCCCTAGAGAGCAATAAGACCGATGAGTTTTACACAGTTACCTACTATTTTATCCTGGCAAGGCTGAGCCAATTTTTGCCATGCCAGTGTGAATCTCTGGCTGTAGTTGGTAGCAGCTGTGATTCAAACTCCCAGCTTTTGGGAGGTTTTACACAGCTACACCTCAAACATGTAGCCTTACTCAATGTGCCACCTGAAGGCCTCCCCAAAACCGCCATCTTTGATTTAATTCAACTACACACCAAAGCAGATTGTGAAATCACCAGTGGAGGAGGAGTCACATTTCTACTTTTACATCATACGTTTGTATTTTTTGATCCAGAATGTTTAGTAATGGCCATTGGCCCTAATTTTTTTCATTTGCTCAGTAAATGATGTCAGACCAATACTGTGCTGAACACAGCTGGTATAGATGGTGGTAGCTTTGATAATACAAAGTTGTAACATACTGTTTGGTGGAAAATGTCCTCAAAAAGCGGATGGTCTGAGGTCTTGTTCCATTGTCCAGAATGGGACACCTATGCAGAGACACTGAGTCTTGTAAGTTTTTTTTGTCATTTTATTTATTAACTGATGCATTTGAAACAGATAGACTGATTAACATTGCCATGAGTTTGTCCTAACTGTATGCCAAAACTGTATATAGTCTTATCTCTGTCCAACTTTTGTAGTGATTCTAGGAGCTGGCCCACAATGCCTTGAGCAGATTAGTGACATTAGCTGTGATCATGTGAGGAACTGCTATTTTCTCTGTTACTAAATGGTCTTTTGGAATGATGAGTGATGCCCCCTCTGGAATGCGTTCGATGGGCAAATGTTGGTCTGTTTTGCAATGGTGTTGATGGGACTAGCCATCAGTTTAACCCTCCTGCACCGAGGGTGCACAGCTGCTGTAGGTTTCCCTTTCAAACTCATCCCTGGTGCTTGTGTTTTGTGATGCTGAATGATGGGTACAGGGAACTGCATGGACATGAACTAATATGAAAACATTTTGTGATGTAAAAGTTCAGTCATATATTGGTCTCCCCCACCCCCACTCTTACATCTTTTAGGTTCAAAATGAAGACAGCGTCCTTCTGTTTGTGGTTGCCTGGACCATAACTGAGATCATCCGCTATTCCTTCTACACCTTCAGTCTGCTAAACCACCTCCCATACCTCATCAAATGGGCGAGGTAAGACTAACCAGTACATTAACAGGCAGTGTCTAAATCTTTCTGTGTATATTTTTTTAAAGTTGTCCCAGTCAGAGCTAGGCCATACATCTTATTGAAAGCCTTTCACCATTTAGACACAGGTAAAATTCCTGATTACTAATCATTTAAAAAAACATACATTTTCACCAAGAATTCTTTCATGTGTTCAACATATTTTTTATAAAAATGTTCATTGTTGTATTAATTTGTCATCGTTTCATTATAAATTCTCAGAAATTGTTCTGACATTTTGCTGGAATGTAAAGAGTTCAAATCTGTTCCAAATAAGTGCTTGACCCAGGTCTGGTCTTAGTGCTTCCTGACCCAGGTTTGGTCTTAGTACTTCCCCTGTTCTTAGTATGTTTGGAATGTCATCAAACAACGGATGTTCCTGAGGTCAGGGTTTGAAAGACATTCACTTTTTGAAAAATAATGAATGTCTCCTTTATCACTAATGTATTTGTTTGTTCAGAGGTCAGGGTGAGTTCATTTATGTTTCCTCAGAACCAAATGCAGGACTGTGTCATTTTACTTAACACTCATGGTAAATGCGCAAATAGGTGTGCTATTTCAGACATTTTCTACTTCTTACATAAAAATTGCAATGCATTTAATGTCAATATATTTGGCATTTCATGGAATGCCATGAAATGAACCTGGAGCACATGATAAAACCGTTTGTAACTGGCCTATCCCAATTGAGTGATTGAGAGTCATTTTGACTGTAATATCGACAGTGATTGAAAAGACTTTGACTCCTTACAAGTATGTATTTACAATTTGCTTACATTTGCAAATACATGCAATACATTTGCTTTGCCATAAAAAATAATCCATGCAATCCTCCTCCAGATTCAAATGGTTAAATAAAGTTTTAATTCTTAACTCCCAACAGGCCTCTTAATTATTTTGGCAGAAGCTTTAAAAAAGTTTGTAATGGAAAAAATTGTGTCAAAGCAACAGACATTTATAACCCTTATCTCTATAATGTGCTTTTTTCCCCTTTTTGACAAGTGAAGCAACAGGAGCTGTAATTGAGTGAGCTCCTGGGGGACTTGTTTTTCTGCTCTGTGTGCTTTTTATTGTTGCCAGGTAGCAAATTATGAATCATCCTCCAATTTCATGAATCTTCAGCAGGGTCATTTTCTTCCTCTTCCTTTCACTTAGCTTTTTTATAGATCGCCATCTTTGTGTCAACTGTAATGCAGATATATTAAATTTAATTATGTACAAATTAGGATCATTCTAATTGAAAGCACATTTTACACAATTACAGCTGGAAGACATCAATGTGTATTGCTATGGCAAATTCTTTATACATTTTTTGCAAATTAATGTATATGGGACTTATTTCAATTCTCAATCATTAATAATAGTTTTTGGATGTGTTAAACTATCTGCCTTTTCACCCCAGATGTTTGTGTATATTAAAATGAGAACCTCTCTAATCTACAAGAGCCTTTGGCCAGCATGGTCATTTCTTTTCAATGCGCACCTCAAATGACACACTACAGAAATAACACGGCTCCCTGAGCCATAAAGTTGCATACCTATTTTTAAACATCCATTCTAAAATGTGTTTTATCTGAACGTATGTGAAAATGACTGCAATAATATGTAGTATACTTTTTTTTTTCTATATTCCTGTTAAAATACAATATTGTGAATTGTTTTTTTTTTTTTTTTTGCTGTGCATTTATGCCATTTTGAATACAGGTAATGCATTCTCGTACAATGAGTGATGTTGATCATACAATAATTAGGTGCAGTATAGTAATATTGGAGACAAGCAGAAGAGATGGCTTTGATTGAATGCCAACCTTCTTCTATCATTTGCTCATTCTGCAGGTATACCCTCTTCATCGTGCTGTACCCCATGGGTGTGACTGGAGAACTGCTTACAATTTACGCCGCCCTGCCCTACGTACAGAAGACAGGCCTCTACTCTGTCACCCTACCCAACAAATACAACTTCTCCTTTGACTACCATACCTTCCTCATCCTCACTATGGTCTCCTACATCCCCCGTAAGCCCAGCCGCATACCAGTTACTGTTCTGCTTCTATTTAGAAAAGCCAGTGTAAATATATATTTGAGGTGCTGTTTCATACTGTTGCAGTCCATCCCCTTTTGTTCACTCTTTTCATAATTAAAAATATCCTCAGTCAAAGTTGGAAACCATGAAGGCTTAAAGCTCCTGTTGGTGTCTCATTTTTTTGTTCAAAATCTAGTTGACCCTTTGAAATGAAACGCATTGACATTTTCATTACTATATGAGAATTTGACCGTTATGATTTTGTTCTCACAATCTCTCTAATGAAGGGTAGTGTCTTTTTAATTCTCACCTCAGTAACCATCACATAAAATACATGACGTTGTTAGTGCAGTACAGGTTCTGTGATTCCATTGGCAACAATGCATTGAACAGAGATTTATTTCATTTTTGGAAAGGGGGGGGGGCGAGGTGATTAGTATTAGAAGTATTAGATGATTTAATGGATAGCATTGAAAATGTGTCATTGTTACTGATGTTATGTTTGGACTTGTGTCCCCAGTCTTTCCCCAGCTATACTTCCATATGTTGCGGCAGAGAAAGAAAGTTCTGGGACACGTAGAGGACTACAGCAAAGTGGAATGAAGGCTCTGGATCTTGCAATACAAAGTAGACTATTGTGGGAAGATGCATAACCCTCTAAACCTTTGTGTGACAAATTAAAAATTCTGCTCGTCAAAAAGAACCCATCTTTTCTTAAACCGGAAAATTGCACCGGGATGATCAATAACAGTGCTAGTTTGTGAATGAACTTTAAAGTGTTTGGGCTGTAACCCTTGGTAACAATGTAAACATAAGAGTATATAAACTGCTTTTTCAGTAAGCGAATGCAGTTACCATGCTATGAAAATGCTTAGTATGTGAAAAATGATTATCTATGAAACAGGAAGAGTTGCACCCAAAGGTAATTGACTGTTGATTATCACTGAATTAATGTGACTCACAAAATCCTTAAGGGTAAGAGACCAAAATTAAATTCCTTTATACCGCATACTCTGTTTAAACAATTCAAAATCATTGTGAAGAAATGGTAATCTAAGAAGTGTACTCCGCAAGAGCTGTGACACTGAGCCTTTGCATCTTCTCCCATTCTCTCACCAAAAGAAATCCTGAAGTTATGTCCCTGCTCTTTTAAACAGTCATCTTGCATTTTTAATTTTGATACAGTATGTTTAATATTTTTATACCATAATGACTTCCTCTATAATTTCAGGCGCCCCAGGTGAAAACCTCAATTTTCAGATTAATGATATCTTCCTCATCATATTCCAAATTTACTGTCATAATTGCCACAAGCAACCTTCTTATTGGTGTTTTGAGTGTAGTTTCCTGGTTCTGATTTTTTATAGTTAAATTTGGAACGTCAACAGTGACGCATTTACTGATTGGAAAATGTACCTTAGTTTAGTATCATTTTATCGTTGTTGGTTGATTACATGTCATTGTTTTGATTGAAATAGCAGACCATGAACAAGCCTAGAAAGTAGCAATGCAGTTAAAAGGATCTGTACATTTACCATAAGCACTGACTAGCATTTTGTGTGTGTTTTTTTTTCTGAGGAACTAATTTATTGAATTTATAAAAGATTTAACTATTAATGCTTCTTATATGGCCACAGTTTCTGTGACAGAAATGCTGGGATTAAGTATGTGCACTGCGTCTGAGTAGGGTGTGCAGCAACAGAAAGACCATACAGAACTCCAAGATGAATTGGATTAAGCGGCTCCAGTCATGCATCTCCAATGAACAAAATTTAATAACACACGGTGAAAGCTGGAAGTCAGGAGTTAGGAATGTGCATGAATGGTTTTGTGGCCTGTCCTCAGCTCCTGCTGGCGGACACCGAGGGACCAGCCATGTGGCCAGTCAAATGCTTTGCGCTGGGCATTGTATATAATGCTCCATGTCCAGATGATTCCTTTGACGTTCTGTGCACATACTTTTTGTGCAGGCAATTAAGTTGTACATGTAATGTTTAATTTCCTGCCATTTCCTAGGAAGGTATTAGCCTGGCTGCAGTGTGACAGTATCTGAGAAGAAAAAAAGAATTGCAAGATTTTTTTTTTTTTTTTGCTTAAGTCAGTGGGTTGTGTTTTGCATGGTGTATGCACTAATTTCTGTTTCAAAATGGGGATTATTTTGTTTTAAGGTAATTGTTAACAAGTAATACTGTAGCATTCATAACTATAGCATCTATTCCAACGATAATGCTGCAGATCTTTCATAATGGTCTTTTAACCTCAGTGATCATTGTGGAGGATTTGTAATGCAATCCTTTGCATTTTTCTTGAGCCATGCTGAACAATATCATGTGTCTCGGTGCACAGTAGAGTGATGTACTGTCAATTAATGTAGTAATTCATATTTGTCATTTGCATATTCCAGTTTTTTAAATAATATTCCCATGTTATTACCTTGTCATTATTTTGGTTGTGCAGCAGTGAACAAATTGAGTCCAGCTTCACAACATTGTCCCGTAATTTGAGCGATCATATCAGCATTTGTTCAACACTGGCACATCGGTTATTGAAACGGTATGTAATTTCCTAATAATAAAGTTCTTCTTGAAATGTGTTGGTCGAGAGCAAATGCAGTGCAGGTAGAATGAATCTGGGTCCAACTCAGGCTTTTGCCCATTGTTTCTATGGTAGTTCTCCCAGGAAGGCTGTGCTTTGTTTCTCATAGAGTTCTCTTTACTCTTAAGTTTAACACAGAGCTCCTGCTCATGTTGGATCTGATTGGCCCCATTACCCCATTGTAGGCCATCTCAAAACGACTTGCCAAAACCAGGCCAAGTGGCAACTCTCAATGTAAGCACATCATTCACTGCCTCCTTATGGCATTTCAGCTGTGGGTATCAGAGGAAACAATGTTGTGTACGTTTTTCAGCATGGATGTGGGTTGCAATGAGTATTGGAATGTGTTGGGGGTTGGGGGTGGTGGTTGCAGGGAGCGCAACTCAGTGTAACTTTGCATGCAAACTAAAATAACCCTACTGCTGTATCTCCATGGACTGCCTCTTCCTGGAAGAAGAAAAAAAAAATAAAGCACGCTATGTTTCGCAGATACTGTTGAGCAATGTTGGGCTTTTTGATACTAAAATTTTGCATGGGACCATTTCCTTCAGAGGACAAGACCAGTCTTTGTATAATATAGCAAGTAATAAATTGATATATATTTACAATAAACTGAATATGGGAAGTAGGTTGGTTGATTGTATTTTTTCATGTTGGAGGTTGTCAATGCATGAGTCAAAATACAAGATAAGTTTGTTCTTTGTGAATTATAAATTAGGGCACAATGACTACTGTGTGGTGCAACTGATTGTGCAAAAAGAAGTGACAACAACAAAAGCAATATAAACTTGTTCTTTTATGCCCCATCCTGAATTTTGAAACAATGGATATGACTGGACATTCAAAATTGAGAGGAAAAAGAAAAATATTATATTAATTAACCAATACTTAAATATTCATTCAAAAATGGTTTTCATAAAAGCATCACAATATAACCTCATACCCTGTATCATGCCAGCCCAGTGTCAATTACCACTTTACAGGAGAAATACTTTAAGCAGAATGTGTATTTATTTGAAATACAATGCTGATAAATTGCATATTATTCAGTATTTCCATGTTTAAAATGCAAATAATGTAGGAAAGTAGGTAACTTAATGCATTTCCTAAGTGAATTCCTTTAAGTCTTCAGGTACAATGTATATCAACAGCTTTGAAGCTTATTTCAAATTTAAAGCCAAAACAAGTTGCCAATATTTTCTTGTACATACATTTTTGCTGAGTCTAAAGTTTTACTGTTTGAAGTGTAACATGTACTTGCAAAGGCTTGTATATGGTTTTATAGGAGGATACAATATGGAGCATTTTCATTAAGCTTCAAACACCTATCTGATACAAACACTCTGTATCTGAGAATCCTGTACCTCAAATACATTTTAATGGTTTTCAAAATGCTAATTAGATGTTTGGAAACAAAATCACTTTATAGCTAATCATGCACCATTAACACCAAAATCCTTGACATACACAATTTCAAAATAATTCTTGTAATTCATATTACTCCTATGTACAGACCATTGGCCAGATATGGTGCACTGCTTGTAAACAGATCATAAAGATACTTAACTTATTTGACTTAAATAACCAGTGCCTTAATTACTTTGCCTTAATTACTTATTTAATTTAGTTTATGTAGGTCTTCAGCTTTTATACAATATAGAGGTTAGAGTTTGGCTGTCGTGAAATTATGTACAGTTAAAAATGAAGCACAATGCGTTTGGCATGGACAGTGGCCTAAATGCCATTTTCCTTATATGCTGTTTTTCCTTATTGTCTGATTTGTTTACATTGAAAATGAAATGCTGTACCGTCTTATCATCTCAATGGAGTTGATGTTGGAAAAAAACACATGGATCAGGCATTAAAAATAGTAAATGTATGCGATTTATCATGGCCAATTTTTTAATGACTCACACTGTTCCTGAACAATTCCCATTAACACTCACATGATGGCAGCAGCACTCTTTGCCACACTTGCTTGCTGGGCTCCCTTGAGTTGTCACACCTGCCCTGTTCATCTCCTGAGAAAGAAAAAAAGAAATTTGTTCCATTATCATGTGATCATGTGAGGAGCATTTCATATTTTCTTATCATATCCACTTACCCAAACACAAAATGCTTACAGTGCAATAGTCAAGCACATTCCATAAATTATTTTTATGGCTTCCCTGCGCTATTCAGTTGAAGCAACTTTCCTCAAGGCGAGAAGGGCCTTGTCCCACCTGATATTCAAACTTACAACATGCAACGATAGCTCTGCATGTTCAAATTGTCAGATTTGTGAACCAGCGCTTTGTAACAGGAATTAAACTTTAAGTGGTTTTGGTCTAAATGAATCAACATAAAACCTTAATTACAGAATGGCTATATCACCTTTTTCATATATTTTGTTAAAACTACAATAACACTTTAACCTGAATCAATCATTGTATCGTGTGTAAAGAGCACAAAGGCTTATTAGCTGTAACAAGGCATTGATTGGCAGATAACTATAGTTCCACCCATTTTTGGTGTTAGATAACATAGTCCCATAGCCATAAACCCTTCTGCTGTAAATATAAATTTGATGATCTACTGCATTAAAATATGACAATATATATATACATACATATATAAAAAAGAGAAAATAAAGTTTGGGTTCTGGTATATATTTGTTCTTTCCACTCCTTATTTGGTTGCATAGTAACAATTCACCAACGTTGAATGCACAAAGACAGTGTGTTTTTAAACACTGCATAATGTCTGATTCCTTAGCTTGTGATGATACCATGCCCTGTGGTATAAGCCATGTTGTACATTTTGAAAGAGGCCATTTTCCTCAACTTAGATGAAATTTTTTTTTTTTTTTGCATTTGATTGCGTTAGACCCCTTTGATGTCTGCCTCCTGACAGACATTTTCAGGCTGCGTATGTGTTACACAACTCAGACACTGCAAGATGCACAACATGAATGGCCTCTTATGTAGACTTCACAGAAGTTTCAGGGCACAGAAGGTCACAAGAAAAACAGTCTTCATTTTACCTCATCCACATTAGGTCTGATTTCATTATGTATCATGTTGTATAATTTCAAAAGGGGATAGCCATGTTATTAAATAACAAGCCCTCAGAACTCCCTGCAAAAATGTTAACTGTTGTGATAATTGTTTGCAAACTGCCCAAAAATAGGGGAGCAGAAGCTGAACTGAATATTCCACTCTGGATTGTTAACAGACAAACAAGAGGGAAAAGTTATCAATTTAAGTGAAAATATATTACACTGAGGAAATGACAACGAAATCTAATGGACTGAAATTCAGGTCGTTCAGGACTTCCAGACATGCACTCTATTTACTTTCACCCAAGTCACCCCTTGGGATGGGTGTTCCATATAAACATTGAATGATGCAAGTTGGAGTTACACTGCTTGATGTTATTCTGAAATATTAGGTATGCTTTACTTCAACATACTGTGAAAACAGATGACATAAGATCACATGATCATATGTACAGATTTACAAAGTAAATTGAACGTGACATGTTCTCTGTAAATTATATTGTGGAACAAGGTAGTTTTAGCTAAGTAAAACCTTCAAGAACTAGAGCCAGAGAGCAAAGAATTAAGCAAGTTGCACACATATTATGAGACGGCTCTCAGGTAAAGTGCAGACAGGAAATGTTAAAGCATTATCTTTGTTTGCAAAATAGTGGGTGACACAAAATCAATTTCTAATGGTGCACCTGGCAGCCATACTCTGTAGCCTTTTCTTTAGATGTCACATAGGGCTGGCATGGCTTGGTTATTACTGTAGTTTGATGGGTGGTCCCTAATGGAGAATGCAGTACTGGCCAGAGTTTATGTTAATTGACCAGTAGGGGGCACTCCTCCCTTTGCACCAAATATGAATATGAATCAAATGGCTTTGCTCCAAGAGATAGATAGTACAAGGTAGAAGGTAATACCTGTGGTAACCTAGGGGACCCAAATCCTCAGTGAATGCTTTAACAATGTTTTTTTCGGTTGGTACACCTGATCTCCACCTGAATAAGCTGTATAATCCAGTAAGTAACTTCCCATGTGTCATAAGATCATTAAAGTAATTACAAATGCGTTAAAGTATGCAAATGGAAATCAGGATTGGACGAGGATATATTGGAGCAGAAATGCTGGTAAAACTCAATAATTTACATGTTTTGCCAACAACACTTGACAAGATGAAATAGTTCACACATTATAAACCAACTGGTTAGTCAAGCTCCAAGTCTGCTTCTCAAAAACAATTAGTCTGCACATCTTCATTGTCTTCAGTTTTCCCAATATACTGTTTCATTCATGCCTACAGTAATTAGAAATTTAGGCGAATTTATTCATTAATATTATGCCACTCGTAGAGGACCCTGTCAAAATCATTAAAAGGGGATGGACAAATCCTGTCGTGAAGGTTGGAGCCTAATATACGCTTTTATTCATTTAACAACAGATATAGGACTGGAATACCATGGGATCTGACTGCCACTACCTGTAATGACTTCAGTTTAACGACTCATAAGAAGAGGACCGAAACCAGTACTTCCACCCATTTTCGGAGCTCTGTCCTAGGCAATCCAGGAACAGGAAGAGTTGCGTACACTTAATGCACGCGTTCCCAAAACACAAGAATTCTTCTTTGGCCCTCAAACGTCATCCCCACAGCTCATTGATGTTAGTTTTATCTGCTCATCCTGATAATTTAATGCTACTCCAAACCCATTTCCTTGATGCGACAGTTACACGGACTACCTGTATCTGCATTACAAGGCTGTAGATTACTGAGGCAATTCAGAACTGTCCTCGTGGTTTGTAGGACTTCAGGGGTTAAATTTCTTTCAAACGCCGCTCTCAGAATCCAGCTGTGAACACAGACCCGCCCATTTTCCTAAATGAGCCGTAGCATAAGGACCATGCTACACTGTGACACTCACGATGGCCAATGAAACCACGAAAGCCAAAGCTACCTCACAAACAGTCCAATGGAAATAGACTGAAGGCGGACCTTGAAAATCAAACTTGGTTGAATGGCAGTACAAAGACCACCAACACCAAAACGGGTGATGCGTAATCGATACAGTGCACATACTGGTTTACAGCGCCACAGGGATTCCGTGCTGCAAGCAGAGGGCTACAGTGCCCCATCTCTTTAAACATTAGTGAGGTTCTAATGAATTCGTCATCATCGCTGGGTAAAAATCAAGCGTTAATGTGCTGCGCTGATACGGGTGATTCATGCTGCATGGTCTGACATGGTTGAAAATCTCGACTGCTTGAAAAGATACGGGTGGGCAGCTGTAGCGTTGTGACAGCTCGTTGATCCCCAGCGGTGATGTTCTGACGATGCAGCCTCATTGAAGAAAATCCATTTTTTGTTTGTTTTTGGTCGCGTTTAGAGCCGAGTTACCCTGCTCGGGTCAATGCTCACGCGTGTGGGTCGTGATGGTTTCGGAGATGTGAGGAAACTATGTAACCACCTACAAGGCTCAAAGAAGACGCACAGGTGCAAGAAGCTCTGGACTGAGGAAGAGGCTCGGTGCAACGCGCGCCATCGATTCATTCCACTCTTCATCCAATTTTACCTGCCTTGACTCAACAATATTCTCCACAAAGCATGAGGAAGCATTCGGAGCAAAATGACAGACTTGATGTTAATATGCCATTCATGTGGACTGAACTTGCAAATATTAAAAAGGACCAAGTATTTTCTCCATTCACGAAATATAATATCATAAACGAATCCTTATTTTAAAAATGGCCTCATGTTTTACTAATAATAGTTTATGTTACTGTGACACTTATTTAGAATCAGTCATTAATGAATTTGGTTTGTTGCAGTGATGCTTTTGGGGGCCTTTGGAATGTATACCCGGTGATTACTTTTTGCGGATTGGTTATTTTAAAAGTAATCTTACTAGCAATGGTTGTATGTCACCAACGCTTGCTATACAGAATATCCAGTAGAAAGGACCTACGGTTTACACTGGATTGTAACCGCACAGAAACCTTTGTAAACGGAACGAGCCGACCATTCCCCAGTCGAATTGAATAGTTTTAGAAGACCATGAGTTGTAAACAAAACATGCAGGAAATTCTCGTTTTTTGTGATATGTGGCTTGTTAAGTTTTTCAGAAATACATTTACTGAAACGTAAAACAAAAGAAAGCAGAGTTTGGTAGATTCTTATTGTAAAACGGCAACAACTGAGATTATATTTAGCTGGAATTTGCACTGGGATTATGCATTGCACTTTTCCGGCATTTTTTGAAGCTGCCAAAAACAGGATTAAAAACGTAGTTGTTTTCCAGCAGCCACGTGAATACAAAAAGAATAAACCTGTAGACAAATGTATGCGTTTGGTCAAATGAAGTTTTAAGGTTGTTACTGAGCGCGGTTGAAGAAACAGCATCAATCATTTTGTTAACGCTATCAATGGTAGCTTGTCATTAAAACGCCACTCTTCTATTGTACTGCAGTTTTTCTTAGTTGATAGTCTATTTTTGTTCGTAGTTTGTTTTCTTATCAGCGAAGAGCATGTCCAGATCCAATAGCGTAAGCCCACCCGGCGTTGGTGCTCCCGGACCAAGGGGAGGGACTGAACATAGATCCGCTTGGGGCGAGTCCGAATCCGTAGCCAACGGATGCCCATACTCGGCCAGATCGTCCAGCAAAAAGCTTGGGCGTTCGAATAGCAGATGGAGGGAAGAAGAAGATTTCGAGCGACAGCCGGGAAGAGCTACGACTACTGTCAGCCGGGTCAGTTTCAGGTCCAAGTCTGCATGGCAAGACTATGGGGAGGAGAGCCGAAATAACAACAGGTCGTCCCCAAAGCACGCGGATGGGGAAGTACGACCAAAGTCTGTGGAGTTAGGTTTGGAGGATAGACGAGGGAAGCCCAAACCCGACGAAGAGCTCGTGCCAGAAGTTCACTTTTCCATGG
This sequence comes from Albula goreensis, assembly GCA_022829145.1. Classification (NCBI taxonomy): domain Eukaryota; kingdom Metazoa; phylum Chordata; class Actinopteri; order Albuliformes; family Albulidae; genus Albula; species Albula goreensis. Next base: position 17,719,832 of record CM040761.1, on the reverse strand, counting down.
TGGCGTGCTGTAGCAGCGTGATGCAGATTTTCAGGTCCAAGAAGTTCCAGTCGGAGAAATTGGAAAGATTGTACCAGCGTTACTTTTTCAGGCTCAACCAGAGCAGCCTGACGATGCTTATGGCTGTCTTGGTCCTTGTCTGCGCGGTCATGCTAGGATTCCATTGCGCGGGCGGGATTTACCACACATCCTATGTGGTTGTCTTCTCAATGGCTGTTCTGCTCATTCTTGTCCTGATGATTTTATGTAACAGGAATGGTTTCCACCAGGACCATATGTGGATTGTTTGCTATCTGGTCATCTTGCTTGTACTGGTGGTCCAAGTTATTGGGGTATTGTTCGTGGAGCCCCGAAGTGCCTCAGAGGGGATATGGTGGACCGTATTTTTTATCCATATCATCTATATTCTGCTCCCCGTCCGCATGAGAGCTGCAGTCATCACTGGAGTTATACTGTCAGCCATACATGTGGCTATCTCGTGGAAGATAAATCAACTGGACATCTATTTATGGAAGCAGGTAAGTCACTCTCATTCCTTAGGTCCTGCTTTTAGATTAGTAACTTCAAAACTGTATTTTATTTTGGTATATATTATTTTCTTAAGCAACACTTATCAAAGAAGTCCTTCAGTGAGTATTGGATTATTTGTTTTGTGTTGTTTTAACCTGGTGTTTTCAAACAGGATATGGTTTAAGAATACAAAGTAGACAATGACTAATTAAACATGAGATTTTTCTGTAAACTGTGAACAGCAAACAGGCAATACATTTAAATTTTAGCAGGCCCATATCAGGTTTTTAAAATTCATTCACACCCCATAAAGCAATATGGTATAGCCTCAGCTTCTAAGTTAAAGATGTGTATTGTGAAAATTCGCAGCTGCTAAGTTTGAATAAAGTTAATTTTTGTAGCCTTTCATGACCTTTAATGTGGAAAATAAAGACAAAAATAATGTTATTACAAATGACTGTGAAACATGAAAATAAGAGCATTTTTATGTGCTATTTAGTTCCTGTGTTGGTGAAATATGTTGTGGTCTGTTGATTATAATTTCCATTTTATTTATTATTTGTTGGTAAAAATTATTGTTATCTAAAATGCAGTGTGAGTAAAATCTAAAGCAAATTCTGTAACTTGCACACATTTTTTTTTTTAAATTCCAGAGATGAGAAAGGCTTTAAAATTCATTTATTTGAGACTGTAAATGGAAACCTCTGCCCAGAAAAAAAAAGTTCTTGTAGGTGTAGCTGGTATTCTGCTAGAGAGAAATAATATTTAGTGTTGAGTAAGGTAGTGGTGGCAGATCTGTTGACTGACATAGATGCAAGGCAGGGGGATGCTGCCGCTTGTTGCTACGGAAACAGTGTCCCATCACTTTGTCCATCACTCTCTGCTCCATTTTCTTTAAGATTTCTGAGGATGTAAATCAATTAGGAATTCCAGAAATTACTGCTTTCCAGCACAGCTGTTTCCAGCTACAAATGGAAAGTTTATTTATTTTCTTATTAAGCATTACTGATTATTTTGAGTCAAAGAAACTAAATTTGAAACACAGACCAGCTTTGTTGTTATGCAGTTGTGTCTAATGGTGTTAGACCTAGTTGGGATATGTGAAAAATACATAAAAATTACATTTTAGTAGGTATAAGACTTTAAATCAGATTTCATATAACAGATATATTGTTTGGGGAGGAACTTTCCTTTTCTTAACCGCTGGAAAAACTGGTGGACTTGAAGTTCTTTCCTCTCAGTTGGGGTGTTGTTTCCATTTTGAGAGTGTTGACTGCTGCCTGTTAAAAGTTTAAATTGCATTCCTGGCCTTCAGCTGCATGGATGATATGGCATCAGTTAGTCTGAGTCATTTTACAGATTAACCACCCCGAGTAAAGGGAATATATGCCACCCTGGACAGCCAAACAGCGCTCACAGACACCTGGATCCCATTAAAGAAGTTGTCTGACTGTTCTAGCTTAGTATTTGGATAAAGCTGCATTTCACCAAAAAAAAAAAAAAAACATTTTTATCGTAGCATTTGAATAAGATGGGTCTGTGGCCATGTAGTTTTTGTTTTCAGTGCAGTATATGGCCAATAAAGATATGAAATTATTATTTTTTATTATTCAATGCATGAATAAATTAAAGATATTATTAAAATAGGGGGAAGAATAGCATTGATAAGGTAAAGATACAGGTGGTTTTTGCATGTGTGGCTCCTTAGTTTGAATATCTTATATGTCTGGGTGTGAAGTGGCTGAACCCTGTTGTGCATTGTGTTTGAAATGTTCATTAGGGAGACTATTGTCCCTCATGTGCATTTATTTGAAGAACCTGTTTTATCTGCACTGTAGCTGTATTTCTTTTTGTAGAGCTGGTAGCTCAGTTGTTACAACTGTAGGTAAACAATGAAGGAGAAGTCCTTTGATTTGTCGACGGCACTTGCAGTACTAAATTGTGGCGATCTAAACATTTTAGGAGTTATTAGTGTAAGAGTTCTGTTTTGTTGTAAGCGCTTTATTTTTCTATGCTCATGGCCTGATTGTCAAATTTAAGCCTTAAGTACACATTTGAAACTTTATTAGTTTTATAATAGAATAATTCATGTGTGAGGGTGAGGTAATATATAATACTTACTATAATTGGTATATTAATGGAAAGATCAGAGTGCCATAGTAGTGTGATGGAATGTCCCCCTTAGTCTTCTTTTTCTCCTAAAGTCTAACCATTCCTCTGAGACCTCTCGCTGTAGATTTTTATGAGAATGTTTATTGGAAAGTATCCAGTTTCTGTATGCACTGCAAATCCCTGTCCACACCACCCACCGTTAACAAAGTAAAGCCGCTATGGGTGGCTCTTCTGTTTGTTTGTCTTCTGGTCTGAACAACAGGAGACATTTGTCTTGCCCTCTACCTGTCCCTTGCTCATTTTGGGAGTGTCTCTTTATGCCCAGCCTTCTCACCAAGGTTCCTATCATCATGGTTTGCCTTGATCCTTAATTCTCATTGTGGATGCCCCAACTTTCTTTTACATAATTATGTCTCATTTTAAACTCAGAGCTGTTGTAGTTTTATTCATAGATTAACATCCCGCAGTATTTTTATATATAATTAATTGTTTTACTAACACATCTACCTTAAAGAAGTAGCTAGCTCTGTACAAATTGTATTTTTATTTCTGGTAGATTTTACTTAGTTTGCATGTTAGGGAAGAAGTCATTTGCAATAGTTGACAATGCAGACTAGTATACCATGAGGTTTGAGATGTTTGAGAAGGTATAGATGTGGCGCAGAGGATAGCTGGAATGCTCATATCCGCGCTGGCTCTGGTAATGTCAGTGTGATAGGAATATTTGTTCAGATTGTCCGCAGTGTCTTTGGTGAGCCATATCTACATGGACTGAGAATGACAGGCATGTAACTGTTTCTGTCATTAAAAACACCAGATGTTGCATTTGTTATAGAATGCACCTTTGTTTGTTTCTTTCATTTATGTGCTTAGGATCAGCTTTCAGAAATGTAGAGTACAGCACAAATGCAGCCACTCAGGCCTGAGTGCCCTCCTCACTGCTGATCGCATTATGCTGACTGAATAATTAACAAGGCCAAAAAAAAGGTTCACGAGGAGCAAATGGATATTAAGAATTACAGGTGGAGCAAAAAGCTAAATCTGCCAGGGTGGGCAAATGTGAAGAACATATGCTTTGGGTCACTTGTTGCTGGAATATTTGTTTATTTGTATTTAGAATATATCTCCTCAGAATATAAATATTTGTAGTTCAAATATAAACTTTTTTCTTGGGCTAATATATCTAGTCCTGTGAAGACTAAACATAATGTGGTGTGCCCACTAGCAGCTACACAGCAGCGGTCTCTCCATGAGTGAACATAATTTTGGTCCATAACAGAGGACTAGGAAGTTATGACTTGAGGAGGCATACTCATCCATGGGAAGAAGCATAGAATCATTCCTGCCAAAATAATTTAATTTTTAAGAATTATCAAGAATTCATTCAGCAGGTACTGAGGAGTATGTATGGTATGTCTGTTGAAACGGTGGTTATAATTAGGCAAGTATACATGCATTTACATAGAGCTTAGTGGTTCATAGCTCCAGACCCTTCATTGATTCAGGTAAACTGCCCCACAACCATTTTTTGCAACCCATAAATGCATCCTGTCAAAACTGTCCACATGGCTTCCCCATGTGGATCTCATACTGTGCAAAGTCTGTCTTTATATTTTTGATTCTGCTAAAGATGAAGCAGCACCGCTTGATAATGATTGATTGTCGTCACTACATACCAAGTACTGGCTGTCCATCTTAAATAAAGAGGGCTGCCTGACTTGTGTGGAGCTTTCATCCAGTGAGAGGCTGTCTACACAGTAGCGGGACGGTCACATGGCTCTCAGAGCCTCCCCAGGATGTGACAGGTGTGATGGCTGTGTCCTCTCAGCAGCTAATGGAGCTGGTGAGAACACAGGAGCAAAGCCTCACCGTGGAAAGGGGCCTGCTTTGTTTTTTATGGTGGGCTCCAGGAGAGCTGTAAACAGCTAGATGTCCATGGAGACGGCACACGCCAAAGCACAAACTCTGGGAACGAGGACTGAAATCACCTTGGGGTTAGGAACTTCATGGTACTCTGGCAGCCCCTGCGACCGCAAAAAGCCATTGCATTGCACTTCACCTGCCTCGGTCATGTGACTCCCCGGGTTCTCATTTTGTTTACAGAATGCCCTTCTTGACCAATCAACAGACGCAGAACACATCATTAGCTGCTCTGGGTGTGTGTCTGAGGATGGAAACAATGCGTCAGAAACACGCCTCTTCCGTTTGAGTTTTAAGGGCTTGTAAATTCATTATTTAGCAGTTAAAATAAAGGCTTGTACACACACAAAGAAATCTCTGATCCAAGGGTTTCAGCACATCAGCTGTGAAACGGAGACAGAGCTGAATGAGAACATTTTTCATTTGAATTTTAAAGTCTGATGATGGATAACGGTGTGTTTATTGTTTAGACACAAGCCTCCATGTGATTATATTTCTCTAAAGAATATTGTCATTTAAGGGAAGAGTGTGGGAATAAGCTGTATTGTTTATTTCTCTTTCCTTAGGATGCTTTTGTTTCAGTATATCAGATCTTCCTTTTGTTTACACTGGTCTGAATGGGACGCCAGCAGAGTGTGTTTAGATGAGATTCTAAAATGATCCTTTCGGTCCGAACGGTCCCACAATAAACTGAAGAGAGGAACACAATGAGCAGTGTTAATCAATGTACAGTGCGGCCACCTCAGATCAGCTCAGGAAATATTAGATCCCTGTGAAACTTGCCTTTTTTCAGTCAAAACGGAAATTGTCCTGAAGCAGGAAAATCCTTTCATGTCCTTAACAGCTTAAATCCATTTCCATCACAAGAATGGAAAGACAACAACATTGATAGCATCAGAATTAGGGTCTGCACAGAACGGTAGAGTCACGATAAAATATTTGTTTCTGGTGTTTGCTTTGATCAAAAGTGGGCGAAACAGTACATTGTTTTATATGACCCCACCCTTTTGAAGTTATCTCTCTGGTTCCCCCCTGGGACTGGACCTTAGGAGAGTCTGGGTGGTGGTGAGGAGTTACTGTGATGGTGTGGGGAACAGAAGAAAACCCTGCAGTATGTACCCTCCAGGTCACCTTGTCCCTGCCAGCCGTCCCTACGCTGCAGTAGCTAGCCCCAGGGGATCCTGGGAGAAGGAGGGTGTGGTCCGGCACACAAACCGCCCCTGTATTACCTGCTGGCTCAGTCATATGGGAGCATTTCTTAGCCATTAATTAATGAACACCCAAACCTTATTAATGTGACTGTGAAGAGCCAGTGCTCCCTCTCCCCAGGATGTGAGTGGAAGCAGGAGGCATTTTAGGGCCTTCCCTGTGGGACAGTATTCACTCTTAATTACTACAGTGGTTCACCTAAAGGTTTTTTAGCATTAGGGTGGTAGCTGCATGCAGATATGTTTTTTGGGGGAAGGGCGGGCGGGCAGGAGCTGAACACCCCTTTCCCCTTGTCTACAGCCATCACCTGCTCCCTTCCCTCCTCTGTCTTTTTGTGAATGTGGTGGCTATAGCCAGCCTCCTCTTACCTCCTCCATAGCTTAGCTTTGAAGTGCTGTCACAGGGTGACAAGATGGCCAAATCACTGACAATGGAGTAAGAAAACAATAATACCTCTTTCCGCTGTTGTTATTGCTTTCATACTCCATTGTCACTTTCAGTAAGGGCCAAATGCTCCTCTGCAAATTACCCGCAACACAAAAATCTGTTGTCAGGGAGACTCGGTGATAAATACCAGATAGATTCCTGTGTCTCGCACAAGTAATACAGCATACACGTATCTGCTAATGGCCTGTCTGATTTACAGCAATGCATCTAACCGCCATACTGTGGGTTACCAGTTACAAAGCTCTCTGGTGTGAAATGTTTACAGTAAGAATTGTTAGAACCATTATCGCTGTCATTCGCCACTCCTTGGTGTTTTCATCAATCTTAGGCTGTGGTCACATCAGAAGGTTGGCTTTTTCTCCCACAATCCTTCTCTGTCTATCCTGTTAGGTAATCTATAGATTAGTTCTGAGGTCGCACACACACACACACACACACCTACCATATATCTGAATATGTGTGGGGGACATAGCGGCGGATTGTCAAGGACTCCCATTTCTTACTGTCATTGCTCCCAGGGGCTGCTGGGATACTAGTGGAAGAGTGTCTTGCTCTTGATGTCTCCTGTGACCCCCACCAGTGTCCCAATGTGTGATTAATTAGGAGAGGAAGCCGTTGAGCGGAGGTGGTACAGATTCCCCATCGGAAGAGAGCAGGAGAGGCCGGGGAGACTCACCCTGGCGCCCTGCCAGCAGTAACGAGGTTTGCGGCCGATGTAATTGAATTGCCCCACGCTGCAGCACTGTAACGTGCAGACTGGCCAGAATTGAAAACAGATGCCCCCCCCCCAACAGACCTGCTATTAATTTGCTGACCCACATTTTGCCTTTGAGATTCAGCCCCTAGGAAGCTTTGCAAACCTCTCACTGGACTTGGTTACGTGAGATCCCAAACGACCGGCACTGTCCGGGGCCATGTGGAGAGAGAGTGTTTGAGCAACGAACACGGCCGATGAAGGAATTGCATGTCTCCTCCGAGCTCAGGCCAGACCCCCTCTTCCATCCAGACACATGTTAAAGATGCTTTTTTTGTGTGTTTTAAGGCTTCTGCGCTGAATTCACACTAATTCAGGTCTGGGTGCTGTGCTCTTTGTAGGTTTGCTTCCTGGAAGCTGGGGATGCGTGTAGCATTGCTTCTAAGAGCCACTTCTGCTGCGTTCCCTGTGAACCCCTACATAGTCCTTCCTGTATCCAAGCAACAGGGTTTTCTCATAAACACTAATCAAGGCCTCCCAGAGCTTCCCTGGAAGAGGACCCTGTCTTTTTGTCTCATAAGATCACGAATAACGTGCAATCCTTGCATCAGTGTTCAAATAGAGATAATTAGGATATGACTGCTGCCCCCCTTCCCCGCCGTATTGTTTGATCATCAACTGTATAGTTTCTGCTGAATGAGGAGACCTCCGGGGCTACCGGGGAACAATGTGTGTGGGCGAGGCCATCTTTAACGTTAATGGTGCCGTCTGTAGCTCATCACAGATGTTTCATTAAAGGCAGAAGCTTTTCGATCGTGGCCCAACGACGCATCAACACAAACGCAAACGGCAGAAACCAGAAAGTGATGGTTTTTAATGAGGGCAGGCATGCGCGTGACCATGAAGGTAGAGTAGGTTGTGGGTCACTCTCTCTCTCCGCCCTGTCCAGCCACTGGCCCTGGCATTCTCCCCTCTGGCAGCAGAGTGTTGCACCAGGATCGATTGCATCCACTTACCTTAATTTCCCCTCATTTCCAAATACCGTGATAAGACTGAAGCTTCTATGCCAGCTATTATACCATGTTTTACTAATTTTATCCAAATTTGGAATGCCCAATGCCCAGTCCCATCATCCAGTAATTTAGCAGAATGTAAGGTAGAACATGTGACCTCTCTTTGATACATCCACAGTTACTTTTCACTCCCCGGTCTACATTATATCTCTATTTTCCGCATTATGATAACCGAGGAAAGCAATTTCACAACACCTGGCCTTGTTACTTTTCATTTCTTATGATTTTTGCATGATTCTTAGCAGTGGCTTTACATTCACAACTTTCCCCCAGCGAATGTCACGGGGCAGATCTTTGATCCTGAATGGGCCTCTTATACATATGGGTCCAATTTAAAATAATGCTATGAGAACGTCTGCTTTAACCTGCAGCATTTACTGGTCCCTGTCCAAAAGTGAGAGAGAGAGCAGTTGCATCACTGACAGCCAGACACACACACACTCACACATACACATGTAGCATGGATCAGTTCATTCATAATTGATGTGTGGCTTCCTTGTTCCAACAAATTATATTTGCATCGATATTGAAGTCTTGCAGTGACAGTCCTGGGGATACCTGGCTGGTGTCAACTTCATGGCGTGGCAGTTAAAGAGCGGTCCATCAGACTGGGTGGGCGGGGGCAGGGCTTTCTGCTGTGGGAATGTTCCTGCTATCCCCATGTGGATTGACCAAAACAAATTGTGGAAATACAGGAAAGGATCCAACCAGAAAGCCCCATCTGACACCGACAGCAACACCTGAACCCCCCATCTCCTCCTTCTCCCACTCTTGTTTCTGTTGACAGTCCTCTGGCCCTCCTCTCCTGTTCCTGTCTCTCACAGTGTCCCTGCCTTTCTGCAGTTGTTTTGGAAAAGGGTGACCAGTGTAGCTGTGGGATCAATAAGCCTTTCTCAGGCGTTTGCCCTGAAGCGTAAGTACGTGAGAAAGGTCCACACAGGGGACCTCTGCTCTAAGGCTTCTTGGGTTAAGAGGGAATCAGGCTGATCAGTTTGTGTGTGAGCCACACCAAAAGCTAACATACTGTGAGTTGTTTCTGACTTTAAGTTAAGCAGTTATTTAGTTTTTGGATAGAAATCGAGATCCACCAGTAGATTACACTTAGAAGGCACTCCTAATACGATGCAATTAGATGATCAGCACTGAAACAGCAAGAGAAATGACATCTGGTTAAAATTTAAGCATGCAAAGGTAATGGTAATTGTAAAGGTTAGCAGCCATACTTGTGACACAGTTCACAATATTGCATTCATTTTGCATCGAAGGTCTGCATGTTGAACAAATCCCATTGCAATTTACAAATTTGTATGATGGTCAAAACTGTCAATGTATTGCATACTTTTTAAGTCAAGGTAAATTTAATCTTGCATGCTACTTGGCTGGTTATCTTGCCTAATATATATGTGGACATGCATATGATCATAGTGATTAGTGTTATGTGTAGAGGGCTGAACATCTGACCAGAAGGTCGCTGGTTTCAGGTTCACATCCCACACATGGCGCTACGGTAGTACCCTAGATCAAGGTATAGTACCCAACTCAAATTGCTGTATTTATGGGCACAGTGAAACAAGGTTAAGCTGGATAAGGACATCTGCTGAGCAATTCAATAATGAGGAATTAACATTAATGCAACTCCTGTTCAGGTCTGTCTCTGACTGAATATGCTAAAAGGTGTGTTTCAGGTACAAATCATGTCATTACAGAGGAGACAGGACTGGCACTACAGTGTCTTGCATGAGCTGATTTTTTTAAAAAATGAGTGTAATATTTTAAGAGAATGTCACACTGAGTAGCACCTATTCTTTGCTTGCACCAGTCTGCTGCTCTGTTCAAAATGAGTTTTGTTCTTGCACTTGTACACTACATATACTTTTGGAAGTACTTTTTATTCAAAATCTTTTGCATTTTTGGAACCATGCTTTCTTTGGCTGTAATTTACAATGTGCATTGCTGTGCAAGCCTGTGAAAGTGGAATTGATGGAAAGTTCTGCGTTTTTATTGTGCTCTTGTGAAAGTCAGGGAGTTTGTGCAGCGTTACGGTGCTGCTGACTTTGATTACTGGCCAGGAGAGGCTCGGCGTGGACCGTCAGTGCTCGAGTTAAACAAAGCCAAAGCCTGTTTGGAAACTGCAGTGATGTCATGGAAACACGTGTGGCACCATGATGTGTGTTTTGCATTCACTATGCCTGCACATCAACCACAGACCTTTTTTTTTCTCATCTAGGTTGGCTGTCTAGTTTATACCTAAATTTCTCTTGGGCACAGTTCCTGTTCCCTAGCTGGCAAGCATTGGCTGGGGAGGAGCTACCAATCATTTATCTGAATAATTATTCGACATAGTATTTACACATTCATCATGACCTTTCTAGTAGGGGTGAATGGTGAATCTAGATTAACGAGATATATTGAATATCAACTGTAAGAGAACTAACTGTATACTTGGAGAAGTACACAATGTTTGCTATTTTGCAGAAAATCAAGAAAAATTCTGTTAGATTCTATCTTGTTAATATTCATGAAGGAGAGGCTTAAAACTGCATGAAATGACAGAATTCATTGATGTGATTATTTGCTCTGACTAAGTGTGGGTGAATGCAGATCTGTTGACAGTGAGTCATTATTTGCACAAAAAATTGGGTTTTGCTGTGTGGAGCGGGTTAGGAGCAATGTTTTATTATCATATCTGCTCTTTGGAAATCAGAAAATATTTGAATATCAAATTAATCTAAATTTACATCCCAATCACTTTTGATAGCTGCTCAAATATTCACAAAGACAGGCATTAGCACATTGACAAGATCATTTGATTTTTTTTTATTTATGTGGGTCAAATGAGTAATGTTATACAATAAAAGTATGGAAGCTCGCAGCTTTTAAATAGAATCTATTTCTCAGATCTCTGTGTCCAGCTGTGATGGCTATTTTCTGTGATTGTCTAATCAATAAAATCATCAGTTAGTTGCACATTTTCATTTCACTTAAATAAGGCTTATCGTAAAACTCACTTCATTTGAAAACGATTAAGACTCCTGATGTAACCCACTCTAGGAAGCTTTCAGTGCCTTCAGCATCCAGGGTACTTGACTTGAATATTTCCTTGGCAACTGGTGTTTTTTTTTTTTTCCTGAAAGAAAATGGATGGATAACTTTGTCTGAAGCACTGCTACTCTGCAGTATGTCAGAAAACTCGTTTCTGTCTCCCTCAAGGAGGCAAATTAAAAAAAAATTTTTTTTTGCTTTTGGTCTTACTAATGGAGGCCTGAAAACCTTTGAGGGTGAACAGAAACAATAGCATGCATTACTCATGTGTACGCTTTTGCGACTGTGAGCCACAGGAAGAGGATTGGTCGATTTGCTTTTGACAGATTTTACCCGGGCGACACCTGGAGGGGCATCACAGATGTTTATCGTTCCTTGTTTTTCCGCATCCTGAAAATCGGGCCTCTGCCCTCCCCCCCACCCCCACAAGCTTCCTGCATTAACCTTGGGGTCGCGGCGGAATGACAGGGTGATGTATGAAGTCTCCGCCTGGAGACTCTCCAGCAAATAAACCTGGACAGAGGTTATCATCACGGGCTGGCGCAGAAGGAGCTGGGCAGCGAAGGTGTGCCCATTTCCAAAATCAAAGCACTACTCCTTTTTTTCCTCTTATTCGCTGTACTCATAGTAAGTCGGTCATCGCTTCCTTTCCTATTTCTAAGTGTGTGTAAATAAAGTCTTTTTCACTCATGGTTGAGCACCAAGATTATATACATCCGTCCGTACTTCCTCAAATTAGTGCTTCATTTGGCTCTTTCCTCTGCTCATGACAAAGAGACCCACATTCACATCATACTGTAGGACTTGGGAGCCATAGTGTACTTTACTTTGTCATTTGTGACATTTTACTTCAACAGTACTCTCTAAATTCCTATAAAGCACACATTTCTCCCTGGTTAATCAAGGTTAATCCAGGACACTAGTACAGATTGGAGATTAAAGACATGGCAGTATTTATTTATTTATTTATTTATTTTTGTGTGGGCAGGAACAGGCAAATTGTCTTTTTAGTTTGATAGCTGTGCCCCGTATTCGGACTTCAGCCAAATTGTTGCAGCAAAGTATAATAAAGTAACATTTCTGAAAGCTACCTGTGAGCAGGATTCAGGTTAACACTGTCCATCTCCTAACGTTTGTGTCCCCTGAGTCTTGACCTCCCTCGTACAGACCACATTCAACATTGATCCTCAGTGGTGAAGAGGCAGAGAAAAACTGCATCAAATATCCAAAACATTTTTTTAAAGAAGGTAACATATGTCTGTGCTGGGATGACTGGACTGATGAGAGAGGCAGTGATGGAGATGGAGAGAGATTGAGACTCAGATGTCACTTCTGCAGTAGCCCTCAGTGGTGCCTGACCTTCAGCTTTGTCCAAAGGCTTCACTAATGTAGTGTGAAGATACAGAAGCTGTCTCCCAAATGCTCTTTTATTTGTAGCCTGTGGGACACCCATCTGCCCAGCACTGATAAGCATGGTTAAAGGATGCTGTGGGCTCTGTACAGGGCTGAGTGAAATGTCATTGGGCTAGGGTTAGTTTGAAACTGTGATAAAATGCAAGTGCAGGGGTATTAAAGCTTAATCTTGGATATCTATATTGATCTTTGTTTTGTAATCCTGACGTAGCCCACCTTGGGTTCTGTGATTTCACTTATACGTTTTATTTTCTGCTGTGACATAATTGTTACAGAGAAAATCTTCTTCCTCGCTGTGCAGTTCAGAGTTCCTGTTTCCAGTGTGCTTTGAGGTATTAGAAGGGGAAATGATCTTGAGGGTGGGTCATCGAGGTAATGCTACTGATTTGGGGGGCCTTTCATAGCAGCTGTAACATCTTGTTTAAAATATCCTTTTGGATGTTTCTGATTATGTGTTTGAAGAACATGAAACTGTGTCTATTGTTCAGTATATTGCAAACGACCCTTATTTTTCCTAAATTTTCCTATTCTTTTTCTATTCCAGTTTGTGTCTCGTATGTGGCCTGTTTGACAGATTATGAATTAGTCAGCTGGTAAAGAATGTCCCCATAAATGCAGGCCGAGCCGTAGTGCTAACACAGCTAACAACAGGTGACTTGTCTTCTGGGGTAGAGAGAGAACTCAGAGTCTTTGGGCTTCAGTCAGGGTCTCTTCATTTCTTGTCAGGCACCTACAGGTTAGCGGTTGTTTCCAGTGAGATGTACCTCCTCCTCACTTGGCAGTAGGTCTCCTGTGTGGATCTCAGTCAGGAAAACAGTGGCGGGCTGGTGGGCGAGTGAACCGGAGGAGAGCATACAGCTATAGCCCAGCTCTCAGCACAGATACAGGCACCAGTAGTGTAAGAGCATAATATAGCTGGAATTTCCAAATGTGAGCAGGGATGTATCCAAACAGTAGCTATAGAGTGAGTATTTGTTCTCTCTGGCTTTTTTTCAGCAGCAGTTGCATTCCATCACTCTCATATGACATGTTGTCATTTTAAACCAAATGGATTTTAAAGAACGGTTGGCAGGGATAACGAGTAACTTTAACTCAATCTCATTTTTTTGTCATAAAATGAGTAATAAACAGGGCATAACTGCAACCTGTGCTCAGATATCTTTGGATGCAGAAAGATAAGGACTGAATGGCTCATTGTGAGGCAAGCTATTGTTTAGGGTGTTTGCAGAGTTGTTGACTCTCAGGGCATGCGCTTCAATGGTCACCAGGCTGAAGTCTGAGTAATTCCAGCAAAATCCTGAAAATGCACAGTATACAGCAGTCCAGAGACCTAGGTGACCCTTCACTGCATTTTCAGTGCATGAGACCACAGTCACAGTCTCAACATCAAAGTTCCCCGCACAAGTGGAGCGACCAGCACTTCTCCATTATCTCCACTTTCCAGGAAAGGAAATGAGAATTCCTGACAACAGCGGCAGGCAAATAGACTCTATCTCAGTCTGATATTCAAATTCATCTCAATGAACCTCTTTATTCAGCCATTTATGTAAAGAGTTTTATGTCATTCAGATAGCTTTTCCTTTGGGGGCTGTATTTGGAAATAAATAAACCCGTGCCTTGTAAAAAGGGCATAATGTTCTTAGCATGTACTACTGCTAATTCACCATGTTGAGGTTGTAGTAGACTACATTCGAGGCCTTGTTCTGCCATTGCAGACTTCATTTTGTGAAGCAGGATCAGCACACTGCAGATGCCACTCATATTCTATCAGAAAATTTTGAATCAAACCTGACTGGATGACATCCAAATATTATTATATGCTGTTTACATCAAATTAACATCAGGGCTGGGCTTTTGGTGTATATTGGTTCAGGACCCAAATAACTAATCACAAACTATGTTGTACAGATTATAGAAATTTTAGGAAGTATAAAAAACACCAATTTTTTTAGGTCAAAAAACTGAATTATTCAGGGTTTTAGTGAATAAGTATTCTTTTTGTTTACTCCCTGAGTTCTGTTCACTGCAGAGTACATCTCTAATCAACAGAAAGAGTTAAGCTTAAATAAGAGCCTGGAAACTGCATAGATTTGTGAAACAGACCCCCTGGTTATTTGAACTACACTTATTAAAAAATAGGCTTTAGAAGCACCACTGAAAAAAGTCAGACTCACCCACATAACAGATGTCGTGATTCTAAGAGGCGTAAATTACTGCAATGGGGATTTTTTTTTTTATTTTGGTTTGGATTTCGAAGTGGAGCAGCTGTCGCTTGTCATTGCCGATCGGAAAAGCTGGGGACTGTCGCTCCCGTTTCTTACAGCGAGCCTGGACGTAGCTTCAGACAGGCCAAAAGCACTTTCCCACAGCCAGATAACCTTTGACGACAGGCCGCGTTATCACGGCACGTTCATCTGGCTCTTTGTGTTGCACTGCAGCCATTGAGTGCTGCACACAAAGGAGAAAAAGGCGGCAAGCCCAGCTGATTCCCATCTCAAAGTTCTATGATGAAAAATGAATGTGAGCCTCTGATACTGGCTGCCTTGAATTCAGATTTGGAGTTATTTATTTATTTTCTGTCCTCCTGCGTGTTTAATATTTATAGATTTTGAGGGGAAAAAAATGCCTACGCTTTGACTGCTGTGAACTTCCTCCACCAGACATGTGGTTCTGTGTAGCGATGGACTTTCAGACCAATGTGGACATGCCTTGGCTAGAGCTATCCCCCTCCTCCTCCCACTCATTCCCATCCAATATAAACAGTGCAAGTCAGAGAGGCTTCGGGGAATTGGTAATAGAGCATGGCCTGTCCCAGTCAATTATTTTACCACAGACCATCTCACTGGTTCCTCAGCCTACTTAGCACTGTGACGCTACAGCAACCGACTAGTCTGATCTCTGACCAGTCATGTCAAATCTTGTTCTGATAACTGATCTGCATTATTTAATATTTATATTGATGTATGAAGGATATTGATAAAACCTTTGCAAATAATGTCCCTAATGCCTTTAACTGGGTAGAAACACGATAGATTTGCCTTGTACTGATCCCTTTACTTGTCAGTAGAATTTTAAACAGTGTTGAAAATCTCATTAAGTTAGCTCATTTCTGTGGAGAAACATTGATTATTTTTGTATATGGTCTGTATATGTATATAAAAAAATGTACAGGCACTTTAGTTTTTCTGTTATGTCCTTAAAAGGTATTAAGATGGCAATATAAGAATTCCAAAAGAGTACCAAAATAGTGCTGAGGACAAAGGCGTATACAAACATTTGGAGCAGGGATCTTCAATTAATGTTGTTGGTGGGCCACTTTTACATTTGTGAATAGACTGGTGGGCCAGTTGGGCCTGAAGCATATAATAATATTACATTATATCATAGGCATATAATATGTAGTATAGTATAATATAATATTATATAGTCTAATATAGTTATTTTAAACTATATTATATTTTATCATATAGTACTATATTAAATTTAATAATAATGTCATTTTCATTTGTAGGCCATAAACTATAGTAGACATGGGCTTGTAGCTTACGACTTGTAAAATGAGATGTGTGCATTATGATTGAGAAAACAGGAAATTTAATTTTGAGTTAATCTGACAATTGTATTTGTCTGATAAATACTGTGACTGTGTTTTTTGTTTTGGGGTCATGATTAAGTACTTAAATTAACATATCGATTGCACATCTCTTCAGCAACTCCGAGTCAACAAAATGCTTTTTGCTTTTGGCAAGGTGCCAGGCCACCTGCAAAGACGCAGCCATCGCATTATCTTAAGGAGATGACGTTTTGTGGATGGTAAGCACTGATTGGTTGTAAGAGGTTAACAGAGTCCCGATTTTTACCTTTATGTGCCGCATAGCTGGGTGGGAAATTGGCATTGAAACGTGTGTTATTGGTCTCGATTTTCAATGTCAAAGTCCCCCCAGTTTGTGTGTTGCATGTACTGGTCGTTATTGCACTCTGAATCACCGAATTTACTGGGGCTAGTTTCACAATAATAGTAGGAAAAGAGGCTGCTCAACTACGGGGGCATGTGAAACGATCGCAGGACGGATGAAAATGCTCTGCAGGCCGGGTCTGGCCCGCGGGCCGCCTATTTAATATCACTGATTTAGAGTATACATTTTCAGAGACAGGATGTTCACTTCTTTTTTTGAGCCAGTGGGAGGTACTGTACTGTATCGTACCTAGACACAGTACCTCTTGATTTTAAATTAGATTAATTTGGCTTGTCAGTGGGCCAATGTATATGCTTCCACTTTTAGCCCTGGCTGTTCTCTCATGCATTGTATTCCCACTTGCCTGGACTCGGTAGAGTGACTTCAGGAAATAGATGACAGTCATAACTAAAACCATGGACAAATATTGGTTTAGATGCCCATGGGAGACAAGAAAACCATGATCCTATAAAGGCAGTGAGGGAATTAGACTTTTTTAGACGTATTTGTGGGACCACTTTAACCGAAACATTTCATATATTTATATATCTAATAATCTGCAATATATTTATGTATCTAATATCTATGTTTACATATCTAGCAATGTATGGTATTTGTGTCAGCAGAGGTGAATGTTATGAATTTCTTGAACCGGCAGCCATGAAATTAAAAAGGAAAAATTGTTAACAGCAGTTAATGGTGATATGCTGTTGAAGAGGGCAAAGGTGAATGAGACTGTGCTGCTCTGCTATGGCACAGTTCTCTGACATTGGCAGGAAGGTCTGGGATGTGTTTGCACACGGTCATGTCAAAGGATATAAACCCTGCTCATCAGGCATCGTTCTGGATGGGCCCGGCCTCTGTTGTATCAACACCACCTTGATCTTCGCTCGTTTCACTGAACATTCAGGGGGACTGGGTTATGGGCAGAATGTGGGAGATTCGCGAAACAAAATAATAACATCAGCTTAAAAGATTAATGGCCGACAGCTTCAAATATTCATGTGGGTGTCCCTGGCTGCACACTTGGCTGTCAATTATTTAGACTTTCTCGCAATAACGAGGGGAAGGCTTTGCTGTGGCAGTGTTAATTATCCGCTCCAAAGTTATTCCTGTTCCGCCATGCGATTACAAGTTGTTGACGGCTTGTCTCTGCCAGTCTCCTGCTGGTGGAAGAGTCACTGTAATGTTCCACTGGGTTCCCCGGGCTCAGGGAGAGCCAGTGCAGAGAGAGGTCTCAGTCGGTATCAGGGCTGCATTTGGGTGTCTATACTCAGTCAGAAGATGGGTGAGTGATGTGGATGTGCCGCTGCCAAAGTTTCTTGAAGTCTGCAAAGCGAGGAATTGCAGAAATGGGCTGGAAAAGACCCTGATTCTTTTCCACTGAGTCATAAAAATACAAGGGACAAAATGTACATCGGTCCAGAAAAGGAAAATTTACAAAAAGTTTTGGTTACTCAGGTTTCATTGTAGCACCTTTGTGAAGTTTGCTCAGAGAGGCTGAAACCATTGATTAATACACTCCACCCCCACCTCCAGCCTCCCACCCACCCCTTTCACTTTAAATGTCTTTGGTGGTTCACTCCGTGACTCCACCCTCTGCTCCTGCAAAGTGCCTCTGAGTGCAGTCATCAGACTGCAGGGAACTTGCACACGCCAATTAAGCGCAGAGCACATGCGGCCAATTACCCTGCTCCGCCCCCTCCCTGCACAGTCATGGTTGCTGGGCTTTGCCACATTCAGCCTGTGTGCAAACAGAAGGAGAACTAGAATTAGGGAAAATAGAAACTTGAGATTCAGATTCTCCAACAGCAGCTGTTACTCCCTGCATCACGGATGGCTCGTGACAACACTGCTGAACCTGAACCCCAGGTCCATGTGTTAAAGCACAAATGATTACCGTTCAAACAAGGTGAAGCTCTTTTGAGTACGTCTTGCAGCTGCGCAGGGAACTTCGCCTTAAGTGTGTGTTTCTCTGTCGGCAGTTAGTTTAATCAGCTGACAGTGCCTCACCATTGACTGCTGGGGAGAGTGCACCTCGCATCCCACCCTACAGCACAGGGTTTTCCAATACATGCATCAGAGACATAAGATCAATCAATGTATCATCCTTTAGCTGGTCCACCCTTCCGTGTACATATCAGTCTGGAGTTTGAATTGGATTTCCGAGGGGCTCCAAGCTTTAAGCAGGAAACACATTCTGATTAGAGGTGTTAAATTTCTACTGTTTAAAAAAAATTCAGTTGGAAGGGCAGATAACTTTGACTGCCAAACACCATATGATTCAGTAATGCATTTTAGCTGCTGAATTTGTGTCAATACCCTCTGACCACCGAAGAAGAGGTGAACATTAAGTATACGTTGCGGTTGAACGTGCTGCTGTCACAGTGGACATTGAACAGGATTCGTTCATACGTTGGGACTGCTTTGGGACATTGTGCTGGGATGAAGGATTCTGGCTAAACTCCCACAGTCAACTTCCTTACTCCCATGAGGCACTGCGGCGGTTTTTACCATGAAATGTCCCTGATAGGATGTCAAGGCCCGAAAAAGAGATAAATATGTGTCCCTCTATATAGAGTCCCGTCGAATTGTTCTTTCGGTTAATAGGTTCCCATCAGCTCATGGTACTTTTGTCACAGATGGTAAAATTATGTGAGGGGAAATAAAACCTTCCTGTGGTTTACCAGTGGTCCAAGGGCCTGGGCTACATGGGGTGAATGAATAATCAGCTGTAACGGAAGAGAAGAGGATCATCTTCCGCCTGACATGCAGCAGAATTCACCCCCTGTGAAAGCGGCTCAGTCCTCCACCAGCTCAGTGGGCGTTGTTATGCTCCCTGAGCTGGTTGCAAAGTAACAACTCCATTAAAGCCAGCCAGCCTCCCCTCAGTGCACCGGAATAATTACTGTGAGTCGAGGAGGATCTGCATGCTGGTCTCGCCGCCCTCTTTCGCGGGGTCCTACCCCTGGCATTTAAAAGCCTCGGAGGTGGAAAGCGTGCTCGCTGCCCTCCAGGGGCAGTGCCACATCCCTGCAGCCAGGGAGACCGTCTCTCCTGCCACCCCAGCTGGAACTGTCTCCCCTGCCCTCCTCTGGCTGGAAGTGCTTCCCGGATTTGTGGCTGGCCCTAGATTACAGCTCCATGGACGATCCAGGCTAGGGTGTAGTCCAGGTTTATTTTTGACCTCTAACATTTAGGGAATAAGTTTAGTGAAGAATGCTGCGGCACTAAAAATAGGCATCTCTGAAGTCCACATGGTAACCTCTCTGAGATTTGTCTGTCTTCCGATTTGCCCGATTTGCCAGTGTTGAAGGGGTGGAAAAATACTTGGTATGTCTTAAGAGGCCAAATGAAGAGGTGGCAGGTCTCTTTTTTTCTGGAAATGTGAAAGTTTTCACTCTCTATGATCTAAAATAAAGGAAGCACTGTCCTCTGACCACCATCTGAATTAACAGATAAAGGGTGACAGTCTTCCTGTTCCCATGACTACTGTGGGATAGCATGTCTGTGGAGGACCTACAGGTTGAGCTGTACTCAACCAGCCAAAAGTGATGACTACAGGCAGTAATAAAAACTCGTGGGATATACTTTCATTTGAGTTCAACTTTGAACTGAGGTTGCTTCGGAATCATGCGAAACAATGAGTGATTTTTTTTTTGTTCTCTCATCTATTCTTCCAGCCCTATAAATAATCAAACCCAGTTGGCATTGCGGGAATAGAGGGAGAGTTTTGCTTGCAGGGATGCATATTGTATCAGCTGGTGCCAAGGCTTCGCTGCGGTGTTCAGGGTTGTTTGCATGTCATGAATGCGGTCCGGTGTGTTTGTCTCCTGCACCCCTTTGCATAAAACAAACTGTCAGAGGATGGGGGAAACTGTATCCCAGCTGCCTATTACTGTGTACCCTCTGTGATGCTATATGTTTAATAATGTAAAGTGTTAGGAAGCTGGGATTTCCAGGAGATGAGACGCCGTTCAGCAGGAACTACAATAGGAGCGCATGCGATGGTAGCAGAGATATTAGCGCTGCAGCTCGGGGTCAGTGTTCAGGTAGTTTTTCGGTCACAGTTCATACCCGCACTGAATTTTGTGATTCTCAGTAAGGCTTTTATTCAGCTGTTGTTGTGGATTGAGTTCATTCTGGTATTTATTGATTCAGTCCTTCCTGGCATGTGCTTCCTCAATTGGTTTATTTAAGTATGTAAATGTCCACAATCAGAGTGGTTCACAGATCTCTGAGAATTATGAAGAGGAACCAGACTGAAATATAGAAAAAATAGGCTCATATAGATGGCTACAACACAAATAGTTAATATTTTTGTGCATTGATCACCTATAAGTAAGCCTAGACCCTAGGACCTCACTTGTAAGGTAGCAGAGCAAAAGAGAGTTCCAAGTGTACAGATGGTAGGGTTTAAAAGGTCTGTGTGGTGTAATGGCTGCCACAGAGAAGAGTTTAACAGTGTTTCATGCCATTACCTTTCATTTTCTGGGCAGTGATGAGTCACGTTAGAGAAAGACAGTCTTGAGGAGGTGGCCCAGGATCGTAAATGCAAGGTTATAAGATTTTTACTTGGTGAATGAATTAGTTTGCATAAATGGATAGGCATTGACACTGGCAAAAAAAGTAACGATGATAGCACTGGAATTGAAAATGAGAGATGGCATTATCGTATTTAATTAAAAAAATTCCCTCTATCTTTATCAGTGACCCCCATCGAATTAAATTCAAGAGAACTCTGCTTTCTTTTGTTGCAACAGTAAGTACAAAAAGTACCTCAGCTGTACATGCAGGTAGGTTTTGCTAAGATTTGGGCTTATCATTTGTTTTTCCTCTAAATCTCTGTACTTTGGATCAAGTGTAAGCTGTCAGTGTAATAATCCCATTAATTTAACAGCTGTAGGTTTCACCACTGGTTCAAACACAAAACTGTTCATTGAAATTTTATGATTACAACTATTGAAATGCTTTTGTAGAATTCAATGGCAAAATGAAACTTTTTAGTGATGGAGTTGTTGGAGGCCATAGATGTCATGATATATTTAAGGGTATGCATTTTATCATAAGCTTGTGAGTGTAGAGAATATCTAGCCTCGATGCCAGAGCAATGAGAGGGTAGTATGAGGACTTGCAGAGGTTTCTTGTACCATCCACAGCCCACACGGTTCGGCCGTTGTTATGCTCCGGCTGCAGTGGAACTGCAGTGGAACAGTGAAGGCCAACTGGCAAAGATGTTTATAACATGTGAGCTCTTATTATCATGAAGTTACTAAGTCAATTCTGCTTTAGCTCACAGCTTGGTGCTTCAGCCTGTTGAAGGAAGTAAGGAGCAGACAAAAGATTGTGTCTGTATGTTTGACCATGGGACTTATGGGAATTACTGATAATGTTTCAAACATACAGAAATTATGATTATCATAAGTAGGGGATACATAGGGGAGTATAAACATGGAGTTGTATAGGGAAGTATGTCTCATTCCAAACTAACTGTACCCTTAACCAGCCCCAAACCTAACCCTACACTTGCTTAATGATGTAATTTTATCAGGTTGTTCAGCTGCAAAGCATATGTGTTTAATTTAGCACGGCCTTACTGTGAAGTTACCAAATGATAAATTAAGTGAATATAAAAAATTGTGAGAGAATACCTTACCTGCTGTGTTTGTCAGGCAAGGCAGTGTCCAGTTATAAATGTTCTTAGAAGTAGGCCATGAAAGGCGGTATTGGCATAAGACAGAAAAGCAAACACAGAATCACTTTGAATATTTAGAGCTGTATGGTAACACTTAAAGCCATATTTGCATACAGGTGTTTGTTTTCACTGACTGGGAGCTGGGAGATGGAGAGAGGGTAGTGAAAGAGAGCGAGAGAGGCAGACCTAGAATGCTCTCTTCTCCTGCATTCAGTCAGTAATCAGTTGGATGTTGTTGGTGAACCAACAACCTTTGCATGGAGAGACATAGTTAGACAGGAAGCACAAGACTTCCCAGGGCCTCAAGGGGCCAAATCCCAGTGGATCTGCATTGTTCAGTTTCTGACAGGACACAGCGTGGAATGAGGACTGCAATATAAACACACCCAACCTAATGTAAAACTCCATTCTGTGGCTAGCTGCAGTCCACTCTGTTAAGCTCCTGGTGGTATGGTCTCATTCTAAATACATTCATTCTGCAATGGTATTACTTTCCACTGCCATTATCTCCAAATGTGCAGTTGTAGGGTTCACATGGGATAGAAAGACCATTGTCACAGCCAGAGGACAGGGGACATTTAAGGCTTCTAAACCACGTTAGTGAACATGACAGACCCCTGATTTAATTTATTATTTTTAAGTCTGATAAGATGTTCAGGGGTAAATTGGGGTCTTGTCCCTTGAAGCCGGGGGAATGTCCACAGTGGCAAACAAAGACACACAGATGCTCTTGCCAACTGTGTCTGTCAACAAAAACTAGCCAGTGACAGAACAAGGAAACATTGCCACGGCAACTATTTGAGGAGGAGCTTGAGCCATTTCAAATGCTCTGGCTGTAGCTGGCAAGTGGTAAAATGGAGAACTGGGTGGAAATCCTGTTTTATCCATTTTATCCCCAGTTTAAATAGAATATACAGGAGCCATGATACGGTCTTGTAGCAATTTGCATTCTTCTATTCTTGTGTGATTAGTTTCACAGGAATGGAATAAACAGTTTTGCATAATTTTAATAAGAGCCTTTCACTCTAAGATAATCAACATTATTCATCAACATAACCCCGATGTTAAGCATATGCCCCGCAAGCTGACTGAGCTCTCAGTTTTGATTGGTCAAGACAATTCCCTCCCATCAAAATAACCACCTTGTAATCCGATCTATTAAATACTTATTTATAATTAAAATATTGTCACTATACTTTTCTATCCTGTTCCTCCAGGTCAGTAGAGATTTCCAGATTTATATTAACTTGTATTTCTTCTAATGCAAAAATTTACTGTGACCAGTTTAGCAAATGAATAAACAAAGATACCACAGCTTAGACAAAATACACACCTCAAATTGAACTGCCCGAATATGTTTTACGTTGTCATATTCATTTTGAAAATACATTAACGTTACACTGGCTCTGCCCATTTTCATTATCACATTTGAGATGCCAAGTTGCAAACCCTAATAACCTGATGCACAGAGCTAGTTGTTGTGGGCGGCATGATTTACTCAGGGGTCCTTTAAATGTGGGTGTTATAGTTTTGCAGAGGTATTTGGCATGCTACCATGCAGGCTGGAAAATACTGAAGTTCTCACTGAAACTGTTGCAAAGCTGGATACAGGTAAATGTGACACAGTATATACTGAAGTAAGAGAGGGATAACTATACAGTGCAAATTGCTGATCTTTTAAACAAGATTAACACTTTAATCTTCTCTGCTTCACTTCTGGGTTTATTTTCTGGAAAAGGGAATGAAATTCATGGAATTTCTGCGCTACTCATTTTGATGATGAAAAAAGTAGGTTGTCTTAATCCGTATCAGGACTTTTTTTTTTGCAACCTTTTTTTTGAACAAGATTTTTTACACTGATTTATAAAGCCCTTGGTCAGGATTATGTAAAATAGAATGTGAAATTATAGAGGGGACATTTGAAAGTAGCGATCCTTGAGCAAAGTGAAAGTTTGGAAAAGTTATCATTATGCTGTGGTTCCAGAAAAGAACATCATTCACTGATTCAAAGCCATTCAATGTTTCTTCAAGTATGTTGACAGAAGTATTAAGAAACATGGAGCTCAGATAAGAATGGGGCGCCTGTTTGGCCTACTCTTCTGTCCATATATAGCCCTCCAGCACTGTGACCGAGGTTAAACAAAAGTCGAGTGTGGATCAGAGGCTTAACGGAGGGAAGGGGGGATTCTAGGAGTCTTGTGTTGGAGATGGGCCATTCCCCCAACCCCCACCTCCCCCTGAACCACACCGCCCCTGCTAGAGCCGAAGTGTGTATGAGAACCAGCTGGGAGGATGGTACCCAGGACTTAGCAATGAAAAGGAAACATTGGCTCTCTGGGATTAATCTCACAGCCAATCTTAACCAACCCTACATCCCCCATCCCCCCCCTGCCCCCACTCACTACCCCCCCCCCCCGCCACCCTGCCTCCCCCCAGTGGCCTTCGGGTTGGCTATTTCCATTGTCTCATTGCCAACACTTTGCATTTTTGCTAAATAACGTAATTAAAGAAAGCAACTGTGTGAGAACATTGGGTAATATTTGTGTGCACACAATTAATTGGGAAGCCACATGAGAAGTGTTAAAGCAAATTTAAGTAAATGGGGTTTGGAGCTGTTTCTGCCCCTGCGAATGTCATAAATCTGCTTTATGAATATGTTCAACACATGTTTATTATTTGCCTCTGCCAGATTTCCACTATTTAAGGTTTGGATCCAGTTCAGCGTAATGTCTGCTCTGTTAAGGCATGCTGTAATGCATGGAGATGAGAGATTTTATCATAGAAGAAAATGAGGGAACTTGATGACGTGAAGAGAAGACCCCCATGCAGTGTTGTAAGGCTTTACGATAACTGAAGGTGGACTGGGCTTTTTGCCAGGTGACCTGCGTTAGCTTGCACAAAGACATATTGTTCTGAATCACACTGAGTTAAGGGCGGGTTGTCACTAATGATGCTATTGTTTGCAGTAGAAACTTCTATTGGTGACAGCCTTTTGTTTTCTTTTTTTTAACCATTGTATATATATTTTAATGAAGTATCATGAAACCTGGTTTTGGGATTACCATGATACTTTCTGAGAGGGTTTTCAAGTTTTTCTTTCAGTTTGTATGATGAACTGTATGATCTAACTAAGCTACAGAGCTTTGTCATCAAGTTGTCGCTGGTCTTTTAAGCTATGAGAAGTGTGTGAGAATATCATTAAATGTTTAATAGCCTAGTTGAAACCACATCTACAAAGAACTGATAATCCTTGCTGATAATCGGGTGGAAAAAACAAGCACCGACACACGTTTATTACTTGAATACAATATTTTTTTCAAACATTGCTAACTTCCTCTCTACTAAAATTGAACGTTTATTACATGGAACGCTGTTGAAATTGCCGAGAAGGGGGGACCAGCCTGTCCTGTGGATATTGTCACTCCCACAGCTTGTCGGTGAGCTGTTAAAGGTAGGGTAGAAGACAAGAAAACTAAAGTGCAAGCTAAACAAAACAATGATTGTTTATGCTGATACAACAGGCAGCCCAACGCTACATGATGCTACAAATTATCCATGTGAGTGTATGTCACAAATAATTTGCACTTAATTATGTGCTAATGTGTGTCTAAAGATTAATTTTATTAGCTTGTAATTGTATTATCTTTTGTCAACTTTGTTGAGAGAAGTGAAGCATGAAAATTCTCCTGTGTTCTAAACTCATGTGAATTTAGCGATCAATATTTGAAATGTTCAAACTGATGTTTTTTTTTTGGGAAGTTATTTTCAAACTCAAATGTATGCTGCTGTTGACAGCCATTAGTCAAGCAATTAACCATTAGACTGCTGACATCATTATTCAAGCAATACAGTAAATAAAATAAGCTCCAAATCCCCAACCCCCACCTTTCAGGCCTCATGCAGGATCTGGCTGGCTCATAGGCATAGGATTTCTGAACCTGAATGCATTTTTCTAAGAATCTTGTAGTGATTAAGATATCATTTTAATGGGGATTGTCTTTGCAGGCCTGGAACTTCAGCCTGACTGACTTCACAAATTGCTCCTTGCAAGTATATTTTAAGAGCTGAGATGCTGTTAATGAACCATTGCAGATTGCTCCCAATCGACATTGTTACATATGTCGGCGATGACTGTAATACAAGATTCCAATCTTACTGGGTATTGCATTATAACCAGGTAAACTGTAGGTTATTTCTCAGCAGCGATTGCAGGTGTTGTTCTAAAAACACGAGAGCTTGGGAAGGGAGGGAGCACTAGTGTTACTTATTAGTGATGAGCTAAGTGGTGGTTGGTGTTATCGAAAAACATTTGTAAAATCATTGCAATGTATTTTCAACAAACACATTCGACTCAATCTGTAGTTGAAATTTTGGACTCAAATGAAGGAATCTGTTGCAGGCGGCTACCAAAATGCATAAAAAATACTGCTGCCTCAACCCAACATACAAATTGTTTTTATGTCATGAAAAAAAGGTTGTTGCAGGCTTCACAAAATTTTCTCAATGGATAATTATAATAAGAAATGAACAAATTGAAAAGAAAATAATTTGGCCCTTTTTAAATTAGAACTCCTTACATTTGGGCTTAACTTGCTTGTTCCCTTGTTAACAACTGTTAACAATACTGCACATTAACAGATCTCAGGGCTCTGTAATTGGGCTCAGAGAGTCAGAACAATGGTGCCCAGTGTTGATACACTTGTTCCGTGGAAAGTGTAATCCATTAGCGATCAAAAGGTGAAACACGTGAATTATGAAAAGACATTAAGCTCTTAATGGGCCTAAAAATAGACCTCCGTATCTCAGGCTTATCAGCTTTAGTTACCATGAAAACCCCAACCTGCGTTGTTTGTGTTGTGTCACTTGTTTCTCTCCCCTGGCTCTCTGCAATCATTTCAACTGTGGTATAAATATCAGATGAAAGCAATTACTGGGGGGGGGGGCCGGAATTAAATTATGACCAATTAAT
The DNA here is from genome assembly GCA_022829145.1 of Albula goreensis. Lineage (NCBI taxonomy): Eukaryota > Metazoa > Chordata > Actinopteri > Albuliformes > Albulidae > Albula > Albula goreensis. Next base: position 17,692,792 of record CM040761.1, on the reverse strand, counting down.
GTGTCACTGAGTCAAATAGTTTCATTATAGCATTCATAGTAATTTTGATGTATGGTGTCACATTTCATGGAAAGGACATTACATTTCAATGCCCTTTGAACAAAAATATTGAGAAATCTATTTTTTAAAGCAAGTACTTTTCATACAAATGTGTTTTTGCCCATCCATAAAAGAAGTTGTAAGAAAAGAAGAAATAATAATTTGCACAGATGACTAATGATCTAAGTTTTCCATTGTGTTTAGGGCGTAAACCATCCTTCTAGATGAACTGATCAGAAGCCATGTGTGAAAATTACCATGGGATATGTGTTCCTAATTGCCTATAGTTTTGGCTGGAATAGAATTAATCTTTGTTTCTGCATTGCCGTTGAAAGAGGGAAACTATGCATTCCTGACATATGAGACAGATAAAACTGCATTGCAGGAGTGAACTCTCCTCCATATCTAGCTTTTGAGTTCTTTTTTTTTTTTTTTTTGCTAAGAGCAAAAAAGTGCCATTCTTTCCAATACTATATATAGTCAAAGCCTTTCAAAGACCATCAGGCTCCACTCTTAGACTGGAGGCAGAGTATTGAGTGACAGTCTGTTCATTGTGTGTTGACATTTTTTACACTTCTTTGAAAGCTTATTTGCACTGAATCTTTCAGCCATCTGAAAGTAGCACATGATGGACATTTGGCGGCATCCTCCCATTGCAATTGAAACCAATGGGCAATACTGATACATTAGCCATCAGGTATCATTTGCACAGTATCGTATACACACATGTTCCATACTTGCTGCTGTGCTTCATATATGCTGGAGCCTTCTGATCATATGCTACTTTAAGGGAGCAGTAACCAGACCTCACGCAGAAAAGACAGCTTTGAGGACATTTGTTAGACGCTCTTATCCAGAGCGACTTACAAGGCAAAGTGCATACGATGTGTGTATGTGGTATGTAATTGGTAACACATCTATTGTGGATAGCAGCGAGGCTCGGCCATCACATGAGTCGGAGGAGGCATGTGCACCTGACCTTCCTTGTATTGAGGTGGTGAAGGAAGGTCACTGCAGTGAGGTGAGAGGTTCAGGTCGGGATTGGCCAAAAAGGGGAGGGGAAAATGAAAAAAAAGAGTCAAAGACACCAGCAGAAAATGGCACAAGGTTTTACCTTTGAGAGGTGGGCTATAAAAAAGGCCAGAGAATTTTGCTGCATGCACTAGTCATTTCAGTCTGGTCAAGCCCATGAGTTGTTGAGTATGTAATTTTCAATAATAGCAATATCTGCACAGTAGAGTAGAGCAAGCGTAATAGCAGCAGCTTTATGTACTTGAGTGTTTGATTGGTTTTGTGCATGCGCACACATGTGTGTGTGTGAGTGAGTTAATGAGTGAATGTGTGTTTGTGTGTGTGTGTGTGAGTGTGTGTGTGTGTGAGTGTGTGTGTGTGTGTGTGTGTGTGAGTGTGTGTGTGTGTGTGTGTGTGTGAGTGAGTGAGTGAGTGAATGAGTGTGTGTGTGTGTGTGTGTGTGTGTGTGTGTGTGAGTGAGTTAATGAGTGAATGTGTGTGTGTGTGTGTGTGTGTGTGTGTGTGTGTGTGTGTGTGTGTGTGTGTGTGTGTGTGTGTGTGAGTTAATGAGTGAATGAGTGTGTGTGTGTGTGTCTTGGAGAGAGACAGAGGGAGACATCATATTGAGCTGTTTATACATATCTGCCTATGTCTGTGTGTGCATGTAGGGGACTGGGAAGAGGGCAGGGGAGGGAAGAGAGCAGATAGAGGGGGGAAAAAAAGCATGTGACCTCCAGAAGGGGTTTATTCCTCTTCACTGAGGGGGTTGTTCCTCTTGCTGCTCTGTTTTCACTGCGGCCTTTATGTGCAGAGCTCTTCTCTCAGCTCATTGATTTTCATGTGGGATATTTGCTGTCAGCTGTACGATTCAGCCCTCTGTGTTTCAGCATTGGAGTGTGGACTTGGCTTTGTTGTTCCAGCTCTTGGCAAAGATTGAAATTCAGGGCTTAAACTGACCTGTTATGGAGATCCTTTTTTAACTTATGAAGTATCCCTGTTTTCTAAGCACTATACTGCGAGTGTATTGTGGAGCATGACTTCAATGTCTAAGAAATGACTGGATCTCTTGGCTCAATATCCCTTTAGGTCAGATGCCCCCTGGAAGCCACAATAGTAAACAATGCATTGGAGTGCAAAAGGTCACATAAGAGCATGGCTATCAGTATCATAAAGTCTGACCTTTGGAGATCATTGCTGTAGGATGCACTATGACACCATTGACACTACAACAAGTGTTGCTTGAAAAGCAAAAAGTATGCTTAAGAAGAAGCTGGATGACGTTACCTACCATATTTGAAACAGAACTGAGCAATGAGGTCACCATTACTAAGGAAATGGGACCCTGTATTTTTGGCAACCAAGTTTAATTGCTTGTAGTTTAATTTCTTGAGGTGTTTATATTTTTCACCCTCATGTTTTGAACAATCAGTCACGGCAACAATGTCTATGTCATTGAGTGTTTGTCCTCCGTTTGCTGAGGGCGCAGATTAGCGCACATTTCCAGCAGAATGAGTGAAATCAGCCCGATTCTCACGTTCCATCTCAAAACAAACTTGTGGTTGTGGTTCTGCAGCTTGCATACTTACCCTGCTTATGATAATTTGTGTTTTTAGGTGTTGGCACGTGCTGGTGTGTGGGATGTAATTGACACCGTAATCTGATTGTACAGCCTGTGAAATGATGGCGTCCAGGTGACCGGAGGATACTGAGAAATAACTAAAAAAAAAAAAAAAAAAAAAAAAAACGGCCCATAACAGGCTAACCTTTTCACCATCTGTTGACTCCAATTACAAGTCCCAAAAAGGAAACTTGGACTTAAATGTGATTTAGGTTGGCATTTTACCATGTCATCATGAGCATCACCAAAACACATTTTTTTCTCCATTTAATCACTAATGGTGGTATGATGTGGTGGCTGCCAGCTCACAGTGAAGCTAATTATGTTTACTCTCCCAGAACTGGTGACCGTGCTAAAAGGAATATAAATAAGTTCTCGTAATGAATAAAACCAGACTAAATCCTTTAGTCCACCCCATCTTTCGTAGATAAATAAGTCAAAAACTACCCTAACCCCAAGGGAAGTTTAAGTGGAAAAGCCAAACATATCCAAAGCTTAGTTGCATGACTTCATAGTTGTGTATTATCAGGGCTTCCTCAAGTGGGGTGACCCCAGAATAGTAGTCTCCCTGCCCCAGCCGTTTTTAAGGTCAGGGAAAAAGGGAAGCAGTTAAACGGGTCCTCAGTGGTTTTACCCCATGTCCCATGATTCCAATCATGTAAAAGCTTAGACCGACTGTGGATTTCTGTGTCTGTCACAGTCCATTTGGGATAGTTCAGCCACCAGCCCCCTCAATGTACTGCAGAATGTATTTCATTGTTACTCGATTATCCTATCAATGCGGCATTTGTTGAAATTAGGAAATGGTTATCTGTGCATCCATGGCTCCTCATTTTCAATTGCCTTCTTTATACAGAAATATACTTTATATAGAAATATCTGGAACATACACTGCTTATAAACTCATGATTCAAAAGGACTTTTGTATCTACAGTACTCTCCTGAGCTGCACAGAGCTATTTGCCTGATACAGACATGTTGGATATGTTGTAGATGCAAATACTCATGCAAGTCATGACCTTCCACTTAAAGTGGTTGTCTTCTTTTTAGTCACTGAAGGAGGTTTGTCACTGCTAGAAATATAGCCATGTTAATGGTGTAACAGCTAATTTTTTCTTTTGTTGCTGCTGTATGGGCTTGACCATTTCGCCATGTGAAATTTCAGATGGGCGATGACTGCTGGCAGCATTGAGAGGGATCACATTGTATATTCTAATCTGGACTTTGGTCCCAATGACCTGACAGAGCGTTGGTCACGCAAGAGTGTGCCAGTCAGCTGAGCACTGGCTGCTGCTGGATTGACAAGGTTTTTGGCCACTGGTGGACTCTGAAGTGACTCCCTGTCTCTGGTCAGCGTTATGGTTGGGGGGTTTTAGCATTTTTAAGTGTTGAGGAACTTTTGCTCTTCTCTGCATCAGAATTTGAGAGAAAGACCTCAGGCCCGTTCAACCGGAAGAGATGGAATTTCGCTAGATTTATCATGGAAACACAGATAACCATCTCAGTTGCACGGAATTTCTGAGATTTTGACCATGATTTATGTCTCTCTCTATGAGCAGGCAATACAAATCAAATTTCAACAAAAAAACTTGTTTTGTTGTTAAGGTAAACTTTAATTCTCCCTGATATTTATACCAGACATTTCTAAATTTATTGAAATGCTTTGTTTAAAATCACATGCATATGAAAATATCAATGTCAAATGCACAGTCACTCTTAATTATAAATTAGACCCATGCTTGTCATGGACCTGTGACCATTGCACTGCCACAAATAAAGTGTTTTTAGTGAATTAGTTTTCATGGTGCTACAACACTCCTGTCTCAGCATTGTGGCCACTTAAGGTACATTTATGTCGAATATAAATGAGTCTTTGTTACTAGAGTAATTTGTAGGCATAGCATACAAAAATTGTAGATTGTAGGCAAAAGAAGTGATTAGAGTGACTTCGGGTCACAGTACAGTGACTAAGACGCCTGCATGTAAATGTGAGGTCACGCTTTCCTTTTCCTTGCGGTTAAGACATTAGTAATATTTCAGCTGATATTGCACTGCTTCACCGTATCTGTGTGATACCCACTGTTTTGTCTTTCTTTTCCCAACTGTGCCTCTTGTGATTTGGCTGTCAGGGCTGGGCTCCCCTGACCTAAATGTGTTTTAATTAAAAATGCATTTCCAGAACTCACTGACCCAGTCTGAAACCGTCGCATTTCATGTGCTCCCCCCCGCCCCCCCACGCCGGACACTAGTCCCTCATCTGGAATCTAATTGTTCCTGAAGAGAATGCCAAGGCTTTGAATCCAGACCAGAACGCAGCTGTTTTTCCCCTCTCAACATGCTTTTCAGGAACTGCTCTGTGTAATGAAACTCAACTGTATATTACTTTGTCTGTCTAGGAGGACAATCTATGTTGGAACCACTAGACTGATAAAAATCCACTCAGAATATTTCGTGCTTGTATGGCCTGGTAAATTGTGACATGAATTCAAGAAGGTATAAGAGGTTGGACTTTTGTGGTCTGAAGAAGAGGTGTACTGATGCATTTATATAATTCATGATGTAAAATAAAAATCGGGCCCATTTGCATATTGTATGTAGCATGTGTTTTTCATTCTTATAATAGGGATTTATTGCATTTGTTAAGTACTTGTATAGTAGATTTATCATTCTCAACCATATACAATGAACACCATCTTTGCCATCCATTCAACCATGCAAGTTAGGCCTTGCGTCTAGTCAGGTTTTTACTATAGCAAATAGAGAAATGCAAAACTCCTCTGATTAAAAGCATTTATTTCTATGGCTCTCAGAAAACATCAAAACACACAAGGATATGGCAGGGAAGCATTTGAGAGCCCAGCTGTGTAAAAAGTGTCTCTCTTTCATCAAGTCATTGTCTGTTGAGAGGATCTGTGAGCATCATCTATAGTTTCAGCTGCTTTTAGTAACAAAGAGTAACATTTCACTGTCTTTTGTTTAGGTTTGTTTTTCAAAGGTGCAAGGTACATTCTCTGGAAACATTTACAGTAAGAGTTTCCCAAAGAAACAAAAGAAAATTCCTACAGTTACGTTAGCTTCAGCGCAAAATGTTTTGTAATTGTAATAGCAATTTCTGCAAGTAGATATTGATAGTCCAAAAATAAATTTTCATATATTGAGGGATTGCTCAGACATTGGATTTTAGCGCATGCACAAAGCGAAGAGCTAGATCGCACAATCAGGTTGTTAGCGCAGAGGGAGAAGGCTGTCAGACGCTGTGAGCAATACAGATTTCAGTCAGGGCCTTTTCCTCTGAAGCAGAAGGCATCGTCTGCCGCAGTACCCCAGATGCTAAAGCTACTAACAAGGAGTCAAGCTGCATCACTGAGTCAGATTCAATTAACCTGCATCTCTCTGCTGGGGTGAATCACTTGGGACCAATGTACTGTTAGTAATCCCCTTGACACATTCCCCCAACTGGTTAAATTCCCAAATCGCTGCTGTCTCAGAAATGAGCAACAGTTACTGCATGACAGCTCCACACACTATGGCCTTTTTGTGTGCAACCGTAGCTGAAGTTGTTGGCTCAACTGTTTCAGATTGAGCAGCTCTCTGTCTGATCGCTGATACTTCCCTGCTTCCTGTGGATCCCCTCCACTAAACCGCCTGGATACTCTCACATCCTTCTGTTTATGTAGTCTCATAATATTTGCACGCTTATTTCACTAACGGTCTTTGATGTTTATTTTTGTAGCTCTTATCCTATACATGTAGTTTTACTAGAGCTTGTGTGAAACTCAGCTGCCTTTTCAAGTACTAGAGAGAAAGACAGAGACAGAAACGGAGACAGATGCTTCAGCATGGCCAGCATATCTTAGATTTTTTTGTTTTATTGAGTTCTTATCTCAGAGGAATCTGTCTCAGAGCTGTCTCACATAGCACACCAAGGTGATATGGTTGCAGATTATTTTTTCTTACAGTGTGGCAAAATCCATTAGAACAATATTGTCATAATTCATAATTTAGAGTGCTCACAACCATCAGGTGTCATTTGCCATCCCCCTCTGTACATATGACCATTAAGGACCTTTTGTCTCATGATTATGAACAGAAGCAATCACAGTTGTGTGATTAATTACAATCTACAAGACCACAAACAGTGATTAACAGTTAGCCTGTTTATATACCAGACAAAATGTGATCATCTGCTTAAGTTTTTGTCATAGATATACTGGAAAATTGGTTGGGGCAAATTTGATTCTGCTCTTGACAAAGCTTACCACACAAAAAATATGTTGACCCCATTTCAGGCCACACTAATCAATTTCAGAGTTGTACCCATGACTATTACGCATGTTTTCCCTGAGTGAATAAAGAGCACTTTCAGTCGAGGCCTGGAGACCCACAAACCCTTTCAGCACCCTGGCACAGAAAGGTCCCTGTGGGACCTGGTTAAGACTCACGCAGGTGCTAAAATACATCTTTTAAAGTGTCTGAGCTGCTGAGGGTGCCAGAAGGCCAGATAAGACCAGAAACACACACACACACACACACACACACACACACACATACATTCACTCAGCCCAGACTTACTGCCTCCACTTTGTGCCCAGACATCAACACCTTTTGACTTGTCTTTGCACCTGGGTTGTTTTTCACTCCAGACCATCTCCAGAGGTTGTGGCTCAATAGAGTGTCTGTTTTAGCATCACTTTAAATGGTGTCCTTTAATGAGCCTTTTCTTCTTATTTCCACGTATTTTGATTTGTGTAAATTAAGTGTTGTATTTTTAAAACACAAAAACTGTTGGGGGAAATTGGAATCCACACTCATCAAGGGGAAAATTGTCAGAAAATCTGAACGCTTTCTCCCCTCTCACAGCCTGCACATACAGAAAGTTACTTCAGCAGAACGATCAGTTTTGTTTTCCAGGAATGTATGCGTATGAATCTGGCTGACTGCCCCTCCTAGTTTTTAACACAATCCAACAGCTCCTGATATGGGGCGGAGCCCTCACCCAAAACACACTGTGTGCTCTCATCCGTGGAGCAGTGTTTATGTGTTACCCCGACTTGTCGCAGCAATGTTAAACTGGACAGCAAAAGCCCTACAAACCTGTTTTCATGAATGCGTTTTGTGGATGCACTTAGGCGGCGTGTAAAGGTGGCATGGTGCAGGGCTTGGGAGCACACAGAGCTGTCCTGCGTGTCTTTCGGGCTGCTGGCCGTGCGCCCACTGGCCGGTCGTTACGTAATCTGGCCCGGCTGAGGCTCACAGGACCCTGGCTGTGTGCTCCTGAGGTCTGCTTAACCGAATTACATCAGCCACGCAGAGCACAGAGCCTGCTATTGAGGAAAAATAAAGCCCGACAGAACAAGAGCATAATCACATGCTGCACAAAAGCCATTTTCATCATCACTTCCCTCAGCGCACTGTCTAAGAACGTCCTGTCCAGGAAGGCTGTCTGTTGCCTTTTCACTCTGAGTGTCTGTTAGGAGCTGTGCAGTTCTTTTTTTTTTTTTTTTTTAAGGTGGTTTTCTTGGCTGGGACAGTGAATTAATTCCCATTTGAGACCCCTCCCCCACATGGGGATTGATGGGTTTGTCTTGTCTTTTCTTCAGCCCCCTTTGTGTTATCATGAGATGACTGCGTCACAGAATTGTCATTTTGTTTTTTTTTGCACCTCACGAAGACAGGGCTGGTTTGACCCAGGTCAGCTTGGCAAACAGCATGCCTCGCTATCTTTATTAACACATTATGGAGAAGGCCCGAATATTGCCCTGCTGCTGTATCTGTACCAGTGTTCCACATCTCTCCTAATATATTTTATGTATCTAAACAGCAGCCACCTTTTGGTAATGATGCATGACTGCTAATTAGAATGGGCTAATTACTATGAGGGCTGTGACATTCATTAGCACAGCATATTGCTGCAAGTTTAGCACTGCACTGGCTATTGTGGCATGCAACATTTATCCTGCCACCTCCTGGCATTAAAGTGTGTGTGTGTATGTATTTGTTGTTCCACATACTTTCTGGCAGGAGGAGTCCTGTGCTTTACGGCAGAGGTCAGGATGAAGTGGGGAGCTTCGCAGGCTGCTGGTGTTCGGCCCTGATGGAATGCTTCATGCACAGCGCTGTCAGAACAAAAAGACGTTATGAGCTCGGGTGGAGGGAGAATGGGTTACTCTCCAGGAGTGATGCTCAATTGATTTAGACAAGATGCAGATCCCCCCCCAACCGCCCGGCTTACAGCGTACAGCCATGAATAAAGAGAATTTTATCCACCCTTTAGTGTTAAAGGCCAAATGAAATATATTCTCACCATACCTGGGTCCTCCTCCAGGCTCTGTGAACTGCTTGACATTTAATGATAGTTCTTTTTGCCATTTTTTCCTATGTGCATGAAAATTCATGGTGGGAGAATGACAGCCATAGTAAGCAGAAGAAGGAGGATATGTCATTTAGATTTGACACCTCGTTTCAGAACTGCTTTAAAATTCAGATTTTTAACGCATTTCTATCCTCATAACATTCACACGGACAGTTGTTGATTTGCCTCACACTTTCAGACATGAAGAGCTCTCTCATTAGTCAGTAATATGTAAGGCGGAGGGAGGAGGCTGGGAGGTTGACCTGCCGTTGATCCTCAATGAAGCTACTCCTGCACAGCATTAAATGCTGTACCTCTGACCCACTCATTCCACAGCTTTAAAATTTATGCCTTTCAAAACAAATCACTTCCTTGGATGGAAAAGCTGTTTCTTTCTGCTCTCATAGTGTGTATATTCTAGAGAAGTTATTTTTCCTGCATTAATCTGATGGGCTTAAGATGTCGTTTGTACATGTGAAACTGAACAGCTCGGCAATGCTGCCAACTTCACTGGAAGTCTCCTCTTACTCATCCAATCTCCCTGTCCTCCAGCCATACTGGAAAGTAGGATCACAGGTCCAGGTATCATTCTTCCTGGTGTTCCAGCGCCTGTCTGGGTGAAGCAGTCCCTTAGCTATTCACCAGGCCCCTAGTCTTTGAATACAAATGGTCAGATCTTGAGAGATCCTTGAGGCACTCTTGCCTTACCTACCATCTGGGAACGGCTGTCTTCTCTGAGACCCGCCAGCTTAGACATCAATCAAATTCCCAGAGGGGGTGATTTGAGGAAGTGTGACTCGTTTGACACACACCTCTTGTTATTCAATCATGTCTTTATGTGTGAATTGTGGTTTTAGAATCAGATCCCTCATCTTAGACCCACACTGACTGATTTGATGTGTTGGTTGTGTAATATTGATATATTGATTTATTTCCAAAAAGTCAGCAGGTTTATTGCACTGAACTGCACTGTTTCTGCCAAGAAGATAACAGAGAGGCATAACACTGCCATGCGAGGCTTTTAGGTACACATACAGTCAGGTTACCATCGGCAACACGATGGCCCCTCTGATCACCATTAGATCTCATTCAATAACACCATATTTATATATAGGGAGCTATATACAGCTTAGAACAAACTAGAATTTGCAGGTTTGATTCCACAGGCACCAGTATTGTACATTTAATTGAGATGCTTACATGTATACCCACATTGTTTCAGTACATATTCAACTGTATACATGGATGGTCAGTAAAAATGTGAACTCTGTAAGTCCCAATGTACAAAAGCATGTGCTATATGTGCTGAATAGCTAAGAATACAAAAGTATTGCCCCAATCAACATATCAATATTAATCTAATTAAGTAATTTAGGACAGTGTCTAAACCCTGGCATTGGTGCTTCAGTGCAACAGATTCCCATTGTTGCTGTTGTCATCCAAGCCCATGCACCAACATACAGTAGGAAGAGGAAACGGAGACAGTCGTGCTGGGAGTAAAGAGGAAGTCCAACTTCCTGTGGGAAAAAGCACTTGCTTCGCCACCCCAAATGAGCTCGTAATCCTTGCAGCCTGTCAGACTCTGGGGTCAAATCCATATGTCACCCCAGTGAATAAATCACACAGCCAGGGTAAGGCCAGGAGGCTCTGCGTCAAACCGGGCGCACACTCAGCGATTGGCCTTGACCACAGGAAACGCCCCTCCGTTATCATCTCCGCGGTGATCCCTCACTGAAACAGCAGTAACATGAGGGATCATCACATGCAACGGAGCTGATAAGGGGCGGGCATTTTCTGTCGTGCCGCGTGACAGTACAGTAGATCACATCCACAGCTCCGATAAGGCACAATGAGGATGGCTGAAAGCGGCAGGACTTTCTGCCCTTGTGCCCAAAGTATTTCTTGGTGCTATTTGCATATTCATTTGCACGCTCTTATTTTTTTTGCATAGATTATTCAGAAATAGTGGGTGGCATGCGGGCTGTTGTCATTGGAGGTTTCAGCGGTTCTACCAATATAGTCAGCACTTTTCCACAGTTCCTCCCACATTTTTACCTTGACAGCCTGCAGGTGAGAGGAAGAGCATGCCATGTGATTGTCACTGTGTGTTTGACCTCTCCTTCTCGCCTGATCTGGTCACTAAAACAGCTGTTGGCGGGTTTTGATTTGTAGTTTTGGCCCAAAAAATGGAGTTTTTTTCCTGAACTTGCATGCACTGAAATTTGTTTTTGGCTGTGGGGTTGTATATATAACTGCTTAATTGTGTGCCCAAGAGCTTTATCCATATGTGTAACTTATTAGCTATGCATTGATGATTTAAAAGCATTATATTTAGAAAACGTAAGTAATTATTTTAAGAAAGCTTGAAACAATTACTTAAACAAGAGGCTGAATTTTGTGATGTGTGTTTTTCAATATTTAATTAAAAATGAACCATTCAATTTTGGTGCAAAGTGGTCAATGTGCTTAAGGAGTCAACTGTTAATTACCAGGCAAGTCCAGGCAACACCAGCTACCCTTCGCCTGTTTGGGTCTGAATATTTCAAATTAGCTCCTCACTCTCCTCTGCCAACATATGAACAAATTGGATAATCTCTAAGCTTAGTGAAGGAGGCCAAACACAATAGAGCATTACTCAGGGTCAATGTCTTTTGTGTTTTCAAAGGAGCAAATTATTAAAAAGCTAAAGCAATTAATTGACTGAACCATTTGTATGTTCATTCATATTTTATTTGATTCTGTGGAAAATCGCATTAAATTGTGTCACCCCAAGAGGCGTCTTTTCTCCACTTCCCTTTCCCTGCCCTGAATATATTTTTGGCACACATAGTAAACTACAATATGAGATGACATGAACATTATTCAGATATTATGAAAGCTTTGATTCCTATCCTTTTGTCAGAAAGTGTTTTCAACCATCACGGGCAGGAAACTCCACTTGTCTTGCATCCATCTTAAACGTTGACGGAATGAAGATTTGATCTTTGATAGTATTTCTGTTGGTGAAGTGTGAAGTGAGTAGGTTTGTGGGAAATAACCTTTTCTAGAGGTAAGAAGGTAGCTGCATTTTAACACCTTTGCCTCTTATTAGGAACTAGGGTAAAGTAAAGTATGGGAGGAAATGAATTTTGGGCTCTGGCTGTTCACATCAAAGGGATGCTGGCCCCCCATTCAGCATGTGGTTGGTGTTTGTGGAGAGGGTATATTTGGATTGGCTTTGAATCTTTTTTTTTTTTGAAGCAAGAGATGAAATGGTAGCACCTTTCTTCTGTTCAGCAGTAGGTGCACCTTTCTTCTTCAAAGGTGTGATTCAGATTGTGACATTTCTGACCCCCATGATAAAACACTGCATTCCTATAAAACATTGCCTGTCCCTTGATTTGTGTCCTATGAATGTCTCTTTAGCAGGAAACTGAGCATACATTTGAGAATCTGCCTTTCGTGGAAGAGGTAAATCACTCTGGTTAGTGTTGCACATTCCAGTGACTGGACGTCTCTGTAAACAGTGCAGCAATTTGAACTGACATTTAAGCCTGTCTAAAATATTGCATTCTCTAAATGGTACCCTGTCCTTCACAATATGTCACAAGAACATTTACTTCTAGATAAAGGTTTGGCCTTTCTTGTAATGTGGAAGAGATGATTTCAAGTTGAAGGTACATAATTATGTAGGGACGTTTGAGTTGGAGTACTGGACATGAGTTATGATGCCTCTTGAGAATGGAGAATGCATGAATACACAAAACCCTCACGGATTCATATTGTGTCCTTGTGGCTAATGCTTTCCACAACGCGATCAGTTTCTGGATTTAATTTATCACTTCACATCTTTTGCATGAGAATACCAAGATGCTCCATCCGTTCATAGTGGAACCAACTGAAAAAGCTTGGCTCATCTGTTGTTATCTCAACTGTGTCTGTGGCTCTCATCCTCTTTTGAAATATTGTTACGGTACCATAAACACATTAGGAAATGCCATTTTATTATCCAGGGTAGATAAATACATAGTTTTAAGTGCATATTTATTAAATAAATGTAATCTGGCCTGTCAGACAGTTCTACTTCCCCTTCACCCCAGCATCTTCTCCCTGTCAGCTGTGATTTACCCTTTGATTTAACATCTAGCTTCCGTTCGGTTTCCTGTCGTCAGAATGACGCATTTTGAAACATTGTGTTCCTTTTCCACTCCTGACTTTACCTCTGCATAGTTTACTTTTGAAAATGATATTACATTAACAGGTAAAGTAAAAAGTTCTGCTTGATTCATTTTATTGATTGCATACAACTCAAGCAGCCTCACTTAAGTTCATTTGTCTCTCCCATCAGCATCAAAGCCTACATCTTTGTCTCGAACTGTGGAATGCAGTGTTTGGACGCTTATTCATAGCTGTTCTTGGCACTTTCCCTCCTTACCAAATTTGGCCCTGGATGTTCCCTCTGGAGACTAAATCACAGGTTCTGCAGAACTTGAAAAAGCCACGTTTGTGCTTTGAGCCTTCATTACATAAATGGGGCTTGTGGGGATAAAGGAACGATGGCTTCCCTGTTATTTGTAAGGGGGATGAGCAGTGGGGGAGCTGGCAGCACTGATCCCGAACTCTCCCTCAGTGTCTCTCTGTATGAGTGCTGTCCCAGTGCGGGGGTGGGGGGGTGGGGGGGAGCGGCAGGGGAGGGGGTGGCTCATCAGGGAGAGTTGCTGATCCCTGTGGAATGTGGAGCCAATATCCACCAGGACTTCTACATGATCCTCTGCCAGGATCCCACATGTTCCCCCGCGATCATGGAACATTGCTCGGCTATATCCGATTGAACGGAATGCCTTTTGCCTTAACCCCTGTTAGACTTCTGCCTGTTGGCCCCTACAGAAATTGGGGCCTCAACACCATGAAGTGGGGCCATAGAGGCACAGGTCTGTTAGTTTTTGTGTGCAAGGTTCTCTGCTGCAGCCAGATGGCACAGAGGACACAAGAAAAACATCTGTGGAGCTACTTAATGAGGAAATAAAGCCTCAGTTACTTTTGTGGATTTGAAGATCCTGCCACCACAGGTGATGCTATGGGCAGTTAAACATCACCCTGTCAAACTCTTGGGCACAGTCAATGGTCAGGGTTAAAATGGGAATGTGCTGGACCCATGATATTTAGGCAGATACGCTCCTCAGGACTCTCTCTGATGATGTTTAACATTTACTGCACAATCTCTAATTCTCCAGACATTATGTGTTGTAGGTATGTATTGTAAAAATTAACTAGAGACCATCTTAGTTTGCTAGTACCATGTTGGCTATGGAAGCAGCAAGAATAGCCTGTCAACTTGATAATATGCCTAGCTAGGTATCAGTGTAACATGCTCTGTCAGTTTGGGAGAGTGTAGAATAGCTCTCCCTCTCTTCAGAGCAGTAGCTGATCTGTGTGGTCATTGCACTGGAGGACTCCCGTGTTGACACAGCTGGCGCTGAAAGACTGGAGCTGGCTGATTTGGCAGGGGAGCTGGTCCCGAGTGATGAGATCGGGAGTCCCCTTCTGATCGAACAGAGAGATAGACGAAGAGATGGAGAGAGTGAAGAGAGAGGTGGAGATGGAACAGGAGAGAGGAAGACAGAGAGTGTTCACTTTCTCTTATGAAAATGTATTTGACCCACCTCATTTTTAAGTATCTCACGATCTTGGCTTTAGCATAGTTTGCTGATTGCTTTGCTTTTGTCATTTATGCTGCCATTAATGGCCTAGAAGTCAAAGCATTTCTAAATGGCACTTGAGAGGCCAGATGAGTCATAATCTCTTTGGGACAGGTTCATTCCCTGCTGTTGTTGACAGTGTGCTATCTTAGCATCTGTGGAGAGGATGTTGTCACATTTGGAAAGGTTTATTCAAGTAATAAACATTTTCCGGGCGCTTATTTAGTGCATCTGGTTATCAGAGTGGAGTTGTATTCAAGTATTAAACATTCATTGACACCTGAAAGCTAATTTTCATAGAAAAATGACAAGTTAATGACAATCCTTAAATGTCAGTGTGACTAAAACACTTTTTTGAATGTCTTAATTTATCATTCCTTTGAGGAGTTGCTTCAAAAATAGTTTGAACGAATTTCAAACTTAAATTTAACAGTCTAATTAGGCAATTGCATACAGTTAAAATATGTACATTTTTCTATTGGAATTAAAACTCTCAAGTGCTGATAATGTTGGGTTTTTACATCACCTTGCACCCTTACGAAATATATAGACACAGCAATTATAAACAAGGCAATGCAATGACTACTGATTCTCTCATATGCAAGTTAAAGTACTTGTAAATTATTTTACTTGACAGTTCAGGTCTTGCGACATGCAAGTAATTGTATTTAGTGTTAACATACTCCACAGCATGCTTTCAAATTCACAATAAAATTTGTTGACAACTTTTCCCCTGTAGTCCTTAAGGTATCGCCCCACAGTGAGATCTGCTGTCTTTAAAAAGTGCTCTCCACATGACTTACATTATACCAGCAAAAACAATGCGCTCCTTTGTGCTGGCGGGGGAGTCTGCTGAGAGGGGCTAGCAGTCATGTCCTGTGGCCGCTAATGTAGTCTGCGTTATGGTGGATATAAAGGTTTGTTTTTTCTGATCGAGGGAGGGAGGAAGGGAGGGAGGGCCAGAAGAAGGGGAATGGTGAGAAAGGAGTAAGAGAGAAAGACACAGCAAGGAAGCTTTTCCAGAGACGGGGGGTGAGCAGAGGGTAAAACAGGGACTCTCTCTCGAGCAAGCAAATATTGATGGCCGGACCGTGTCGTTCTGTGGGCTTTATGACTCGCATGGCAATCATTAACCACCCTCTGGCTAGAATAATGTTTTACCTTCAAAGGTACACAACAGAGAAATGCTCAGACTGCTCCCTGGTAACCGCTGATGGGAGCCTGCTGCAGGGCTGAATTGGTTCTTCTCTTGTCAGAATGTTATGGATGTGACGGGGGAGGGCATGCCAAATATTTCCAATTATGAAATTTTTCATCTAAAAAATAGTAAGAAGAGGTTCCGCAGACGGTTCCTTTAAAACGGGGAAAAATCCCCAAAAAAATCATTTGTGAAATAATGTGATGTGGTTATCTTAAACATACTATTTAGACTTAAACTTCAGTCATATAGTCGGCTTATTTTTAGACCCTCTTAAAAAGAAGAATTTACCTTTTCTGCGCAAACAGTCTGTCAAAGAATGTTTAAATATGGAGATGGATGATGTGTCTGTTTTCATTCATCCACAGTGTGCTGATGCAAGTGTCAGGTGAACAGTTTGTTTCTAAAGAATTGCCTTTATGGAAATAACTATGACACTAAAACAATCCAGAACACCCCCAGCCTTCACATTCATCTAAGATGCATGTCTGAGCGAGTATGTGCCACTGTCTAACCCCTGAGCCTCCATTTTGTTGATTAACAATGTGTTGTTGTTTTTTTTGTCTTTTTTTTTTTCCTTTTGAGAAACACACTTAGATTGTGTGCTTCAGCCATTAAAGCTGGGAAGCCAAAGAGCAGGGGGAATAGACACATCTCCTTCCATCTGTGTTCCAGGGTGGTAGTGTCATTTGCAGTGATTGTGGTCAGTACAGAGGGAAATCCAGTAATCAGAAAGGGCTGGTGGAAACAGGGCTGGTACTGAGGCAGAGTGAGTCAGAGCCATACAAATGCATGGGCGGCCACGGCTCCAGAGGGCCCTCACCCTGGATCTGGGGCACTCCCGTTCACTTGCATCTCCTGGAGCATGCGTAGCCCCACCGCCAGAGCGGGGTGCAAGACAGGCCGAGTTGTGGGTGGAGCAAGGGGGCGTTGCACAGATGTGGTGGTCAGCAGGCTCCGCCCCCGCAAAGCCTTGGCAGCCGCAGTGTGGAGGAACGTGTGTGTGTGTGTGTGTGTGTCTACAAAGTTTGGCCATGTGAATCTGTTCAGATGTTATGCACCTTTTTGTTATCGGCCACGCCCACTGTCACACCCCCTTTTTGCCTATTGCCATGAACAGTTAATCAGCTGTCCTTTGGCTAGTGACCAACCTTTACTGAAATCTTGTGCAAGTCTGTGAATCCATTTGGAAGTTATGGGCCTTTTTGCGGTAGGCCACTCCCACTGCCATGCCCCCTTTTAGCCAAGTGGCATGAACAGAAACGCACACCTTCACACACACACACACACACACACACACACACACACACACACACACACACACACACACACACACACACTTGACCTCCATGCCAAATTACAGCCTTCTAGTGTGAAAACTGGGGCTGCCAAGGGGTAGGGAAATTGTGGACCAACTGACATACAGAGCAACCAATTGAGCTGCTGGTTGCAGCTTAAAATGAAATATGAAAAAATGAAAGATTTGCATTTGTTTCGGGTGAAATTTGTTTCAGGTTCTGGTGAAACCAAAAATGCAAAAATCTGTGGTCTATTTTGCCCTAAGGGTCTAAGGATGCAGTGTGCCCAAGGGGGTCCAGGGCTACAGGTTATACAGAGCTCCTTTGTGGGAACAGGTATGGTATTATAGCCAGAAAAGGTGGCATCTTATCGCAAGTGATCAGCGTATCACGTTGTGCACATCCCTTTGTGTTCCGCTCAGTCACATGTCCTCTCCTTTTGGATGCGCCATCATTCACAGGCGTGTGGACCGTTGTTTTTGAAGTGGCAGGACAGAAACAGGATACCGGGGCCTGCGTTTTGTTGCTGTTCTGGTTTTTGTAAACAATGAGAGGCTCCTGTGCCTCGGCAATCTCTGGGACTGGGGCAGTCCATTAATCATGCTTTGCACTAAAAGCCCTTTTCAGATGACCTGCCCTGCACACACTGTACTGTACAGTAGTATTATATACAGCGCTGGAGAATGCTGGTGAGTAATGCAGCATGGAAACTGGTCTTCAATGAGCTCTTCTGCCTAAGCTTTGGAGCTATGCCTGGCTGGGAATAAAATCCCAGGATGAGTAAGCCTACATTGACTTTCATGTGGTGTAAGTTAGCCTATGATGAGAACAAGAGTTGTACAGTGGTCGTGTTTTCTAACAATGGGCAAGCAGAAATAGCATGTAACCAGCCAAGAATAGAAGTCTAACTATTAATAAAACAGATTTAGGTTTTCTGACTGATTTTGTTTTAGAATTATTTTTTTATACTTTCCCAAAACTGGATAATCAGCCAATAGAAACAGTGACTGTGTTTTTGAGCCTCACAATAGAGCTGCAACTCAGATTCATGGAGGTGAGGCTCCAGCAGGCTCATTCATTCTTCCCAGGTGCATTTTGTGGTGTATGCAACAAAAACCATGCGCAAAACTGTTTATTTACTGAAACGTGGAATGATATTGACGGCATTATGTAACAGCAGTGTGTTCTTAGTGAGGTACAGCTCAGTGATTCCCCCTCAGGTAGGGTACCACCCTGACTTGAAAACACATCTGAAAACATAGGGCTCTCTCATTTAGTCTGGAGAAATGCCTCATAAAATGCACTATGTGGTATAATCATGAGCAGGAGAAACTGACATGTTAAACACAGTGGAAGTTCATTTTCAGTTGTGGCTGAAAGTAGACAGCTCAAGCTTTTAAAAAAATATTTAAGAAACATTTGTGAATGTGATTAACTTTGTTTCTGTCCGGTGTCATAAGGCTTTGTAGATCCATGGAATGCGGCTTAATAATAAAGTAGTGTAGCATCCGCAGGTCCTGAGCGTCAGCCTGTCCTGACAGCCGCGTGTGATTCAGAGCTGTGTGCACCGTTGGCCATTGATTTCCTCTGCAAGGGTAGTAGTACATGGATGACTACTCAATGCATCACAAGCAAATGTACAAGCAACTGCTTTTGGGTCCATATCCCATTTATTTGGAGATTGCTTCAGCGTACAAACAAGGTCAGAGAGAGTGGAAAATGGACCTTTCGTTTGGAGAGGAGTGTCTGCATCGGCCTGGTGTGGCTTTGAGCCTTATCTGATATAACCTGCGGTTTCCATGGAGGTAGTAGAGATGCAGCGTGCGTGCGTAACCGTGGCAGCTGCTGTGAGCTGTACCACAGCTCTTGTCCTGCCTGTACAGTGCAGCCAGCTTATGCTGAACAAAATAACATGCAGGTTGCCGGTTTCTGTCTCACACTTTATTTGAAAGGAATCAAGCTGAATATAAGTGTTGTGTTGTGGGGGGTGTACAGAGAGGGGGGGTCTGGTGAGGTCACTACCAGACCTTGTCCTCAGCGCTAAACGTTATGCGCTCCATGTGCTGACTTTGTTCACACCTGCATTTGTGATGCAGAGCCACGCTTGGCATTTTGAACGTTAACAAACAGCAGCCTCTCGGCCCAGGGCCAAAGATGGGAAATTGCTTGTGAAAAGCCCTGGATAGGCACTGCTCCTGCTTGTCTGCTTTTATTCACTGTCAGCTGCTGAAGGGGATGTTGTTGAGGCTGCTCTGAGTGACCCACCAGCTGGGTGTAACCTATTAGGAAACAGGGGCATTTATGAGGCCGGACACCCACATAGAAAGAAGTTAAGATCAGGACCCCCTCCTGACTGAACCTGCTATCTGTTGAATTTAGTGGGCTTTGGCTGTGGTACATCGCTCACCATTCTATCATTTTTTCATCACCAGGCTGGCTGTATTATTGTTTCTAATTGCATTATTTTCCAATTGGTCAAGAAATCTTATCATTTGAAAATCCCCAGATTTTTTTTTTTTTGATTAAAAAAAATCAAGAGCAGATGGGTGGGGTTCCAGGGCGGAGCCTCCAGTTAAGGTATTCTTTTCATGATTCACCCCAGTCTGTGAGCACTTACACCAGAGATATTAAACAGAGGGCCGTGGTGTTTGGAGGTTTTTTCTGTCTCTCTTAAATTTGCAGAAATGCATTGAGCTCCAGCAGATACTGTGACGTCCAGCATTTGAGTTTGAAATCCCTTGTGAAGATTTCATTTGGGAGGTCCGAGAGGGAGGGAGGGTTTGCTCGTTCCTGTTTAATGTCAGTTAGCCTCGGTGAAGTACATTGCAGGAGTGAGAAAGTCCTTACAGGGATGTGTGTGGAGAAAAAGGGCGTCAGGTGTGAAAATGGAGTGATGCTGGGAAAGATTCTTTCCATGCATGCAGTACAGCATCAGTGTAGTGTTCTCTGGGCAGCACGGAGGAGACAGCTCTCAGAGCAAAGAACCTGCTCGATCCCTCAGTAACCATCTGGCTCTCACAGTATCTAAAATAATCCTCACCTGTGTGTGTTTGTGTTTGTTTGTGTGTGTGTGTGTGTGTTTGTGTTTGTGTTTGTGTTTTGTTTGTGTGTGTGTGTGTGTGTGTGTGTGTGTGTGTGTGTGTGTGTGTGTGTGTGTGTGTGTGTGTGTGTGTGTGTGTGTGTGTGTGTTTGTGTTTTCTGGATAATTATTCTTCCAGCAACTACAGCACATGCAGTCTGTCTCATTCTGACTGCAGCTGTTGGTTTTAGCAGCCAGTGAGATGGCAAGATATAATTTTCATTGCTCACTGTATACTGCAATCCTCAAAACCCAACCAATCAAGAAGTTTAATTTTCCTTGTGTTTTTTTGGCTTCTTTGCTAAGCAATCAAGATCAGCTTTACAGTTTGCAGTTTGTGTTTTTGACACCTTTCTCAGTGGGACTGGAATCTCGTGGTAGCATCTCTGAAAAAGTTTTTCTGACCTTTTCCATTACGGCTGCAGCCTTCAGCGCAGTGCAGCGTAGCTGCTGTGTACAAGTCTGTGGGCTTAGAAGGTTTTCCTGCATGTTTATCTGCATTGATTGGGCTGAATCCCTACATGGTTCTACCTTGTTTTTCATCCCCCCTCTCTAATTTAATGTCTTCATCAATGGCCTTGTCCCATTCTTCTCTGCCTTTTCTATACCCCCCTTATCATTTTAAACAGGTCTGTCCGGGTGTATTTTACTTAACTGTGATGTGGGTCACCACTGCAAGAGCCTTTGTTTAGTAGGTTGTTTGGATCAACAGGGGTCTGGGGTGTTCAGGCTCTCTGTGGTTTTTGTCCATTTTGCACTCCATTGCGAGGGTTCAGTGCTCTGGCTTGGCGTTCTCTCACAGGCAGCCTGTAATCTCCATTGATTACTGCTCCATCATTCTCCCTCCAAGGACCTGGAGAGTCTTAGTCATCTGAATCAGAAATCCTCTCCCCTGCAGACATTTTCTTTGTGGGCAGTCCCTGTTGTTTTCCTCTCGACTTTGTGCTGACCTCTCCCGGAACTGGACGGAGTGCCGCTTTTTTCGGCGAGGCCAGCATGGCCCTGTTAGCCAGGGTGCTGGGCTCGAGTGTCTCTGCCCTGTGCTGAGGTCGCATCAGAGATATGTCTGCTGCATTACGTCTTCACTATAATGGCCAGCGATGCTCTGGGAAACGAGCTCCCACACCACCGCTGTGGAGGAGAGTTCTAAACACATATGCATACAGTACCTGTTTCCTCTGTTCAGAAGTGTCTGTCACCACACTGAGGTCTCTTACCTCACACCTTTGTCCCTTTTGTCTTCTAGCTGGTGTCCAACGTCCTGATCTTCTCCTGCACCAACATTGTGGGGGTGTGTACCCACTACCCAGCAGAGGGTTCCCAGAGACAAGCTTTCCAGGAGACCAGAGAGTGCATCCAGGCCCGACTCCACTCACAAAGGGAGAACCAGCAGCAGGTGAAAGGGATGATGGGATACTTGTAGTGGAGTTTATGATTGGATGATGTGGGTGAGGATGGAGACCAGAGGGTGGTATTGTCAAAATTTTTGTTGAAAATAAAATTAATGTTCAAAAGATTATGGGACAACGATATTACAAATCCTCCGGTCCCTCACCTTTGTGAGATGAGTACATGACACAACAAAATAAGCTGTCTGTAAAATGTATCATACTTTAATAAAAGTAGGATAAACTCTGCATCCGACCAGAGAGGCTCTTCACCAACCTTTTTTCAATGACAGTAATAACAAGTGGCATTAGTTTTTTCTTATTATTATAGATACTGTGAACATTGAGAAGGATTGCAGATGAAGAGGGAGGACAATAGGTGCCCAAACTGGTATTTTAACCTGGGCAACATACGGATCTTTATTTAAGTCAGCGTCCCTACAGAATGCACCATACGGACTCACTCCCTACATAGAAAACATTAATTGCTAGCCATTGACTCTGTGTACAAGAGAAGCCACGAGCACTGCCGGAACATATAATACAGCAAAGCTGTTTGTGCTATGTTTACTGTGACTGTTGTTGTAACACGTAGTTGAGACTAAGAGCTAACGCAGGATTGACAGGTATTGATGGGGAACCTCCCTACCCCCACACTGCTGCCTGTGCACACTGACGACATTGCGAGTGGGCCGTGATTGTCACCGATGACATCTTCTCCTTGTGAGGCCAGTGGGAATGCGGGGGGCATCATCAGTGCTCAGGTAGAGGGGTCTCTCCTAGGGGCAGAAGTGTTATTCCGCCCAGTCCACTTTCTTCCCTCTCTCTCCCTCTCTCTTCCTCTTCGACCCTCTCTCTTCACTCCTCCCTTCTCCCTCTTTCTCTTCTCTCTCTTCTCCCTCCCTCTTTCCACATCTCTGTCTCTCTCACTCTTTCTCATCCTCCTCCCCCCATCTCTCTCGCCTTCTGCAGGAACGCCTCTTGCTCTCTGTGCTTCCCCGGCATGTTGCCATGGAGATGAAAGCCGACATCAATGCCAAGCAGGAGGATATGATGTTTCACAAGATTTACATCCAGAAACACGACAACGTGAGGTAAGAGCAGAGCTAATCAATCAAAGGGGCGGGTTCAAGAGCAATGAAACAGGACAGCTTGAGGAAAGAGGAGTCCTGATAAAAAAATAGGCACTGTCTGACATAATGCAAAGAGAAGGAAAGTACACCATTACATATACTGCCTGCTACCACAATATGTTTTATCGTACTCAATGCACATGAAACCCTGGAGAAGCATCTATGGCCATGCTGTCCTGACCTTTCACGTTTTTATCTCGTAGAATATTTGGCACGCTCTTGCACGCTTCTAAGAGCCTGTCAGAGTGCTCCAGATATTCTTAATATCATCACCCTAATTAGATTGAAGGGTTTGATGTATCTGTGCATGTGTTTCATGTTTTGCAAGCTCATGACAATAAAAGAAGTCAGGACACATTAATGGCATATTATGCAAACAACCAATTAATGAATGATTAAACAATTGAATGCATTTGGGAATCCTCAGCCCACTACTTGTAGGTACTGGAACTGTACCGTAGTTCGACAACCACTGACCTTTTATTACGGTCACCTTAAGCACTGTTTTCATGGCATTTGCTTATTGGGCTCTGAACTAAATATATGCACTGTAATCTCAGTCTTTCTCACGGTGTTATCCACAAGGAAAAGCATTTCCCTTGGGAAGCGTTAGTTATGCCCCATATGCAGGACAAACATTTTTAAGTTATTTGTGTCCTCCATGTCCCACTCTCATACCAAAATCAACCAATCACCATTTATATTGCCATGCGAAAACCACAGTATTCTGTACCCATGCTCACACAAATTGACAAAACAGAAATTACTGACCAGCGTTTAATGACATTACATTAAGAATATTTTTAACTACTTAATATTAATATTAGACATTATTGTACTTTAATATGTACACGTTTGTATAGTTAGTAAGTACATAATATAAAAACTGCTTTTGTGTACACAGCATTAAAAAGTCTGTCACATTTTTCTCCTCAGCTGCAGTTAACAGGCCAGCAGCTGACTGTGGCCGCAGGGGCAGAAAGCTGGAAGCTGAGGCATCCACAATTAAAACAAGGGCGCTTTTTAGGATACGTGGCCCGCTAAGTCTGCATGACTCTCAGTGAACAGCTGACAGCGGTGCTTGTGAGCCAAGGCACAATATTGGTGGCTGTTGCTGACTTATTTAAAGTCACACACTTTAAAGAATGATTTAAAACATTTCTTTCCTGCTCTTTTGTGCCTGCAGAAAATCATTTTCTGCATCTTTGCCCATATCTGTCAGGAAGAGACTAATTTAAACTTTATGGAGGAGGAGGAGGAAAAAATGCGAGTGATTAGATTTTTTTTTCTGCCAAATAACCACCTCCATTAAGAGATTAAGCCACAGTGAAAATGAGAGTTCCGGACAGGCCCCAAAGACATAATTTATCCCGCCACAGTTCTGAAGTGGTCTGGGAGCGACTGGCATCTGCATATCAGTGGCTCATATATTCCACCATATTTCAATAAACACAGCAGAAATCATTTAGCCTTGTGGGAACAAATGCACTGTGGGCTTGAATCCTTACAGTTAGGACTTTCACATATGGCATCCCAGTTCCTCTCACAGATCTCATTTCTGATATAATTCTCAGGTGTGGTGTGAGGTGTGAGAAGTTTGTTTGGTTTCATGTTCATTATGTGGCTTCATGCTAAGCGCAGTTCACCCACCAAAGTGCTCTTCCTGCCATACATGCATGTTGCACAGAAACACATCACTTCTGTGAACTCGTTAGGCAGACGTTCTACCAATGACCGTCTGTAAGTGGATCTCCATGTATAAATGGACCTTAAATGTAACTCATTCAATGCCTGAGGATTATGTATGATACGGCTCACTGTTCAGAGTTCCTTTGCTAATTCACACCTCTGTAATGTCTCTGGTTCACTCTGCTGTAACATTAGCTCCATTAATGGCATTCTGAGTGCAGACTGATGGCCGTTTGAATGCTGATGCAAATATGTGAAAGAGCTTTTAATGTGTACCCTCAGTCCCGCAGTGTCCTGCCATAAAGCATTTATCGTAGTGTTCTGATGAAGATAACCGCACACGAGATGTGCTGTGGTGTAATCTGGAGTAATTAAACAGAACTGTGCTGAGTGCAAGTATTTCATTAGCACCCAGGAGGACCTTTTTTCATGGAAACGATTAGCAATAAACCTTACAGTTTACTTAAGTTATTAAGTTTGGGACCTTAAATTCATCTGAAAACTTCATTTTCAAGTTTTTTTGTTGTGCATGCAGTACACAAACACTAAGCATGTCAGTGACCAGTTCAATGCTGATAACTGTAATACTTTCTACATCCAATTCAGCACTTTTACTTCATGTAGATTCATGTAGATTGGGCTTTGGTGCGGGTTATTGAGCGTAGGCATTCATCCTTTTTATACACTGTCAGTTTGATGATTTTGCCATCCCTCTCCCCCTCCTCCTGTTTAAGTAGCTGTCCCTATAGTCTTATCTGTGTGTTCTTGGGTTCCTCTTTTCTCTGAAGGTCATGTTTGTGTTCACACAGCGTTTACTGCTGTCGTAAATGCCATGGAAATGCAGTTTTGCATTCTAACACCTAACACAGTCATATGTCACTTGGTGCTCATGCTCACTGACTCAAAAGGACAATGCGGTGTCAGTCATGCCAATTATTGGATTCACCGAAGAGATTTTCCGAGCGTCAAGGCCTCGTTAATGTCTCTCCTTTGAAAAACGCTTGTTAAAAACACAAAAGTTACAGTTCTCTGCATTAATTCCAGCAGGCACAAAAATGGTATTCATTCATTCACAATGTAACCAAGCGTAGTTGTAAACTTGAGCTTATTCTAAAATATATTAATGGGAAATAAGTTTTCTTCACTCTTGTTGCGAGTAAGGAAAACGAGAGGAATAGATTTCTTTGCCATCTAGTGGTCCATATTAAAAACTGCACCTCTGCGATCGGTTTGAGAATAAGGCTTCCACTCACATGGACTTCTGTCTGATCAGCCAAAGTTCAAGTACCCCTGCTTAGGGTTTGCAGGGAAAATTCTTTGTAATCATGCGGAGATTCGTGTAGTCGTTTGGTGTTGTCCAAGAGGACCATACACAAGAGGTGCTATTGTATCTGCATAAGTGTTTCAATACCACAGCTCCAGTGTTGGTGGAAACACTCTTTTATCCCTCGCCAACAAAGATCGTTTTCATCCAGGGCTTGTTAACAATTTATTCATTGTAATACAGAGTATTAAAACCTCAAAGCAAGCGTCAGACACGCTGTGTTCCACCCGCCAGGGAGAGCGTTTCGCAGAATCTGGAGAGAGGTGCATTGTGACAGATATTGGCCCAGTGTTTTTGTGAGACTGTGTTTTCTCAAATTATACGCAAACATGTGTGATCCCAGACAAGCCGGAGAGGGGATCTTATTTGAGACCGTGGAGTGCAGCAGTTTGGCAGCCAGACACCAGTATGATTCCAGCATTATCTCGGCAACCTGTGGTTTCACTGGTCGCTCTGTTAGACTAGCAGGTGATCCTTATCGCCAAGGACTGTATCTGAGCCTGCGTCTTTGGGTCAGAGGCTGCAGTAGCGCCATGCATGTGTCCACACTCTGCCTCCCTGTCCTGCTCTGATGCTGGGCACATGTCTAAACTGATCTGCCCTCCCACCCTGGCTCTCTGATGGCTTCTGCCATCATGGCCTCCATTGCCTCTGTAGGCCCAGTCTGCTCCCATGTTACACTGCACCTTTAGTATGCACTCTGATGTGCTGGAGCACCTCGGCTGGTGTCGTGTTGTCTGTGATTGCTTCAGACATGGATTAACCGCATATTTTGACTAATTCAGTGGGGCCCTATTTGCTCAATTGCCTAAATTTATGGGATCACACTGTTGCATTCTCTAATTATTGTGAGAAATATTTTCTTACATTTATTCAGCTTAATTCATATCACTAATTACGTAGTTTAAGACAAAATGACAGCACAGTTGAAAGTTTTGATATAATTGTATGTGGCTGTAAAATGCTAAATTCCTCAAGGCTGAGGTACAGGTACCTGAGAACTGAGCCTGAGAGCGGATTGTGCTGCGGAGTCAGTGGGGTGGGGGCACCCCCTACCCCTGTCAGCCGGAGGCGCCACCATGGCCATGCCTGTGAGGAGCTAATACCTGGCTGGGGTCAGGGATTAGCGACCGCTAAGGCAGTCTGACTGCATAGCTAATGCCCTGCAGGGCCAGGGTGCTGGCATGGGCACGGCTCCTGGCGGTCCCGGGCTCCGTGCCGAGCTGCGGACAGACGGGCAGGAAGAGAAGGAGGCCGCGTCCTGCCAGGCCGGACCGGACCTGACCCAGGGAGGAGAGCACGGCAGTGTCTCGGCGGAGAGGCTCAGATCCCCTCAGACTGCAGCTGTGCTTCTGGTGCTGAGTGACCCAGCTGCCCTTCGGCGCTGTATCAGGAGACCTCTGCTGATTTTTGTCTTCCTTGGAACCCGGGGGGAGGGGGTTGGGGGTGGATGGGCTGTTCTTATGTAAGCCTGGGGTGGCAGTGTTACGTGTGCTCCCGCTGCCTCTCTCTCTCTCATCTTAATAAGAGGGGAATTGACGTCCGATTCCCCCACCCCCACCCCCCAATGATGGATTTTTAATCATTAAATGTCGTTATGTAACCTGTTTCCGGCTTTTGTAGATGCAGCCTTGAGATAAAGCTGATGTGCAGTTGGTCCTGTTTTTGGACGTAACCAAATGCAACATGTATTGTTGACTGGAGCATCCAGGGATCGGTCGTATCTCTAGCAGTGTGTTGCTGCAGTGACTCTAATCAGACAAAGGCATTCAGACACGGCACAGTTAGAGCTCATGTAATTAAAGACAGCTTGTTTTAACAAGCAGACATCAGTCTTGCTCCTATGCCCACTATAAAGGCTATAAACCGCTGTAGGAACACTGAAAAAATTCAGTGTACATGCCACAGTTTTCTGTTTACTTTACATTTTTGCACTGATTCTTCAATGCCATTAAAAGTTGGCATTGAAAGGTTTTAAATCCCCAATGGAAGTTGTGTGTGAAAATGATGGCTAGAATGACACGGTTTATTCGGACCACTGTTTCGCTCATTAGCAGGGGCTTTGGGATTGCGAGCTGGCTCATGCATGAACTTTGATCTCTGCTGCATTCTTCTCCTCTCCCCTTCTGTGGCAAATTCCTAGCAAGACAAGGGCTTTTCACAGCATCTTTCTTTTCTTCCATTAGCTTTCCATTGAACCTTATCAGCCAGGTAATGCCATTACAATAACCCGTAAAGACTCTCATGGAGTCTCCTTAATGTCACCTCACTGTAAAATTGCTTTGGCAATGGCATAATAGCATATTTGCCATTGCCATTTCTCTGTGAGAGATCTTTAATCCCTCTACACTCTCTCTCTCTCTCTCTCACACACACACACACTCACACACACACACACACACACACACACACACTCTCACAGCAGGCCTGTGGAGGAGTCATGCCATACTGCACTGTAGCTGAAGGTGTGTCTGCCGCGCTGTTGTGAAGCCTGTCCTTTGGCTGCAGAACTGAACCGGTTACATAAGCCCCTCTCTCCAGGAGCTGTCAGGGCCTGGCTTAAGCACTGCCACCCGAGCCACAGTCGGAACACCAGCCTCTCGCCGGCCCAGTGTGCACAGGACAGGAGTCCAGAGACCCAGTGCCACCAAACACATGCACCATATCCTCCACATCAAAACTTCGTTGGGGCTCTGTCATTGCTACATCATTGTTATTTTTCATATTCATTTTTAAATGATAAATTCACAGAACATACTTCTGTATTTTCATGATGGTAGGAATCTAACCAGATACAACATGGCTCTTTTTTGTGAATTGATCATTGATTTATTCTGGCCTGCTCTGTAAAACCAGTTTTCCAATTTTGAATTGTAACATAACCTCATCTAACATTTTTAACATCTCATGATCATCACCATTTTCTTTGTGCAGAAACCTTTTGTACTCTTTTAAATGTTTTGTAAAGTGTCCCTTGACGTGATGTTTGCGGGTGTTTACGTAAGGTTGCCTTAAAAAGCAACTATAAAAAGCAATTATGAAGCAGCAGTCTAGGTAGCTGGTTTAAATCCCGGAGTTGGTCCCTTTCATAGTCACCTTGAGCCATAATACCTCAGAGGAAAGCTGTGAAAGTCCCCCTGGATAAAAGCCTATGTTAGGCAAATACGCAGTGTAATGAAATACCAATTAATTATTGGATGTGAATCACTCCATTCACCATTCCACGTGAAGGTCGAACTGTGAGGCGAGGTCTTAATGCGAGTCCTGCAGATGTGTAAATTGAATCAAAGTGAAGTATTTATGTCCCCCTTTGTGACTGAATGTTCCACGTCACAGACCATGGTTGTTCGGCAACAGTAAATTCCCCTTCTCTGTGATGATGGCAGTCACAGGTGACCACTTCCCAATGTAGCTATGCTCGCTGTAAATCCTGGCATCTTCTTTAATGTCAAACGTTATTAGAGCTATCAGTGATTGCTGTGTCTATGGCAACAGAACGGCTTTGGCCTTCATCAGTTTCTCCTTTCAGAGTGAATATTTCAGTAACACAGAGTTATGGGAATCAGTCGTCAGAGTGTTTGGCTGAACCAGAGCCTGGTTTTTCATGTTACTAACTCATCAAAACAAATTTACATCGGCTTTCTGTTTGGACAGGGCTCTTGGGGTGGTTCAACAGGGGTTTCACATTTTATGGAGGTATTCTATCAGTTGCACTGGCTTAACTGTCACAATATGATAAAAACTACATACATTTTTGAATTGTATAAATAAATAATCTTGTATTAGCATTGGTGTGCCTGTGTAATCCAAAAGCCATACAGAGTGGGAATGTTTGGAACAGCCATGTTAACTTTGAACAACATTCACAGAGATTCGCTTTTGTGCTGTGTTTCTATAACTGATGATAAACCTAGCTTTTTCACCTCACACAGTATTGTACTTATCCTACCCACACAACATAATTGGTCAGTACAAGGGTATCCACCATATAGCAAAACAATATAAATGAATCACAACATCAGTTTTTTTTAATATCCTATTGATTGTGAATACAAGTGAAAGGCTCCTTATGTAATGGTTATCAGAGATAACATCAAAAAACAACAGTATGCATGGCCTTGTTAGAAGATAGTTCTATACTCCTGTTTTACCTTGATTATTTAATAAATCAGATTTGCTAGAGGTCCTGTTTTGCTATGGAAACAATGGAAAAATCCTTTCTTGTGTACTCAAAAAAGCAAGAGCAAGGATGGTACATGGAGAGACAGGTAGACAGAAGGATAGAGAGTACAGCATGGTGGAAGACTGTAATCGACAGACTTGGATAGATTGGACGGCATTTATAGAGTGGCAAATTAGATTCATGGTCAGACTGATGGAGGTACTGGTATGGACAGGTAGGCTGGTAGGAAGCGTGGATGGATGGACTGACAGATGGATGGAGACAGGACAGACAAGGTCACAGTAAGCGAGGGAACCACCAGATGAAAGACTAAAGAGGGAGAGAGGAGGAAAGAGAAGCAGTAGGGTAGATGAAGACCGGAGGAGCACATGATGGGAAATGAAAGAGGCCAAGGGGCCAGAGCTACAGTGGAGATTGACAATCATTCAGCATGGTTCTGGGGGGAGGGACGGAGAGGTGGGGAGTTTGTAGGCGATCAGCGTCAATGCCGCTCGGTTAATCGCTCAGAAGATGAAAGGCGGCATTTGTGGCGGTGCCAGCTCATGGCGAAGGGGGTCAGGAGGCCGTGGCACGCCACCACAACCGTCGGCGCGCGACCCCTTTGATTTGGGGGAGGCGCGGTGACCCGTAGCTGAGCCAGGGGGTGGGGGGCACTGGGGTTATGTAAGCAGGATGTATGATTCTTCTCTGCACTCCCCTGGGGGAAGAGAGGGGAGGGTTTTGTCCATTGTTCTCACACTGTAAGAGCACTGAAACCAGGCCCCTGCAGTATCGATCAGCGTGTACATCAACAGCCCCCGACCAACAGCCAGACGTTTCCCCGCAGCTGCAGTGGAATTGACATTTTTTTCCCCCCCCTCAAAGAGGTTTATATTGCAGGGCATCTGTCGCAGAGCCATGTGCTCCAACACTGTCCACAACGGTCAGCTGTTCCCGTCCATCGTGACCTGAGTTACATCCTGGGAGCTTCACAGAAGCTGGGGCTAAATTTATTTTTCTCAAGAATTTCTGACAAGCAGCTATTTAGTATGAGAGGAGCCCGAAGCTTGGAAGAGGCATCTACGGGACAAGGCCAGTAAATAAACTGCAGCCTTGGGCCTCCCAGAACACTATACCACACAAACAATAGCGCTGACAATAGAACTCTCCTACCCACTGGCTTTCCCTTAAACAGAGCAGAACCTTAAGATGTTGAACAATGTTTGAACAGACTTTTGTTATTTATGACTGAATTAATTGTCCCATGTTTTGCAGGTTGGATTGAGTGTAATGGAAAAGTTGTTTTATTTATTTTCAGTGCAAGTACGTAAAGCTTTGTGCCTGGTGAAATGTAAGGGTAACTCTTTGGTAGGGCAGATATAATTGAGGCAATACTTATGTTGTGAATGGTAATTGCATGAATATATTTGGCATTAACAGGTGTGTGGTATGCACACAATCACAGGCGCCAGGCTCAGGGATGGATCATTTAGAGTGCGGGTTCTCACACTCCAGCCTGACGGACCCCTGTCTGTGCTGGTTTTTGTCACAGCCACTCTCTTTGGAACTTTTATTTCCACACAGTACATGTTCAGCTCATTGCCATTTGCTTTACTCATGAATTCTTCATTGTCTTTTTTCTTCATTTTCTAGCAACTGGTTTAGTTTCAGCGACTTGATGTCGACACTTTCGCAAAGTGTCACTCACTCACCTGTCAGTCTGTATTTTGCCTTATAAGCACAAGAAGATAAATCATCCCAAAATTCATCCCAGAACATTCAAAGTGTCTAATTAAGAGCAATTAACAGCTTGTTACAATTTAGGGGTTGCAACTGTCATTGGAACAAAAGCCAGCATTCGCAGGGGTCCCCCAGGACTGAATTTGAGAACCCCTGATTAAGAGGAACCTCTGTCACTGTGAGACATTCCATTAGGGGCCAATGAGTCAGAGACAAGGGCCCGGTAAGTGGTGTTTAACGACCCCACAGGCTGGTCCCTGTGGCCCTGGTTTTTTTAGTGGCTGTCATCCTTTTTTTTTCCCCCAGAGTGAGTCGATTAAAACCCCCAATCCTGCCCTGGGAGAACTGCATGCTTTCTGGGAGATAAAATGTGCAGAGCTTTTAATCCGGCTGTGGTGGGAGGCATCTGGATTATACTGGGAGCTATAAATAGCCTGGCGGTTGAAATGCCCTGCTATTTCAGGCCTCTGCTTGCGGAGATGAGGTGGTAATCTATGACTAAGACCACCGCTGGGGACCCAGCGTGCCCCACCAAAGGCCAAGCATTTATGTTGGAGGAATTCTTTTTGTGGGAGGCTCAGAACGCGGCACAATCTTTTCAAACTTTCAGCAGCTTCTTGTGCGGGTAGTCAAGGCAAAGCTGGGTGATGAAATACAAGTGAGTCCATAATCTTTTGTTTTTCATCCGATTCAGTGGATTGCAGCAGATTTCATTCTTTTTGGCCCCAAGATACCCTTTACAAATTATTTCTCTGATTGCATGTTTGTTTTTTTGGGTAGTAGTTTTTGCTCCTAAATTATACTGCCCTCCGTAATCTTTGGGGCATATTTTTTCTTTGATTTGGCGCTGTACTGTCCATTTTTAGATTTGTAAACAAAAAATTCAAATGTAGCCAACGTCTGGATTCTCCAAACAGGGTATTTTTTATACATTTTGGTTTCACCATGTATAAGTTACAGCACGTTTTATATTTAGACCTAGCCCCATGTCAGGGAACCATAATGTTTGGAACAAATGGTTTCACAGCTGTTTCTGATTAGTCCGGTGTGTTCAATTTCTTTCTTGATACATATTTCTGAACCTTATTTTAATTTTTTAATAAAAGCAGAGGATCTGAACTTTAACCACACATGAATTTGTTCATTACAAATATGAAATTGTTGAGTACAGAGCCAAATGAAGAAAAAAATGTGTCTTTGTCCCAAATGTTATGGAGGGCACTGTAGGTAGATGAGAGATGTGGGCATCCAATTTTCACAAAGTGATTGTGTTACACCTTCAATATAAGTTCACCTCACGCAGGACTGAAAGACACTACTTTCATAGCTTCTCTCTTCCTAATCACATACCAACACAACCGTGATGTTACCCCCTGCCTCAGCTACCCCCTTAGCCAGTTATTCTCTCCATACAGTAGTGGTGGATGATGATGATGATGATGATGATGATGGAAGCTGATGGAAAAAAAAGCACCCAACAAAATCCACAATGTAGGACCTCTGAGCTTTCCCAAATGCCCCATACTTGTTACTGAAATTCTCCTTAAAGGTGGATCATTCAAATCTCAGACACCATTTCTGAGCAGAGAAAGGGAATACAAGCAGGGGAAAGACAGGAATTAGCCACTGCTACGAATGCGGCTTCAGTCCAGTTCAAGTGTGTAATTACATCTTTGAAATGCAGTTAATTTACATAAGAAGTGGAAGGTCTGTTGAGTGGGTAGAGTAAACGAACAGATGAGTCCTGTATGCTTGTTTTACCCTGGGAGGTGATTGGAGATTTTACCTGGGTCACTGAAGGTCAGTTAGCAACCAAGGAGAGTGGGAGAATGGGTGGCGATGAAGCTAGCATGCTTAGTGCACTAAAAAGAAGTATTCAAGGCCTTGTGTGTTCATATTGGTAAACCACATGTGCACTAGCTCAAATCCATCACAGAAATCTAATGAATAATCAGATGTCCTGTATAGACCTGGTGTTCACTCATGAGGCTGTTTGTAAAGAAGGAGAGTGTTTCTGTTTTTTTATATATATGTGTATATGTATGAAAAGTTCCTTTTTGCCTGGTGCTGTGTTGACCTCTGAGCGCCGGCTCCTTTTAAAGCGCTTGTTGCTGAGTGTGGCGGCCCGCTTGTAGACATGTGTGCCTTGGGGAAGGCGTGGGGGGGTGGGGTGGGTGCGGGTGGGGGGCGGGGTAGGGCTGCCTGGCAACACCGGCGCCATTCCCCGTGAGTATCATGTGAGCCTGTTTGTTCTCCAGTGGCCCCGCTCGCAGAATTAGGCCCATGAAGGGGCTGTAGTGTGTGGAAGCTGTGTGCCAGCTCTCTGTCTGACCGAAGGGACTCGGAGGCCTGTCTGATACTGCATGGGGACAGTGCTGCCACCGTTTACAGCAAAGGGGGGCCATGCCTGGCCATACACTGTAGGATAAAGCCTCGTTTCTTGATGTGACATACTGTACAGCTTTGCTGTCTGAATATCTGTTGAGTGATGCCAGGAAAACAGTGGCATGCCTGGTCCCTGTGGCATCAGTTTTTTTGTCAATCCAGAGGAGCCTCTAGGTGTAGTGGGTGAATTAGTTGTGGCACTTTCTGTCCTGTCTCATTGTCTCGTGTGTTCCTTCACACACCTTGCACCCCCGCTGCCAGGTGCCCCCATCTCTGGTCTATATCCCGCTCCCAAGGGCGGTCCGGAGACCATGCCAGTTCAATGGGGATTGAGTCATGGAAAACGGGCCGTGGCGATGATTTTGGAGTGGCACAGAGAGGCCAGCTGGCAGAGCGTAGTGCTGAACTGGCTGAGCAGGGCCTGTGTGTAGAAGTGCAGCAGGAGACAGGTGATGGACCCCCATTCGCCCTCCTCATGTCCTGCCTGGCCCTCAGAGCTAAACGCCTCCCACCTCTGATCTTTCTGGCTTCCAGAACAATCTCCCTCTCTCAGAGACCCATCTTTTCTGTAGAAGCACTAACTGGTATCTACAAATAAGTGGGAATGGAAGGGTGTCTGAGGTACCTTTCATTGTCTTCACCTAGACTGACGTGTGAGCAAATTTCACACCAGCACCAGTCAATGCGTCAAGGCATGCAGATGTCAGAGAGAGCGCATGACTGCATGTCTCATCTTTGATAAGGTAATCTGCCATAACTCCATGTATGTGGCTGGAGGTGCAGCGTGATTCTTTGACTCTTTGAGTCATGTCTGTGCCTGAGATTTGCAGAGGGATAGCACAGTACACTTTAAGGCAAATCTCCATCAGTATGTGGCAAGTCTCTTGGTGACATTTGTCAGGGTGACCTTTGACAAAAGTACCTAGGTAAATCCTCACTATTAAGTCCAGTAGCGTTTCCATCTCTTTATATCTCCACCCGTAATTTTAACCCATAGACATGTATGTAAAGCTTATTTGTCTGAATAGCCATTGAATTGGATGAGGTCATGCCGAACCACTTTCACTTTTGTCCTCTCTTCTTTCAAATGACTCCAGACAAAAGGGAAACTCTATCCATTACTTTTGTTCTCTGGAAAGTGTATCTCGTTCGCCTCCCTTGTCCTTCAGGTCCAGCTGAATCTGAGAGGCGTTTAGAATTTGCATGTCTTTGTCGTAAAAAAACCCAGGGCCCTATGTGTGTCGGGACGTTAATAGAAATGAGTCACCGCTGTCACATTAGTGGGCTATTTCTGGCCTGTTGTTATGTCTTTGAAAATCTGACACTCAAATGGTAAAAAAGAAGAGGAGGAAGGAGGAGGGGGAGAACAAGAACCGCTGGCTTGTGCATCGGTAACCATGGTAACGGGTAACCGCGGGGATGCTAATGGAAAGGTGGGCGGGCAGGTACTGGCAGCGGAGTGCCGCATCTTTAAAAGCCATGACAAATGGGCAGATGCGGCCATTAGGACACATCACTGTGGGCATTGTCCGTGTTCCAGCATCTTCCAGCCCGCGTTGACGGTATCTGGCTGTGGGTTGCAGTTCAGACAGCTGCCTCCTCCCTTCCCTCCTGCTCAGCTCCACAGCTGGTCAGCACTCAGCCCCAGTGACCAGCTAATGCACTATGTGCTGAGCACTGGACATAGATCGGGGCTGCAGAGGGGGAGGTCGGAGTGCAGGCACTGTTTGGAACGTATCTATGGCGTGCCCAGAGCTGGGTGGTTTTATTTGTACAAGGAGTCTGGTGGCATCACAAGACCCGAGTTGAGTTTTTCAGTGTTTTTCAGTAACGGCCTGTCTGTCTGTCTGTCTGTCTGTCCGCCTGTGTGTCTGTGTTCTGCAGCATCCTCTTTGCAGACATCGAGGGTTTCACCAGCCTGGCCTCGCAGTGCACGGCCCAGGAGCTGGTCATGACCCTGAATGAGCTCTTCGCCCGTTTCGACAAGCTGGCTGCGGTGAGTGTGCTTACCTGTCACAATATCCCGTCCCCTCCCGCAGTCGCTCTCAATGCCAGAGACACGGCCGCACACGCACAGACACACACATGCTACCCACACAGGAAACACACCTACAATTTGTGGAGCAGAAAATCCAGTTTTGCTGATGTGATTATATTACTTTTTCTACAAATGTCAATTCAAATCAGGCCATTTTTTGATAGCTTCTTATCATAAAATATGGAGTGTTTTTATACACTTGAATCACTCTAGCTAAACATGTTTGAGTGTGTAAGCCTGAAAGAATAATGAAGCATATTTCATAATAACACACTTGTCAGATAAATGACCTTGGGCCCTTGATATGGACAAAGCAAATGAAAAACAGGACATGGAACATATGGTTATAAAAATGAACACTTCCAGAGTTGCTAATGCACCATGTGTCCTCAGAAAACCCATTGTAGCTTTGACATAATGTTCCAATTGTGTTTCTGGAAATGTCTTGTTGTGCACCATAGCAGCATTCTGGGAGTATTGTGATTTATTTACATGTTAGGTAGATCATGAAAGGGCTTGAACTCTTTCTGCTTTCTCATTCTGATATGTTTGTTTTAGGTAATCATTTCCATCAATTAGCAACCTGGGCATGTGATGGGAATCTTCTTTTAACAATATGTGGCCTTTCAAAACCTCCATTTATTTTTTCTCCCCAAATGGCCATGACTCACAGTCAGTGCACCCAGTGTCTCTCTCCACCCTTGGTCAGAGGTGTTGGTGCACAGCCAGGGTTTTCTGGGAAAAGCAGGGGAGAAAACAAGAGGGACATGGAGTACACAGCGATCTGCCTGTAAAGGAATAAGCCAGTGGCACCCTTTGTTGCCCCCATTCCTTAACATCTCTCTGCCACACCCACAGCCCCCCACCACCACCACCATACACACGCACATGCACACACACTCACATGGGTGCTCACACGCACTTGCGCACGCACACACACACACACAAGACGCACGTACAACAATGCCACCGTTTGTGTGGGATCTGGTTTACGCTGAGCTTCGGGCTGGCCTGACTCTCAGGTGGCTATCACAGTACTGCCCCCCGCTCCAGGCCCCGGGGAGACGACACTGTTTTTATCACCCCCTCCGCCCCGCACGCACGCACACACACGCGCGCGCACACACACACATGTGCACAGCACCGCACAAGTTTGTCAGCGGCGCACTCACTTAACACTCACTCCAGACAGAGCTGCATGCCTCCTGCTTCTGACGCATTACAACCCCTCAGCCCCCGCTGCAGATTGACTTCAACCAGACAGTGACAGCCATCAAATAAGAAAAGCAATCACCCAACAGCTCCACATTCACTTTTCCTCAGCATGTGTGTATTTGTTTTGGTGCTTTCTTTTAACCACCAAGGAATAAGGATGAGCAAGACTTCAAAAATATGTACATTAAATATATTTATTTGTATGTGTGTATTTATTCACCATGTGACTCCATAACTTTTTTATGTGGTTTCCCATTACATTCCAACAGCAAGTAGCAAAATAAGGAAGGGGGTTGTTTTTTGTCTGTAGCTTGTACAAAACGAAGGGAGTCAAATAATCCTCAGTAGAAGAGCGAATTTGTATCATCCAAAATCCTTTTGTGGAGTGTTCACAAGAGCACTGCTAATGACCATGCGTTTGTTTTCATTATGACGAATTACATCACCCTTTTATCACAGACACAAATTACAGTATATGCAGTCTTCCTTTGTTCACTTCCCTTCTTGCTTGTGTGTACATATTTACCACGACTCCAAAGAAAACGCTTCTAAATGGAGAGAAAACTTCTTCCAATTATTTTGATAACTATGTGCTCTGAGCTGCTCAGTGAAGTGTTGTGTAACAGCTGAAATACTTTTCATAGCGCTGAATGTACAGTAGTGTGTTTATAACTTATAAAATATATAACTATATAAAATATTAATGTTCTCCCATAAGCACCCAGGGCCTTGCATACAGTGAGTCATAACGGTAATCATTATTAACTAGCTGATGCTCTGCATAGGCTGCCTGTGGACTGCTCGACAGTACCTTGATTCTAGCAGATTCTCGTGGCTTTTCAGTGAGGGAGCTCACATACTGGCACTGTAGAGCCCCCTTGTGGCAGGAGACTGAACAATTATCATCTTTCCCATGGCTCCTGCGTCCCCTTGGTGACACTTCAACATTATTCATGTTTTTTTTTTTCCTTAGATTTAATCTTGTGCTGACATTCTTGTGTCTGCGTACTTCTGCATCCTAAAAAGGGAAGATATCTGTGGTATGATGTGCAGCTTTGCCTCATGCCCAGTGTTTTATGCAGTGCTGTACACAAAGCTATCACAACCACAGCCTTTTAAAGCATTTAACACCGAACCTTGACCCAAACAGCACCTTTAACTGTCCACCTGATCCACGTTTGAACCCACGCAGCATTTAAAGTGTTATGTATGCTATCATAGAGCATAGGGGTTATCGATGTAAAAGTTTATTAGTGTACTGTTCACAGAGGGTGGAGACCAGGTGGAGGCCAGTCATGATCCCTCTCTCCTCTCTTCATCTGCTTCAGGAGAATCACTGTTTGCGGATCAAGATCTTGGGGGACTGCTACTACTGTGTGTCGGGCCTCCCAGAGGCTCGAGCTGACCACGCCCACTGCTGCGTAGAGATGGGGGTGGACATGATCGAGGCCATCTCGTGAGTGTGGGGGTTGGGCTGCTTTGGGGCGGTGGGTGGCTGAGAGGTAGGCAGGTTGTGTGGCTTCCATTGAGAGAACCCTTTAGCAAGTATAATGAAAAAGTAGCTTAGATGGGCTTATGGAACTATTTTTTCCTCATGTTATGATCTTTCATTGCGTTCAGAGACATGATGGTATCAGTGGGGAAACTCAACGCCCATTCCCATTTAAATACAGCAACCTCTGTCCAGTAACATGTAGGTGTAGGATTCACTCAGTAGTGTGCATGAATGATTAATGGAAAGTCTGTGGTAGAGGTTGCACCTGTGTCATTCTGTTGGAGTTAGCTTTAACCCTCTCTTTGCTGCCAGCGAAAGCATAATGTACCCTATTTTCTGGTTTATATAGTGCAAAGGGGTAATTGTTGGATAGTACCTTCTGCTTGATCTTTTCATGAAAACACTGGGTAATTATGTACCTTCCTCCTTTTTCTGTCCTCCCTAATTGGCACAAGCCAAAGTAGATGTTGGATTTCACAAACTGGACAGATTGATTTTTTTTAAATGAAAATGCAATGCTTTCTGCTGCCTCCAGACTGCACTGGCTGCATCTGTCTGAGTCTCAGCACTCTGTCATCATAGAGACAATTTGACAGGAAATGGGATTTTCAATCAAGGTCTTCCGTGAAGCATGCAGAAAGGCCCCGGCCGGGAGGCTGTTTAATTAGAAATTTGGTTTCAGCCCTGACATAATGAACTGCACCTCAGGGCCAGACAAACAAAATGACCGCATTTCATTTCACAAAGCGGAGGTCTCCGCCGCTTCGCAGCCGTGACAGGACAGAAAAGGAAAACCCAAAAAGCACTGTCAATGGGCAAATTTAAACTTTTCTATGACCTGTTTTGTTTCTTTGTTAATCACAGTACTTTGTAGTAGTTTTTTCGATTTGTTGTTGAAAGCAAGGCACAATTAAGAGGTTTGTTTTGCTTTAAAGGATTTACACTGTCAAAGGATTTAGTTACACTGTTGAGGTGCCGAGGGTGTGGAAGATGTAAAGCGCATTTTGGTTGTGATAACACAAAGAGTTAGTTGCACAAATCCATTTATTTTAATTGTGTGCTTTCAGGGCTGGAAAGCCAGATTTATTCTGGAAGAGGGAATACCAGCAGCCTGTTTTATTTGCTGGGTGCATGTTTAGAAAAAGGGACATAAGCCAACCTTATTTAGACAAACGCATGTAGGGCTTTAAGTGTTAAGATAATTGAAAAGTATGGTTTTTGTATACCCCGACAAAATTGTGTGTGTGTGTGCGTGCGTGCGTGCGTGTGTCTACATGCGTG
Organism: Albula goreensis; assembly: GCA_022829145.1. Lineage (NCBI taxonomy): Eukaryota > Metazoa > Chordata > Actinopteri > Albuliformes > Albulidae > Albula > Albula goreensis. The sequence continues at coordinate 17,652,669 of CM040761.1, read as the reverse complement.
TGGGTGTGTGCATGTGTACCCGTACGCATGCTTGTGTTTGTGCATGTGTGTGTGTGCGTGCACTCTGCAGGTTGGTGCGGGAGGTGACTGGAGTCAATGTGAACATGCGGGTGGGCATCCACAGTGGGCGTGTTCACTGTGGCGTGCTCGGCCTGCGGAAGTGGCAGTTTGATGTGTGGTCCAACGACGTCACTCTGGCCAATCACATGGAGGCAGGCGGCAAAGCAGGGTGTGTCTCAACATGACATGTATTATGTGCTCTTGTAATGTAAATCAAGTGTGCTTTAGTCCATAATACATCAAGTTAACATTATATCTTTAAAACTGCTTTGCCAGAAGTTTGTTTGTATTCATGCTATTTCAGTGACATCATTCTGAAAACAAACGTAGATAAATAATGTCATGTGGTAATAAATGAAGGTGAATTTTATTATTGAAGCCTTTCAAGAAAAAAAGCAAATCCTGTTAATATGTGCAACATTGAAAATACTATGACGTGTCTGTGGAATTCACACACTAAACCAGAGCACACGCTGGTTCTGCCCTCTCAGACGCATTCACATCACTAAAGCAACGCTGAACTACCTGAACGGGGACTACGACGTGGAGCCAGGCTACGGGGGCGAGAGAAACGTCTACTTGAAGAAACACAACATCGAGACCTACCTAATCGTTGGATGCAGTCAGAAACGGGTAAGGTTCTCCCTCACACAAACTGGAGGGTGGGGGCTCAATGAGAATACTGGACTCCATTCTGAACTAAGACCTATGCAGTCATCAGAAAACCCCATGGCAGACACAGCTCCTCTCATCATTACATTACATGTGATTAAAATCTAACCCACCTGTACTTGGTTTGGAAGAATCTACCCCTCAAACCCTTGTGATGTCATATCCTCTTTTAACATGGGATTCTTTCTGCCAAAATGAGGCCACGAAACTGAGGGTGAACACGCGTACGTCCCCGCACACGCACACAGGTGCGTTTTCCCCAGACTCAAAATTGGTCACCCGAGGAGTCTTTCAAAGACGCACGTCTCTTCATCCTGGCATATGGCCGTGACTCATGGGTAATTATTACATCCCACAGCAGCCCAGAGCAACAGCCATTGTGCGTCTGCCTGCTCTTGGATCCTGCTGAGGAGAAAATAGAGGTACAGTCATCATTACATCCATATACTCCCAAAAGGCAGAAAAGCAGCCGTACTGCTGAATCCTGGTCTGCTCAGGGTACTTACCACTGATTTTATGGAGGATATCAAGATGAGAATGTATAAAATGTGACTTAAACTCAAAAACAAATCTCATCCTTTATCGTTTCCAGTCTTGTTCAAATGCGAACAGGTTTAACCTTTAAATGAAAAAGTTAGTATAGAAGAATATATAAGCATCTGTGGTCTGGGAGTGATTAAAAAGTCCATCTTTGAAATCTCATATAAAAAGAATTTGATTTATATCCTTCTGCCATCTGCATGCTCTTGTGTCATTCCCAGCTCTTGCCATCAGCTCATAGCACAAGGATCTGTTTATCTGTGTGGGTGCTGTGCAGAATTAATTACAGCAAATGCAAACACTGTCAGGGTGGATGTCACTGAAAGAACCCCTATATACACTTCCCCCTCCCTGCACCTCCAACTTGGGAAGAGCAAAGCAGATCACCTTTGATGACAACATCAGTATGTGAAAACACAACTGTTTGGCGGAGGAGGCTGCCCACTGGAGGCTTCCTTGGATCGGTGCTCAGAAGTGTCATGTGTGAGCGTAAAATCAGTGTGTCTGTGTCCTGGCCTCTCTCCCGACAGAAAGAGGAGAAGGCCATGATCGCCAAGATGAACCGCCAGCGCACCAACTCCGTCACGCACAACCCCTCCCACTGGTGCTCCGATCGCCCCTTCTACAACCACCTGGGGGGCAACCAGGTCTCCAAGGAGATGAAAAGGATGGTAAGGAACAGAGCATCCTCCTGTAACACTCCATAACGCCCACTCATCTAATGATTAAATTCACTCTTTTCAACACTGTCAGAATAGAAGGGAAGAGGGTTTGGCCCTCTTAGTGTACTTATATATAGAATGGATTAGGATTTCTGTATTATGTATGTGTTAATGTGTGTGGGCGTGTGTGTTTATGTGTATAAGCATGTACAAAATGTATATATACACATGAATGTATGAATGCATTCACACACAATAGTGTGTAAGTGGTTTAATAATGTACTTGCTCATGACCAGATGAATGTATGTAAATATTTATTTACTTGTCTTTATGAACTATTAACTACCTTATTTATTAACTGCATCTGAACCCTCTCTGCCTTGGATTTTTGATCACAGGAACAACTTAGAGAAAGAGGTATCATTGCTTATGTGATTGTTAGCTTTCAGCGGTCTTGCTATATTACCTGCTTTCACCTGTTAGAGTGGCTGGCTGGACTTTTACCAGTACTTGTACCTGTTCCCCGAGTGTAATTGCTCCTCATATGTTCCTCCTGGATTTCTGTGGTGAAATGACCTTGCAGTTTGGCCCAGTGTAATCTTACCCCCCTCCTTATGTTTCCTTATTGATGCCAGACCCAGTTGTTATGGTGGTGTATATGTCCCTCTCTGTTGTGTTGCTCAATCGCAGTTGTGCCCTCTTTCTGGACTGTGATCTGTGTTAAATATGATATCTGCTGCTCTTCTGAGGTTGACACATCTGTTCTTTGAAGAGTTTTATTCCACGATAAAACTTTCTTGGTTTGCTTCTAGTCTTGGCCCTCTCAGTTTTATCATTGGAGCTTGTTACTTACTGTACAAGTCGTGGACAACAGATGGAGACAGCAGTTTAAACTGAATAGGGTATTGGACCACAATGGCGTGACCTTGACCCCTCATGATTTTGTCTACTGTTTCTGAAAGAAATGTTTCTGGACAAATCATCCTCCATTAAAAGCAGAAAGATTTCCTCATAGTTTGTGAACTATCCTCTGTGAAAACCCAAAGTCTTTGACAGACTAAGCTCCGTGGTCTTTGATGGAAGCAATACCATCATCAAGTATCTTATAAGGAGGATCCTAAGTCATTGTGTGGCTTTCCAACAACGTGTCAGTTGGCCCGACTTGGTAAAACATCAGTAGTCAGCATAGTGGCTGACCCTTTTTCCTGCTATCAAATCCTGATTTTGCTAATGAAGGCTATTTATCACTACACTGATTCTCTCCAAATCTGTACTATGACCACAGCTGACTTTGTCTTTGCCCTTTCACTTGTGACTGATTATATGAAAAATAGCACCTTGTAGATACAACAAAGTTGGCTGAAAATGAAATGATAATAATGATGAAAATCACCATTATAAAACGATAATAATCATTCTTAATGGTACAAAATTCTTTGTACACAATGTGGACTGTTTTCAGACTTTTTTTATAAGTCATAGTAAAAATACTTGTGGTTTGAGAGTCTCATTCGATAGCTTGCAATGTCTTTAACTCCCTTATCAAAAATGAGTGATATCCTTCTGTCTGCCATCAACATGTCTACTTCAGCTTGGCACGTCATCAGAGAGAGGGCACATTTCAAATGAGAGTGGCAGAGACTGCCCTGTTCTGTGTATGTCAGTCTCAAAATGTTTATCTTGTTCTAACATGAGAAGCCACAGGAAAAAAAACCCTTGGCAGTGCACACTGCCACTTTGCCTATCAGCTCAGAAGCTTGTGAACACAGCTTTTCCGTCCTCCATCAGTCGAAAATGAAACTTGAGAAACAGCTGTGTGGACTCGTGAGTAAATCTGCTTTGTTCGCCACAGTTTCTCAACTCAAGAAAGACAAAGACTAGCTGAGTATGGTTGGCAGTGTTATTGATTTTTTTTAAAACAAAAAAAGGACTGAATGTCTGGTATGTCAGTAGCTAACTAGCTTGGAAGCTAACTGTTTGGTCCTGCAGTTGTCAGTGAACAGATGGCTGGCATGCTGCCTCCTTGTTAATTGCTGGCGCCCTCAAGTGATCATAGTTGGTAGCTGCACAATTAGTACATTTTTAGTTGAATTGTGAAATGCTGATTCCCCTTTTTTATCCCATGGTGTGAATGGGTAGTTCAGTTTCATTGCTTTATTTTGGTAACATTATATTAGGTTCTCATTTCAGTTTAACAAAGTTGTATAGAAACCCAAAAGAACTGTATCTACCATTATTTTGCTCAGACAGGTTAGGACATTAAGTACGTGAATGGAATAGGATACAAAACACTGTGGTCTCGTTAAGAAGGAACCAGTGGGGAAAAAAATAGTTCAGTATCTATTCCCCATTTGCCGGGCCTGTATCGCTGTGCACCTTTGACAGAGCCTGTCCCTATACCCCAATTACTGAGCATCAGGGGAAGGGTAAGAAAATTAAATAACACTGGATTATTTCAGAAGGCATCATTAGGGATTTTCCCTGGGATTCTGAAATCTATTATTAGTGCTTGTTTTCATGCCTGCCTGACTGCCTCTATTGTGTTCCCTTATTTGTAGCACTGAGAGAGATTACAGAGGAGGTGAAGGGGTGGGGCACACAAGGGATATTTAGACATGCGTGTTCTGGGCAGCCCCTAAGTGCCAGTTCTTGTGATGTATAATGTGTTGATGGGGCATTCCCATCTAGTTGTACCCTCATATTAGAACGGAAAGGTTAGCATAAGTGCCATACCGCCCTGCCTCTCTCACCAAAGTGCTGACACTGAGCAGGTGTGGGCCTGGTTAATGCTTGGGCAGAAGGCCTCCTGGGAAAGCTAAGCCGCTGCTGGAGGAGGTGTTGATAGGCCAGCAGGGAGCAATCTTAACTGTGCACCAAAAAGAAACTGCTGTTGAAGATGTAGTTCCTTCGGACAACATATGAAAGCAAAGTTCACATACACTGTGTTATTGAGCTTTTTCAAAAGGGCAGGGGCATTCATCTTGGAGGCCTGGTCACATTCCCAAAAAATGTCTATATCTAGCCTCTTATAAATCCCTCTATGTGTATGTGTGACTGACTACACCTGTGCTTCTCAAATTCTGTCCCGGGAAACTCCTGTGTGTGCTGGGTTTTGTTATGCAACCAATCTCTAGATGACTTAATGTTCTACAAACCATCTTCAAATTGTCCTGAAACGTAATGGTCAGGGTTTGTCGCCATTTGTGTTCACTGAACTTTTCAATGTATGCTGATACTTTTGTGTCAGTGCCCAGATTTCCATATTCTCATCAAATAGGACCCAGTTCATTCTACCTGTCAGTTGCTGGATAGCATAGAAAATTTAGGCCTTTGTTGATTGAACTGACATAAAGTACTTGTCTCATTTTAGTTAGCCAGGGTAAAATGGCCGGAGTTGCACAGCAATACTTGCAGGGTTGCTTTGAGTGGCGTCTAAGAGTGGGCAGGCTTCATCACCTGTCTGTGTTTTCCTGTCAGGCAGGATGGGTTTGGGGAGAGTGCAATTAGTAAAGGTGAGCCACGAGGTGTGGGTGTGGGGGGTGGGGATGGGGGTGGGGGTATCGCAGTGAGTGACATGCGTGGGCGCTGAAGTCTTCCTGGCAGGCGTTTAGAGGGGAGTGGGGCATGCCTGGGATAAAGGACATCCTTTTTGTTAAAGCTCCTGCGTGTCGTCTTTAGGAGGGAGAGACAAGGGGGGCTGACAAGGGGGGTGCTGACCCTCTGCTGCTGTCTTTATATTGTATCTGGGTATGTAGCTTTGAAATAATACAAAGCAAAAGCAAAAAAGGAGGAAAAAATTCACTTGCATGCGTACATACATACATATATACATTTCTGTCAATACAAGATCATTATGGTTCTCCAGGGATCCATTTTATTAAAAGCACAAATTATGGATGTTGCAAAATGGCCATATTGAATTTCTCTTCTTTATACAGCTTCCTGCTGTGTTATATCAGTCACACAGTGACTCACTGGGATCTGCTGTTTGTCTCTCCAAACGGTGCCTGCGTGCTCTCACACAGACTCTGCATATGCCCCGTTTGTGTAACAGAAATCTGTGGTAAACCTGCCCCTGTTACACCTCCTCCTCCAGGGGTGGCTGTCAGGATAGACCTGAGGCAAACATGCTGGAGCTGGTTGTCTAGGAGATTGTTCACATGCTCCCTCCCTAGTTACCCATGAAAGAAAGAAGGGTTCCTTTGCGCAGGAAGGTAAATGTGTGTTGTTCTTTCTGACTTCTACTAATTCTGACAGACAGTTGTATAAATACTATATAATTTAGGTTTATAGCCAGGAATACAGGGTCATTCTTCACAAAGCATAAGACCCAAAAACTGGATACTGCAAAGACTGCAGCTTGTGTGGATAAAAATATATCCTTATCCCAGCACAGTCACGTATGGGGTGAAAAGATGATGGTAGGGTGTCTCTCAGTGTCAGCGTAGGCTTAACTGAAAAACAAAAAGGAGAGCTTGGGCTGGTACAGTTTCCGGCTCAATAATCAATTTTCGCAGCGCAGGTGAGTTAGGAGACGGAGTCCTCGCAGGGCAGATTTTGCCTGAGTGGCGAATCCGTGCTCAACGTGAGGGTGCTTTACATTGGACTCACCACCTACATCCCATCCTACCCAGGTCACAGTGGCATAAACATATTTTTGTGAGTGGGTGGAGGGCTGGATTGCATCTGTTTTCCTATGGGGCTTTCATTGATTATACCACAGAGTCCTGCGGTATGAAACAGGGTGCCTGAGAGACTGAGCTCCATTCTGCATACAGTATACAGATCATGCATCAGCTTCCACATGGATTAACCATGTCATCTGTACATCTAGCTGACAGCAACCCACATGGAAGACAGATTTTTTTTTCAATGCATATAAAAATATATTTCACTTTATGCAGATTTCCTTTGTCTAATGCCGAATTTCATATATTGTAGAATTGCAATGTGTAATTGCATGCTGAGAGATTTAAATGAGTTCAGAGGGACTGCAGCCCTTGGATAGTTATTTTCCTGCTTGATATTTTCTGAGGATTACCCTTCATGCCCTTTTAAAATGGGACCCATCGTTTAAGAGAATTTCTGGCAATAAAATGTTCTTGGAATCTAATGTGTTGATTTGACAGACTAATTAGACTAATTAAGTTAAGCTGCAGCGATTTGACACTCCCCCCCAATAGGTCAGCAAGATGGAGCAGTGGTCAGTAATCTTTTAACCAGGGTTAGAGCACACGGGTAATACAAGCTCAGAAGAACCATTCTGTAAAAAGTTTTTAATAGTTTACCATGCAACCCCCATTTAACAAATGTTGTATGTCAACTAGAAAGCTGAATTTAGTTTCATATCTGAAAAATGTCCACAAGTGTTTGATAACAAACAACAGGTATGCCATTTTGTTGGACATATCTAATATATCTAATCAAAACTTTCCGTGGAGTTTTTCCTGTATAACAAGCCTACAGTAGATGCTTTTAAGAAGACCCTATAGAACATTATTTGTCACACTAGGGATCATTTAACACGTTTTAAAGATTCTTTTTACAGTATTGGGTCACAATTTTTCTATTCCAGTTTGGAGCCATTTCGATTTAATGATTTTATGTAACGAATGAAAGCAGCCGGTCCTGTTCTGCACAGTATTGGAGTGCTGCTCTCTCCGTGGAGTTGAACATTTTAATGAAGGATGCGTGGTGACCCCCCACTCTCCCTCCCCCCAGCAGAACTCATACATCACAGTAAAGATAAAGAATAAAAGAGTCTGCAGGGAGAGAGAAAGAGAGTGAGAGAGAAATCCACCCCCCTTTGCCCTTCTTTTAAATGCATGGGAAGACACACAGTGGAAATGACTCATGAGCTGTCTCATATATATCTCTTAGGATCCCTGCCATGCCATTAATCAGCAGCCTCCAAAAACTGTGGGATTTCTGGTTGTTCCAGTCTTGTATTTTATATTTTTCACACTTTGCTGCTGCCTCCTGTAACCTTGTTTGTACAATGATATTTTGGGAAAGGGCACAGGGTTTGCTGTAGCTCTGTCCGTGCCTTGTTCCAGGTCTGTTTTCGGTGTCTAACAGTGGCATCTGCTCTGCCCGTAAGTGATTTATTTTTAGTGAATGTGAATTTAATTATTTGCTGGAAGAGCATGGGTGAAAACTGCAAGCTACAAAGAACAAGAAGCCTCTGTTTTTCTTTGGTGCAAGACTCTGTCTTTGATGTCGACAGAACACAGGTTTAGATTCTATCTAAAAAAGAAAACAGGAGCAATAATGTGCTTTGCAGCATGGTGAAAATGTTTTTCTTTCTCCCTTTATCCAGAAGGGGGCTGTGTTGCACCATACACAGCTACCACACAACTGTTAGCATTGCTGTGAACATCTTAATTCTATTTCTTCTGCGCGGCTGTCTTTTGTCACACTGGTAACCGGCACCAGAATCCCTTATGTAATGATTTAGAATCACAGGAGAGTAATGATCAGTCTTCACTTCCTAATGACAGGGAGAGAGCCCCCATGTTTGGCGCTGGCACAGAACTCTCTGGCACTTTCATGTGGCTGTAATTTCTCTCAAAGGTGATTGCTGTTTCAGTGTCTAGTGTGCATGTCAGCACAGTGGGGAGCAGTGGCTAAAAGGAGTGGGAGTGCTCTGCTTTTAAGCAGGTGTCATTCAAAGCAGTGGGGAACACTCAACATGGTACATTATCCTACATGAAGCCTTGAGTTTAAGTGCATTTGAATTTGTCTCTGCCTGACACAATCTCGCTGGTAACTGACATTTTCTTTCTCCTCCATCTCCCAAGGAACACATGGTAAATTAGCAATCGGTCTGTCCTATCGGACATGTTTGAAAGAGTGTCACCTCAGTGGAGAGCTGACTGACACCCCATAGGGCTGTTTCATAGAGGCCTGCTGGAGGTCACACCCTTCCTCTCTCTAATGAAGTTTCTCTGCATTTCTTCTTCTGCTGCAGGGCTTCGAGGACCCTAAGGACAAGTGAGTACTAGAGAAGGCCTTTCTTCTCCCCCCCTGTGAATCACAGTGACAGACTGCCTGCCGCTCGCTCTCCATCTCCTTGGCATCTCTGTCTCGGGGCAGAAAGGGATTCTGGGATTTGTTGTGCATGGGGGTGTTAGCTGCCCTTCAAAGAGGTAAACTCGTTCTGCACTCATGCATGTCTGACATGCCAGCACAAGAGTAAATCAGTGGAGATTTATAGAGGGGAAATAATGTGTTCATATGGTCTTGAACATATAAAAAAAATCTTAAAACGCCTCTGCGCTCACAGGAGAGAGAATATGAAAACAAGCAACACAAATGGCCCTCTTTCTTCCACTGCTTTCTACTCAACCCCCCCATGCCCTTGTGATTTCTCCTCTAGCTGAACACATCAGCATCTCTACCTCTCTTAATTCCTCCAATGTCCTCCTGTCAGATTGTGGGATGTGGGAAACTGGAGATCTTTGCTCTGCTGTGTGAGACTCACAGTAATAGCACATTGACCGTAACCCCTTAGGAAAACACCCTTGGAGTACTGCCCATCAACGTGATTCAGACACAATGACCGAGTAAAGATCCTACAGTATGGTAGGAAAACCCCCCTGCTGGACATCAATAGCTTTGCCCTTAAGAACCTCTATCGACCAAGCTGTCCATTGTTAACGTTGGGTCGGTGTTTGCATTGTGTTTTGAAACTCTGATCCTGGGCTTTCGCTAACCATTACCATACATAAACCTGCATGTTAATGTTCGGCCTTGGCTGTCAGGTATCGAATAGCCAATGAGTAACGCTTCCATTATGCTCAAATTGGGATTTGTCAATGTTCAAATCAGCCACTAATTACCAATCAATCGTGATTAAAAAGTTGATTGTCATATGCTGATCTAGCATGGGGAATTTACCCCACCCCCCCATTGCACTCTCTGGCTTCCATGCTTGAGTCTGTCCAATTAAGGCGTGTGTGTCGGTGATGGGCATGGGAATGGTGTAGATAAGAGGCCGTAGAGACAGTAAAGATTGAGGACCTGCCTTGTCTCTCTGATGAGGAGGAAAAAAAGCGTTTTGTCTCGTCTTGTGTTATCTAGGCATTTCATTTTCAGAAACACGCAGGAAAATCTGAACCCGGAGGACGAGGTGGACGAGTTTCTGGGCCGGGCCATCGACGCCAGGAGCATCGACCGGCTGCGCTCCGAGCATGTGAAGAAGTTCCTCCTGACGTTTCGGGAGCCAGATCTGGAGAAAAAAGTAATTCCTCCCCCCACCCCACACACACACACACACACACACACACACACACACTGCCCTGGTTCCTCTGCCCAAAGAATAATCCAGGGCTGTCTCTGAAAGCAAACAGGCCTGCAAAGGGCTCCAAGGTTGATTCTGTAAGAAAGAAAGGGAACAGATGCAGAGAAAAAGAAAATTTGCATCCTTTATTTTGTGGAAAGGTACACTTCCTTTGCGTGAATGAAATAAATTTATGTTGGTGTACATGATCTGTTTTCGATATTTAAATTTGGCTTGCTTTCATGTTTACGATGTCTAGATTGCAGCGCTCGTTTTCACTTGTAAGCACTCGTGTTTAAAAATAGCAGTTTCATTTCAACCCTTAATTATGGTCTTCATTTGCATGATGGAGTGTAGATGTAATGAGGTAACTGGAAAACCTGTGTAACTGCAGCTGCCTTTCAGTTCAGGTGTACCGGGACGAATGGGAGGAGTGCAGCTGTGAGCTAGCTCAGAGTATCCTGAATATTTGCGGTGAAGATTTTCGACTGCATTTTACAGTAATTATATCTCCACTGTTCAAGTCTTTCATAGTCACTAATGAGATTTTTCAGATTTGGCATGTTGTTGAACAGTTTGCCTCTACACTCATAGCACTAAATACCATACATGGAACATAACACATTCCTGCAGGTAGGGATAGGCTTGCAGTTCAGTTCTTCAGGCAAAACTGACAGATTTCTTTTGTTCAGACATAGATTCATTCATTGATTTAGTATGCTTTTCTTACATTAAACAGTCTTTGTTCTCTGGGGTTTTTGATACTTAATGAATTTCATAACACTAGAATTTATGTGTTTGTAATATATTATCTACTGGGAAAAGTAATTACTGTAGTTAATGTGAAAATGAGTCCTGGTTAAAAAAATAAAACAGTGGCCTGAGTCGTGCTTCTCAGAAGTATCTATAGTCGTGCAGGAAAGGGGCACAATTCCCAAGCTTTACTTCAACAATAAATGGTGTTAGTAATGGATTGAATTTATGCCGTTATTTTCATCATATTAGAATCTCAAAGAATAGAAGGTAACTCGACCATCAAAGTGTTGTACCCACCTGAGTGATGTCTGGAAGCCAGTTTGCACAGAGCATGTCAGTTCCACAGTACATGGGTGTATAATGGCAAGGTCAGTTATTATGGCAACCTTCTGGGTACCAGCCCAGTTTATTAACCACAGCTGCACAGAGCAAGAAGCGCTCTGCTTTCCTGTGACAACTCTTACCGTGTGTTTTACTTCAGTGTTATGGCCCTGCATCCTGTCCATCATGTGTTTGATGTCACTAGAGGGGAGGAAAGAGGGAAGCAAAGAGGCGACTCTCTCCCCACCCACCCAACCCCACTTCCAGGTCCATAATGTGAAATCCATACCTGTTTAAGCCCAGACAGGTCCAGCCAAAATAGGCATGATGGAATTGATGGGGTGTCAGTGTCGGTGAGGAGCAGGATCGCTCATGGTGCGCATTTTATTACAGGCCCAAAAACATGACACAGTCTTCCACAGGGAAGAGACTGCAGTCACAGTTATGTTTTGCACTGTCTCTCTGTGTAAATATGTAGCATGAATAATAAAGTGATTTCCCTGTCTCTCACTTTCTCCACACATGACTTGGAACAAAAAAAAGCTACTGCACTGTCAGTTAAGAATCCTGTGTGTTTATTTAGTTGTTCAAACTCGAAGGGAATAGCAGTGAGACCTGAAGGTTCACCAGCTTGGGGATGGGGTGGGGGTTGGAGGGAGAGATGTTGGAATTATTCAGAGGCCTTGAAAACTCAACCAAAACTAAAATTGAAAACTAAAGTTTGTATCACGACATATTCCCAAGTGTCATTAAGATGCAGTCTGGGTTCTTGTTTTTGCCTCTTTTCATGTTGTGCCTTCAAAAGAGACTTGTCTCGCAAGTGCGCCATGAACACCGAGTCTGCGCAACCAACATTGGATGGCAGCATCTGAGTTTGAGACTCTGTGTCCTAAAGATGCCAGATTTTTACTGAATAAAGAAACATGTTTATGATGGCTTCCCAAGGCACTTTTCTCACAGTATGCTGTGGTAAAGGTGTCTTATAACCACTTCTTGGCCAGGTAAACCTCTAGACAGCGGCCTTGGGCATCTTGAGAATAGACATTGTATTAGAAACTGTCAGGTTCAGCCATGTGAGTATTGTACAGCCATTTGTTATTTGTTTAGTGATCCTGAAATGTGTGCGCAGCTCTCTGACTTAATGATGATCTGATGATCTTGTGACCGTGATGCTGAATGCTAATGACGGATCCCTTCCGTGGAGAGCACACTTCCGTCCCTATGTTGGCAAAGGTTTAGGAAGGCTTCTGCAAAGTACCGTAAGCTTCTGTTCGTTTTCAGACACAGGAAGTCTGACGCTGAGTTATGTTTAAGGATTCCGTAATGCTGTGTTTGGGATTAGATTAGGATTGTATTATTAAAATGACTACATGGTGTGAATATGTTGTGTTTTTCCAAGCTTTCTGTTGTTTGTACTGTTGTTGCTAGTATGATTGCATTTGATGAAAATCTATATTACGCTATATAGTGCTATATTACACAATATATTTTTGCACAGATATATAATATGCACATTACTGTGTGCTGTAAACATGCATAATATGTGTGGGGCACTAGTGTGTGAATGATTTATGGATGATAGCGAAGGTGTGTATTTTTTTTAAAGCAAGGATTCATTATATTTTTATATGTCATGACATGATTGATTTTCCATAAAAGAGGTAAACTGAAGGTCTTCTGTCTTAATATTTATTATTAATGTAATTACTAAGTTTGTCTTTCTCTGTACCCTCCTCCTGTTGTCACTTATCTCTGATTCTTTCTTTCATCCCTCTGTAATGTCTCTCCCTCCCTCCCTCCCTCCCTCCCACAGTACTCTAAGCAGGTGGATTCCCGGTTTGGGGCGTACGTGGCCTGTGCCTCTCTCGTCTTCCTGTTCATTTGTTTCATCCAGGTCATCGTCGTGCCACGGTAAGAACATTACACTCCCTCTGTGTCTCTGTCTCACTTTCCTTCAGTCTCCTCCCACTCCCACTTTAGTTAAGGAAACTGCAGACCAGCAAATATGCAAAAACACAGCAAATCTGAACGGATTCTCTTATCTCAACCTTCAGAAGGTACCTGAAGGACAGTATATTCCTTTGGTGTTAACATCCAGATAAAACCACAAGCTCAGTACCTAATGCAGAACCACAGAGACGCACAGGCACTTTGAAAGAGATGTCAGAATATACCAGTTGAAAGAATTTGAATCCTTCAGGACTGCTACGTGCTTGAGTTGTGGAAGAGAATGCATGTTTCAAACTCTTATTAGTCTGTTAGATGGAAGGTATGACTTTGGGTTTAATGCTCACTTTTTTGTGTCAGTTATAATGAAGTGGGAGTTTGATGTTAGTTTATTTCTTTTTAGTTCAATATCGTTCAGTAACCATTTTGTGTCAGAGTTTAAAATGATAAACGGAGAAAAGGCATGAATACAGTGTCTGGTTGTCCAGTATTTCTGTAGCTGAGTTTTGTATTTCTGCGATTATCCTGTATTAACACCCAAGTGTGACCGCAGAGGTTTCCTCCAGTTCACAGAGTGTGTTTCAGAGGCTGCTGGAAAATAGTGGTACTCTTTCTGTGGTTCCCTAAAGAACCAAAACCCAATTCCCTCAATTCACAATAGGACGATGTGGATCAGTGGGCAGCCGTCCAAACTCAGTATACCTGAGCTCTCAAATAACATTGCCTAGCTCGCACACAGCGCTCTCACAATGTTGTTATAATGTTTTGACGACCTTAGCTTGATGCCGCAAAGTCAAAGCAACGTTACAAGGATATAAATGCAGCTGGGAGGGAGCTGTCAACCTGGGTTAAAAGTTGAGGGTCCTGCTCAGAGGTACAGGAGTGTGAGCGAACACCGCTGTTCTGGAGGCCCTGGGATCGAGTGCTCCAAAGCCCGAACGGATCAGCGCAGAGACCGGATCGACACCCGCGCAGCTTTGGAGTGCTGACACCAAGCAGAGCGTTGTTTATTGTTCAGAAGCTCACAGGAGCGCGAGTTCAGAGAATACAAATGAGACTCCGTCTCCTCCAGGCCCAATAAAACAGGTGAAAAGCGACTGGCGCTGTTGTAAATGCTGCAAATGGAGAAGGTTATGGAATTTTCTGTCATTCATTGCTCCCTCCTTCCGCCGGAGAGGCGGTATTTCTGTCATTGGGGTGATGGAAAGGTGCAGAGAAGTGTGCTTGTGTCAGAGAGCCATTCTCACCTCTCTGTCATTCTTTCATTCCATCCCTTTTTCCAGGTTTCAGTTTTCTTTCTCTGCATCTCTCTCTCCTCTGTCATTCCTTTCTCTCTCTTCTATCTAAAACCTCTCTTGCCCACCTTTTTGTTCTTACCTTGTTCTTTCTTGATCTTTTCATGCCATCTCTCATATCTCCGACTTTGACTCCAATCTTTTACTCCTCTCTCGTTTTCTCTACCTTATCACTGTCATCCATCTCTCACACCACTGATATACTGCTCATTTTTTCTCTGTTATCCCTCTCATTTATCCATTTACCCCTCTCTCTTTTCCACTCAGGTCGACTCTGATGGTTGGCTTCTATGTGACCTGTCTGCTTTTGCTGCTGGCCGTCATGTTTGTCTCGGCCGTTTACTCCTGCTTTGGGGTGAGTCCTCTCCTCCTTGTTTGTCACTAAACAGAAAAACGCTACCCAGAACACCAAGGCAAAGCCAAGACAGCACCCAGGCTCTGCCCACACATAACCCAGAACAGCATGTCAGAGAACTGAATTACCCAGAATGCCACAGCACAATATTAAGCATGTGTGGCACAGTCCAGAAGAGTACAGTGCATCACAGACAGCACTGCCCAGGAAACCAGTGAGCAAAACAGTGCAACTTCAGGAAAAATAGCATGGCATAGCATAGCAATGTGCTACACAGGCCATGTAGAGCACACAAGAGCTTGATCCGTCTCCACAGTGACCAAGTGGTAACAGCAATGCGAGGCACGCAGTGAATTTAGCCCGTTTAATCAGTGGAAGGAAAACCAGTGAACATGGCAGGTCACCAAGTCCACATTTACAAAACATAATTCACACTGTTTCAGAAGAATCCTCTCCTTGCTATTCTGTCTGCTGTGACTCAAAGTCATATCAGTTTAATTGAGGGCTCTTTATCTGATTGGAGCAGCGCAAAGCAGTGGCAGGAGACAGAAAATCTCTCAAGTCATGTGGCACAAGGTTTTATGTTTGTTAGCTTTTTCCTTTATTTACTGTCTGTTATGAATGTGTCTGTGTTCAAGTTGGGCTGCAAGTGAGTCCTTCTGGAAAGTGGTTTAGAGACACAGGTCGAAGGTCCATAATCTCTCAGGTTTGTAAATCATAGAGGCTCATGATACATTCAGGTGACTGCATCTGTACCGCCCCAACATAGAGCTTTCTGTCTTTACATATTCTGTGTCCCCTTTGCAAGAGTTCAGCTCTTTCCTGTCACTTTGTATGTGCTCTTAAAAATAACAGGGCCGAAGTTTCTGTTGGAGCACTTATTTTCCTCCTGGTTTACCTCCAACATCCCTACATCCTGGCCAGCTCTCTTGCTGTAATGCTTATCTAGTGTTTTTCTGTGGCCAGTTCCTGGGCTCTCTGTAGGTGTTGTGTACACTCCTGGTTCAATCAAGGCTTTTCAGCTGTACCAAGCTGTGCCTGCAGTCCTGACTCCCTTTTCTTATGCCATAAATCCTTCAAAAAGGATTACTGGGGAAGTGTCTCCACTCTGTGTACAGTGCTGTTAATCCGTCTAGCTGGAGTGGGCATTGTTCATAGGAGGCCGTTTCCCTCAGTCTCTGAAAAGGCCAGGGTCCGGAGGTTGTTTATGGGGGTCTCTGAACTGCCAGGTCCTGCCTGAGACTGCATCGCCCGAACGTTGTGCCAGTCCAGTTCCCTGGAGTGTCACGATGGGCGAAAGACTGCTAATGAGAGTGGATGAGGTCATCTGGCCCCTAATGTGTTGAGCCGCTGTTCTTTCTGTTTGCTCATAGGCTTGGCAGACACCTGTGACGAGAGCGAATGGCTGTACATTGCCTACACTTCAAAAATGGTGTATTTTTGCTGCTAGTTATTACTTAACTGAAGTAGTTGGAGAAAAGCTCCTTGTTCTATGATTCAGCTCTGCACCCCCACTTGGGATTCAAACCCAAAGCCTTCTGCCTACAAGTCCAGCTCCTTGCTCACAGCACCACATACTGGCACCAACCTATCACATGCCTGAGTAAAAGCAGTGCTCCTCTCCCTCTCTGGCTCTTTGTGGAGTGCTATCTGTCAGGTTCATTGCAGAGGGAGTTGTGCCAGTGACAGCTTGATTGGTGTGAGTGATGGTGTGGGCCGAGGGGGGAATGTGGGGTGTGGGGGGAGGCAGGACAGGACTGCCAGGGTTATCAGCGCTGTGGCGGGGAGTCCACTACAGGGCAGTACCTTTATAAACCAGAGAATCAGAACCATGTGCGTTTCAGTGGGGAAGAGACGAGGCCGGCTTACAGTTGCCCACTTTGAGGATGACCAGATCCATACGGGAGAGTGGAGGTTTCCCAGACTTTCATTAGTATTCCCTTTTACAGATCTGCTTGTACTAACATTTCATACACCACTATCGGCTAACACCGCTGTAAAATTGAGACACAAGTACAATTAACGTGAATCGAAAATGGTTTGAAGTTGTACTATAAGCTGATTGCCTGCAAGAGGTTTTAGCCAAAATCTATTATTTTCTGTGTGCAACACTCATCTGGTCAATTTCATTACTCAAAGGAATATGTGGGTAGCTCTTAAATTTTAGGCAGTACATTATGG
The DNA here is from genome assembly GCA_022829145.1 of Albula goreensis. Lineage (NCBI taxonomy): Eukaryota > Metazoa > Chordata > Actinopteri > Albuliformes > Albulidae > Albula > Albula goreensis. Next base: position 17,635,598 of record CM040761.1, on the reverse strand, counting down.
AGAAAATAGAAATACAGAAATGATAAAGTCCTGAATTAAATCTACCATTACAAAGTGACAACTGTGTTGTAGCTCTGAGTTCACTACACATGAACACAAACTATAATTCCTCTGACTGTTGAAGAAGATCAGCTTTAACTGTAAGTTGACCCAGGAATTCAGATCCTTCGCTTGATCAGGTCAGCAATGTACATGAGGGAACCTGTCTTCTCTTCTCAGTTATTCCCAGTACCTCTGCAGACTCTCTCCAAAAAGATCGTCCAGTCCAGGATCAACAGTACACTAGTGGGAGTCTTCACCATCATCCTAGTCTTTCTGTCCGCCTTCATCAACATTGTGAGTCTCACTTCCTTGTATTGTTTTCCTTAATACCCAACAATTGCAGTGAAATAATGGATTTAAATGGTGACTGCTGGGAGGGTCATCAAGATACTGTGTGTGGATGTGGATCTCTGGATGCTTTCCACATGGCCCTGGATGGAAGCCATATTTTTTTAGCTAGCGTAATCGACCATAGTCTTACCCATGGTGGGTGGAATGCAGATGGCAGGATTTTGTCATTATGCAACAGTCATTTTCCCCTGGTCAAAAGGGGTTTGCAGTCTACCTGCATCAGCTGCACAGAATTTTCACTTGTCTCATAGCAAGACTGTGCAGCTCTGCAGATGTTTGACTGCAGACTGATAATAAATGGTGGCTGTTTCTTTAACCTGCGCTCTACTGAATTTCATCAGTTGCAGTGATAAGACAGGCCTGCAAAAACAATTTGACAATCCAAATTGGGGAAGAAAAGAAAAAAATCTAAAATTACATTTTTATTAATTATGGACTCAAATTGTCTTGTATGTTTCAAGGTAGATGCTAAAGAACTGATAGAAACTGAAAAGAAGAATAAAGCAAACATCATTTCCAGGATCAGTTTTCAGATTCTGATAAGTCTTCCAACCGCAGTGATGAAGTACAGTTTATACCACACCGCCTGGGTGGTCGACAGCCAGCTTTACCAACATAGTTAATCCTAACTCATTAAAGCAGTTAATCATGTCGTGCTAGGAGAGCTGACACCTTTAAAAATGAATAACAGTATAAAGAAGAATAATACCATGCGTCAGATTTGTAACATCAAAGACTTGAATATTCATCATCTGCAAGGCCGTAGGCAGCACTCGTGACGTAGCTAGTGTTTATGACCCTGGCTCCCAGCCCAGACTATTGGGGACCAGAATACTGGGTGGGCGACACTTTTTGGAGTTAATCCTGGCTCTTTATCGACGTTAACCCTGTGGCATCAGTGTTGTGCCCCTGCCCTGTCAGAGTCTGACCCCTCACTTTCCTGTCCCTTTATCCCTCAGCTCACCTGCAGCACCAGTGACCTCCGCACCTGCCTGGCCCGGGAGCTGAATGTCAGCCTCAGCAGCATAAACGCCTGCCATGTCCACAGCTCTGCCCTCAACTACACCCTCGGCACACTGGAGGGCTTCTGTGACAGTGGCTCACCCAACTGCAACTTCCCTGAGGTGTGTACACCCTACCCCTTCTGGTGTTGACCCCACCTCATCTGTGATGTAACCAAACCCCTTCTGGTCTTGACCCCGCCTCATTTGTGATGTAACCACACCCCTTCTGCCATCTACAGGTCCTGAACCCTCCATATCAGGAGTAATTTTAAACTGTATAAACAAAGGTTCCGGGAGAACCACACCACTTATTTTTCAATCCCACCCCCATTTTACTTCTTGCATCTCCCTTCCATTTGATACAGCCACATTCCCCCTGAAATACATTAGATACATTCCTGTCTAATGGAATATCGTAATGCTTGATATTGATTCTTCTTCAGCCTATACCTGGTACAAGTCCCTATACTCTGTTACACAGATGTGTCTGCTGTATGAACCTAAGGTTCCAGTAACATATTATATTGTTTATTTCATAAGATAAAATCCTCTCCAGCAGAGTTCCTACCCATCAGTGCTAATGGCCATTTCTCCCTCTCTCTCCCTGTTCTGCAGTACTTCTCTGCCTGCGTTCTCCTCAGCCTGCTGGCCTGCTCGGTCTTCCTGCAGATCAGCAGCATCGGAAAGCTCTTCCTCATGCTCTTCATCGAGCTCCTGTATGTGCTCATCATCGAGGTGCCTGAGGTCAGCCTCTTCGACAATGTGGACTTGCTGGTGACTGCCAACGCCATGTGAGTAACACCGCTGCTCTCTGCCTCCATCTCCAAGGGTCTCACCTGGATGAGTTTGTGTTTATGGAGTGTTTTAGGGGAGAGTGAGGATTTATCTTGGTGTTTTGTCTTGGAAATGAATACCAGAAACCTTCGACAAGTGAGTAAGGTATCATAAAATAGAAAAAGAGGGAAGCTACCTTTATGATTTCAGTGATTCAATTTCAGCCAGTCATTTGGTCTGCTGTGACCACTTTTTTATGCTCTGAAATCAGTCATTGAAATCAGTGAATGTACCGCTGGTCCACACATTAAGGGGTCCTTGAAGCCTCACCCTTCCATCACTTTTGGAAACCACTGATCCATTGAGTAAGATGTGTACAACATGTGCAGTGATGTGTTTTAATCCTGTTAGAATCATCGGGTCTTGTACTGTCATTTCTCTATCATTGTGTGAAATGAACGGCCTTAGAGTAATATAATTTCTCATTTCCTTATGAGAATGTAGAGGAAAGTAATATCAATAGATCTGTTTTTCCTATTTCTGCTCCACTCTGCATGAGTAATAACCCACCACAAGGTTAAATCACAACGACTAGAGATTCATTCAGCAGGCGCAAGCACAGACATTTAATTCAATTACGCAGTCTTTACTTTACTGGCATATCGTTCAATGATAATGGATGCCCAATGTAATGGATTGATACTGCCTTGGCCTGTGTGTGTGTGTTTTTTTTGGTGTTTTTTTTGCTTTGCAAGAAGCACTCTGTTGTTTTATCCATTTACATAATTAAGCCAGGGATATAGCTGCTGTGTAATCTCTAAACCTCTCTCCTTTGCTGCTCTTTTCAGGGACAGTGGAACATGGTAAGTAGGCATCCTCCAATGCGCTTTTCATCCTGCTGCATCTTGTCACGTTGCTGCAGTGGTGCTGCTGAATGACACCCTTGTGCATTTGCATGTCTCTCTCTCTCTCTGTCTCTGCCCTGCAGCTCTGTAGTGGACTCCAGGGTTCCTCTGAAGATCATGACACCGGTGGTGCTCACTGTGTTTGTCCTGGCTCTCTACCTCCATGCCCAGCAGGTAGAGTCCACCGCCCGGCTCGACTTCCTGTGGAAGCTGCAGGTAGGTACTCCCGTCCAAAACTATTCAAGGAGCGCTCTACCTTTCTTCCTCCCTGCTTTCATCATTTCACTGATCTGAAGTGACTTTTGATTAACTAGGTGCTGTTACCGCCTTATTCAAGGAAATTTGATATGCAATGTAATAAAGACTATAATAATGCATTTTTATAGAAATATAAGCACAAGAGATTGTTCTGTGATGTAAGGCTCTCTTTAGTTGCACCATCAATTTACTTTATGGCAGAAAAATCTCGCAAATACATTATTAATCTAAAATGCATAAACCCTGTACATTTACCACTGAAATAAAATCTCTGTATAAACATTGTAAATATGTGAAGTGTGATATTCAGAGTCCATGCTTGTAAGTGATAGCACAGTGAACCTTGTCACTTGCCTATTATAACCAATCAAAATGTGCCTGGTCTTGGGAGAATGAAATCTTGTGATGCCACAAATTGGTGGGGCTACCACATGCTACTGGAGCTTGACAGAGATGGACCTATTCCTGAGTTCCTCTGTCAAGAGCAAAACTTTCTGATTGGCTTGCAGAGCTCAGTGTCTGACAGCCTGTTGTAGTCCAACCCATCAGCAGGTTCATTGAAGTATTAGTTGCTTCATAGCTCCACATAGTGCACGCTCCGTGAAGCCTCCCTAGCCCCATCACATGACTGGAGTGCATTCTCTGATTGGTCCAGCTGTGTTTGACTGAAATACTGACCCAGCCCCTCCCCCACAGGCCACAGAGGAGAAAGAGGAGATGGAGGAGCTCCAGGCCTACAACCGTCGCCTCCTCCACAACATACTTCCCAAAGACGTGGCGGCCCACTTCCTGGCACGTGAGCGGCGGAATGACGAGCTGTACTACCAGTCCTGTGAGTGTGTGGCTGTCATGTTCGCCTCCATCAGCAACTTCTCCGAATTCTATGTGGAGCTCGAGGCTAATAACGAGGGCGTGGAATGCCTGCGACTGCTTAATGAGATCATCGCTGACTTTGACGAGGTACCGCATTTCTTGCACACCTGTTTTTCTGTGTGTGTCTGTGTCTCTGTGTTGGTCTGTGTCTAAAAAGTATATTTTTAAAATATGTCATGCAACCTCTCTGAACATGTGTTATTTTGTGGCAACTCTCTCACTGCATGGATCAGTGAATTTTTCCAGGACCCTTTTCCTCTGTAGCCGCTCCCTGTCTGTACAGCCCTTTAATGGGTTTTTCTCCAGCAGAATTCTCCTCACAGCTTTGAGACTGACTTATTGCAAAGTCCTCTGTAGTCCCATTCTCCTCTCTCTTTTTCCCCTTTATCCCCCCTCTTGCTCCTAGATCATCAGCGAGGATCAGTTCCGGCAGCTGGAGAAAATAAAGACCATCGGTAGCACCTACATGGCCGCCTCGGGGCTCAATGACTCCACCTATGATCGGGCAGGCCGATCACACATCCGGGCCCTGGCTGACTACGCCATGCGGCTCATGGACCAGATGAAGTACATCAATGAGCACTCCTTCAACAACTTCAAGATGAAGATAGGTGAGGCCCCCCTCCTTCCACTCAGCCTCATGCTACTGCCTGTGGGACGGAGCTGCTTGTGGGCGGAGCCTGGCTCACCTTGTGCTTATTCCTCTGCAGGCCTCAACATGGGTCCAGTGGTGGCGGGGGTCATCGGTGCACGAAAGCCCCAGTATGACATCTGGGGGAACACGGTGAACGTGGCTAGCCGCATGGACAGCACTGGCGTTCCAGAGAGGATCCAGGTAACTTATGTGTGCATGTCCGCACGCACGCACGCACACACACACACACACACACACACACACGCATACATTCATGCATACATGGACACAGACAGAACTCTCTCTCCACATACACAAACATATACCACAAATACACATGCACGCACACATACGCGCACACACACACACACACACACACACACACATTTGTTTGCATTGTTTGATATGGGACTATAGAGGTCACATACCATATGTCTCAGGGTTCTCATGGCCATTAAATGCCCTGGAAAACATCATTTTGTTATGCCAAGGAAAAAAATCATGAAAAGTGGATAAAACATTCCACTGTCCTTGAAAAGTCATGGGAATTGGCCAAATTTAAAAAACCAAATTCATGTCTTGCTTTTACAGCTAATGAAATATGTCACTTTTTCATGCTAAATTGCTTGCTTGAGGTGATTTAGTATCAAGTCTAAGAATGACAGCGTGCTGATATGTTTTAACAAATTGGCTAGCTCGCTGGGCACTATCAAAATACATTGATAACTGGAATTTGCAGTCAAGAGTGCTAGACAAGCGTGTCTGTACATTCGCAGTTTTAAAAATAAGTTTTAAATACCATGCATATGTGTCATAAGAACAACATCTGCCATTCCATCATTCAAGTTGCTGATATTTATCTTCTATTTGCTGAGATTTGAACTTTTGCAGTCCAGCTGCTCATCATATACCATCATATTATGGGCTATTTTAGCATATTTACTGCCCATACCTTAATTATCACTATTTAAATGCAAATGTGGTCAGCTGATGTTTTAGGTAGAAGCCAGTTTGGTGGCTGTGCAGAAGATGACTTCATGGCAAGATATCACAGACCTGGTGCCTGCTCCAAAAAGACTTCTGTTCCCCCAACTGCAGTTGTGATTATTCGTTGGAATGTATATTTCAGTTAAAACAAATTCAATGAAAAGTTTCCTCAGTCTTATATAGTTACCTCTCTTTCAGGTGACCACGGACTTGTACCAGGTACTGAACTCCTACAACTATTCGCTGGAATGCCGGGGTGTGGTGAAAGTCAAGGGCAAAGGAGAAATGATGACTTACTTCCTCAATGGAGGGCCGCCCAGCAGTTAACCCCCAGCCGGGCATCAGCATTGTGTGGGGTGTGGCCTGTGAGGGTGGGCGGACCCAGCCACAGCAAACACAGGCACTGGGACCTATAGGAAGCTGTGAGACTGATGCAGATATGCTCCAGCCTCATGACACTAGGACACACCCCACCACCCAACTGTGGAAACCTGCCAATCAATGGATCAGGGCGGATGGAGACCCTGCCTCTCCGTTGAGGTGGGAAGCTGAAGGAGGAGAGGGGCCCGGTTATCTGAAGAGACCAAAGAAATTCCATAGACTTGCTGCATTGACACACACACATACACACACACTGGCGGGTTTGTAAACCCCTCATTCATTTTCTCAATTTGTACCAAGGAGAGGTAATCAATGCTCCCCCGCAGGATGAAAACTAATCCTCAAGCTCAGCTCCAACTCGGCTCTGGGGAAGCCCTCCGTTCTCCTCAACGTTCTGGTGAAGGACCCACATCGCTCAAGAGAAACCTGCATGAAGACGCTGAAGCATATATACGTGCAAAACACAGGCGTTTTATATGTATATATGTATGTGAAACAGTATGTGTGCACACAGTCACGTCCTCTTTGTGCGCTGTTGAGTGGTACAGTAAATGCAATGTTAAAACTGTTTGTATACTCTTTAACACAACGACAGACAGTGCTGTTAAACGTTATCAGCCCTTCCTGAAATTTTCTCCTGGGCGCGTCGTTTTACACTGCAAATGTCAATGTGGCCAATGGGGACAAAGAGTGGACAGCATTTGCCTAGCTGGGTACCTGAATTACCTGCGTAAATTGCTCCACGTTCTTTTAGAGCCCTCTCTTCGCCACACACCGAAACTGAAGACACTTTCCAATACAAGAAAAGTCAATGTAAAGCTTCTTTTTGTATTTTTTGTTATTTTGTATTTTGACTCCAAAAACAAATCTAGCAGATATTTGAGATTCTATATTTTGTACAATATTATAGTAGAGAGAATTGTCTATGAGCACCAGTGTGTATTCGGATGTACATAGCTGACAGAGATGTATTGCAATCATTTATATGTTATTTTGATGGGGTGGGGGGGTAGTGGCACACCTCCCTTTATGGGAGCAGTCTCCAAACAGACAAGTTCTCTCCTTCAGCTTGAATGTGCTTTTAAAGACACAGTTTAAAAAGTGGCTCCTTAGGACTGCAGCCGTTGCCGGGGGTGTTGAAAACAGCTTCACTGTCGGAAGTGTCTCCTGACTAAAACAAACGGAAAAACGGAAACTCCGCAGGAAAGAGGAAAAAAAAACACAGACTGAAGGCTCAAAGGCATGACGGTTACCTTTGGTTTTAATCCCTCGTTATGTTTCAGGCTGTTGAGAGTTTGCCGCGGTACGACAGCCAGCCTCTTTGAGAAAGTCAACTCTATCAGAGCTATTTTATTTGCACTGCGCTGCTGAGCCCCTCCCCCATAACACACATGCGCACTCCCACAGGTGGATCAGATGGTACGACCTGATGAATGTCCAACCTTCTCCAGAAAGAGGCCTTTTCTCTGTCCCTTCCCCCCAGTACCCTGTTCCACTTTTGAAGGTGATCCCTTCCCCTGTTTCGTTTGTGAGGAAATGTGGCCTTTAGCTTGCTGTCCTTTTTATGGATCAGTGTTACAGGCCTGAAAAGTAAGGCCCGTCATGTTCTCCATCCCCACAGGAAAAAGTAATATGTCAAATGTGATCAAATAGAGAATCAGAATATGAGTGAGAGTATAGTATTTGATGTATATCAAGATTTGGGCCACAACTCAAAATGTTTAATTTTTTACCACTGTCATATGTGAAATGTTATCTATGTACTGTAGATCAGGGATGGCCATTGTTGGTCCATGGAAGGCTGGAGAGTTATGCTGGTTTTTCTTTTCACCTTAAAATCAGCCAACAGTTAGAACCAAGAAACAAGCATCTTTTATTTATGAGTTAAGTGCTGAGTAACAATGAAGACCAGCTTACCCTATGGCCCCTAAGATGTAATTTGTTTTTATGCTGTAGTCTACCATAATGTGCATAAAATTACACAAGAGAAGGTGTCAGCTGATACATTCTCTAATACATCCACAATATCTTGACACGTGTTGTTATGGATTTTACATTTTAACATATTACTTTTTCTTAAGGGATTTCATTTCAGTCTTGGTATTTACTTTTTTTTTTTTTTTTTTTTGCTTTTACCTGAATCACCTTTATAAGTGTATGTTGTCTTTGAAAACATTTACAGATTTGTTTTGTCAGAGAGGATCATTCATTGGCTGCTGTCTGCGATGGGATATTCCACTATGTAAAATGGAAAATTAATCAGAATGATATTGACAGGTACGAAACTTGTTTTGGGGAATGCAGACAGTCTCCAGGCACTTAGACTATACCAAAAACCAAAAAATATAGTGACTTCACAACTTTTTTTTTTGGTACAAATGTTGGCCTACCATGCTTCCGAAATCACTTTGGGTCCTCCCTCTATGGTTTTTGAAGATATCGGTACTGAAGGTTTTTTTTTTTTTCTTTTATCATTTTCCAGCTGTAAGTGGGATGTCTTACTGTATCATGTGAAATGTGTTCTTCTAATGCACAATGGTGTACTGTAGCTTTGCTTCCTGGCCAACATGAAATAATCTCACCAGATAATGTTGTTAACGGTGTTGCGGCAATGTTACAAGAATGTTGTACGTAACTGGGTTTTTTTTTTTATTTTAAAACGGTAAACACAGCAGTATCAGTTTTTTTTAATGTACACTTTCCCAATTTGAATGAAAGCTATAAGTGCATTTTACATGACTGTATCACTTCTGTTTGGGGGAGATGTAGGCGGGGTATGACCTCATGCCCCACCCCTTCTCTTTCTCCTGGTTTAACATTGCATAAAGAATGCTTTTTGATCACTTGGATGTGTGTCGGAAGCTGAGAATGACACTTCGTAGTTTTTAAAAGAAAAGAGTTTGTAAAACAAAACAAAAAAAAATGCGGACTGCACAGAACCCAGACACCGACTCTTGGTTGTCTTTGCTTATCTATCATGTTAAAACAATATGCTGTTTTTTGTTGTTGTTCTTTTTTTACATCCAAATAAACAATTATGTTAAACATGCTTACAATGTCATCTGTAATACTTAACATATTATTGTCCGTTGCTTTCGAGTTTGAGACTGCTTATTTAAGATTGATCTCCATGGTCTCTTGCTCTTTTAATCAGAAACATTTATAAAGGATACAATTAAGGTAACTGTTCATGTAGATTCCATGAACTCTGAAGTGTTGTTCCTTTGTTTCACTGGATAATTAAAGTAAGATTAACGAGTAATAGGCTTGCCACCAAATCTGCTTTGCTGAGCTGATTTGTGTTTCACTAATGAGTATGTTTAGTGTAATGAGTGTTCGGTGTAAGGTTGGCACAGGAGCCACCCGCTGTAACTTACATCAATGGGCGAGGATGACAGCGCACTGGCCGTCCAGTCAACAAATCTCAATTACCACCTGACCAGGTTTCCACCCACCACCACAAGCCCCCTCTGCAGAATAACTGTTGATCAGTGGCAAATGAGGCCAGCCTCTCGCCCAAGAGACCTCAAGCACTGAGCCCACTAATGGGACCTAAATTACTTGGAAAGATGTCATGGATCTTTAATTATCAGATTGATTACATGGCCTGATGAGCCTTTAGTGTGGCGATCCAAAAGAATAAACACGCCGGAGAGGTTGTCTCTCAGCTCAGGGTTTCACGGAGCCAGAGTCTATCATGTGGAGGATATGTGTGTGGGGGTCCGCTTGTCATTCTACCTCAACGATGTAACTTGATAAGAGCCATTGTTTGAGTATGCACTTGTGTCATGTGGACGCACAGGTATCCGTCTGCTACTGCTTTTAAAGCTTCTCCACAATCTGCAGGATTGTACATCTCCAGGACACAGTGACCATTGACTGGAAGTTGGGTATGGTGTAAACCAGAAAAAAAAATGGCTAAAATAAATTTGTCAGACCGACTTGCTGGCTTTCTGTATTGCTCTATTTGATGAGTGTCAGGGAATGACTATAACTGAAATTTTCACAACCAATTTTGCTCTGTGAGCTCCAATATGTGGGGGCTGACTTTGGCTATGAGGCCAATCTCTCTGAGCTATACCAGTGAAAAGATTATGTGCAATTTCACACAGAGCAAGGGAAGAACAGAAATCGCTTCCTGTATAATGGTAATGTGGTGATGATTATATGGAAACTCAAGGCATATTATTTGGACCGATACACAGTAATGAAAGTACTGATGTCAGAAATATTGAAGGTGAGAGGTACCAAATTACTACCTTAGTTTCATTTGAAATGGATTCAAATAAAATGAATTTATAGAGTATTGGAGTACATAGCAGGAGTAATTCAAGGATGTCTTTCGATATTAACTGTGATCTGGTTGGTCAATTGACCCGACAGTCTTTCTGTTTGAATTTTACAACTATAGGTTGTTTCCAGGAGGGGGCAGTAATGTTCTTTTAAAGAGAGAGTGATGGATGTCTGGTGACCATGTCAGCTTGTTTTCAAGTGGCAGAGAAGAAAAAGGCAAGAGTTTTTATTAAATGAATGTCAGAATAATGCCAATAAAATTCAGGATGTCTAAATCGAGCTGCTGTATCTCTACACTGTCCTGTTTGAAATGTGTCACTGCTGCTTAGAAAAATCAGTGACCTGCAGACATCCTTATCACATGTATTGTCAATATGGTTGTGCTGATGAGCAATGAAGGAAGGTTTTAAGAGTTTGCCTGCACATAACATGATTAAAACAGTTTTTTTACAGTTGATATAACCTAAACACAGCATGACAGCAATAAATGGTTGTGACCAAAGTCCTGAAAAGGACCTCTCTCTCAGTGCAGATGTTTCTGCCCAAATTATGTGCATGCCTATGATGACTTATATTATGGATTTGAGCATATTAGCTCAAATCTAGAATTGAATTTACATAAAATTTGAGAAATAAATTAAGCACCTGGTGAGATTTTGGCATCCAAAGGCAGTCTTCATTAATCCTCCTGACTGGCCTGTGGTGACAGGAGGGATCAAATAAGGTTTTCAGCATCAAAGAGAGCTCCAGGTCAAAGTGAGAGTAAATCAAAGGCTTGCTAAGGTGAGGGGTGATGCTCTCCACTTTAATGGGATCTCACCGAGGCAGCCGCTCCTACCCCACCTCTGCATTCCTGACTGTAGCCAAACCCTTATTCACAAGAGGTGAATGCTGACCACTCTTCTTGCCTTTTGAACTTCACCAAAACTGTTCATGTGAGGAATTGTATTTGCTATTCTGATTGGGCATGTTAACTGATCAATGCTTTGTTGATTGGCTTATGTCCATAATGACCATAATGTGACTTTCCTATTTCTCCAGTCTGTCATATCCAGTATGGTGGGTGGACCCACCTGACCTTACACACATCACCTCAGGTTGAAGTGTTTCATTTATGTTAAACCACGTTTTGGCAGCACATATAACAGTGGGTGCCTCAGTTTGCACTCTATTTCTTCGTTCCCAGCACCTGTTTTCCACTTTGTTTGATGTTCATGCAGTATCTCAAGCTTGTATTTTTCCCAGTAAGAAATATTTCCTTGGTTTTTTTTGGGTGGGAGGGCGAGGGGGAGGGGGGTTAGTTGGTTTTTCTGCAGCAGTTTCAGACAGGCACTAGTGACACCGTTAAAGTCTGGGGCACGCTACCCTCAAATGAAATGGCTCTCGACCTCTTCAAACACTACGTGTGATTTTTCTCCTTTTTTTTAACCAACATTACCTGGGTTCAGGCAAAATTCAAGATGAGAATTTTGAAATAGCAGACCATGGGCAAGCAGTGCAAGACGAGAATTACTGTGCATATATTGGATGAAATCCCCAGCCTTTGGGCATTCAGGAGGTAGGATTTGATCAGAACCATTGGATGTAACAGCTGCTCCTGCAGTAGTATTTGATTGCAGTCATGAAATGTAAGTACGCCATGGTTCTTGATCATTTTCTAATGGCCCTCTCAGGGAGATATTCCTGATCAGAATCAAAGGCTTCGCATGCAAATGACCCTGATGATTAGGGGTGTAAACTATTGATGAGACCCTTTAATGTTCAGACCCAAGATACTCTTTCCTTATTCATTTTCCCCCTTATATGTTGCCCTTATATGTTTCTAAATTATATTCATACGTTTTAACATATACTGAAGGATCTAAACGTGTATGGCACTGGGGCTCAGAAAGCACTGAGACATGGCTGAGGACCTTCTCTGGCAACCCCACCTCAAAAGACATGAGAAATCCTAATTTCCCCATTTCAAAGCCAGTTCTAAAGTCAAAGCTGCAGACATGTGGTTCTAAACTGGGGCCTCTGGCTGTTGGTTCACATATGAACATCTATAGCCTGTTGAAATCACTGTAGTCTTGGGTAAGGTTTACATTTATAAAAAAAACAACCAAACAATACAACCAAAAAGCAAATTCTTCCGAGAGCAGCATTTACACTTACATGTTTGGAGTTCCAACAAAGGCAAGAACATGATCAATTGCAAGGGTTTTTCAAATGGAATTTAAAATTCGCCAGGTTAGGCTCTGTGGGGTTAAGGAGCTTGAGCATTCAAGCGGCATGCACCTCTGTACATTTACTGGAAAAACAGGCACAACAGAGCGTAAGCAGTCATAAATGGTGGCTGTGACGCACTAGCTGTATTTGCATTGAAGTAATGCTCCAAATGAGGTATAATTTCCCCGACTGCTTTTTCTTTCAATTTCATCCATTCCTCACAGAGGGAGAAGTAGGAACAAAAGATCAAATATGGAACATTGGGTTTGTGAATCACTCACCTCGCGCGTCTGAAGAAAATGACGTGTTTCTAATATTGCTAACAATAACGGTAATGTCATCACAGTTCTCTGCTTCTGATGAATGCCTGCTGGAGAAAAACAGGCCTGCAGTCAACTGGCTTAGGCATTTTTTAATGTGATGATAATGCATGTTACAGGAAGAAAAAAAAACAACACGATATCATCGAACAAAAAGCAAAGGGTAATGGTTGAAAAAGAGTGCACACACAGGTTTTCTTAGCCCCACACTTTTATTGGATGATGCTTGATATTTTTTGATCCGAATACAACTGAAATCTTGTATCCACTGGCCATTACACCCACTATGCCTCCACAGTGTTCCAGGAAAAACCTTATTAACCAGAAGAGTGAAAAAAAGAAGATAAACAGTAATGGTACATTCAGTGCACTCAGTACCATTGAAATCACAGATACTGAAGAGATCTTAGGTCAGAATCACATGACAGAACAAATGCAAACAGCGAGTGTACAGTATGTAAGAGTGCAACATGCACTGTACATAACACTGAATGCAGTCCATTTAAAGACAGAGCAGGCGTATCAAACAGACTTCTCAACGTTCGGTATACATTATTACAGCGATTGTCACACTGTGGTCCAACTGGCACTCTGGAGAAGCGTTAGCGGGTGTTTGACATATTGGAACCAATCTTTATGGGTACGATCATATATTTGTGTACCAAACAACATTAAGCTTTTAGCATTGATCACGTCTAAAAATGTGGGATTTAAGCATGCAACCCTCTGATAAGACCAGCTCTTCAACCACTACGCTACACGGACTCATTGTAACAGTAAAGGCCTAACTTCAGAATCCACTGTGTATTTAGCATGCATAGCAAAATCTGCATCTAGTATGACCCCACTGGTGCAGTGAATGGATCGTCCATCCCCCTGGACTGTGCTGCCTCTCACTGACCAAACCCCGTCCTTCACAGCCTTAAGAGTAATGAACCATATCCAATCAGTTAAGGTGCCAAATCAGTAAGAGTACACTGATACTGAATATAAAGGTCAGTATTTATGTTAAATAGTGTGGTCATGACAGTGTAATGGTAGTGTGTGCCACACAGTAGAACAAGAGACCCAAAACAACACATTGGGGGGACACATCTGGTCATTTTAACTTTCCTGACTGGTCTCAAAGTACAAATGGAAAAAAATATACAAAAAATTACTTTTTTGACAAAGTGAGAAAAAGAGACTTGAAAGAACATGGTGAGGAGAGCCAGACTGGGATAATTATGCATGACTTGGTGGTCATTGTTAAAATATCAAAAAAGAAACCTATTTATACATCTCAATCACCTCCATGTTATTGGGAACTGGAAGAGGTGACACATCAGTAAACTACCATTACTACTGACAGAAACAAAGATAGCTATTACATAATGTTCTGGAGAACAAAGAAACATATTCACAGACTCATTTACGTATATGCAGCTGGCTATCCGTCTCATCAACGCCCAGGACAGGCCAGTTAGTAAGTGAAAGGCAAGCTCAGTCGCACAGAGGTCTACAGAGAATGATGTCATCCTCCAGCCCAGGAAGTTGAGAAGAAAACTCTGAGAGGCCCTTTAGTAAATAAAGTTTGGGGACCCCTGCGGCAGCGTAATGCATTTACTGGCGGTTCCTGTATGAGGAGTTACCATTTTCTAAAATGTCAGCCCTCTTAGTATGCTTGTGAGGAAGGGACCATCATATTAGGCAGATATCCTCCAGTAACTTTCCATTCTTCCAAATTTTTTTCCAGTTGACATACACAGTAATGGTCTTTCAGTGGATTTGTACCATGCTGCTAAAATATGAGAGAACTTTTCTGAGAATACCGCACGATAGCTGCATTACAGCACATTCAAAAGGGAGCTCGAACACCAGGCAGCTCAGACTTGCTTCACTGGGCCTCAGGCATAATGAACGACAGATAATCATGGAGCAACGTTAGAACAACCCGTTTAATGTCTCCAATTAATGAAATGGCAAGTCTTTGTTTGACACTGAATTTCATTAACTTGAGGGTTTACTGAAGATTATTGAAAACAGGGTGTGGAGGATGAGTGGCATACACCTCCAAGCTAAAATGCTAATGCAGCCGGATTTTTAAAGACTGAAACAGGGGGAGGGAAAGAAAATGCAAAACGCAAAAAAAAAAAAAAAAAAAAAAACTACACCATTACATTCCATATTTTTTAAAACACATAAATAGCCATTTACCTCCACATGAAGTAAACTTCCAGCAGATATCACAAGTTGGAGATTAAAACATAATTTACCCGTTACCTATTTTTTTTTTAAGCAAAAATCATTATTCCATTGTCATACTGCAGATTCTTTTCCTGATTGGCTGCGAGCATCACTGCAGGCCTCAGCCCAGAATAGGCCCCAGCTCCGGGGCCTGGCTGTGGCAGGCAGAGGCGGCTTACAGGCAAATTCGGCAGCCTCTCCCAGCACAGGGGGGTGGGGGCACTGGGCCATCAGTCAGGGGAAAGGAGAGCTGGGAGTGCCGCGGCTGACAGAGACTGCCTTCCAGCACTGACACTTGTGGGATGATGGTTCCTGGCACATTGCTCATTTTTTGAAAATTCTGTATCTGACAGGGTTTTTGTTTTTGTTTTGTTTTTCCTTTGGAGGGGCCCGGCTCTTGACGGATGACTGTAAACCAGCCACTACCGTCAAGGCAAAGTTTAGGAAGAAAACCATAAGCTGTCAGCAACTACATGTGGCGGTAAACTCTACATTGCACTTTGCTTTCTGTTTTACATTTTGTTTTGCATGTCATTTGATTTGCATTCCAATTCTGATAACAATGTTGAGAAAGTTCATCTAAAAAAAGCGCAGACAAGTCATACAAATTGATATGTCAATGCATGTAATTCACAAACAAATGCTGTATTGACATTATACAAAAACAAAAACTATTTACAATGCAGATTTCAGGAACCTGACTCACTGAAAATTTAAAAAATACTGAACATGACAATTATGCGTACTGGTAGAAATGGCAGGTCTCCAATTCGCTGACGATTCATTACAAGACCTCAGATTGCCTATTGCCTTTAGCCTTCAGTTTAGTTTGGGTTGACTATTGGCCATATCACACTGTTTCCAATCCTAGTGATTCCCACCTGGAGGATGCAGTCAGTACAATGGGTGTGACAGGGTTTGGCGAAAGCAGTCTCCACATTCCTGAGCTGTTAGGGTTGGCATGGGTTTTTTTTTGGGTGTGTGGGGGGTGGGGTGGGTGGGGGCGGCTCTCACTCCCAGCAGCCTCTGCAGCTGCTGCTGCTCAGACAGTGTAGTCCGGGGCCTTGCCCTGCGGTCGCCGCAAGTGGATCTGTAGTGTGGCAAACGCACCGACCGTCACGTGGAAGAGGATCTGCCACACGTTCCGCAGCTCGTAAAGGTACATGTTGCACAGACAGATGAGGGCGAAGCACATGAAGGACTTGCCACTCCTCCATACTGTGCAGTAGGCAAACAGGTAGCACTGGGAGCGGACAAAGCAGGGGACAAAAGACACATTGTTAGATGGCCTTACTTCAGTCTTCAAAGGCTCTCTGTGGTGGCACAAACAGGCGTACAACTTTGTGCATCAGTACTGCTGTGATGCATGAAAAATGTGAATCCCACCACTGGAGTCACAGAATTATTACCAAATCATTTATCGACTACTTTTGCAATGCTTTGCACTAACACACATTTACGTTTCTGTGTTACCGAAAAGCAATCCAAAGTTTTCACTCAGACTTTTGGAGTTAAGCAGTTTCCGGCACTAAGTGAAGCAAAGCAGGCACACGACCTACTCTTGAGTAATAAATGGCCAATGCTGATTGCAGTAAAAATCACTTCTGCCTTTTAATTCCATGCAGTAGACTCGATTCTGTCGTTAATAAATAGCCAAATAAATGAGTAAGTGCAGGAGCGCCATTTAGACCACAGGGAGTGAGAGATTGAGGGAGTTACACTGCCATCAACACCAGGTTCCCCCCGCGGTTTCAGCATCCGTCACTGACCTGGTACAGACAAGCCGCGGTTCCCAGGAAAAAGGCAATAACGTAATTAAAGTCTTCATCTTCATTCTGTGGAAGAGGAGGGGTGGGGGTTGGGGGAGGGTGAATGGCACACTGTGAGTCAGCCAAAAATGAAAACGGGAAGGGCATTGCAAATAAGCAGGCACTTCTGAAGTCATAATTTAAATGGAGGAAGAGAGAAAAAAAAAGGGAAAAAAAAGAAACGAACACACAATGCAATCATTTCGGCACTACAATCAACTATAATGTCTGTGACAACAACCCCTAGCGTGTGTGTCTGCAGCAAACCCTTAATCATTTGACAGTGCTAACCATACCGCCATGTCAGATACTGACACAATAATGCCTGTCACTTAAGCACAATAACATCAGCCTGCCAATGCCACGGACAGGTCTACAACAGGAAGGCACAGCTCACTGGGTCCCCAAGGGCACAGTGTCCACAGGTTTTTGTTATTTACTTTAAATCAGCAGCCAATTGAGGCCTAAGAAACAAGGTGTGCTGACTCTTTATCCATTCACTGCTGAATACAGCATACACCTGCCCTTCAGGACTGGAGTTCTTCACTCTGTCCTGCAAGTACCACTAACGCACAAATTATGTTTTGTAATTCTGTGATCACCCAAACGCCTTCATTTCAATTAACCGACTGCAATCCATCAGTTTACTGTCTTCACCCTCTCTATGAGAAGCGCTGGTGCTGGGGTTCCTTACCTGTAAAATGCTCTCTATGGCATGGACTCCACGCAGTAAGTTGAGGCCAGTGCAGAGCAGGCTCAGCACACAGGACACGATCCCAGGCAGAGTCACAGGCTCAAGCATCTGATTCGGAGCTGCAAAGACAGGAAGCCATTATGCGGCCGGTCCCACTGGCCTCTCAAAAAGATGATCTGAAGCACAGTAAGTGCGAATACATTATTTTACCAGAACAAAATAGTCAGTAATCACACTTGTTATGCACTACTTGGCTGACACGCGTAGCCTCACGGTAGCTGTAATTTTGCTGAAATGTGATAATGTCACTACAGTATCTCAGCGATGCCAGGAGGACGCTACTTATCACCTAAGCAGCACTGGGACAAATTAACAGAATTTGTTTTTCTTTTTTTCCATCTTTTTATACCACCTTTTTTACTTTGTTTTCCAATCCAGTATGTCAAATCATATTAGTTGGACA
The DNA here is from genome assembly GCA_022829145.1 of Albula goreensis. Taxonomy (NCBI): domain Eukaryota; kingdom Metazoa; phylum Chordata; class Actinopteri; order Albuliformes; family Albulidae; genus Albula; species Albula goreensis. The sequence continues at coordinate 17,617,374 of CM040761.1, read as the reverse complement.
ATCTCATTATTGGGGCATTCTCTGAATTCATGAGAATGCTAAATTAAATAAATCCTCTAACTTGTGAAGCATAGAGTTCCTCTTCACTCTGTACTATAGACCAGTGGGGGTCACAAGTGCAGCAACACAAAAGGCAATTAAGCAATCTCCTCCTGGGGCTTTGGCCAAAGTTAAAACTAACCCAGGCACGATTTCCTGCTAGACCACAAGGTGCATAGCTGCATCACTTCCTTTTGTCTTGTCTACAAGCACCAAACAACAGCTTTCAAACTGCACGATTCAGATAGCAAGCCCACAACACACAACAGCTCTTTAAAAACAACACACTGGTCCACTAACCCCAACTCTCTTGCAGCCTGTCAAATGTTGCAGAAATCTTAAGGGGCCCCTAAAATGTTACACCTCTCAAAGTGCACAAAGCAGGCTTTTGAAGGGAAGAATTACACCCCTATAGGGCCTATAAATGTGTAGAGTGAGCCTTCACTCAATGCCATGCAGTCTAAATGTACTCCATGCATGCAATGGAAATGAAAACTCCCCCTACCCTTCCTCAGCTGACAAGAAACGTTCTTTTAACATTGCTCAATGTTGAAGCAGAATAAAAACATTGCAACAATGTCACAGCAACGTTCCAAGAGAGGTTTTTTTTTTCCCCCACCCCTGCCCCTCCCTCTATCAGCCGCAGCCGCATTTCGAGGGCTTTCAAAGGTGGCTGATAAAGTGTGAAAAGAGAGAGTTTGCAGCAGTCCGGGGGACAAAGGCTCCATCGGACCAGATGCAAACGCTTGGCTCGGGTCAGCGATGTGTGAAGGTGCTAACAGAGAGGGTACTGACGCAGAACGTCGGCACGCAGAGGGGTCCGTAGACCCGTCCCGGCTGGGGATGGGGCGGGGCGGCGGGGGGATATGCTGCTGGGAAGCAAAGGCCTTTTTTTGAAAAGCAATAACAAAACCCAAAAAAAATCACAGGCTGGATAATACGATGCGCATCATAACGCAGGCGTACGCTGGGCTCTGCAGCTGGACGTGATGTCTAAGCCTGTCTCCACTGCTAGACACCAAGCTGGCCCAACCTCTGAATGACGGGGAAGCTGTGCCTTCAGTTCGGTCTCTTCACAAAGCATGACAATGAGAGATGATTTAAAAACAACAGGAGGCAAGTCTGGGGAATCAGCATGCAAGAAATGTACTTATTCAACAAAATTACAGAGGTTCATTTTAAACTACAGTACAAAACCATTGGCAGCTACATGGACAAAAAACAAAAAACACTCTTCATAAGAACCGGCTCATGTCAGGGGACAAATTCAGTGTTAACAACTGAATCATTGGTTTGATTTTAAGCATCTTGAGATATTCAAACTTTAAACTCTATATGCCTCCTACAAGTAAAACACATTGCTGACCATAACTTCTGCAAAGATATGCATGTATTTCTGCCATCTTACCTATGCCCTTGTACTTGGAAGGGGTGTGGTGTGAGAAGCCATTGGCCACACCCACATCATCAACAGACAGCTGGTATGGTGGGCGGAGCTTGATCTCTGTCTGCATGTCCGCCAGGTTGATCTTGGTGGAGAGCGAGCGGGGGCTGTTGTACCGCTGCTTTGTCTTCTGGATGAAGGTGTCTGTGACCAGGAAGGAGCACAATCACACATTCACAATCTGTTTCACTGACTTCACAATCACAGTCAGAATCTGTTTTAGTGACATCACAATCACAGTTGGAATCTGTTTTAGGAACACCACAATCACATTTGGAATCCGTTTTAGTGACACTGCTGTTTCCAGTTTGGCTCTCCCCCTACCCGCCTTAAACCAGAGGTTTCAAGCTTATTGTCATGGAAGACCATGCTCAGGCAGATTTTCACTCAAACCAATTAGTTTTGCCTTAATTGGATCCAAACCCTGTTTAGACCTCTGTGCCTTCTTCAAATTAAAGCACGCAATGAAGGTAATGACAGTTATCTAGATAAAATAACAAAATAAGTTTGACTTCAAAACATTATCTGAAGAAAGGAGTAACTTTGCAAATATATTGAACTAATTATGTAGAGGGAAGCATGGAGAAAAAACAAGCATGCATATGGCCCTCAACTGCCCTGTGTTTGAGACCACTGATTTAAACATTTTTCCCCCTCAGTTTGGAAACGGCTATTATGCCCCACGAGTTACTGGCACACTCCCCCTGCTGCACCTGCATGCATGCCAGTGTCTACATTCACACTGCGATCTACGCTGTTCTAAATCACAACTACAGCCGGTGGAGACAAGGTTCATCTCTCGCTGAAAACAGCTTGTGTTTACCCGCTGCATAGTTGGGGAAACTTATGCATTGTTAAAACAAGGAACTCTGGGAAGCATAATCCCTGCAGGAACATCATTCATATACAAATAAAACCTGTTGTCTCATTAATTCTACCAGGCACCGCTGTCAGCTGAAACTTATGATGTGATGGATGGCTTTTACTCCACATCTGAGAAACACATATTACATAAGAGCTAGGTCTTAGAGGATAAAGGCAGATTAAAGTGCTGCTTTCTGCCTTTTCAACACAGGACTACAGGTCTTTGTACCTGAAATTTTACTGATTGCTTTGGACAAACAAAAAAAAAAATTGTGAGTAGGAAAAAAGCTCACCGAACTCTATGAAGGAGTATGGACGAATGGCACCGTTTATCCGTTTGGTGTCATACGTGACAATGAATTCTCTCTGCAACTCATCCAGGAAGCAGAAAGCCAAGACGTTTGGGTAACTGTCTGTGCAGATCATCATATACCCCACTCCTAAAGAGCTTGTGAAACTGGGAAATACAAACATACATCACCATCACCATCATAAATACACCACTCTTAAATAACCTCTGATACAGAGACACCCTTACACACATCATTGTAATATGTATCACTTATAAAGAGAAAGATAGACACACACACACCAGCATCTTCATCACCATTATATTACACCCAAAATTCAAAGTGCTAGTAATGCTCAGGACACACACATCTGCAGCCTGATATAATTGATTTCACAGATGGCAGCGGGTAACGGCTAAATACCCACGTGCAGGTGATGGACAGCATCGGAGGCATTAGCTTTATTAGCATAAGATTATATATATTTAGCAATTTAAATTCAAAAATTGCTGAAATTAATTTGAGAGATCACCATACTCAGTATTACATAATTTTATACCATTATTATTCTGTCACACATATTCCATAAATATATAATACTGCGCTAAAATGTGTTTCATATTAAAGTTTACCATGTAGGCTATGACACAATATTATTACACATAAGCGGCTAAACATATTCATACAGCATACTTGACGTGCACATGATGCTGCTTTCACACTCCTCTCACCCAGTCAGAGATGAAGGGCTGACTCAGCAGTGCTAACACAACATCTTCTTTTAATGTGCCCGAGAGATCAGCGCGGTCACTCGATTCCGACAAACAGATACAAAAACCCTTTCCGAGAAGAAATGCAATTTCGCAATGTATGTCAGAGTTTAAACAAGCAAAATAATACTGCTGCCTCTCAATTTCCCTGTTGCGTCACCTTAACTGGATATGAACTTGATGTGGTCAGATTTGTTACACTTGTTTTGCATCATGCCTCAGACATTTCCAAGTGCGTTGGAGGGAAGCCATGCGCATACGAATGTCGTTCTCTCACACCTCTGGGAAATTAAGCCCGGGAACAAATAAGCCAGGAACTGGTGGGGAGGAAGTGCGGTGAAGATGAGCTGGAAATACACAAATATAGTTCCTAAATTGTGCCGGTGGGTCCAGCAATACAACCACCCCTTCCCACACACCCCATGGTCAACGGCACACAGCTTCTTAATCAGTGAACAAATTTAATTGCAGCTGAGTTTGCCGAGTGGACCACTCGTCGGACACTGCGGGAGACAGGAGTGTCTCTGTCTGGCTCACTTAACATCTCTGCAGGGAGATGAAGTAGACACATGACTCACCCTCCCGCAAAAAAAAAAAAAAAAAAAAAAACAGACAGCCAGCCCTTTTCTCCGTCTTATGAAGTTCAGGGTGATGAATTGCGAGCATCAGGGAGAAAAGGGTTGAAAACGGCAGCTGTGTCCCCAGCCGACACGTGTGAGTTTAAATCCTCTTTCCCAGATTAGTACATTGTCTTCAAAATGGCACACCTTCCTGCTCCTCACATTCCCTATTGTGTATGTTGTTGTTCAGCTCGATTCAATTAACTAGTTTTGATATATTTGATACAAACCCATTGAGGCAGCCATATGCTTAAAGCCATGTGGGTTCTGTGAGGCCAGTACAAAGATTCCTCTGACTTTAACATTACTGTCTTTCACCTGAATGCATCTATAAAACATGCATGGTTTTGGAAATAAGTCTTACATACTTGACATTGTACTGTCCACTTTTTAGCGTGCAGCGGTCAGGGAACTGGCTGAGTTTTTTGGAGAGGCTTTTGAGGTGCTTCTTGGTCTCCTGCAGCCCTCTGTTCTGTTCGTAGTCTGTGGAAGCGGAGAGTGGAAGCCCGTCCCTCACCCGCACCACCGAGGCAAACAGGACCATAGACATTTTACAGCTCAGTCATTGGGGACCTGCAATACAGAGAATCTCATCAGCAACACAGACAATCCTGCATCTGTTTCAATGGGGATCCTCAATACAGGGAATCTCATCAGCACCACAGATATCTCACACCTCTCTCACTTGGGACCTGCAATTCAGAAAATCTCATCAGCGCCATATGCATCTTACAATTGTCTCAAGGGGGAACTGCATGACAGAAACTGATTAGTACCATAGATACCGCAGGGCTCTACAAGCGGAGGTTTACAATACAGAAACTCTCATCAGCACCATGGATATTTTACAGTTCGTCTCACTGGGCACCTGTAGTAGGGATGCTGCTGCACCAGAGCCACAAAACTTTTGTAGCTCTTACAGATGAACAAACCAGAGTTTGATTCATCAGCTGTGAAACCATTCATCTACTGCCTCTCAAATCCCACACTATACATCTACAAACGAAAATGATTCTATCAACACAGAAATCTTATCAACATCATAGATATCTTAAAGTGCTAACAGAAAGGAGTCGCATCCACAGATATCTGATAGCTTTGCCACTACTCGCTGAACAGCGAGGGTCTTATCGCATCATAGATCTCATAACACTCTGAATGTATAACACAGGGGCCTGTAAAACAGGGAAAGTCTTTTAGTGCAGGTCAGCTGTGTGATTAATGCTTACTTACATAACACAGAGATACATGATATACGATGATCCATCAGCAATATAGCTTCACCAGATACTACAAACATACAGGCTGCATTAATCTCCTGAAAGGTTTTTAATCAATATGACAAAATATGCAGAGCTATTTCTTTGGCTCCCTGTGCAATCACTCAGAAATGTTTTCTTCCAGGTCTTGGAATACTCAGATCCTGACATATTCTTCCTTCACGACAATTTCCAAAATGCATTGGAAGTCCATTAAATAAATGCAACCATGCCACGGCATAAATAAAGCAAAGACTGAGGCAAATAAAGAACAAACTAATTGTCAATGAGTATTAGGCAAATTGTTTATTTTCATCGACTGTCGTAACGATAAAATAACTCTACAAATGATAATCGTTAGTCATACAGTATTTGCAGCATTTTGGTTAAGTGATGCAATAACAAGTTAAATGCATCCAGTAATGTTATTGGCACGAACACATTTGACACGATTTTTTGAACACGTGCGGGGATCAGAACCCTGGATAGCACCTTAGCAATATCAACTTGCGCCAATTCAACACTTTGGCTACCCCTCAACGATAACTGCACACCCTGCCCCTATGCTACGTGTCATCACTTCATTTATCAGTTCGGCTGAGCTGGCGCACTTTGGGCTGATTATAGCATTGATAATCAAGCAGCACCGTTCTGACATTTCAAGCGGACTCGATTGAGATAAACTTGTCCTCATTTTTCCGGTTTTAAGTTTTCTTCCATTTGCACCGAAAAGCACACGGAAGAGGAGTGTCTGATCATTCCTGCAAATGTCAGCTAGCTACAGTTAAGCTAGTTGATAGTTGCAGCTACAAATCAATCTAAGTCAGACTATACAGTGCATTACTCCTTTCTTGACAGAAACATAAATAACATGTTCGTAGCCTACATCTGCTAACAAAACAACCAAAAGTGGCTGCAAAGATAGCCAGAAATGCATTTTGTTACAGAGCTAGCATGCTAACGATAAATATGATAAAAACAGTAAGATATTAGAAAAACAATGGCAGCTCTGCACGAACTACATGATAATTGTTTGAAAAAGCAATATTTGAACTGTAAACGGGCAACTGGGCGGGCTAATTCCCCTTTAGACTGTATCATCTCACAAGGTTTGCGCCCGGCACCCTCATTCGGTCTTATCCCCCGGCTGCTCTGCTCCTCTGATCAGACGGACAGGCTAATGCCACACCGTGGTTTCACTATCAGAAGTAGCAGGCCTGGTATACATAAGAACACGTCATTGACAGCTAGTTGCATGCTGACCTGGAATGGATCATGGATTACATGTGGCCATCTGATGAGTTTTCCCGCAGAAGTTTATTTCCTGGAATTGAACGATGCATCATCGTCTATTGTCAGAATTCATGCCTGACGCTCCACCTTCCAGGAACCTAGGCTGTTTTCTGTGTTTACGTGGCTAGGCGAGTTGCATTGTGGGTACCCAATGTCTCCGTTAATCAATCTTCTCTGAAGGCTGTTCACAGCATTTACCTGCAGAGCTGAGTTACCAAACGTACCTGGGGTAAATCTGCATTTTCACAATGGAAAAAACACCGAGTGAAAGCACTTGTTTGACATAGTTTTCTTCCACTTCCTTGATTGCTGTTATTTTCCTCTTTTACAAATTCACTTGGACCAACTTATACCAACAAATATTCAGGAGTCGGGGGCATACTGAACTGTACGTGACACACATATGACTTTGGTGAGGTACTGCACATTTTTCTGAATAATTTTCCTTGTTGCACGGAACATTTTGTAAAAAATATTTATGACATCTATTCAGTATTTCAGATGTATGTTACAAACAAAATTATATGGTTCCACACGTGTACCATGGACCAGTTAATAAATGTTTAATAAGCCTACATAAACTATTAAAATAATAAAAACGCATTTTCCCAAATATGTTTTCACTTTATTGTAGCCCTATTTTACAATTGTATCCTATTAATATTATTTCTAAATTCACATTTTTAAGAAGATTTTAGCCTTATGTACTTTTCAGCTCATCTGCATTTATCCGAAATAATTGCTTGGCATTTACTATTTCAGATTTACTGTGTAAAATAAATTTAAAATGAAGTAGTTCATGTAACATCAGGGTTAACAAGGGGCAATGGCATTGAGACTTTTTGAACAATAGTCTTGCCATGTTTCACATGCTCAGTGGTCAAGAAGCCATTAGTTATGGTTGCATGATGTCCATGTCAGTGTGTGGAGCTTCTACATATCACCAATTAAGGGTATATGACAGTGAGGAGATGGGCTGACTGCAACAGTGAGACTCTCCGAAATAGATTCAAAAGTGCAGACTCTCTGGGGCTGTTGGGTGACATAGCTAGGGGCTGTTAGCTTATTATTTTTTCGATCTTTGTTTTGTATATGATCCTTAGGCGTTGGTAGTGGGTGACCTGCTATCCTTTTGGTTGCTACAGTTATGATGTTTACTCAGCTGAGTAATGTCTGGGTTTAAAATATGTCACGTCTTTTCTTTTTTTCCCTATGGTTGACTAAGGACATGGAAAGGTCAGCCAAGAAGAGAACACACAGAGACATCTCTAGAGCCAGTGGTAATAATGAATGGGGATAGAAATTACTTTTTTGGTTTGTATAGTAAATTTATGATTCAGATTACGCTTTCAGAAAAGCTATTTGAAATGGGGTGCAACTGTCTGTTATTGTCTGCATTTAAATCATATGGGATTGTTAATAACATAATAATGCAATTATTTTACCTTTAGCATAGCAAATGATGAAATACCTTCCATAGCCTTATAGTAAATTATTGCAAATGCAGTTATTATACAGCATAATTACTTTCTGTAAAAAGGTTAAACATAATACACCAAACATAGGTGCCACCTTAAAACTGTAGATTCTGTGGACCTTGCCTCAAACTGTATTCTCTAAGTTCTCTTATTGTTAACCTGTATATATTTATGGCAAATATATGGAATATATCATATACAGCACATGATACATACACCATATGTCATATAACCTTATACTGTAGTTATCATTATATGTATTCATTTCCATATATTTTATAAATTTATGCCTGGACATCACTTCCCCAACAACTACCTCAATGCTTTAAAATTGAATGCAGTTTCAAATATGTTACTGCTGTATTTTCATGCTATCCAGCTGTTTGGATTACACACTACTTTCCATTAAAGTGATTCCCATGTGTCATATTCATCAAGTTTGTTTTTTTCCTGTGGAAATGTATGGAGTAATTCACTTTGCAGTAGCAATGAGTCAGTTTTTCTTGTTTTTCGCGTTTGCTTTGCCTGTGTCATTATTTGACTGGCGGATTGTGATGCCATATGCGTATATGTATTTCTCTATGAGAAAAGCTGGCAAAATACCACATCCTGGGGGGTTGCCTTAAATTATGCTTGTATCTGTTTACAAAGTGGCATGCTGTCTTCTCTGTTTCCATATTGTCTTAACTGCATATAATCTTTTTGTATGTTAATCAGTGAACCTTATGTTCTATTCTCTTGTATTGGCAGGCTCAGTCCCTGAATGGTCATTGAGCATGGAACATGTTTTTTTCCCGTCTGTGATGTCACTGGGTACTGCTTCCGATTATTGGGAAGAAGAATCATACATTTAAGTAATGTACCTCAGGGTAATCAAGTAGCGTGGAAGAAAACAGGTGTCAACATTTGTGGTATTCAAAGGACGAGCTGGCAGAGAAGCACACAGATGGTAATGAGACTAATGAACCAGTGTAATGAACCTGCATAATCTCTCCTACCATTGAAAGGCACTTAATGTAGTCTTGTGGCTCCTCTACAAGACTTAAAAGTGGAAGGAGGATCTGGCAGATCTATCTGCCTATATTCAGTGCTGAGGACCATCATTGTTTATCAAACCCTGGATTTTACCACAGGTTAAGGCTTAAGCCATATAAAACGTAAATGTGGTTTTATTCTTCACTTAGGAGCACATTGATTATTTATAAGCCAGAAAATATTTTAATTAGTCTACAGTGCACTAGCTAGTGCCATCTAATTATTTTTTGAAACACATTGGCCTTGACTTAACTTGCACCATCAGTAGATTAAGCTGGACCTTGCTTGGGCCTTTCAGACCACAATCATTTACATTTTCTTTTGTTACTAATATTTTTTATTTTTGTCCAATATTTATTATTAACATTAAGATAGAACCATGATATGTATTGTTCACGTTGAGTAGAACCATGTGATTAGATTGCATACATTGTAAGATCAGTCGATTAAAATGAATGAGATCCAACAGATGCAATCAAAGTATAAGGGGGTGACCTCAAAGGGCCTCTTGCAATGATATTTATGAGCTACAGTAAGCAGTTATGGTCAATTCGAGGAGCAAAAATATTTACCTATAGAGTGGACCCAACCAGTCTTACGCATATCAACTTTTTTCTCCATTAGACATATGCTAGTCCAGTCCAATGTACTCTTGTTACCTTGTGGGATCACATGGTCACAGAAGAGTAATTGGAAATAATGGTTTGCCATTCAAAATGTTGCATATTTATCCTTGGATGTTTGCTACTATTACACTTTAGCAAAAGCTTTGTTAATTCCATCCTCTCTTTATTATACAATATCAGAGAGGTCCTTGGTCTGGATAGAAAATTCATCTAAAGCTGTAGACCAGAGTGCAGTGATGTGGCCAGTCACTTACCAGATGGCCCTGAGTCATGTTTATATTTAGTCTACATCAATGGGCAGAGATATTTTTGTTAAAATAGATGATTTTTGAGCTTGGGAGTCAAGCTCAAATGCAGTCTTATGCCACATGCAGTCTTATGCCACATGGTCTACAGTCTAATCCTGAGGGTGCTGGAGCCAGCTGTGTGAGAAGAGGCCAGCGGATGAGCCACTTCTAGCCACAGAGGCACCCAGGTAAGGAGGGCCTGGCAGTGCTCTATCAGGTGCCTGCGTTCCCAGTGCAGCCACTGCTTACAGATGTGCTTTGGAGGACACACGACTTAGTTTGTGGCCTCTTAGAAAGTCTGAGGATGTTGTTGTCACAAGGCAGGTTTACGGTTGAGTCTGGCACCACAAATAAAGGATAAAAAATCATTTGGGAAACAGTTCCTGAAAAAAATAGATGTTTTTATTTAAAAAAGGGAAAAGTGTAATCAGGCTTTAAAGGAGCTCGTTGTGGCTAAGATAAAGGATCTTTATATTTGTATAAGCTAATGCTGTGTGTTTATTTAATATGAAAGAAAGCCCAAGAATACGGCCATTTGTTTGAATTTATGTGATGTTTTTCCAGTTAACAAAGAACGCTCGTATTTATTTTTCAGAAATACGAATAAGAAATACGTTTACACAAGGCTGTGTTAACAGCGGGATTTGTAGAGGAGGGATATCCATTGAGAATAATGTTGCTACTAAATAATGAGTTGCATTACAGAAAATATGTTGTGGGTGTATGTAGGAGAAATAGACACAAATGGAAAATAAATAATGTTGTTTTGGATTTCAGATTGAATCATATTGAATGTAAAGTTTGACCATAGACTGATTATCATCAGTTCAAATGCAACGGCTTTCACAATCAGTGACATCATCTCTATGGGTATAAAAACGCGCCATAAAGAGTGCTTCCGTGAATTTCATTGGCTCAGGCCGGTATGCATTCATGATTGATGTTCTGCACCAGCTGACATTTTGATGAATAACCGTCGGTGAAGGGGAATGTTCCCCATGAAAAACTGTCAGGTGAGAGCAGAGCAGTGCTGCCATTCACTGTGATGGAAACTAAATAAGGTCAAACGCCTTTAACTAGCCCTGATTGACGGCATATGGTTTGCTGATTTAAAGGACTGAAAATACCACAGTATTTGTATTTATTTATTTTTTTTATTTTGTCGTTTAAGTAAAAACTATGCAAAAGTATAGCGGGGTTACAGGATGACCTGCTCCCCTTTTAAGTTCGAGGTTCGTGTAGTGACAGAAGTAGAGAAAGACAGAAGTACGGAAATTAGAAATAAGATACTTTTTTCTTTATGTAACTACAAATGTAATAAGATTAAGTCTACTAAACTGTTAAAAATATAGCAACCAGAAAGTGCAGAAAATATTTATGAATCATGTTCATGCAATTCTCCCCATGTAGATGAGAATATGGGGGTATTTTGGGGGAGGGGATATCTCGGTCGTTCCACACAGAAGTCTAATAAATTATGTAAAACAGGCTCTTCTCTGCCGTGTTATTACGTGTATAATTAAGAGTGCAGTGCCATCATTTTCCAATATTTGAATGCGGCCGTGTGGAAAAAAGGCGTTCAATGGCTGGCAACAAGCAGCTCTATTGTACTGTGAAGAAAATGAGTTTGTATGGATCCGCCGGTAATGAATGCTCATCATTACAATTATTACACACAGAGCTGCTGCACAAAATCTTTATTTATTCTGTAAGTATAATCAGAATGTATTTATTTCTAAGACTTTTGTTTTAAGGGAAGTTTGTCGAATAACGTACTTTACTGAGTATTAGGAAGAAATGTAACAGCATCTCATAGGCCAATTCCGAATACAAATTGCGCCGTTACCACTGCAGAACCGATCGGTCTTCCTTTTCATGCACTTGATGTTCTAAGATAGTACGTACCCTCTCTAAAGTTGTTTAGCTGTTGCTCTTCCTATGTGACTTCGGGGTGTATGATGAAGTCAGGGCAGCTCATGGGTTAACCACTGCGTAAAGAATGCACAACTCTTCGTTCATCAGATTAGACAGCGCGATACGCAGGGTCAACGTACTCCGCAAATGTTACATTTTGAGAAAAAGTGCCTCCAACCCCGAAGTTCATGATTTTCATGAAGCAGGTTATATTGGTTGATGCTAATCACTACCTATACAGTTAAGAGTACTGCCGAGATGACTGGCTAAATAGTTGTTCTGCCTAATTTCGCTAATTAACACTGTGCATTTTCATGTCTAATGACTAAGTCATTATCATATTTGATGTGTTGTGACAAAAGCACCGTGGTGTTAAGGTATTAAAATTTCCTTTCTTGTGAAGTAGGTAAGGAGAGAATTTGCACAGACCTCATTTTTCCCACAGTGATACATACCCGTCAATAAGTTTTCTACTGGCAACAAACAACATTTTGGCACAAAACATCGATGATTCTTTTACTGTATTGATTTTGCTCCTAGAGGTTTATTAACATCGCAAAATCTCTGATGTAAACATATAATATTTTTGCTTTGGATGGAAAATTTGACCTGGCAATAAATAAAGCCACATAGTGGTTCGAACTGGGCAGGTTTTTCCTCCTTCACTACTTTTACAGTGTTGCTTTATTGATGTATACTTAATAATGCATAACATTAATCAACTTTAAGAGAAGACAACATGCACCAATACTGTTATACTGCATAGATTATTGCCTTGTAGCTGAAGGCTTTTCTCTTTATAACCTATTTTGCCCTGGCATGGAACATCTTTTAAATTTAAATAAATTTTAAATCAGCTGATGACTCTCATGGTACCTAGTGCTGTACAAATATATCTGTTTGAGTGTATTTTGGGAAATGCAGGTGTCAATATTCACAGCTAATTAATGCAGGTTAGTCACAGGAAGACCATGGAGTAGAGACTAGTTGATACACCTGCCCTCCAAAAACTTGCTTAGTCTGACACTGCTGGTGTGCAGCAATAAAACTCTGGACATCTGTGTGACAGCAGCACCAGAGAGAGACTCTGCTGGCTGAGAGAGGCAGGCACAGAGTGATGCACCGTTTGGCAGCCTGCCATTCAGGTGTACATGAGGATAACGTGTCACACTGATTCAGAGCTGTGCAAATCAAAGACACAAACAGCATCCTCCACATAGGAAGGAGGTATAGCATTTCCATATGGACGATAGAAATCCTGTTGGAGGACAGTTTGTATAATCATTTTTTCACAGACTTCCAGAGTAAACCAGAATTACTTCAGCCTCCCATGTCCTCCCTGATGGTCTACTCCTGAATGGTTAAAATTTCCTCTTTCATATTTCACAGGCAGGTGTGAGTGGCTGCTACTGATGGCTGGATGAGATGTCTGTCACTAAACTGGTGTCTTTGAAGGCTTAGAGGCAGAATACAGCCTGTCTCGTCACGTACAACCTGAATATGATGGGCTGAAATTTCATAGTTTGTTGGAACAGGGCAAAAAGGTTGAGGGGAAAGACTTCTAGCTCTGAAACATGGAGAAGGACAAAACTTGATTACTAGAAAAAAAAGTGTTAGCAGTTCCAAGTTTAGCTTCAGGCAAACCCAAGTTTTGCATTAATGCTGTATCTTTGTGTTCCTTCTGCTGGACTTGTGTTTGCACTTTGGTCCCTGAATTCCAGCACAAAGGACTATGACAAGCTGCATGAAAATTGCTTGCTCCCTCTTATTCGGTGTAATTTTGATTGAGTGGATATTTATACCCACATTCCCGAACATTAATCAGCTGGCTACTGTAGCCGAACATTGCATGCAATTTATTAGTGGGAATTTTGCCATAGGCAGCCACAGTGCCTGCCATAAATTACTCATACTCCAATGCTCGCCCACAATAGACAGTCTCATAACTCCCCTGCTTGTTTCAAGAGTTTGAGTTTCAGCTCGTCAAGCCAGAGGTCCCTAGAGGTGATGACAAGATTAACAGAGTGGGACATTCCAGCACATTCAGTGCCCACCTTGAGGTGTTTTACTCAGGCTGGGAGGGAGATTTGTGTGCTGGGCTGGGGAGGGGGAAATGTAGGGAGCATCTCCAGTCACTGGCCATCTTTTACAATGAACACACAGGTATCACTTTGGAGCCCTGCTAAAAGTCCATTTGTCTGTCTCCTCACTGATGAAAACCCCAAATCAACAGTTAACCTGCAAAGACTGAGCCCATCTGTGGATTGGGACAAAAGACCCGTCTTCTCTCAGGAGTGTCAGACGAGCCTCCGACCCCTGAAGGGTTGAACGCTGGCTGTTACTCAGATGGCCTGGGCTTGGCAGACAAGACAGGGGATGAAAATCCTGGAGTTCAGGGGGACAGAAAGAAACAAACAGCTGAAATCGGTGTGGGACACACAGGATGTTAATGTCCTTTTAATGTCCTCGGGGGGGACAAACACAAATACCCACAGATTGTTGGGAGAGTTTTCACAACTTGGCACAAAAGCCACAGGGGGCATTCTCTAGGCATGTTGACAGAAAGATAATGACTGCAATTTTTCAGCATTGCAAAAAGCAACAAATCTAGCTGCCATCAGAGAATCTCTCATGACCCTTACACAGAGGTGAGTTTTCTAAAATCTCAGTAATGGTGATATAATTGGTGGTGTAAACTCTCCAGTAAAAATGTACCATTTGATATTCTTAAAGGGGATTGCCATGTAAAGTTTATAATTTGGTATGCTTTGTTTTACCATCAGAATAAATGGAGTGGTCCATGTGTCATTTGTCAGTGCAAAACCTTTGAAGGAACAGTTGATATCCTTTTATTTCATGTGGACCCTACTTTACAGTCACAGTTTGGCATGGTCTGTTTTACTTTCAGAATAATTGGTATGGCCTGCTTTTCATGAGTCAAAAGAAAAGCTTCCATCTGTATCTGCAAAATACCATTTGAACTAAAAATATAGTAGAGATATTACTGAAAAATTCTCTTCTAATTACATATGTGAATGGAGGTGACTTCTAAGCAAAACTATGTAATTGTAAACAATAAGCAGTTAACAGTGAGCAGTTTTCTCTAAAGTTCTAATGTAACTTAGAACAATAGAATATAGAATTTTGCCCATGGCAAATTTCACTTCTATATATATATGGGTGAAAATACATATTAGATACAAGATATTTAAAAAATGTTAAGGTGAACACCGTTATGTTAAATAATGATTTTTGCTGAAGTTTTGCTGTAGGAGACTCATTGGCAGAACTGAAACGATTGATCATAGCGCAGCATGGAGGGAACAGTATGTTCATGAGAATGAAGGCTGACTAGGCAGAAAAAAATCTAAGGATGGAGTTGGCTGAAATGCAAATTATTTTTTAGTTACTATGCAAATTATGTTAAGTTTAGTTACCACATATCAGGACCACAATTTAACAAGGTATTTTAAAATTGTCGATCAGTCAATAAATTGATCAATCAATCAATAAATCAATCAATCCAATAACATTATCTCTTCCAAAATGGCTACAGTTATCTCATAATTGATTTATTTATGATCACATCCTTGAAGATGTGTACCATACAGTAACACTGTATATAATGCATAAATGTGTACATATAATGTATAAAAGGACATTGATTTTAGTATTCCTCTGTTTAAATCAGTAAATTTAAAATAACAAAATATTTAATATAGACCTTGTAAAGCAGACCTCACCTGGGTGCTGTGACAATGAAGACCTGGCCTTAAAACACCTGAGCAAAAAGAAAATATACTCCACCAGGCAACGCTCTCTGTACTGGAGCCAGACAAAAAGCCACCAAAAAGGGTTTAAGCTACAGTGCATATATCCTTTGAATAAACTTTATTGGTTCAATCATTATTCATTAATGCATTAAGCATTGTCAATATATCCAATCTATGGTATTTCAATTAGATTGTTTTTCAGGGTTTTTGAATAACCAAAAAAGAAAAAAAAAAAACTTGCATTTACATAATACAGACAAGAACAAAGTATTTTCCACAATTATGTAATTTTTGCCCATTGCAGTACCTCATGAAATGTCAGGTTACTCTTATCTCACCCACATACGCAGTTGTACCATCTCATTGGTGGCCGATTATCTGAATCAGTCCAGGTAATCCAGTACAAGCCAATCCAATGGGGCTGACAAGTCCTTGTAAACCTTATTAAAATTTATAGTGTAATGTCAGCACAGTACACCAGTGAGCCTTTCTGTTTTGATGAGCTCAAGTGTCACTTTACACCAGCCCTTCACCATGGGGACAACATTGGCAATCCTTTGTTTTCCATCAGAAATGTTTTCCTGAAAGCAAGCATAAAAGTTGTAATGGTTTTGATAGCTTAGATATATTCCACACTCTGAAGTCAGCTGGAAATTGTGTGTTGTGGAAACCTCTACTTGGTTCCCAAACATACTGCTACTTTCTCATTTTACATAAGCCGAGAATCAAACAATAGTTGGGCATTGCTATTCTGAGTTCTTTTATATTTTTTTTTTTGTTCATGATTTGTACAAAAAAAGAACCCTATAGGAGTGTCAGATTGACTGGGTGTGTGTCTGGTCTGTGTTGAACTTTCATTAATGCAATTGTGACTGGAAATCTGTTAAGTCATGAGGCAATGGTATGCTTGCTTAGCTGCTCAATGTTCTTTCCCATAGCAAGCCAGGGAGCCAGTGTTAAAACAGATAATTACAACTCAAGGGTCAGACATTTGTGGTGCACAGATCCACAAGCAACATGTATGAACTGGTTTAAAACTGGTTTGCACTGCAGTTGTTTTAGAACCTCACATTGATGGAGATTAGTTCAGCATTTGGATGCTTTCAAAATTTCAAATGACAGAACATAAAAAAAATAATTTTATTTCCGAGGGGGAATTTCTCACTAAAAATCAAAGTAAAGATAAATGAATGTTCACATTGAAAATTTAATGTGAATCTTTTAATACAATGCAATTATATGTATATTTTTGCATGGGTTTTGATGTAAGGAATACTATTACCGTTGTGTGATATTTACCTTAAATTACCTCTAAAAGTATTTCAGAGTTTACTGGAGCACAGCAGATTCTAAATCCAGTCAGGCATGCTCCAAGTCCTGCTTAATCCATTCATATATCCACCTATATCCCGGTACATAAGCTGCGAAGCCCGGTGACAGAGCCTGACATTTGACACAGCAATGCTTTTATCTGGCAGTACCTGACATTCTAAGTCATTACATGTCCTTGCTACATGAATTTGGTAAACATTTTATTAAGGTAACAGAAATGGTTAGGCATTGCATATTTCAGAGACAGTCCTGGGTGTAGCATGTATATGTAATGTAATAATTTTGAAAATAGTGTTTTTTTTTTACATGCTGACTGAGCATGTAGGAATGAGGATATCGGGATGCTGGCATTTTAAGGGAACTTATATCCACTATTCTGCATTAACTGTAATTAAGTATGTGAGACAGGTATCATTCTTAAATATATAATGAGTTAAGGTCAAAGTGTTTCAGCAGATTTCATCACTTCTTTTACCTTGTTTTTTTAATGGTTTTTCAACCAAGTCATTGTTGATTTCACAAAATCTCTGGCCAAAAAAAATTTGTGACGTGACTCTCGGGTCCACAGACATTCAAAACAGCAGGCGTTTCAATGTATACAGTAACAAACCATGAACCAAAGCATACCATCCTATGTTAGTTGTATTAATCTCTATTGAGAATGAACAACTACAGTGACTCCCCTACTGTTTGTAGAGAATGACACTAATCAGACTTTCATCCTCTAAAAGATGAAATTACATGAATTACATATGAATCAGCATTGGTGTACCCTGCTGGTTAGTTAAGTGAGCGTTGGTAAACGATGGAATCACAGTACAAACCGGCCCTCCAGTTCTCCTGGTCTAAAGCCCATACCCATACTTTGAAACACTCCTGTTGTCTGTCTGTCTGTCTCACACACACACACACACTGCATTAGCTCTCAGTAACCTCTATCTGCTTCACCTTTGCCCCCATGTTGCTCTCTCACAGTCTCCTTCCCATGGTGGCAGTGATGTTGTGCTTATGGTACGCCCGATCAATTCTAATGCATCCATATTCTCCATCCTCAACAGCTCCAATATCGACGCAGAGAAAATGTCCGCTGGTCTGAATACTCCCAGGGGACCAACAATACAAATGATTCAGTGATTCAAATGGTGCTGTTCCTTAACCCTGTTTTTAATGGCATTTTAAGACCTGGTGAGACCGGAGTCATTTTGTGTTCCATGTCCAAGATTCTTTGCATCTAGTACAAACTACATTTTTGTTAGTGCCACCAGAAGTTATGAGGTTGTCCAATTTCTTCTCCACAGACACCTGAGATGCTTTTATGCTTTCACTCAGTTTTGCTGCCAAAGACTTGTGAATGCCAGTCATTTCTGAGCTACACATTTATCCCTGCTTGCATCTTTTTTACCTTTATTGTCAGTATTTAACATTATGGACCAATAATCACCTCACACATTTTAATGTGTGTTATCTGCAGGAAGAATAATGTTGAGGTTGCACTTTAATTTGATTTCCCAGTCAAAGCATTATGTTAGTTTTCATTTAACTATATTTTGAAATTCGTAAAAATCTATTTCAAATGCAAGAAAGAACCCTGTAAGTCCAAGCTCTCAAACTAATAGTTGGGAAAATACTAAATCATTTTCCTCAGTAAAACAGCTGCCAACTCTAAATATTGATCAAGAAAATTTGTGTGTGTGTGTGCTGTGTGTCTGCATCCTACCAAGCTGTCAGACCAGGTTGAGAAGTATGCACTGAAACTATTTGTTCCAGTGCAGCACCAAGTCACTTAATCATGAAAAGTGCAACTGTTTTACATCAAAAGTTTAACCAACTGTCATGGAGTAGAGAGTTTAAAACACTGAATAAAATAATTTGACAGAAACAAAGACACCAGGACCAGGAGAAAATACCACAGAGGGGCAGGAGTGGATATAACCAAACTGAAAGGACTGCAGTTTGTAAATGTATGGATTGTTTATTTTCTTGAGGTCTTCATTCATCAGGGGAAAAAAATAACTGTACATATGGCTGAACAGAGAAATCAACAAAGGCAAGACTGACTTCTTGGCATTAAGTCTCACAACTCCCACACAAATAGGAAACCTTTGGAATAACATAGAGTGTCTTCTTTCAGAGGAATATTCAACCTTGTGGAGGATGTCCACTGTGGAAACACAAACCAGTTACACAGGACAAAAGAACTGTACTCCTGAAGCAAAGATTCTGTCTGTACATTTAGAACAGCAAGTCACACACTGCTCAGCTAACACACAGCATTCTCTGGACGAAATCTGTAGGAGTGTAGCGGGGTCACCATGATACTACAATGTCCGTGCCACACTGAGAGAGTGCCATGCCTTTGCTGGTAGTTCAGTTGTGTTTTTATGATCCATTTGGAGCTAGCCTACTGAAAGTCCCAAACAATTCAACAAGACATTTTTTTTCACAATGTTAACTTCCCTTGAGCCATACAAGACTCATGTTTTTCTCTCAATATATCCTGGCATGACTTGGCTCAGGAGATGTAAACCTTCTGTTATTGATACATTTTTTTTTCTTGTTTCACAGACAAATGTAAACAATTCTTAATTCAGTAAATTGAGCATGAAACACCCAACTGGAATGCAAATTAAAACACACTAGTTTCCCTTTCCTCAAATTAAACAATCCCTGAGATCCTTATTCATAATGAACAAAACCAAGCTCCTGAAGAGTAAAAGACAAAGTGCAGCTACTAATGGGCTTTCAAATAGTCATCGGTTAAACCTGGACGTAAAACGCACTGCAAAAATTTGCCACCACGATAATGACAATGGCTCTGATAACCAAACTCCCAAACTCTGGTCTTCTTAACACTTTTCCTCTCTCTCTTTCTCGAACTCATTTCTGTCAGGATATTCTGGGGCTTAAGGGGTATCATTGGTCATGAATTGGCAAAGAAAATCAGGCTCTGAGGCGATGGATTTGTCATGTCATTGGTCACTGTGCAGCCTGAACTGACATGGTTAACAACATGACATGATTAACAATGCTAAGAGGACACGTTTCCCCTCAGTGGGTCCACCATAGCGGGCTAATGCTTAGCAGTGCTGGGCAGGTTGACAGGCTTCAGTTTGCTTCATGTCCTGCAGCAAAGGGAGGGATTGTTTTGTTTTCCCTGTGCATATCCTTGGGGAAGTCTGAGCTATCTTTAATCACAGTCAGGACTGTGTCACTCTTGGGCCCGCTGCCCTTTCCAGATTGGTGTGGCCACTTGTTTACAACCTGTTGCCGGGAGACTGGCTGTGGATTTTCAGTGCATTTCCTGGGGCAGAGAGGTGATATGTTAACCTGGATGCAAAGCTTTCTGTGTCTGTGCTGTTCTAGACAAAGGCTGGGATAAAATGCAGCTGCTATAAAGGCCAGAGCCCACTGATGCTCTACAATGCACCAGGAGGCCTCTTCGCTGTCATGACAACAGCACTGCACTGAACAGTAGTTCCACTTGCACAGGGTTTTCTGACTCTCACTGTAGCTTCCCTCAGTGAGAGGCATATGGCAAAGAGGCCAAAGGCCTTCAGGATTTATAAGCAGGGAGATTCAAACAAAAAAAATGCATAAAAAGGTAGGAATTCCCTACTTCACTGGCCTTTAGTGTTAAAATTTAAGACACCATTCACTTTTCAAACATCTCATTTACTTTTTGGCATTGCTTGTTCATTTTCATTACATTTTGTTTTTCAGAACAGACAAACACAGTGGAAAACAGATGCAACCAGTTTGATAATGCACCACAATGCGTGGCGGTTTTGAGTTGGGCCTGGGAGCACCGACATGATCACATGGTACATTGTACATTTTGAACAAGTAGCTTCTGCACACATTTAAGGCCACAGTTTGGGGTCATGAGCTATGATTTTGCTTTGTTTTTTTTGTTTTTTTTTTTTAAGTTGTTGATCAAGACCTAAATTGTATTTATTTTTTTTTAATACAAAAATATCTCAGTATTTCAACATACAGTTATATATATTTTGTTTTCCTCTTCACAGAAACGGAAGGACACTCCAGACCCCCCCATCTCTAATACAGCAGGAACAGCTCTGGGCGGCGCATGCAAAGCCATCGAAGACCGCCTTAATCCTCAGACCGCCGCCACTACAAAAGCCGCCGACTGTCAAAACCAAAGGGGGACGGGGACGGGGGGTGGGGGTATTGCATAGATAAAAATGTGTAGCTTTCGACTGCAGTCACAGTATTTTGAGGATTGAAAAGGACTTTTCATTTTCATCAGCTCGAAATGTTCAGGGTGGGGTGGGGGGTTGGGGGTTGGGGGTTGGGAGTCTCGAGTGGTCAAGATGGCATAAGAAAGGTCTTATAAATGGCACGGCTGTGTAAAAAGAGTGTCTTCAGCTGAGGTTGGGAAGTCTCTGGCTCCAGTACTGGAGGGGCCCTGCCTGGGTCACAGTGCATCGGCAGGCTCCGCCCTTCCTGCGCCACTGCCACGCCCCCTCCCCTGTGTTAAAGCTCCTCTTTATACTTGCCGGCCTGGTCACGGCCCCTAAGGCTGCGCATGAACCCGATGAACCCTGCCTCCTGGTGCGAGGGAGGGAGGAGAGAGAGAGAGAGAGAGAGAGAGAGAGAGAGAAAAAACAGCATTAGGTTCCGTTCGGTTAAAGTGTTTCCCCACAGAGCCTGGTGCCCGTTCTGGAGCCCATCCAGCGGCGGCTACAACCTGTCCTCTCGGCTTGCCTCGCTTTTGCTCAGATTGGTCACAAGGGGGCCTGTATGCAAGGAGAAATGGAGGGGGAGAGGTTGCGAGCTTGTGATTTTACTGTGAGTGTGTGATCCTACTATTTGCTTTGCCGAAAATTGGCTCGCTCACCCCCAGACCACCCTGGAACCTGGCTTTGGGGCTGGATCAGGTCAGTTCAAACGGCTGGAGCTAATGCCTTTACCTCTCCAAGTCCAACTCCAACTCTGGTTTTCTCAGCAATGGGTCAGGCCTAGCACACAGCCGATGACACTTCTCGCCAATCATGAATCATTGTGAAGTTGTCAAGGCCCAACTTGATAGCTGAAAAGCCATATGCATTCCATAGTGTGCTACATATAGTGCAAAGTTTAGAAAAGGAATGGCTTCAGATGCTAACTCAGAGTTTAATAGATAGAGTGAACTCAAAGCCTTGCACTCATTCAGCACATACTGTCTGGAAGCACTTGAAGTGATTACACACCATGCCTTCTGTCTACTCTTTGCCAACAGCGAGCCGGAATGGAATGAGCGAGAGCCGATCTGCCCAGCTGCATCCCTATATTCATGGCTGGTGGAGGTTAAGTTAGATCGGAGTGCTTACAGTGAGTGACTGACAGTTCTGGTCATCACGTTCTCCCACACAATCTTCCAGGTCACTGCCGCTGAGAGCACCTGAGCAGCACCACTCGCGCTCCCATTTCCTTGTTTTCCCACTCTCAGGAATGCTGGGTATTTAATTTTTTACAGCCCCCTCGATTCAGTGAATGCTACTCTCAGCTACCCCCGCTGAAAGCTGTTTCGGGTTCGCCCAATTCCATAACCATCCTATGACATCACCTGCAATCATTTCCACAAATAGAAAAGAAAACAAAACTTCTTGGCCCGGTGACACAGTTTCCTGTACTCAGTACTTGCAGCACTGTATTGCACTAGAAGAGCGGTGCATGTTTTCCCTACTCCTGCATTAACTAAGTCATTTGTGCAAGGTATGTGTGTCACTCACCCCTCGCTCTCCATTGTACTTCTCGGCAAACTTGCCGTAGTTGTAGTAGTTGAAGGTGGGGTAGCCCTCCACGCCCTCCTGCTTGCACAGTTCATGGTTCTGTCCTTTAGTGCAGTCCACGGCAGCGTACGCAACCTGAAAGCATACAGCGTACAAAAAGTTTTAATCCATTTTAATTTTAACATTTACTGGCACAAGTTTCTGCAGCCTTGCAGGCCAGCCCCTGACTGTTTGGGATGGCTGGACAGACAACCACGACCTCTCAGTCTCATCTTCAGGACTCAAAGTGGTGTTTTCAGTAGACCTGGGGAAAGCTTTTTTTTTTTTGGATACTCTTGCATGTCAAGTTTTCTCCTCTGTGGTTCACTGTCAAATAATTTTCCAGTTAAAAATGTAGCTTTCATCAAACACGCATGATCAATGACAGTTTGATATTAGGATTTCAATGAGTTTTATCAGAGAGCGGCCCTGGGCGCCCGTCCGCAGGAGGGAACACAGAGCAGCATGGGCCTCACAAAAGCCCTCCCCTCCGAGAAGAACTGCACTCAGATCACGGCCTTCCTGTTTATTCTCCAAAGCTCCCTTAAGGCATGATAAGACACTGCGTCTACGAGGCTGATTTACTCTCCTTGGACCGAGCACAAAGATACACAAATCACAGGTGCCGACATGCATGATGATTCTGATAGCAGGAGAAAGCGGCTGTGCTACCTCCCCCCGAGGGTATTCATTTAAGAGCGGCTGCATTCACAGATACATGTTTAATTACGACTATGACATGATGCACAATGAAACACTGTTGTAATGTGTGTATTTATCAGTGGTTTATACCCCCCTTCATCACATATTATTGTTTAAATATGAAAATACGGTTCATGTCACAATTAACTGTCATTCTATATTAGCTCTAGATACTGAGGATGCACCCAATTAATCCTGTTACTTCAGATGAATGCAGTTTTAGATGCATGTCTTATTTACTCCCTTACAGAGAGTTATTGCGCAGTCATTTTTGGCTCTGATCGAGCAGTTGTTCCTTTTCACTTTCCGCTTTCCCAAATTTGGTCACACATTCTTATCAAGCTAGGCCATTCATAAAAGGAAAAAACACTCTTCAACAGAACATCAACAAAAAAGATTTATGTTACCCCCGTCTTAGCTTAGCAGTTAGCAATAAAAGCTCAAATGAGCCATAAAGACAAAAAGGAATTACATCCTTCAATCAGTTTGTCAGCCGGCTAAAAGGTTACATTTTCAGACATTTGTAAGTCTGTTTACGCTTTGTCGCCGTGCAGTTATTGGAATTTGTCTGTTGCTGAGTGACAGATTTTTCTTATGAGTGGGACAGGTTATTAAACACTTATTGCTGAGGCTAAACAAATCTGACAGGGTGCAATTCCAGCGAAGTGGGCAGATCTCACGGTGACATAAAACAGACCTTTCCACCTGAATTTACAGAGAGAAATCATTGCCTGTTCCCCAATGATTCGAAGCAAAAACAAAAACGAAGCAAAACCGAAAAGGCCCTCGTGATCTTGTGGAAACAGTTACCTTGAAAGAGACCAGCTAAAATACCAAACCATCTCTCACTCCTGCTTATAATTAGTCACCAACAGCCTGTCAAACGGTGGGCTAGGGTGTCATATGGTATGATGAATGGGGCGCCACTCCACTGAACCTGGCCAATGAGAATGCAGAGTCCTGGAGAGCTGCGGTGCTCCCAGCGTGGTCAGGAGGAGGCCGCCTCGCAAAGGAGGAGGAACACCGCACCGTAGGAGCTCACCGGCGATGAGCTTAATGATGCCGTTCTTCCCCACAGGGCAAACCCCATATCACATGTCTCATGCACTCTCACTCCTGGACGACTGCTCTGAATAACAAAGGCCGGTAATGGAAAACACGACTGTGACTCACAAAAGGTCAGTGGATTCTGCCATTGTTATTCATGCAGGGTGTTAAAACAATACACCAATTTATTTACTTATTTTTTAATATCAGTGTCTGGACCGTGGTCCTGTTGCCACAGCTAATTCAAACTGAACGTGGAGATACTTCATTGTGAGCTTAAAAAAACAGGTGATTATACAGAAGCAATCAATTTTATCCTGAACACACTGTTCTCATTACTACAAAGATCTTTGGAAATGAATACTCTGAATATGCAGATATTCAATTCAAATACAAGACCACAGACTTTCAGTGTCGCACATTTAGTATTCCCTCTAACATGCAGTGATATCCCCTTGTTTCTCCATGCTTTATTTGGTGTTTAATTGGAGGGCATCAAAGTGAAAAACAAGCCTCGTTTTGTTTGACTCAAGTAAACAAATGGACTGGCCTATATTCAACTGTAATAACGCTATGGCTAAGAGCTGTAAGTTTCCAAGTTCTGCATGTTAAGTTGCTAGGGAGACAGAGTTCTGCCACACAGCACAGCTATCCAGTGACTGGCTTCTTCAGCCCTGATCACCTGTCTTCCCAGAGGGCTTTGCAGTGGAGGACACTGTCAATAGTGGTGGCAGTGGCTGTGATGAGGGTTTAAGGGGGGTGGGGAGGGCAGACAGACCTAAAGGCCCTCTCCTTGTTAGAAAGGGAACATCAGAGCCAGGCTGATCCTAGAGATTTAAGACTGGATGAGAGCTGGCTTCCCGTTGCCACTCTGCTCCGGACAAGTTTGTGTTCCAGGACCCAAACATCCCACCCTGCCCTGCTCTGCTACACTATGCTCCATGCTGCTCTTGTTTCCTTTCCATGACATGCGTTTGTGAGTCAGAGCTGCAACGGTGCCCGGCCTCGCCCGCAGCTGTCTGGACCCTGCCGGCTCCTCCCAGCTGACACACGTGAGGTCCCTGCCAACCTTCTAGATTGTTCCTCTCATCACGGCTCGATTGAGTCGAGAACCTGGACGACCCGGGGGGAGAGTTTTTCCTCAGATCATGCAGAGCTGATGAGACACAGCCGGTAGGTGGTGCTTGGTATGCGTTAGGGGAATAGCTATCAGGCTTTACCACCTCTGCAGCTTAGATACCTTCTGTGCTGAACGCAGCGTGTCTGAGACACGTGCCTTGAGAAAGAGGAACAGAACTTTCTTATATAACAATGCAAAGATCTTGGCACACTATGGGGAAAAGTGTGATAAATTCATCCTTTTTCTCCTGCAACCTTTGACCAACACATTTACAAATTCCAAGGATGTGAATAAAGATTAATGCGTGCCAGAACACTAAAGGGCTGTTGGAAGATTAAGACAAGATGACGTAGTGCTGAATATATTTCAGCCATTTGTGAAAAACAATTTTATCATTTCTAAAACAAAAAAAGGAAAAAAAAAGATGATAAATTCCAGTAACAGTGCAAGACAAGAACAGCTTGTATAAAATGACCTCATTGCTGGGTTAAATATGAGAAAAAGCTGGAGATCAGAGAGTTGAGTGTGTTATTCGTACAGAGCGGTTGGTTTCAGGGTGTTTGCGGGGTACATGCTCACCTTGCGATCTTCTTTAAAGAGCTCTGCCGCTGTGGTGAAGTGGGGGACGGCGTTCTTGCAGTGGGGGCACCCTGCGTGACGGAGATCGAGAGATGCACGTAAGGCACACGGGCGCTCACCGCGGGGTCACCTTTGCATTTCACACAACGGCAAACTTGGGAGGAGGAAGGACCATAATAAAGGCAATGAACTCTGCAGTGCATGCTGGAGGCCCCCCAGTCGACACTAACAAGCCGTCAAGGGCAGACAGGTTCTCTGTCTAAGAATGTGAGTCTATAAAAGGAAGGGAAAGGACAGGTTGGTGTGTAGGTCAGACTGAGACACTTGGGGGCATCTGAGATTGTGCTGAGAATTGACCCTGCAAACTGACTACACGCAGGAACCTCTGGAATCATGCATTACATTTACATGTATACATATAGCAGCTGCTCTCATCCACAGCGGCTAACACAGCTTACAGATCTGTTTGTTTATTTTTGTAGCACACAGTCCATGGCCGGATGCTGAAGAAATTCATTGAAACATTTCAAGCAGAGCACTTTGTTCAAGGGTACAGTGGCAGCACCCCAACTGGGAATCAAACCCACAACCTCTACAATACAAAGCCAGTTCTCTAACTGCTACACAGCACTGCTGTCCCGCATTAGTCCCTGGAGGAGTTATGCCTGCTAATGAGGCGTAGGGGAAGTCACGATTGCTAGGGAGAGCTCTGCAGGACGGCTTGCCCATTCCTGTACTCGGCATGTCAGGTAACTCTCCATCATGTAGTACAAGGATACTGATTAATACAAGAACTCTCGGGAATTAAATGGAAGAATGCAGGAGCAAACCTCAAGGCCCCCCTTCCCTTCATCGCGGATGCATTCACATACTCCCACTGACTCTGCCCAACTCTCCCCTTTAGAATTACCCCACATTATCCATCCCTCATCATGCTTTATGGCCTGTAATAAACTTCCCAGATTGGCTTCATAAATGAAACGTCCCAGGTGTTCTGGGTCATCCATATCTGTCGGTGGCTCCGTGATCCCGTGCGCACAGCGGACAGGGATGGGAGTCCCACACAGCCCCACCTTGGTCCCACCGCCCACTGTCTGCTGGACACAGATGGATGGGAATATTTAAAACCCAGTGATGGACCCTGCCTGTCAGTCATCGGCAGGAGGGAAGTGGAGATGTCGTGTCAGAGTGCTGTTTCCTGAGGCACCTCACCACTGTTTCACCTCTACTGCCAGAACGCTTACCACAAGACTTTGCCTAAATTATAATTTTTACAAATACAAAAACTAGCTGCCATTAATCATCCCACCAAATACCAATCAATGTCCGATAAGACTGCGATATCAATTATATTTTTGTCAGCATCAACTAAGTTTTTTTCTCTTGAGTTTAACAGCAATCTCACTTGATCCTACAGCAAATCAACAATTGACTAAATTGACTGCATACTGGTGTTTGTTCTCATGGAAGTTGTGCTTCCAGAGTAAAGAGTTGTTGGCTGTTTGAATATAAATCGTTACAGGTAAACTCAGGGCCACTGCAAAAATTCCAGACCACATGAAGATAGTCTTGTGACCACTGTTTGTACAATTATCCTTAAGGTCTCAATGTAGATAAGCAACGTATGTGCATGACCAAATAAATGATTCACTATAAAAGTTTGACAGGACAAGTCAATGTAATGACACAGTCAAAGGGAAGAGTCGACAAAGCTAAATATGGATGTTTCAAAGACAAAAGAAAAAATACTATTTGTCACAAAATTTCCCTGGCTCGCTGCTCATGGATAGATGGATACAGTTTGTTTTACACAACAGGCAGTCCATCATTGGACCACACCCAGAAGTCAACAATAAACGAAAATTTAAAATCTGAGAGACAAAAAAACAACAACAAAAAAAACTCTTTTGTCACTGTTTGGCAAAACTTTAAGGGCATCCCTTTGTCAAAAAATGAGAAACGACAGATTACAGAGCCAGGGTAAGTTATTTACAATTCAACAGAGACATTTATCAGCTAATGTTTCCTTGGAAAAACCAGAAAATTCAAAGACACATCATAAATTTCTCAGAAATCGTGTGATAATAATTCAGTTCTAATCAATGCGGAGATGAGCGTGCGCCACGTACAGCTGATAGTCAAGAACAAAATTAAACAGACGATCAAAGCAACTGATCGTACGTGTCGTTGAGGACGTGTCTATGACAAGTCTAAGACATTTTTTTTTTTTGCAAAACTGGGTACAGAGAATCAGAAGATTTGTTTATAAACTCACTAAATTACTCCATGGTGGCATGGGACATTGTGAAATGATAACATGAACATGAGATGGACACTGCTGGGTTTGTCTCAGATCATGCATGCAACATGGTGCAGGACTGTAATTATATTTTGTGGGGTTTACTGCCAGTTTCAGTGCATCTGACTTGTGATGTTCACATTGTAGGTGATGAAGGTTGGGTACACAGACTCACAGCAGCTTACAGATGCAACTGCTAACTGTTCCTTTTGTGGATAATGCCACAAAAATCGGAAGGGAATGAGTTTGGATGAATCCCGGATAAAGTTTGAAAAGTTATTTACCTAACAGAAGTTGTGAAATGACTTTTTTTGGTCTCAAAGGTCACTAATGGTCGCTTATTATGTCTATGCAGAGAAAACAGTTTCTTCACACGGACATGTTTTCACACTTCAACATGAATTCACTGAAGAGGAAAAGTGTGAAGTGACATGACATGATTAAATTCAGGGCCAGAATACAAAAACATTATAACAACTTCTCCAAACTAAGTGACACTCTCATGCTCCTTTTTAAACAAAATCTCCACAGTCAACCTTATTTTTTTCACTCATTTCATGGATTATTGTAGCTAAACCGTTATCGCTGTTAATATTTTCAAATATTTTCCCGGTCAGTACTTGGTTTGGTGCACTGTCTGTCCCCACTGCTGAGAAGAACAGCAGGTGATAATGTGTCAGCACACATTTACGTTGAAGTCGGTCCAAATGCTTAGAATCTTCATTTGTGGTAATTAGATGATTAATTGAGATGATTAATGTACCGCGATGGGATGGTCATTTAACACGAGGCTTGAGAAAAGAATGCAGTTGCCTCGCGGTGCTGAGAGGAGGGAACCACTGGTTACAAAAATAGTGTGGAATTTTTACAGGCCCTCGCTATTTGCAACCATTCTCCACCTCTATGGCCACATGACAATAATAAATATCTACCATGACAAAGTCATATCCCATGTCCGATGATGTACTAATCTACTGGAACAGCTCCAATGCAAAAATTCATTTATTTTCTGCCTTTTTCTGTCTTTCAAAAGAGGTCAAAAGTGCTTGCTTGCGTGCTTCACTGACTGATTGACAGACAGACAGACGGGGTACCCCTGGAACCCTATAGTACATTCAGGAAAGCGTGGAAGTCTGGTTACACCTACCTCTGAAAACCAGACTTCAGAGACAAAGCAAATGGGATGGCAGTGTGGTATAATGGTAGGGAGCTGGTCTTAAAACTCTGAGGTTGCAGGTTTTATTCCCAGCAAAGCGCTGTTGCTGCACCCTTAAGCAAGGTACCTCGCCTGAATTGCTTCTGGTAAATGGACATTGTCCAGCCGCATAAATGGATAGTGTGCAAAAATGTATAGGCTGCCTAAGTCCCTCTGGATAAGGGTGTCAGGTAAATGGCTGGATGAAATGGAAATGACAATGGGTCAAAACAATGAGTCAAAAAATTGGCAGCCTTTAACACAGGTTTTAACTCCTTAAACTGATCAAGAATGAAGGAAGCCACAAGGGTCATATTTACTTTTACATTACAGCATTGCATTTGCTTTGTAGATGTCCTTATCATTTACTAAATGGACTTCATGCTTCACACTGGACACATTGCACATTTGTACTGTATGTCTCTGTCAGTGTGGGGCATTTTAAATGAAGAACACTGTTCAAGGTAATGACAGCAGTGTCCTGCTTGGACAAAAAAATTCATGATGATGAACACCAAATAGCGTTAATCAAGTCTTTACAAGAGTACACATAATGAAAGACATAAATCGCACGCACGCACGCACGCACGCACGCACGCACACACACACACACACTCTTGCTCACCTATTGCTCACTGCTTTGGAATATTCACCTATCATTGGAACAGGTACTACACCATGTGATTTACAGACCTTTTCATTTATAATATCCATCGTATAATGGTTTCATTCTCAAGCAAGATGCCTGATCAATTCAATGAATCACCGTCACTTCCTTCTCCAATCCAAACTCGCTGAGGACTCATCTGCAGAAACCCAGGTTGAGCCCGATCTTTAATGACCACATATTCCGCTTCTATGGAGTACAAATCACCTTTCACTGACAGGGCATTTTTTTCTCAGGTTCTCCTAATTGGCTTACTGTCTCTCCCGACGCAGCTTTTCACTTGCCCCTTTCATACGCGACACATTCTGCATTTTAATTAACCCGATTTATAGAAATCCCACAAGCCCTCGAGAGGGGACCAGAAATGAACGTCCGTCTAATAAAATCACGGCGGCGCCGACCAGACACGGGGCGATGGGGCCGTGCCACAGCTATTAAAGCCATCAGGCAGAAGTGACCTCTGAATGCTGATTTTGGGTGGAGGGCAACCCGCGCTTGATGGCGGGGTTGAGAGCATCTGACTTCGAACAAAGACCCGGCTGTTTGACCCTGCGCGCCTCCTAATTTGTGGACCCTGAGTGTGATTATGAATAATTGAGAGTGGGACTTTTTCTTCCCCACTATTATTATTAGATTTAAAAGGCCGGGCGGAGTTCCAGCTCTGTGTCAGGTCAATTTGGCATTGCCTCGTTGCCCAGTGCTTAGAACTCAAAAAGCACAGACAAGCTGAAGTAGCTGAAAAACCCCTGCTGGATTTCAACTCCCCCAATAATCAAAAAAAACCCCCCCTCCATACATCAAGACCCCTTCCCTCCCCACAGACCTAAAACTGACCAGGAACATGCAGTCCTTTGGAAGGAAGCCACAGCAGATGTTTGTCTGTGCCAGCGTGTGCCGGTCGCCTCCACATGGGTCTCCGGGGGCAGGGGTGGGCTTTCGGCATTATGTTTGAAAAGCCTGATGGCGGATTCATACAACCCCAAAGTTGCTGATGGACAGAGAGAGGGGAGAAGTGTCTGGAGCAACCTCTGCCTCCAGATGTTCCCTATCAGCTGGACGCTTCGTTGCATAGGAGCCATGTGTTCTGGGTATACAGTAAAGCCCTTCTCTTCTACCCTGGCTGAAAAGCCATTAAAAAGATCGACATAATCTAAATAAGAATCTACTAAGCACTCCTTCCATTGTGAACCCTGTAGTCTCTCCAAGGTCAGTGCTGAAATGCCCAACCCCATCCTAACTATTCCAAAATCATCTGTACACAAAGGAAAAACCAAAGGCTCTCTTTATGTTGCATTTCTCATGTCCTGACACTGATGCCTCATCTTGGTTGGAAAACATTACTATAAACCAGCTTAACGGTCTCTTAACCAATGCATTTGCCTTCTTTTGTTAAAAAATATATCACAGGCTAAACTCTCATCCCTAACGGTGCCATTTTCAGAGCTATTTACAACAGTTACTAAAAAGTTACAAATAAGCATTTAATGACAAGGCATGGAAATTAGGATACAGAATTAGTCAGAATTCCCCAGGTTAAGAAGGCAACAGTAATGTATTTTAGAGGGAGTTATGTACTCAGGAGCAGGAGTTGAAAGCTGAGAAAACCCCTTTGTAACAATTAACATATTGTCTGAGGGCATTTAAGTCTGCGTATGTTAGAAAATAGTTTGATCATCCAAATCCCCCGACAGCCTTGCAGTGGATTCACAGAGGATTAAACGACTTTGAGGTGGAGGAGGGAAGGAGGGGAGTTAAAAAAGATTTAAGTTGTTTTTGCTGTTTTTTGTGCCAAAAGCATTATTTCATAGAGGAATATTTAAGGAATACATTGTTTATAGATATCATTAAAGGCTGTGGACTGTTTTTTCCTTTTGCTTTCATCTAAAGATTTAGTTAAATCCAAAGATGCAACTCAAGGGAATTGTAAATACTAAAATTATCCTTTTTTGGACAAAAAAAAAAATTACCATAATTAAAAAAAATTCAAGCAAGTCAATGAACCCCTGTCTGATGAGAATACACACATCATAAAATAACAGCCAATAGGAGACTTTGATCTAAATGTCACCAAGTTATGTCTGCTGTTTTGAACAATGGTTTGTTGTTCACTAAATGTTCACACGCTTGTGAACATTTATGTGGATGGATATCTTTCCACATATACACAGCCATGGTTTTAATGTAATCAGCTATAGTATTGTAAGTCAGACTACACCTAACTACCCTGCTGACTAGGCAGCCCATAATACTAACTCTGAAAATGCAAGTACTACTTGGATACTATACCAGTTAAGAGAAATAGTTAAAGCCTTATGAAAATGAAGCCAGCTCATTAAAAACCAGGGGAAGTATTTCTACAGCACAGGGATTAGCCCTCCCCAGAGACAACATCAAAAACAAGGCCTTAGTTATAGCTTCAAAATACCTGACCAGCTGATTTTGCAGTTTAAAAAATGCAGGATTTGTCTGCAAGGTTGTCAGTTCTCTGCCCCATAGCAAGCTGATGGCTACCTGGATTTCCATATGAACACACATTGTGACAATCACTCACAATGTGCACTACCATTACTGTACAGCAAACTGTATACAGACACAATGCTCTGTATGCATGGTGTCAATCCCACAGATCATGGACCAGGAACATGTAAAACAACCTGGGCACTGCAAGTCATGGTACAGGAACAGGTAGAACTACCTGGGTGCTGCTGGTCATTGAACAGGAAGCCTTTTTCTAATCTCCCAACAGCATTTCCAGAAAAACGTCTATGCTATCATGTGCAGCTGCAGTTAAAAGGTGGTTATTAATTGTGTTTATTTTTCTAGTCTTTACCAGTGTAGAATACGGTGCACTTTTTTTATGAATGACTGCTCTGGGGGTTGAGCAGAATATGGGTCATTGCAGTTTTGTCATAAAGCAAAAGAAGCAGAAATTAAAATGATAAATGGAAAAAACGATGGGAGGTTCTCACAGGGGGCGTAGAACATGACGAGGGCGTGCTTCTTCTTCTTCAGGGCCTCTCGGAAGTCCTCTGCTCCCAGGTGGCTGACGCTGGAAGGCTTGTCTTCCCACGACTGCTCCGGAGGTGGGGGGGCCTGGGGGCTGTACAGGGAGGGAGATGGTCCTTTGATTTAGCAGGGGGAAGAACTCGATCTGCAGAGAGACTCACTCCTTCATCGCAGGATTAGCATGGAGACCAAGCATACCTCATGGGGAGGGACACAGTGGGCACCTGCATTGGGGTTAGCTCAATTTCAGCATAGTCAATGCTGGGTAAAAAAAAATTAAATTCTAGTAATTTGTTTAAAAATAAATCCTTGGAGCATTGTTGGGGGTTTTTCAATTTCAAATTCACAAATTGAATTCCAGTTCATTTCCTGAAGTGAGTGAACTAAAATGGAACTGGCCGCAGCCCTGGTATGTACATATGGTTCAGAGGGAATACTGAAATACATGGCACAAAGTAATGGGAAACAGGCTCAGGGACAGCACAGTATGTGACAGCAATTCTTAATGAAGTCATCCTAACAAAGAAAGCAAGAGCAGTACAAGGTTATCAATAAAGATAATGAAAAAGAAAGAAATTCTGATAATGCTAAATTAGTTAGCATAAACAGTTCACAGTATGTGATCCTAGCACCTCGTGATGACATTGATGGTGCTCTAAGATGGTTGCTTAACAGCTTTCAGTTGTAAAGCACTGCTCCCCATTCAGACAGTTGGTCAGTGTTTTACCTGGTGGCGCAGATGTTTGGGACAATGCCGTGGTAACGGTGCGGAAATACTTTCATGACGCAGTGTCCTGTGTGATTTACGTGAGCTGACCACTCGACTCAAATTGAATTCTGTGCGGGGCCATGTTCACCCGGTCACTCAGCCATGACATTGGCATCTCCGGGGATTAATCAGCGACAGCGGTTCATCTCCGGGCCGAGGACCTTTACAAGGCCATTATTCAGGGGGCCTGATTGAAACAGGATATGGTGGCACGCACACTAAGGCCATGCTATCAGAAAATGCCATTAATGGGGGTGGGGCGTGGCCCTCTGCCACCTTGCAAGTGAGGGCTGACACTTTTTAAGGGAGTTCGTTCAGGCCTACAAAATCAGACGAAACTGAGGTAAATTTGTGAATAGGAATATATAATTTTGAATTCTAAAAAGAGGCCGTTCAGCTCATCTAGGCCAATCTTTCACCTGCATTCCACAGGCTGGTGGTGTCAACCTTGGACTTGAATGCGAAACCCTTCAGACATGAGAAATGTGTTCCTTTTTTGTGTTCCTTTGACAGCACAGGTAATATGTGGCCAGTGTCGTATCTATAGTATGGAAAAATAGGGCTCGTCGCCACAGGAAACATCGGGAGTCACATATGTGGCCACGCCCTTCTAAGGTTGCTAGACTGGGCTGACTGAACTGAGATGGAAGAAGTGGGGAAATTAAGAAAAAAAAAAAAAAAAAGTATTGAAGAGGCTGTGGCTCTACTAGCATATAAACTTATCAAATCTGGGTTAGTAGTCACTAAAAGCACCAGCTGTTGGTATTCCGAGGACTGACAAGAAAAACAGTGTTAAATGGATGTTTTTGGTCCGGATGTGGACCCCATCTGGGAATCTGGATGAAACAATACCAAGTGCTTCAGACTGAGCCATCAATATTAAAACACTGCAAATTGGTCCTTGTACAGTGGCCCTTTCAATATCCATGTTTCCATAAAAAGATCACCCCCACGCATTCTCAAAACAAGGTTGCAAAAAGGCATCTGAAAACATCCCCGGTGAAAACACTTAAGGGTGCGTGTACCACAACCTTTTCTACCTGTTCAATATTTATGGCCTAATGGAGTCTCTGAGAAGCTTCAGGGTGTCACAGGACCGAGTGCTGGAGAGAGGAAGAGGAGGAGGAAGCATTCTCACCTGCCGGTGACCTCCACTGTCCGCTCCATTTAGGGCGCCTCACACTGATTCACTAACACAGGCAAAGTGACGGCTGCCTTCCATTCAGCTAAAACCCACTGAGCTCAAACGGACAGTCAAACAGTCTGAGGGACGGCCTGCAGATTGCTGGCTAGAGAAGCAGAAAGGAGCAGGGCTGGGGGTGAGAGACCTTACTTGTGCAGCCATTCGATGATCTTATCCTTGCTCCGCAGGTGGGGAAGAGTGTACTTGTCCTCGCCCTTCTCGAAGTACTTCACCGTGGGGAAACCGGAGATTTTGAAGCGGTCTCCGACAGACTTGTGGATGGTGGTGTCCACTGCAGCCAGTACACCTGGGCTCTAGGACAGTGAAAGGATGACCAAATTGGTGGGATTTAAAAAAAAAAAAAAAAAAAAAAAACAAACACGAGATGATGTTCTTTGGGACCCAGCAGAAAGAAGTGTAGCCAGGCTTCTCTTACTTTACCAGAACTCCCCATCATTAATTAGCCCAAGAGTCAAGGAACTGAAAGGTCTCACAAACTTTACCAGATGCTGCTGATGCATCCTTGAGAAAAATACTTGACCTGAACTGTAAATATTCAGCTGCTTAAAGAGACAGTACAATAAAAGCTTTGCAAGTCAACCTGGTTTCCCGAAATTTGCAACAAATGAAATAAATATGAAAATCAAAAAATAAATTCCAGACAGGCTTTTTATTCTTTTTCTCCCTCCATGGCGTGAACCACATGGTCCTGCTGGTGTTCCATTTTAATTTGACCTGACTGGCATGAAGATTCAAAACTACAGTCTGCATTCAATGCACAAAGGAACAAACATTTTCTCAGAGGGGTGATGGGTAATTAAGCCCAGACCCTGTGGCTCTCGAGTGTACTTAAAGAACTCGGTACTTTTGTGAAAAGCATTTCTCTGCACTACCCCTTAGCAATGCAGACCTACTGATCTGTGCAATAGAAGACTCTGGAATAAGGAGTGAAAGAGCTTCACCACCCTTTACTTCCATACAATTTACAAAATGCAGTTTACAAAAATGCATTTGCAGCTTCCATAATTCAGCAGAACAAGTTCTGTTTTCCAGCAATTCTTTGGGCATCAGGCCTAACATCATCAGGTGTATGGCTGGGAACCTTGTCTGGTTATGAAGTGATATACACATTTAATAACACTTATTACATCCACGGTGGAAGACGAAAAAGAAAACTCCTTGTGGAAAAAGAGCACTACAGTGTATAATGCCTGGTGTACATGAGCACACACAAAATGAAAAATAAATGACCTCACACATCTCTGGGGATAGGGGCGGGGGACTTTTTACACGCATCAACATTAGATAATGCAAGAGCCTTCCACTGAAATACAGCGTCGGGCATCGAGCCACTACAATTGGTCCAAGCTGAAGGCTACTGGGACAAAGGAAGGATGAGATAATTGCAACCATCACAGAGCTCGGCTGATTTTTATTGGCTTTGCCCTGGCTCTGGAGCGTAGTTTTACCATGTGCTGGACACGCCCTGCTGAACCGAACATGTGGGTCCAGCTTCAGCTCAGATCAGGATTTAAAAAACAACCCTGTGCAGCATTTTCCCTCAGCGTTTACAAGGCGAACGGCAATTAAAATTTGGAAAATGTCTCCTCCTCTCTTCCCTTGCATACATATTTTAAGACAATTGATGATATCTTTTTTTGCTGGGACAGACATGAGTTACAGTAACTACTGCCCACTGGCTATGCTAAATATTATAGCAGTCCATTGTTCATTTGCTGCCACAACTGCCCTGCCCATAGCAAAGGACAGATGCACAGGAACATCCTAAACATTTTACAACGACAATTACAGGCAAAAGAGCAGGCAATCAGCAGGTATACAGACTAACAAAGAGTTTCAATGCATCATTAGGGAGTAATGCATTGATAATGACACATTAACCATGCATCAACGCATCACAGAGCATGGTCAGATCTACTGACGCACAAAAAAAAATGCTGCACAGTATATCTTTAAAGCCCAGACTTCAACATCGCTAGCAAGAGGAGCGCTGCTGCACCCTCCAGGACTTACATCTTTGTCCTTGTTGAGGATCTCGGCAGCTTCGTCGTATTCAGGCTTCATCTTCTTACAGTGGCCACACCCTAAGACACAAAGAAAGGACAGAGGGGGCGTGAGCGGACATGGGGGCCCGTCAGCAGAACCCCTACAAGGCGATCATGAGCGTATGACATGGCTTTTACGCCACAGCAGAAAGGCCATAAATCGCAGGTGAAGGGGTATTTAGGTCGAAGACTGATGATGCTCCACAGCGGATTTACTGAAATCCACACATTGACTGTTTCCTGGTTGAATCCATATCCCCCTCCACGTACACATGTAGTTACCATGCAGTTTCTTATTACTTATGATGCTCATGGTAAACTTGAGCTGGCAAAGGAGGATATTATTCTACACTTGTTGCTCTACATATATTTGCACACCACTTAAAACCCGGTGTATAAAATATGTGCAACACCCACATTAATATATACACAAGTTTGTACAGACCTAAAACTCCAGGTCATCCATGAATGCTCTTAAAGTAAGGGGTGGCTGTACTCCAAACTGGAGATGGATGTCAGATAAGAGAGGGGAGATAAGAGATAATGAATTCCAGGCCAATATGATCTGCAGTGCGAAGGGCCAGCAGAAGGTCAGGCCTGTTTTCACTGTTACAGGAGGAGAAGGGGTCACCATAAATCCAGTAGTGATCCCTCAGGATGAAGAGGAAAGAGAGTCTCCAAAATGCACATGAGCATTGCAGTGCCACTGTCTGGTAGCATAACGCATTACCGTGACTCTTAATGTGTGCCGTCTTATATAGACCGTATAAAATTCCATCACATCAATTCATAAAATCATTTCATTTCAGAGTAACATCCATGATAATGACAAGCAGCCTAACAATAGGAATATTCCTGTCATGATTAGAAAAAAGCTATCTGTCAAAATGCACTTGAGAGGCAGATTTCCATCCCTGGTGCCATGGGGATGTCGGGGATATGGCGCAAACCCGTCAGACAAATTTCATCCAGATCAATCCTGCATTCTCCTCTCAATTACGATTATAATTAAGAGGGCAATTATTGTGGTTTCCGTAAATAGAAACCCATTAGGCATTAAAAGCCCAGTGAGGAGCATTCAGAAACGTGCTCAGGCAGTCCGGTGCATGCTCACACTTCCTGTTTACTGGCTCTGCAGTGAATCAGCATACGACTGAACGGCCTCCTGAAATGCAGCGCGCATGTTCAGGGGCCCTCTCCGTTTGGACAGCTGGGGCGCTTTAAACCCTGCTCTGGGTCTTCAGTGTTTGGGAGAAAAATATAAGCGTGAGAGTGCAGTGGTGAAGGCGTCATCTCTATTGCGCTCTAAGAAGTTGATTTATACCAGATTTGGGCTTTTTCTCCGTCCCTCTGATGTCATCGATTCGAGCCTGGGCCAGGCATGGAGTGGGTTAGCAGGAATTCCTTGGAGGAAAAAATTCACTGGGAACGAGGCGCTGAAAATCGCCAAATG
This sequence comes from Albula goreensis, assembly GCA_022829145.1. Classification (NCBI taxonomy): domain Eukaryota; kingdom Metazoa; phylum Chordata; class Actinopteri; order Albuliformes; family Albulidae; genus Albula; species Albula goreensis. The sequence goes on along the minus strand of CM040761.1, from coordinate 17,578,493 downwards.
CCTCATCAAGTGTGGAATGCGCAGGCTTCAACCCGCTGCCACAAAACGCCCGGAGGGACTGACTCAATATTACTAAATAAACAGAATAGACCACTCATAAAAACTGGGACACATTCTTTGTGCATAAACATACAAATAATGCAATTTTATTTTTAGGGTGCAAAAAAAAAAACCTTTTGGAGGGAGTACATCTATCATTTTCAGTCTTAAAATACAGTATATATTGTGTTATAAAAAAAAAAATGTGTCCACTCCCCTATTTACTATGAATACAATCTGTCACTGCTACATATACAGTAAGAGTGTACCTGATTCTTCAGATATGAAACTTTCATAAGGAGTAATAATGAAAATAAGTGCACTTTCTGATTTGTATCCTGGCTGAATTTCTGCAAGGAATCAGGACACAGTCTATTTTTTTTTGTAAGCACAGTGCAGATCTTTTCAAAACTATCTTTCAAAAACTATCACAACAAATGTTTTAAAATCACTGCTCCACCCAAATGATTTCCATTGGGAGCGCAATCCGGCACTGCATAACTTCATAGTTATTTGCACAACATACTTTAGCGATGTTATGGTCTTCAAGGAAACTTTAGAAGGAAAGCACACGCGCTCTTTCACTTTTCATGGGAGAGGGCAGGACAGCGTCACACAGGCGCTATTTTTACACTGCGGCATCATCTCCTTTCTGTTTGTACAATCAACTCAATTAATCTGGTTTTTGAGAGCATTGGCAACGGGGGTTTAATGGGCTCCTTGCTGTAGGTGGGCAGAAGAATAAAGGGCAGCCAATTTCGCAACACCTGTAGTAACGGGCCTCTTCGTGGAGAAGGAATGGGCTCGGCTGGGGTCCAAACCCAGACAAAACCTGCCCCCGTGGGTGCAGCTGAAAGGGCAGCTGCATTTCTTTGATGCCCATCATAACTGCAATGGCCTGTTCAGCACCGAAGCAGGGGCTGGGTTCTGTTTGCATTTAGAAAAAGCTTGGCAGCCATAATCACCCTTACCCAGACGAAGTTACCAAGTCCATTCAGAGAAAAATTATGCTGAATTAAAAATAATACTGATCTCCTTTTTCTAGACCTTCCGCTGTGAGTAAGAAGTCCGCTATAACGGCTCACACTGAGAGCAGTGGTACTTCTAATAGCTAATTCCTCTCTAATTAACTTTTTCACCTGCAGTGGCATTTAAAGTGAATTAAGTTTTACAGAACATGCATATCGAGACTGCCTGCAGTGGTAAGTGTTCCCTAAAAGAAACATTTTACTTTTTAGCCATTTTTCTCAAAGATAATGGAGCCTATGGCTCTGGCACAGCGGTCCCCGAACAATATATGCGTGATGCAATCATACAGGAAGCACTTCTGCAAATGCCCGCTTCTTTTAATGTAGATACACAGCTATAAGACAGAGTAAACGTTTGAATCGCTGCATCACAAAATGCTCAAAATGGTTCATCCCCTTTATTTTTTATGGTGCTGCTGTTGGGGAGAGAATCTCTGACAGAGCCCTGGGGGTGTTCCTTAATCAGCCATGCGATTTTTCACAATTTTTCTTTAATTAATGTTCCTGCTATCAGCCGACAAAGAGCTAAAAAGCTCTTAATGTGTGTGCTTATTAATTACTTATTGCTTATTAATAAGTGCTTTGCCCCCGGCTAAGACATTTTGGCTGTGAAAATTAGGATTTCCTGTTTAATAAGGAAAAAATAAAGATAGGCAATCATGGACAGACTTGAGAAAGGTCAAGGGAGGATACAGAGGTGAGTCTGGGGTATGGTGGTGGGGCGAGTGATTGACTGGAAATGAGTTGCCTGCCCCCAAAAATGTGCGCCCCTCCATGCTCCCCTCATTCCCCCCAAACCGACACCCACATCTCAGCAGACAGCCACCATGAACTGGGCTGGGCGTGCCGAGCTGCGGCCTTTGAGCGGCCCAATATAAGAAGGGCGAGGGAGGGCCCGTCTTGCCCACTTCCTGTCCTTGAGGAGGAAGCTCATGGGTTCAGGGCGGAGATTAAACCCTCTGAGGACCGGCAGCCCCCTGTGGACCCCCTACTCGGGCATTGTGTGGGAGGGTTTTTGTTGGTGACCAGGCGAGAGAAAAGGCCCTGCAGGTGCTGGCAGAAGTCCAGCCCAACGGGAGGAGGAGAACAATGGCACATAAAAAAGGCGTAAACAAGGAAAAAACTTCACAGGCAAGGATGGCTTTGTAAAACACACAGCAGAGGTTTAATAGAGAGCACTGGAGCATTGGGAGCAATGAAAGGGGTTTAAATCTACTTCTGAATTCCCTTGATTAACCTTCTTGGGGTTCCGTGCCATAATGACGACCCAGGTTCCACAAGATCCTTTAATTATGACTCTCATGGTCATTATTACCACTCCTACTGCTAGGATGATTACATCTCTGCATTTTTAACATTTTAATGAATTGTACACCCAATGTGTGTGTCTAGGACTCCAGGGCTTTAAGTGTTGTTGCTTGTGTGTTTGTGTGTGTGCTAAGAGACTCACATGGGGCGTAGAACATGACGAGGGCGGATGGGTGCTCCTCCAGGAAACGGTCAAAGGTGTCGTCTGTCAGGTGGAAAACTGCAGAGTCCGTCTCAGACCAGGGTACCTCTGGAGTTTTTGGTTGAGGGGGTTGGGGGCTATGGAGGGGGGAGGCAGTGAGTGAAAGGATGAGGAAGAGGTGGAGAGAGAAAGAAAAACAAGAGAAAGAAAATGGAAGAGAGGGCGAGAAAGAAAGAGTGGAACATATTTAGAGAACAGATGCAGCTGGCCTGGGCACAAAGGCCTAAGATGTTACTGTAAACAGGGTGAAGGAGCCCCACAGCTGGATGTTTCTTAGCAACACACATCTGCATGCTGGTGTGACCCCGCCCGTATGACTCTCCTCCCTGCACTACGGCCAAGTCGGAGCCCAGAGCTGTCACGCACTGGCCAGCACACATCTGCAGTCACGCGTCCCAGAGCTGCTGGGACAGGGTCCAAAACATGCACAACAAGCAGTGCACACAACCAAACATTGGTGTCGATCCACTTAAGAGACTTGAACAGTTATACTATGGCAGCTTTTCACTCATGACATCAGACAATGAAATGTGCCTCCATTTGCTCTGGGAATGTGAGCACTGGGGCTACTGTGAAACCAGAGCGTTTGGAGGTACTTGATTCCCATCTGTCCCCTGTGAATAAACATATTCTGGGAAGGAAATACAAGGAAACACAAGACATATTTCATAATCTCCTGGAAATTAATTAAAAAGACACAGTCAAGGAGAACACTTCCACAGAAAAATATTCTGCTAATAGAAATGTGCTAGCTAATTTTAAAATAGAAAGTGCTATACTGACAGAGAATAATTTGTAACTGTTGCTCAGTTATTGTGGATAATTTCTGTAATAAAAGAACAATGGCATCTGTATTTGATACAGACTTTTACTATCGATTCAGTACTTTGTAGCTTACTGGCATGTTTACATGGGGGGAGAAGCAGAACATATTTTATGGTACCTCTACAGTGAGAAATGTATGTTTTACCACTGGTTGAACCATTATGAAATAAGGTGAGTTTCTCCAAGCACATATTTTAAGACCAGATATGAAATGGCTCTGTCACTTCATAAGTGGTGACAAACGAAGAAAATTGGTCATTTCTGCTCCAGAGGACCAAAGAATATAAGATTTCCAGGCTCTATCAATTTTGGATGAGGAATTAGCTTGGTTTACCAAAAAGGAAATATTAAATTGATTTAAAGGTCAGCACTAACTTAGCCTAACAGGGAAAGGGCAAGCTAGTCTGTTTTAGTTGGGCAGAGAGGTTTAGCTGGTTCCATTGTACATGAAGTTCAACCTATTTTTATTCAGGCTGAATCAACTGTGTTGGTGTTTATTTGGGAGGTGAGGTGGGGCTGGGAGGCCAGGACTGCAACTTTGCAATGGCCAGCAGGTTAACAATACATCCACACACGCTGGTGATGCCAAGTGCTTTTGGCGCAGCCGGGGAAGAGGCTGGGATGCATAATGCATTATGTGCCTGCTGAGGGCATCAGTCAGAAATCTTAAGTCTCCTCTAAGTGTCTGCGGCTGGCCCTGTAGACCCACGCAGGGATCCATCTCAGGGAGCAATCAGGGGGCACAGCCCAAGGTTCCAGCCGAAATGAAACATTGCACTGCCGGTTAATGCGCTCCGGTGGAGGAGAAATACCTCATTATCACCGCATTAAGAGCCACTTGTGTCTTTTTTTTTGTCTGCGTTCGAATCGTCGTTTCTTCTGAGTTTCCCCTTAGGTCTCCGTTTCCTGCTGCCCTCGAGACCTCGCTCACAATGGCAGTAATCTGGTCCGGACTGAGTGCCTGCTGACAATGGGGCATTGTGGGTACTCTTGGCAGCTTGCCAGTTGCTTGGACCCCTGGTTCCCAGCACGGCTGTGCACGGGAGGTGGTGTATGTAGGACAGGGCGGGGGGGGGGCGGGGCACTGTCAAGGGCGGGGATCCAAAGGCATGGGTCAGACACCCAGCTCACCCATCTGAAGGTGAGAGAGGGGACAGGAACCACGTGTGGACATATCAAGTGTCCACTTCAAATCCTGCAAAATACCACCTTCTCCTTTGCAAGCTTTACTCTCGTATCCTCCTAGATGATTCTGCTCTGGATCAATAAAGTCAACAGGGTTTCCTTCGATCTCTGCACTTAATTATGGGGAGTGGGGTGAATCAGTGCAAAAGCAGCAGTAATCTCCTCACATCCGACACGAGAGGCTCGTGATTGAAAAGTGCTGTGAGACGGCAGAGGCTGTGTTCTGCAGCTTGTATGTTTGGAGTGTTTTGGCTGAATCTGTGTGTGTCAGTATGTTTGGGTGTGTGTGTGTGTGTGTGTACGTGCATGCATTCGTCTGCTGTTAATCATTGGTAGCCTTCATATCTACAGCCGAGCACTTAAGATGGCTTACACCGAAAAGTCTGTCCGTTTGAACTCATGCAAAAGCATGCAACCTGCTGCCCTGAGCTCATGGGAACACAAACACAGGATTATGTTTATGTCCTGAGAAAGAGTGCTTCTTGGGAATGGGCGACACATTCCCTTTCATCCTGGAGGGGGGGTGGTGGTTGTGCTAATCTGGAGTGTTGAGGCGGGAGGGGTGGGGGTGAGGGTGAGAAGGTTTTACTCACTTTTTCATCCAGTCGACGATATCCTGGGCTGTAGCTCCATAATTCTCGTAATGGTGCAGGAACTTCCCCTTTCTGACAGTGAGAGGATATGGAAACAGTCAGAACACATTCGCCGCATTAGCGCCGGCTTTCCGGTGCACCTCTGTGTAATGCTCTGCGTGCTGACTTAACACTCCCTCAAAGTCCCACAGCAAATTACAAACCTACAGCTTCACAAACACATACATTACATTGCATTACAGGCATTTGTTAGACGCTCTTATCCAGGGCAACTTACAAAGCAAAGTGCATATGAATGGCACAAAAAGTGCAAAGACAAGTGCCAAAGGTGACAGAATAGTCTATCGTCTTTAGGGGAGTCCTGATCTAAAGAGAAAATCAACAACAACAACAACAACAACCTAGGTTAAAAAAAAAAATTACAGTTAAAAACAACAAACAGAAGCGCCAGAGACAGGACTCAAACCCTGTCTCCCAGGGATCAGCATGTCAGCAGACTGAACAATCCTTTACATTTGTGTATGTACATACCATACATACACATATATAACACACACACACACACACACACTCATACACACATACATCCATACGCACACACTGGGTTTACAAACTGTGACTTAGCACTAACAGCTTATTACTGCTTGAACTCAAGTTAATGGGGTTTGTAGGCCTGGGGCACTTCAGTGATAAGTACGTAATGCCTGACAGCTGCAATGGAGGGTTTGTTACTAAAAAAAAAAAAACCAGCAAAGACATGACCACAATATCATGATTGCAACGAGGCGCTGGTTCACTTCAGGATCACACAATAGCAAAGGAAGCAAAGAAATGTGGTGCTTTCCCTTCTCCTGAAATAGGCTGCAAGATGGATGGCTGGATTACTATTGACACACCAGGGAATCAGAACATAAACAATGTCTAAGTAAATACAGTGCGGCCTGGGCCAAATTAAGCATTTTAAATGAACACTAGCCACTAAGCTAATTAGGTTATTTCATGATGGACAGCCAGCATTGTCAGCCTGTTAAATTAAGCGTATTCTCAGAAAACAAAAGCCTGGGTCTTGGGACTCCTTTCGTCTCCTTTTAATTATGAAGGAGCATTAAATGATGAATAGCTTCGAATTTAGTCAAAGTGCACCATTCCAAACTATGTGTATCAGAGTGGTGCGAACACGCAGGCCCTTCTCCTCTAATAGTTTTCTTTATCCACTCTCATCTCACACCGCAGACCAAAATTAATCTCGGCTGGTGAAGAACGCTGCAAGGACTCAACACAGAAGCCAGGGAGTGCTGTAATTTGTAACTGTCACCGATCTGAGAGGATGTGTGAACATTGCGGTGGTATCGTGAAGGGGAAAAGAGGGGTGAGATCAAACAGCAGGCCGGTTCATACTCCATTTCACATGTCTGCAAAGGCTGGGGTTCACTTCCTTTTACAGGCAGACAGTCCTTCAAGTTCCCTTTGCCAGGGGTATTTCGGATTTGAATTCCTGCTGGGATCTCCCATCACTTGTCCAGAACTAGTACCTGACCCAATAACAGCCAGAACCCGGAACCACAAGTCCAACTGTGTTTCCCTTTCAGGACCACTCCTACTCATCAGCTATCTGGGGAGACTGACAATATGGTGCTTTTCCTCCTCCTTAAATAGGCTGCAGGATGGGATCAATACAACAGGAATCAATACACGATTTGTTTGAAGTATTTACTCGTTAGCATAGCATCGGAACTGTATAGGTTGAGCTGGGTAGCAAGAAGTTGCTGGCTTGTCCAACTAACCCTGCTCCTCTTGCTCTGCCTTTTGACATCATGCTGTGTCTTATGAGACAGGAAGAACATGGCATGAAAGGTAAAGTTGCTGTACCGGATGTTTCCGCATGACAACAGGATGAGATGTACCATGACACTGATCTACTTCATTTCTGACAGTTCAACTAGATGTTTTTGTGAGCGAGACTAGCTTCATTTTGTGGGGTACAGTGCATTTCTCAAGTACAGGTATTAAGTTATTCTATGTGCTTATTGTCATTCACACTCCTCAAGTCTGATGCATTACAGAACCTGGGAGCGATCTGTATCTGTTATTTTCAATTATTTTGTTATTTAGTAAAACTAAGATAATTTTTTTTTTCTGAGACAACATCTTGCTCCTTTTAATAGCTTGATTACAATATTTTATAATAAATTTGATCTTCTCACAGTTGCTTTATTGGCTTTGCCTGACAGCAGACCCTGGTTCAGTCTCTATATGATCAGATTTGTCACAGGGTTGAGATCACATTGTGTGATTTTCACTCAGCCTGATTGAAAAGATGACAGAATATCATCAGAAGCAGAATTTCAAGGCCTCACCAAGCTCTCAAATTCCCTCCCTCAAAAAGGTAAATTATCAGCAGAAAACTTAAACAAAAGTTAACAAATCGATAATGAAGAAAACACTATTTTATGTCAACAAAATCAGATAACTCCACTACATTGAAATTCAGGGTATGTGCAAAACGAGGAAACATTGTCAGTGAAGAAAGAGCACCCGCTGCTGCTCACAAAAATCAAACGGCCCGCTGAATAGTGTGTCTGACCTAAAGCTAAACATTTGTGTTATCGTAGAGCGCGGTCTCACTTCTATGAACACAGACGCTGCTTGTGGTCATTAACCTGAGAGGGCTCATAGTCTCCCCCCCCTCAAGGTGACTGCTAATGCCCCAGGAATCTGATTCCCTCGCTCCTACAGATGGACTCTGTGTAATTAGTGTTCACATAATTAAAAAATCTGAGCGCAACAAAAAAGCGTTAAGCACGGAGGGGGTAGGGCCGAGCGAGGTGGGGGGAAGAAACCTAAGGAGCTTGCTCAGAATACCACTGAGTGCCCGCTGAACCTTCAGGCCATGCTGGAGGGCTCGCAAAATGCAGCAGTAGCCATTTTCTGCAACATCTTCTGCCTCCACACCTGTGCTGGGCTCTTCCCCGCTAGGTGCAGCACAGAGAAGTGGAACAGCTCTCTGGTGAGGACCTGCTGCTATCTATCTGCAGGTCGGATCAATACAAGACGCCTATGGAACTGACACGCCTCACCTACCGAGGATGAAGCATCTGTTCAAAACAGCACCTTCAAACGGAATTCTTTATGACCTTTGCTCGTCCAAAAAAAAAAAAAAAAAAACGTTTTATTTATGAAAAATAAATAGGAAACGTTTCTGAGGTCCCGCTAGAGGGCAATCAGATGGGAAAAGCCCGAACGGAGTAAGTAAATCCCCAGTTTCTCTTACCTTCCCCTGCTCCCTTCTGCCATTACATGGATATGAAAAATATGTTCATTTGTGTGTGTGTGTGTGTGTGTGTGTGTGATTGAGGGGGTGGTGGATTTGTGGAGGGACTCACTCAAAGTAGCAGAAGGTTGGGTAGCCCTTGACATTGAATTCCTGCTTGAGTCCGTCAAATTCAGCCGGGTGCACGTTCATCCCTGCCAGAACCTGGCGACAAAGAAAAGGCAGATATAAATTGAGTAAATTATAATCAGAGAACTGCAAGCACGCACTAAATGAAAATGAATGGCATGACAGGTGACAGGGCTGTCAATGCCAAAGATACCGTTTATTGTCCTCTGCTGTAGGCAGGCAGGATATCAAGGGCTTGGCCAGGTGAGTCCCGCTGATGGGGACTCTGGTTTGTAGGAGTCAGTGTAGCACTGAGCTGTACTGAAGCATTCTGGCCAGCCAGCTTTGAGAAATCTCCCATTGTGGAATCCAGGAGACCAACACAACTATAAAAACAATGCCAAATGTACAAAGACATCCAAATTTGGCCAAATTTCACACATGGGCCTCTGCACAAACACAAATGCTGTGCATGCCATGTACAAGGCAAACTTTAGAAGCACTGTTTGATGGCTTTGCAGGCCCTTTCTCCCTTTGATGGTATAATTTTGCTAAGGCAGTAGCTGCCAGTCAGTATTTGAAATGCATTTCTCAGGCTGCCTCTTTCAGCCAGTCAAAAATTAAAATATACGAAATGGCATGGTGTCTTTTATTAAGAGTGCTTTGTTAAATATGCATACACAAGAGTACTAAAATACCCAGAATATTACTGATCCTAATCTAAAGTGCTGTGTTACACAGGTTTGTATTGGCATTCCTTAAAAACCACACAGACCTGGTATTTGAAGTGGAGATCGGCGCTTAAACGTGCGAGGTGAAGTGAAAGGGCTGGTAAATCCGTGGTGAAAGCACCAGGGAAGCTACAGCTCTAAACCAGTTACAGACTGAAAGGCAACCATAAAGGGGGGAACATTCAGACCTGCTGGCCCAGGAGCAGGCCATTCCTGCTTAAACGCAAGATGTGTTTCTCTTTTGAGAGGCAAAAAGGGCAAGGTAGATGAGTCTGGCCTACTGCAGCACGAGATAATAACTTAAAAGAAAAAGTTTGAAAGTATCTCTGAATCCCTTCCTTCACACCAAAAAAAAAAGACATGAACAGCCTTTCTGGGAAATATGAATGGCAGTGGACGCTCCAGAGGACAGTGCTGGGCAGGACAATGGGGGTTGGGGGGGGGGGTGTTGGGGTTTTCTTCTGTAATCCTATTGGCTTTGTGTTCCAATCCTGGTGTGCCATGCCACTGGTGGCTCAGACTTGGTTGGGTCTCTCCATGTGTGGGCATGAATGTTGGAGAATCTGCTCCTCCTCCCAGCGTCCACTCTCACAGCGCCCTCTGTTCTTCACATTCATAAAACGTATTTCATTGTCCGACTGCAAGACCATCTCTAACATCCCTGAGCCATCCAGGAGGTTGGAGCGCAGACTGACGTGAGCCGCTGAGGATTTTCTCTTTCGCGCCTCCTGCCCCTGCTGGGAAAATGTGCTGACACCCCCCAATCTGCTTTTGTTTTTTTTTTTTTTTTTTTAACCTCTGAGCCATATCAAGCACTTGCACGTGCATGTGGTAATGACAAATGGTATGGGAAACACCCCCCCACCTAGACCACCCCCTTTCTGCTGCTTTGGGGAGAAAATGAGAAAAGGCTGTTTTTTTTGGCATGACCTCCTGGCATTTTTAAATAAAATAAAAAACATTTCTTGTGCTCCAAAAATGGAGTGTTTGTGAGAACTGAGAACGGTTCTGAATTCTCTAGAATCATCCTCTTCGCTGGGCCCTTCTTTATGCCATTGATTTCTCTTAACTTTGATATACAGTCTTTTACTTTACCCAGCACCTCCATCCGCTCTTAAATCTCCAACTGGCTTTGAAGAACAAACAGTGAAAAGCTAGGAAGTTGTAGTGTTCTTCCTGTCACAGAGTGCTCTCACTGTGTGTGTGTGTGCGCGTGTGTGTGTACAGAGACAGTCCACACAAACCATGTCAGTATTACATTTCTGGTGCAGACATAGGGTGAAGAAATGACAAATATCAAGCCCTACTGCTTCAAATCTTCATTATCATAATAAATTTAAACAAAACCAGTGTAGGGAATCAAGATGAACCCCAAAGTTCACGTGTTTGCTGAGACATTAGATTTCTTCCTTGACATCTGTGATGTCATTCTTTTCTTCTCACATCAGCCAATAGGCACCCAAGGGAAAACAATAAATTTGGTCATATTTCCCAACAGGGCAACAGCAAAATGGAACAAACCAGGGACATATAACAGGATATAATTCACACCCCCCCACCCTGCCGTCAACACCAAACAGAGAGCAAAGGAGCAATCACAGAAGGGAGCTCACTTACATATTTACCCTTCATCTCGGTGGCCGCTTGCTGGAAAATGGGCTGCATTCTCTTGCAAACTCCACACCCTGGAGAGAGGAGAAGAGAGAAGAAAGCAATTATGTGAAAGAGGTGTTGAGCAGAAAGCTCAATCTACAGCTACCGGTAACTTCCTTTTCTGCTCATCGGTTCGTTCCACTTCCATTACTAAAAATCACTAAAGGGTGAACAGACGGCAGACTCTTCCCTGCGAACGAAGGGGGCTACCCTGGCCACAAATTAACCTGGACCTCTTCCAAACAAACGGAAATTTGGGAAATTAATGACTAATATTTAATCAGATCTCTGCTTGGGCGAGAACCATGCTGGCCGTGGGCTGGCTGGTTAATGAGTGCCGAAGGCAGGAGATATGCACCTGCCACGCGCCAGTCCATGGGTAGGGTGGGGGGACCACACCGCAGCCGGCAGCACAAACACAGCCCATCTTGCTGCAGCAAATGCAATCTTTATTATGAACAAAGGGAATATTAATCTTTCAAATTTAACAGCAAGCAAAAAGAAAAGAACAAAAAAAAATTCAGGATGTATTTCTTGGCTGGAATTACCCTATACTGAATTTCCTATTCATGAATGCGTCTCCCACTCACCCCTCCTGTTATAACTTTTAATGTATTTTAAAAGCAGGCTTTAGTGGGATGGTAATCTGTGCCAGAACCGCATGCCTTGGGTCCCTACAATCTAACTTCACTTCATGTGTCAACTAAAAGTCAATGGCGAGTGTGATGAAGGTGTGGTGTCGCCAAGTGTCACTGGTATTTAAAAAAAAAAAAAAAAAAAAAAATCCAGAGGTCACATTAATCTTCATTAGATGGAGGAAGAAGAGGCACACTGATAGTCATTCCCAGAATAAATTTAAAAAATAGTATAAAAACAAAAACAAAATATCACATTACACCACCAGATTAACCCATCTACCTGTCACAATGGGTTTGCTGGCAGTTGATTTGTTGGACTGCTGATTTACTGATTCAAAAGTTACATTCTTAAGTTATATGCAAAAAGATTGCCTAGTTTCCAATTCATTCAGACATTTCAGGTTAGTGGAACAAATTTCATAGACAGATCTAATTTTGTGAGTTTAAAAAACACAGCACAACAAGTAACCATTAGCAATCCAATGATTTGAACACTACTAAAATAATATACTTGTAGGGAATATTACAGGATTGGGTTACCTTAAGCAAATTACCTTACTTCTTTCGACATAACCTGTTTTTAAAACTGTTTTAAAGGTATTTAATAATGGATAAAAAGCCACAGAATGCAAACACAGAGATCAGGATCTACAGGTGCAAAATGTGACAAAGACTTACACGGGGCATAGAACATCATGAGAATAGGACGCTCCTCCTTCTTCAGCAGCTTTCGAAAGTCCTGAGAGAGAGAGAGCAAGAACGAGAGAGAGAGAGAGCAAGAACGAGAGACAGAGCAAGCGAAAAAGAACAAGTCAGAGAGAAGAGGGTGAGAGAAGGCAACCTCCAACCTCAGCACCGGCACAGGAGCCCAGCTGTGGTGGGTAAACATTTCAGCTCACTTTGGGGAAAAGGGTGTGTGTGTGTGTGTGTGTGGGTCTCTCTTCCTCTCCGTTCTCTTCTCTCTGACACCTCTGTCCTACTGCCTCTCTCCCTGGGATGAAGTGCGATGAATATACATAAGTGTTGACACACGAGCGCATTTACAGACATGTTTGAAAGGCAAGAGACTTGCTCCTGCACAGTTATGCGTATGGACGTATTTAAACGAAAACACACAGGCACCTTCCTGAACACACACTCTCTCCTCTCTCTCTCACACACACACACACACACACACACACACACACACACACACACACACACACACACACACACACACACACACACACACACACACACACACACACACACACACACACACACACACACACACACACACACACACAGCTTTGCCTCCTGAAAAGGAGCCGGAAACAGACTGAATTAACGCTTCTCTTCTCAGAGCAGCACCATGCCTGCTCTCTTTCGGGTACAGAGAGAGCTAATGCAGTACTTGGCTTCCTTTCTGTGCTTCCTCAGTAAATTCACAGCTGATGGGAGTTTAAGGGCCAGTGCCGGGCCAAAGACACTGAATTGATTTTTCCCCCCCTGAGCCCATCACTATCCCCATGCTGCTCATAGTTTTATATTCCAGACCACTACCAAAATCTTCCTGGGTTTTTGTAGACTTTATTTAAACCTCCAAAGAAATCCAGGATAGTGCAAACCACAGTCTATGGTACTGTGTGTACCTTTTTCAGGATACATCCTTGTTAGTTGTACTGCACCACTATTGGATGGCACAGGAAACAAAAATTCAACAAAGTTCATCTCACTGTTCGAACTTCCCTTGCATTTGTGGGTTTCCATACAAGTAAATAAAAGGTACTTGTGGAAACAATGACTCCCATGATCCTACAGGGGGCAGTGTTCCCAATGTTCTTCATGTGTACCACCCTCGGCTGCAATGGTTCAGCTGAAAGTACAGGCAATGCAAATGGAGCCCCACACACAGTAGAGTGATTAAATGCCCCATGGGTTGTATTTATTCTTGTTTGTTCATTACCCTGCGTTCATTATCGCCTTTCCAGAGGTCTCCCGTATCCCCAATCTGGAATTCCGCCATTGCCTCTGACACTATTTATGTACCCCTAAGGCGCAATCCAGCAGAAAGCGGATGAAAAAAATGGATATCAAGCTGGCTCTTCAAAAGGATTTCAAAGCCATCACTTTTTGTGTCAAACGCTTGTTTTGATTGAGCAGGCATGATGCGTGTATCTGCTGAGTGGGTATGTGTTCTTTTTTTTTAAATAGTTTGTTCGTGCTGCAGAGTAAAGATTTTTTGATGAAAATTTGTTTTGCTGCTAGTAAAAGTTTGCAGACATTCTTCTTGTTGACATGTTGAGATCTGGACAGACTCAGCTCCATTTGTCTATGGGTGAAGACTTTAGGTTATTTTTTAGTACCCCTGTCAAGACCCCAGTGACTGGGCTTGGAGTGGTGCATGGCAATGTGAGAAACCAGGAGTGCCAAGGCTGGCTCTGTGAGGATTTAAAACTCAGGGAAAACAAGTGGCTGGCCACACCAAGACTTTATGAATATTGTTATAAATCACCCTTTAAGTGCAAGTTCCATTAGTTTTTTTTTATAAACCTAGGATCTTTTCCCAAGCCTGAATTGTACTTTCCATAACACATGTGCATGCTAAATAATTATGTGAGAAAAAAGTGCAAGCACTCAATTTACAGTCACCACTTTGATGACACTTACCTACTTTTCTAAGTCCTTTGATCATCTCCACACCAAACCAGGTACAGGATTTCTTTTTCTACTTTTAATGCAGCTGCACTTACGGTTATGAAGAGGGATAGGTTCAGTGATTCTCAGAGAATCTTTTTCTTTTCACTATGAATTTACCGATTTACCATTTTACTACGTCTTCACACTCTGTGATGGTAAATACTGTGCAAACACAACTTTGACAATTTTATGACTGCAGAAACCACAGCATATTTTAGATTTTGGCTCCAATTTAGAAATTATCTTTGTTCACTTAACTATATAAAGTTTTGTAAAGTTGAGTTTTTGTAAATTTCTGAAATTGCTGGAGGGACTGACAGATTTCACAAATGAAATGGGTGGCTGCTGATCCACAGTTTCATCATATCTCATTTCATACTGCAGCTTGAGACCTTCTGCATCTTTTGCCATTGTTCAACAAAAAAAATGTTTTAAAGGGAAAGTTAAAAAGTCTTTTGAGCTGTTCTTGCCACTGATCTGCCTTTGGGGACAGAACACATCTCATCCCTTATTCTGCTGCGGAAACGCTGTGCGCCGAAGGCGATATGACATCAGTCGGGGCGGCGTTTTTGGGAGCTCACCTTCTCGCTCTCGATGTGCGTAACATCTTTGGCCTCTGGGTTCTCCTCCCACAAGGGTGCTCCGGTTGGATCCTTTAAGAACGCTACCATGGACTGAAAGGAGAATTAAGAAAAAAAAAAATGAAGGGAATAAGAAAGGGAAAGAAAGGAGAAGGAGAGGGCCTTGGTAGCAGTTCTGCCACCCTTCAGGTCTAATACTCCCCTGCACAGCATTCACCCTCAGATATGTCAACAAAAAAATAAATGATATAAACAAAACCTCATGTTCCTAGTTCTCAATTTTTATTTCTGGCTCTGGCAAACCATTTTTCTGAATGACTGAAAATCTTGATGGACAAAATGTCAACGTGTAATTACAGTAGGTCTGTGGAAGGGTATTAGACTTTTCCCCCTTCTAAACCCATGTCCAATAAGACTGACTCTTGCGGAGGAAAAAAAAAAAAAAAAAAGCTTCTCAACAAATGGGGACCAGAATCAGAATCCTGTAATTCAAAGATTTCTTGTGTATTTCAACCCCTTTCAAACAACATGAATACAACATAATTACTAAAGACAGACTGCCATTCCAATAGGTCTTTCTAGGTGCCTATGATCATTTCCTAGACTCTGAACACAAAAATGATTAAAATACAGTAATAATGACCCCAGCTAAACATGCATATATAAAGAATGTGCATCCACTAAGGTGGTGCCATGTCTGTGCCTTCTCTCTGATAAAGGACTTCCTGGAACCGATTTAACTGTACTAAAATCACATGACTCTCACCAAAGAATAACCTATTACTACTCTTTGATGATATATTTATCAGTTTGAACAAGAAACAATGCAGATGCAAGCCCTGATGGGGAAAAATGGAGAAAAGTGAGAAATCAACACAAGACCTGCTCCCCAAAACACCTCATTCTTTTGATCTAGAATCTGACTTTACTCCCTAAATAGCACAGATCATCAAACCTTATGTTCTCATACAAAAACATGGCATTATTATACAGTCAAAAAGGAGGACAGCACTTTCCACTGAATTATTGCCATTGTGTGTGAGCATGCACTCAAATGAGGCTGCAATCTGATCTGGTACTGCGTGTCCAGGGCCGTGATAACAGATGGGAGAGCCTCTAGGAGGACACATGAAGAGGAGGAACCCTGGTGGCCTCTTCAATCAGCACCCCTCTATTGTGCGGACGGTCGCCCACTGTTGTATTTCACAGGGGAAGTGTGTGAAGTGTGCAGAAGTCATCCCCCCGCAGCAAAGGGTCGACCTGGCACGGGCACGGACTCTATTCAGCCAGTCTGACGCTCACAACCTCACTCTCTGCAAGTCTAAATGGAGCATTTGCTCCCCCTTAACTGCGTTTACCCCATGGACCGAGGTGCAGTTCCCAGCAAAGGAAATACTGATACAATAAAAAGGCTCCCTTTGCTCTGTTGGAAATGAAACGGCGAAGTAGTGCAGTCTAACAGATGGCAGGTCGTATAACACCGACGATCTCCCATCTCCGCGAGTTGACTGGGTAAGCAAGTTTTGAGATGTAGTGCGCTCTGTGAGTTTGATGAAGCTTACTAAATATTCATTATGAACACAATAACTCACAGTGCAGCTGGAAATGATAGCAACAACTATTTACATGGTACTTTTAATCACTCCTTGCCATGACAGCCCTACCAGACTTTCTGAGGAGAGTCCAAAAAGTGGACCATGGCAGTATGGTGTCAAGGGATCTTTTTATGAGGAAAAGAACACTGCTGGGTAAGACACTGTGCAACACGAACAAGTGCGTTAAATTATATCTGACATTTATACTCTGAAATTTTGCTTATTATAAATCCATTACGCCATCTAATTGGGGAAGGCCATTCCCACTGATAACACCTTTTACAGGACATTACACAGGTTTAAATACCGATAAAAAAAGATCAGCAGTGCTTACAAATGGGTACTTAACAATACACTGAAAAATAAAAAACAGTAAAGTACCCCAAAACCATTTTCTCTTGTCTTTAAAATAAATCCTTTTTTTTTTTTAACAATATTACTAAATCTGAATGGAGATTAAATTAGTCTTATCCAAAATGTGAGAATTCTTAACATAAAGTTTCAGGATTAAGTGGGTATGTCTGGTCTGTATTGACTACTCACTAATTCACTCATGGTTAAAAGACTGTGAAGCCGGAACACAATGGTATGCTTGCTTAGCTGCCCAATATCCTTTCCTGTAGCAAGCTAGTGAGCCAGTGCTAATATAAGTGATTACGACCCAAGAGCCAGACAGCAGCACCGAGCAAATCAGTGCTGTGAGCAGCATGATGGAGCCAGTGCAGCTGTACATGTAGACCTAACTGGCAAATCCAAAACGTTCAAGGAGGCACACACTACAGCTGATGCAACCACCATAGAGGACCAAAGGATTGGATTCATCCAGTATCTGAATGCCGAGCAAGCAAAGCTGTTGGTAATATTCACTAAGCTTGGCTAATTAATTTACCTATGTTGAGTCATTCACTTAGCCGAGTGGTCACCATGGTGGTAACCTAAGCTATCTGGCACTGTAGCCAGTTACCAAGCAACCAAGTGGCCGATGTCTGCAAAATTTGCACCTCTATTGATGTTGGCTGCAAATTTAAGCACTACTCAACCACTGACATCAAAATACTGAAACCTAAAATAGAAGGCAGTCATGATTATTTTGACATTGCTAACAGGGGAATTCTCACTGAAAAATCATAAATAATAGTGTCACAATGATGTACCTTCAAAATGTTGATACCATCCAAGGACAAAGAACGTAAATGTTGGTTTAAGGGGTACTTCCATAATATTCACAGCAGTACTCACTCCACACAGGCAGTATTCACTGTTTTGTAAATGCCCACAGCAAGCATCCACACCAGTATGCATAACCACACAGTAGGTGCTCACCGCAACATGGCCTACATGTCCAAACAGGAAGTATTCACTACAGTATACATCAGAAAACGGTGCAAGTATTTAGAATTAGTTCTATTCAATGCATGCAAATGCTTAAGCCACTTACATGCTGTGTTTAATTAGAAAGTACCATTAAGCTGATCTGATTCTCAATCTCACAGTTCAGGTCAGTTCATTGGGTCTGCTCTGAAATACCTTGGAAGGGAAGCCAGTTACCAAATTAGGACTTGAAAATAGCCATATTAACACAAAGAAATGAGCCCAGAATGAGATGGTTGTGCTCTCTCATTCACTAAATTCACTCAGGTGCCAGCTGTGTGACTCTATGCCCTCAGATGCAGGGGAAGGCAGCTGAAATTTCACCCCTGGTCCCAAAATTTGGGAAGCATGGAGCATCTCATTACCCCAGGACTCCATTTCCCTTGTGATATCAAGACTCGTCAATACATTCATCATCTTTTCCTTATGTCAGTCATAGCTACACTGTGTGTGTTAATCATTGATAGAGAAGAACTGTCTTCAGCTGGTGGATTCTGCAGCAATCTGTCAATATTTTCCTGCTGAAAGACCCTTACAGTCTGTGAAATCCACCAGTCATCAGGAATTTGGGGAACGACTGATATCAAAGACCAGCCTGCAGGCCGTTTTCAGGAGTCTTCATCACTCACAGTAACTGCATCCGATCTTACAATTTGAGCATGCATGCACTGCAATCACACCAGGGCAACTGAGAGCTGCAATGTGCATACTTGCCATGAGATTCACTTTAACACAGAGCACCCTTCATTGGACAAAAGCTGGAAAACAGTTATGAGAGACAAAAAATTCTGAGGACTGGATTTGTTTTTCCATATTCCAGTGCATTAACAATGAAAGTATTGGTGTGTTTGCTGGGGGAGGTGTACTTTTAAGATTACCTTAAATGTTGATGGTCGGTCATATTCTGTATGGAAGGTCCCATCCCTGAGCAGAAATATATTGAGTTACAGGTTCTACCAGTGCAGCATTTTAATGAATATACAAATGAAGGACTCTGAGATACAGTGAAAGTCTCTGGTCATTTAAGGCTAACAGGGCTAGTTAAGGGACTTACTTATAATGCAGGATCTCCACTCCTCCCTTTTTCGAACCAGGGTCCACCTTCATTTTCTTACATAATTTCCGTCCTTCTGAATCCCTGAGGACACAAAAACAAAAACAAAACAAAAAAAATGACTTAGCTTGAAGAGGCGTTCATCGCGTAAATGGCTGGATGGAAGCCTTGAGGTAAAGAATAATCTTTAGAAATTTAATGAATTATTTTGACAGAGTTACAAGGGGGGGTGTGGGGTGGGATGGGGTGGTGGGGAGGATTATGGGTCATGACAGATGATGGCAGCAATAAGCTAATGCAGGAAGAATCTGCTTTTTGAGCCATAAAAGCTGGCAACTCGCCGTGCTCTCACTTTCCTCAAAACAGCGCCGGTGGAGGGCCCACACCCATTCTATCCACCTGAAGGTTAATGTCATAGAGTGTTCCCATTTAGCTGAAGCACTGCCCCCAAAAATCCCCTCAATCATCGCTCTCCAGCCTTTTTCCCCCAGCTCCAAGCTGCGGGCCCATAAATATTCACATCAGTGTAATTGCTGGCCTTTTTATCTGCGCACACAGTTATCGAGTGGGGGCTGGTTTCCACATCAATGCTTTGATGTAATCTAACCCAGGGTTGGAGGCGTTTGACGGTATGGGCTTCCATATTCCGAGAGGAGGGTCGGAGGCCAGGGCAGTGCACCCGCTCATCGCGAAGCGGCAGGATAACATTACCGCTAAACGCACGCTGATGTCTTGTTCTGGGCTATCCAGGGGCAGCTGGTGGCGAGTGCATTAGCCTGTTGTTCCACTAAAGTTCATGGTACAATGCATGTCAAATATGCAAACACAAAACATGCTATAATGTTCACATATCTATTAAAAAAAACTAATCTTAATCCTCATAAAGTTTCCAGAACCTTATTGTAAACATGTACTTATGGTTAACAGCTATAAGCTAATTTTCAACATTAACTTGGGGACCTATTCTTTAGCCAAAAAAAAAGAAGAATAGAAAACTTACTTTGAGTTAGACATATTATCCATGAATTCTCTTAATTTACAATGATTAATTGGAAGTCCCTCAATACAGTAAGATGCTAAAAATACAGTGAAAATAAGAATATCATGAGTCAACCTTACTGCCACAGCAATAAATCCATTGTTCACGTACACAGGAGTATAAAGCACCAAACAATTTTGTGCATCAAAAAATGCTGAGGGTCTTTTCTAAGCAAAACAGAAAATGCTAATCATCTTTCAGGGTGGCCTTCAGGGGAAAAGGATGTACAGGTGTGTGCGGTACACTAGTAGTGATGGCTAAAAATGAAGAATCGGAGACAGGAGCCAATGAAAAACCAGACAAGGTGAATCTTCATACAACAATGGGTCCTGTCAAAGGGCCTTTGTGGAAAACCCCTGTGAATGGATATCCATCTGTCCCTTTAATAAGTGTACAGACACAGACACAGACACAGACACAGACACAGACACACACACACAGACAGACACACACACACACACACACACACACAGACACACACAGACACACACACACACAGACACACACACACACAGACACAGACACACACACACACACACACACACACAGACACAGACACAGACACACACACACACACACACACAGACACACACACACACACACACACACACACACACACACACACACACACACACACACACACACACAGACACACGACAGAGCACCGCTTCCCTGCCCTCTCTGTCTCTACAACCAAGGCTCCCTGTCCCTCAAGTGATAATGAGCATGGAAATGTAAAATATAAAGACAAATATGAGGGGGAGGGATGATTCGGTGAAGCGCTAAGCCCTCCGCTAATGGAAATTCAAAAGAGGGAATTCAATTACGGAGGCAAGAGTCAGTGCCCCACCAGTGAAGTACACCCTCTGTCCTTTCAGATAAAACTAGTCAATGTCACCAGCGTTGCAGGTCTCAGATAGCATTGTCTGCGTGGAAAATGAAAAGGTGACCACAGAGAACTGAGAGGTGTCAGGAAATTATATCAGTATGAGTGCAGAGTCATGGGCAAGAAAGCTGGAGCTGGATATTTAAAGACCGCTACATCTGAAACAAGAGCAGGAGATGAGAGAGGTGGTCTCCCCATAAAGCGACGTCACGACCGGGTGTACCTCAAACTTGGTTGCATAGTGCAAAGCTGTCCACGGAGACAACGGAAATTTCAAGTGAGGGAACTCCAGGGATTGGTGGATCCCAGCGGAGGATCCACAGAGACAGAGGATTTAGCTGAACGTTGTGTTCAATGTGCAGAGAAACTGTCAGCCTTTATCCCTGTATGGGCAAGAACAGAGCAAGAACAGCAGCTTGCTGGCACTGTGGAGCCACCACAGCTATTCTGCAGGAATGAAATCCTGACGGGACTCAGCCTCTATAAAAGAGCAGTAACTCAGGAGCACGGTCTGGCCCTGCTCCTCCTCACCCATTTCAGCTCCTGGGCTGCACAAGACAAGCTCATTACTAGTAACTGAGAGCTTACAGAGACTTACTAAATACGGGGTCGAGCCCAGTGGTTCTCAAGTTCATTCCTGGGACCCTGCTGTATATGCAAGTTTTTGTTCCTGTCGATCACGTACATTTGGCTCATTGCCATTTGCTTTCCTCATGATTTCCTCATTGTTTATCAAATGATTAGTTTTAGACACCAGGTTTGTTCACTTCCCCCGCTTAGGACTCCATTAATCCATCTGTCTTATAATTTAATTAAAACAAGTTCTCTCTTAAATGAACCACTTGCCTTCCATCACAATAACAGAACGAAAGCATTCCATTACCTGACCAACAGTTTACCTGCCCTGGGATGTGAAATACGGGCCTGCCTCTGACAGAATGTGGCATAAGAGAGTAAAACATCCCTCATCCAATTACATTTGTCCAATTGAGAGCAATGAACAGCTTTTTATAAGTCAGGGGATGCTACTGCAGCTGAAACGAAACCCAGCATACATGGGGAACCTGAGAATCACCGGTCTAGATACTAACATGCCTTACTATTTGGAAAGACGACCTCCAGTCCTTCTATAGGCGGTTATTGTGATAAATTCCGATGTCAAGGAGTTCTTGTGTTAGAGTGTTCAGTGTGCAGTGTGGTAGTTAAGTACACAAACAGAATCTTTGGTGAGTCAATCTGAACCCCACAGCTTGGCCAAATTTGACCCAATAAAAGTAGTTTTCTGCAGGGAACTGGATATGACCGGATCAGTCCACGATTGACAGACTTTATAGGGCTAACACATGGTGCTGGAAGGTGAGTCAGGACAGAGAGGTGAAAACTCAATTAATTCTCCACACCTCAGGGGAGTGTGGAGGAAGAGAGGAATAATGGCGGAGGTGCAGGCAGACCTATGACGAGGACATGAGCAGAGGTGTGGGAGCTAGACAGAGGCAGTGCGAAAAAGTCAACGGTTGTGGCACTGCTGCCAGATGAACAAAATGCATAACCTGTCAAGAGGGATGACTGTAATTCACTTCAATAACCGACGAGCTACTGCCCCCAAAGACAACACTTCTGTCAGTCTGTCCGTCTATCCTCTACTGGGGAGATGTAACAATACTGAGAGTTCTATTCCATTTCAAAGTGTCCTTGGCTTGTTCCTATTTTAAATTTGTCTTAATCTACGATGGGGATCTGCCGCATTGGAACCAATTAACCTCCAGCAGGGAGACTTAATTTGTGCCCCAACCTAACACCAAGATACAGCCTGTGAGGAAACTGTTGACCATTTGCACTTCTTCTATTGCATCAAAAAGAGTACAGACTCTTATAAATATAAATGACTGTGTATTCAGCCTACCATAAAGCATGGGCAAGATGATATCTGCATAGTTTCATAGACCCACATTCACTACCCACCACAACTGATGTGCATTCTGCCACAAAATGGCTGCAGGTGAGTGTGACACAGACGGTGACTTGAATGGAATAGTGGTATTTCTCCTCTTCTTATATACCTGTAGGCACTATAGAGGCACTATTACAGTCTTATATTGGTAGTAGTTGTGGCAGTCCTTGTTGTAGTAGATACTTTTATCATCGCCAGACTATGACCAGACAGAAGCAGACGAGTTCCATTTAAGACATACTGCTAAATGCAAAGGGGGGGAAGACTGATGGTCCAGAATCTTCCCCAATAAGTCAACATGCTTCCAGGCCAACCTCATTCCCTTCCAAGTACTTAGCTGTGGTACGTCATAGAACCGCAGTCCCACTGGAAAAATAAGACACACAGATTTTACAATGTTCTCCATTACGATCTGAAGTATATAACACAGACTGCAGGTTCTTCTTTGCACAGCTCAGTTCAAAAATTCTCAAAAATACACTTGGTACCATTTTCATCAGGCTTAGGTTGTGACCCCAGGTTGATCACAGTCGGCTGCTTCCTCTCGCTGACCCTGACAGGGAAAGTGACGAGGTTGCTCTACAGCAGTGATTAGCGAGAGAGGCTCTCCTCTAACAGATACCCGTGGGATAGTTTTCCTTGAGCTTTTGCAAAGCTTTGTCTTGGCGCTGGCCCTAGGATTTGACTCCTGTGGCCACAGTGGATGAAAGAAACGGGCGACGCAGGCCTGAAGGTTGAAAAGCACCTGCACTCTGAGCAATAATAAACCAGAGACAGGCAGAACGGTGGATACTGTAATATCAGCAAATCATACGCACACGTTTACAGAGAGGATGGCAGAATGTTAGTCTCACCTTAAAAAAGGAAAATAATTGTCTTTCATAGCTTTTTTCCCCCAAGAAATTGCTGAATTGCCAGCTTGGCATTTATGCATTTTTCCCCCATATCTGCATACATTAGCCCTACTATGACGCACTTGCATTAAAAGACATGTTTTCTTGCCCCATTTCATCACCGTATGAAAAATACGTCTTCCCTGTCACTGAGACAACTTCAGTCTTCCATTGTACTTTTCCGTTTTTTTTTGTTTATTTTTTTTACAGTGTGCTGGAGCAGGAGGAGGTCAGAAAAAGGCCCGAGGCCTTTGCTTCGCCTGTTTTATTCCTCTTCTTCACTGGGCTATAAAAGAGGCTGAGGTGGGTTGGGTTTGACAGGTATGAGAACACTCATGGAAAGAGCAAACGACAAAAACAACAAAGCAGCACCGGAGAGAAAAAGTGTCTGCAGCTTGAGGGGATCAGCTCCTCCCCGGCATTAAGGATTCCAGTGAACTCCTTTGAAACGGATTCATCTTTACCAATCTGACAACCGCGCTGCAAGGGCATCTGGGAGATTCGCACAGGGAGCCGTGCTCTGATGCCCCTTCTCAGTGACTCATCTCTGGCACTCAGACATACCTCCGACAAGGGCCAGGATTTTCAGAACCATCACGGTAACCTTAAACAAGATGCAACATGAATATCGATGTGCTCTTGTGAATGAATGCATTCACTATCTGCACTTCTTGAGGGATCAATGCCCAATAACAAAAAAAAAAAAGTACAGAATAATACCATTTGAGAAAATATTCTGTAGATGTAGAAAGGATTAAAAAAAAACAAAAAACTATCTGGTTCCGTCACGTACCAATACCTACCATGATCACTAATACAAAAACACGTGATTTTGGACAATAATCTGACATATTTTGTAAACATAAGATGCAGTCTTCTCATAAATTACTGTAGTGACAAACAGTGCTATGCTAGCAAGATTAAAAAGGTGCAATCGCTCTCCTGTCAAGCTCCAAGGACTTTGGCAAGAGTTTGGCATGTCAAACCAGTCATAATTTGCGTGGGCACATACGTCTGGTCAAGAAAAGTGGCATTCGTCAAAATGTAGCTGAATTTTTTAAATAATCTGCTCTGCAAAGTCCATGTTTTTTATGCCTTGTCCAGAAAAAAAAAAACTGTATTCGTAACAACACTTTTAGCATATTTTCCGGCAGAATACAAGTGTTACCACAGTCTGCCTGCTCTACAGAAAAGCAATGACGTTTGGGGGACAGACTATCACAGTTTGGAGCCTTTCTTCACTGGCTCTTGTAAAACAAACTTTTTAAACATCTTATTGGATGTATTAGAACCAATCTGATCACTCCCTTTGATTAATCCCCTTCACAGCTGCTGAACCAATCACTGTACTTGTAGAATCACGCAAGAATTCTACAAAAATGACTCAGTGGATTTATTTTCAGCACTGAAATACACAGCCTGTGAGGTCATTTAAATGAGGTGGCACTGAGCCAAAAGCAATTTATTGTAAAAAGCCTGTCATTTGGTTAAAAGGTCAGTAGGAACCTTTGAAATGGTCATGGTTTTTTACTTTATATTTCAAAGTCAGCCTGGATAGCAGCTTTATTGAAACAAGTCAATGTACAAAACATCAACAGCACATTACTTGTTTTGTACTGCCACAATATAAGGCATACTATCCAGGTACACATACATTTCTCTGCCCCATTTTTATATTATACCTAAACTTAAAGCTGCAAATATTAATGAAACAATTTGGACCATATGTGATTTATGTGTGTTGGTTTTTATTACGATCAGGTTCTTCTCTTAAATGACAAAAGGATTTGGCCAAATTTTATAAGATGTTTTACAATACTCATAAAATTTGTAAGATTTACAGTGCATGTACTGTTCTCATCTAACAGGAATAAAATGATGGCATTATGACAACACTAAAATGAAAAAACGTAGGTTGCAATTAAAATTCTAGTCGTAACAAACAAACATTTGACCGACAGTACATAAACAGCTGTGGGTAGAAACTGAAGGTACATATAAAGCACTATATATAAACTATATACAAATTAATGTTTTAGAAAATTTTATGAAATACTGATCATAGCTGTCATAGCCATTTTAAATACCCAGTATTTCCAGAATAAGTCCATGTACATGTTTTGAATTTCATATCACAATAATGTCTCTTCATAACTGCTGAAGCTGCAGAAGCTGTCTCTAAAGGCTGCACATTTTATTCTAAATTATGTGTTTATGTAATTATGTGAGACTTGGGCACTGAAAATTGATGAAAATAATCATAAAGGTCCTTTCAGCAGTACAAAACCATTGGGATATACATGTTATTTTGCAGATACAAAAATTATTCAAGCTAACGAAAAGACATTTTCTTCATAATTCCAGTAAGCAAAGAGGGTAGTTGCTATTCCCCATCATGCATTTCTTTCTCATATGTCCTCAACCATGCAAAAAAGTGAGGCAGGAGGGGAAAAGACCTATCACTGACTACCTGGTATAAAACTGAAGTTAAATTGTGATGTAAATGGTTTAATGCGTTAAGGTTAAGTTTGTGCACATGTCAGAAGTATTGGCATTGCACTTTCATTTAATTCTGCAGAGAGGGTAAATATAGAAGACCCATATTTCCCCATCACTCAACATACAATCAAAAGCGTTAATTTCTATGCAAGCTTGGAAAAAATGTGACAACCTTTCAAAGGGATGAAAATTTGCAGCTGACTACAAATGAGTATTCTCCTAAAAACTGAATACTGTGAGTTAAAGAAAAAAAAATACAATTTGGGTAAACGTACCATTTAAAACAACATTTGTGTTTAATTAAATCCGTGCGCAAGCAGCTGATTTAGGGAGGTGATGTCTTAAAAATCTGTAAGGACCCTCAGTGATCTTGACTTTTGACCTTGCCAACTACAAATCAATAAGACTCTGAGGGAGGACAAGACACTTCAAGTTTCATCAAATTCTACGTGGTACTTGCTGAGTTCAAGACAGTAAATCAAAACCCTTATCAGAAGCATCGGTGACCTTTCACACCTAAAATCCATAGCGTTGTGAAGAACAGGAAGGTCAGAATGCGTGTCAAGTTTCATCTGTACCTTGCAAATCTGGCTGTGTCACGAGGAGCAGAGATCACTTTTATGAAGCAATGACAAAGTAAAAGCACCACGGGAACTGACTGAAGGACACTGCTTATACATTACGTCCATTTCAACTTTGTCATCCAACCAGCAAACTTCTAAGCAACAACATACATTGTAACAGGCTCTCATGTTAGCTCTCAAAAGGTAAGATAAAGACTGTGTGGTACAGTAAGCTGACTTGTTATCTTGCTTAAGAAATCCACCCAAGCTAATAGCGTAAAGGCTCATACCTGTATGAGCAGTTAACCCTTTTGAACGATAAACTCTTTATAAATGTTAATGCTCTTAGTTGCTTCAGATGCTGTAATCTCATCCCCCAACACTGCAGAGCACATCTGTGAGGGTTGACTGTTTAACGGCATGGATCAGTGTCGTCCAATGACGCATCTGGGCTTATCTGCCTTGGCTGGTCCCCATGACTGAGACAAATATACACATTTCGCTGGCTGTAAATTAAAGGGGAATATTATTAGATGTCATTATGCACAGACTTCAAAAACAATATTATAGAAAGCCGCATATAAAATAAAAACATTTAAAAATGTTCTCCTCCATAAATAAATTTTTTTTGATGGTTTTTCTCATCTATGAAAATCTGAGCCTTTTAATGGACACAAGGTTTATAATCTACAGATTGAAAATGTAAAAAAAAATTCTGAAATACATTTAATCATAGGATTTACACTTGACGTCCCAGTCTCATCTGAACACGACTACAGAAAAAGCAGCCATCATTTCTGCAACACGTACTGTAGGTGTTTGAGAAAGACAGTCAGGTCATATGCATCCCTTTTGGATCTTTCAAAACCAAACCAAAAGGTAGAAATATCTGTACTACAGCACACAGGGCAGAGGCTAAATAAAGATCAACAGAAGCAGAGAGAATACTATATCAAACATAAAACTAGATATAGATTTCATAAAAGTTTCAACAGTGTTTTCAAGCACCATCTACTCCTAGTAAAGGAAATATTGTGCAGTAAAAATGAACTGAAATTCTGGATTTCAAACCACAACCCCCCATCCCACACACACACACACACACACACACACACGCATGCATGCACAAGTTACAAGACTCTAATGACAGTTTGTGAAATACGTTATGATGCTATGGCATGACAACCTCATGTCAAACATATTTGAGTTTGACATGCGATTACGGCAGGATTAATGAACTAATGCTTGTCAGGCATGATTACTGGACTGACAGTATCAGGGTAAGGGGGAGGAACTTGCTCTCGGTGAAGTGTAAAACTTACCCACAGTTGACCCAAGCGATGGTCCCCTGGCCTTTCACTGCCTGGGCCACAGCGGACAGCAGCTTCAGCTGCCCGTCTCCGGACGTGGCTGTTAAACGGAAAACACAATCAGGCGTTATCCCAGAGAGGCTCGATTATCTCACTTTGTTGTTTATTGGAGTTTGTAATCATTTATCAATTCATTTCTCTTCACAAATAAATGCGTATTTACCCCAATTTGTCTGTCCTCCATTACTAATTATGATCTGGTAATCTGATTGTGATAGAGAAACTGGAGTTGAATTTTCATGTCAAAAATATATGTTTAGGATATTTCCTGACCATGGGTTCAGAAGGCCTCATGAGGAGGCAAGGAGGGATAACTACAGTCCATACAGAATTCAGAGTATACTTCCAATACAAAAATGAGAAAAATGACATGATTTCATTGGCCTGATACAGCTGTCACTTCACCCAGCACCTAAAGATGTGCTGTCTGTCACCAGGCGTAAATCAGACCAGGGCATAACGTTAATTCAATGTTCTCAGAAAAAAAAAAAAGTTCATCCGACTCCACGTCTTCCCTCGGTTCTGCTTTCCATGGGTAAAATCCCTACATGCCTTTAAACATCGGTCTCACTCCCGAGTTCATGCATACACAGCATAAGCTGTATATACCAGCACTCTGCAGTAATGTAGTCTTGTATAATTTGCATTGGACATAATACCATACAGCCCTCAACTGCATTTCCCCGATTAGGCCGTTCACTTTTAAATGATGATATTTCATGTTACCATTTATTATTTAGCACTGTGTATGCCCATGCTTCCTCTTTCTTTAATACCGCAGTAATTGTTGTGGTAGTAAAAAATGAAAATTGAGAGTGGGCATGCATTATAAAACAAACATTCATTAGAGTTAGTGATGCATACTTGTTGAGTTAAGAATAACGGCACAGTGCTGCTGGAAAGAAATGAGACAGAGCAAGTGCAGTAACGAGGTCTGCATCAGCATAACACGTTTTTCCTTAGGCTCCGGAGTGATTGGTCCAGTGAGATACTTCTCAGTGCATTTATGTGCCATAAAGTCCAGATTACTCTCAGAGCAGGGATGTTCTCTAAGGTCTAGATCACACTATAGAGCTGATCTCACCTGGACAATGTCAGATCCAATGGAAAGTGCATGCTGGTCCACGGCATCAACCATGAAGCAACTGTGCTCAAAGAGCACCCGTCATCACTCAAGCTCTGGTTGAATAGATACCATCAGTCTAAGCAGCTCAGCCAGCCGACCACTAAGATAGAGGAATCACTGGCTATCTCAGCACCATCTGAAAGACCAGTGTGGTCCCATCTGAACTGACATTGAGAAACTGAAAGCATCAGACTACACTTTGTCATTATGACCCATTTGTTTTGGGTTCAGACCATGAACACAGGGCCTTGGGACTATAAACTCAGAGCAAGGTGTCAGACAGCTGAATACGCATGAACTCAGCTCCTTTCATGGCTCACAATACTAAGTGCCAGCACTCTGTGTTAAAGAATACAAGTCACGTATCCTAAATCACACTACACACAAGTCACACTATGCAAAATCTAAGCTAATCCATGCCAAGAGCGATTAGTAAGTAAGTGTCAGAATACCATGAAAAGGTGCTGCACGTGAAACATCTCTGCCTATTAAGGTCATCACAAATCCAGTGACCGACATGATCGTAAAAGGACATAAAATATGCAAGGGTGAGTTTTGGATCCTTTGCAGGAAACAACAGCAACCAAAACAAAAGCGCAAGCACATTTTCATCACGCTTGCTAAATCTCCCATGTGCGTTAAATAATCCTGACAATGATGCAGTGTATGTATCTGGATGTGCCGTCTAATTTTAGCAAAAGGTGCATTGGTATTCTTCCTGGCGGAGACCGTCGATGAAGGCCGTGGCTCTCTCTCACTCTCTCTCTCGCCAAGCTGATCTCAGTACAGCTGACTCAGGTGTCAGCTTTCACTTTTCAACAGCCACCTCCACGCGCTCACAGGTCTGGGAGCTCCTCCGGGAGGTGGGCTTCAGCATGTTTGTTAGTGGTGGGGCCCCAGTGGTTAATTCAGTTTGAAGGGTGTTGACAGGCAGACTGGACAAAAAGCGTGCCTTAGTGAGTCTGGGGGGTTGAGGAGGAGGGGGCTCGGGCTTGGCTGTGGCTGGCTCAGAGACAATGCCCAGGGCGATACCAAAGAGCAGGGAGCAGAACCGAAAGGCAGGAAATTAAATTAACAGGAGGGAAAAGCACGCAGCGGAGAGCCTGCCGCTGCTGAGACCGAGCGGCCGTGGCCAGGCGAGCCGGCGATCAATCACAGCTGGACAAGAGGGGGTGGGGGTGGAGGGGGGGTAGGCCGAACGTGCCGGTCTGATCCAATGACCTCACGGCAACTGAAATGCGTGGTGAATTATGAAACAAATAAATCCTGAGCCCGCTGCAGGGTTTAGAGATTTCCTTCCTGCGCCCGCTGAAAGTGCTGGGGAGGGCTGTTTATGCAAAACTGGGAAGTGTGCTGTGCTTAGGACGACAATTGCACTTTATACACCTGTGGAATATGCAAATCATCCCCCCCCGCCCCAACCCTAAGGCCAGGAGTGATTTCTGTAATGGCTTGTGGGGGACGTTTATGGGGTTATTGCTCGCAGCGCTGAATGGTTTTGGGTTTTGCTCATTCCCCGTCTGAGAGCGTGGCACCGCCACAATGCACATGGAGAGCATCGGCAGGGGTATTGAGAGGAGCTCACCACAGCAGACAAAATACCTGCGACCTCAATGTAATCAACTGGACTGACCCTTGCCAGGAGCGCCGAGATGAAAATCTATTGCAAATGACAAATGGCTTTTAAAAGGTTAGCTCTGAACTGCCAGATTAAAACTGGATTTGAGTTTGTGCATTTTGTAACTATTTAAAGTTCATATGGCCAGCAATATTTCTAAAAGGAGGGCAGATCATGTTGTTTTTTAGGCAATTCATGCCTCATTTAATGTACTAGACTCTCGAATCTCTCTAATGACATACAATAATTTCTTCTCCAACAAGCAGTGCGAGTTTTTCCTCTTACATCTTAGACATTCTCAGATAATTTCTAAACAGAGTTGTTTTAAAATACCATCTTGTTCATTGTGAGTCTAGCCAAAGAAACTTATTCATTTATGTATTTATTAATTAATTTATTAATAAATTATTCATTAGATTATACTTAGAAGAAATACTGAATTCTATGTTTATTTAATATTCTGTTCAGCAACATTATTCATTGCATTGTATCATTATTGTATTAAGGCATTAAGTATATATGTATCATATACCATTATCCAACTTCTCCACTATCCAAAGTCAAATAAGGCCACCTTCCACAAATTGTTAGCTTAATACCATACACTTGTTGAATAAAACATATTGTTGAAATTCTAAAAATTAGTATTTCTTCCCCCATTCATACAAACCCTGCTGATAGGAGTCTGATGAGTGATTCAGTGGTAGTGAAGTGTAACAAAGATGTATAACTGACCTGACTTGGTGTAAAGGATGAGAACATTCGTTCTGGTCCTCAAGAGCTTTTTGAAGTCCTTGTGGTCGCTGACTTTCTCTATGAGGGGGGACACTTTCACCGCCTGCAGCACGGACGCAGCCCACACCTGTTTAAAAAGGGTGGGGAAGGAGGGGGGGTTAGAAGAGCAAACCAAGAGCGTTGCTTTTGGTTTCCTTACCATCATCACCATCACCATCGTCATCACCACCATCATCATCACCACCACCACCACCAGCAGCAGCAGCAGCAACAGCAGCACAGCAACCCCAGCAAGCCCACTTTAAAATGACTGCCGTAATAGTGCCACAGGAGTGCAGATGGGAGAGAAATGAAGACGGCCTAAGTGGGCATTCTGAGCTGGGGACGGAGCCGCAATGGAGGCTAACCAGAAGTGAACCTGTCACAAATCCTGACAGGTAGTGGACTGACAGGCACATTCTGTGTAATCACTCTGTCTCCCACCCACCCAGGCCTGTGCAGAGGTCTGCCAGGGACACCACTGCAGAAAGAGATACTGACATGCATCAGTTACCTACGAGGGTGGGGGTCACACTTAAATTCCAGTGAAGGTTTTTACCAGCCCAAGTTCACTACGTGTACTCATTTAGCAAATGGGCACAGTGTATGTTGTGATAAAACTCCAATTTTAGGTGAGAGGAATGTGCCGTCTGTTTGCTATTAAGTGGAGGTAGATGTGAAATCACTGAAATGAACAATAATACCTACACTCAACGTGTTTCAACCAATCTGGTCTTGTTCACAGAATTCCCAATACAGACTGTATGCAAGTGGGAAGGCATTTCATCGAAGTGTTAGAGGTTCATTATGAGTAAGGAATTTAAATTACCCGTATATTTATCTCCAGTGTTGAAGTACATCCTTCATACAAACTACCAAAGCATTTTGCTGGCATGGTACCCAAAGATCGAGGGGAAACAAAAGCTTTCCCCGCCAAACCTGTTTTTTCATGAATATTTACCTGGCTCCCCTGGAGAGGCACAACAGTAAAAACTGTCCAAGGCGGAAGCGTGATTCAGATTCATGCTCTGACAAATCTTTTGCGCAGTGTCAGGTTTGAACCTCCCCCTCACTGCATCTCCTCTCTGTGCTTTTTCCATTCAGTGTGGGACACATATGGAACAGATTCATCAGAGCCTTCATCAAGAGAGAGAGGTGAATCTCATTTAAATTCAAAAATGAGTAACTGTCCCACATATTTTCTCATTTGCCAGAGTCACCGCTGGACAACTCGCAAGACGCCGTTCGCCATGGATTAGATTCTGTCAACCAAATTATGATGTGGGCAAGACAACGGTGCGGTGTCCTGGAGAATTGTCTTTTCTCCCCTAACAAATGAGTGTAATATTCCATGGGGAATATTCAAATCAGGTCAGCCTCATCAGACGTGTTGATTAGCCAGCAGGATTCCCGCGCTCTGCGTGGGTGAGGCCGTAGAACTGACAGACAGGGTTAATTAAGGGATGGTGACCGCATCAACCCAAGATCCTCTCTTTCTCTCCGGGTGAAGCGACGGCCAAACATGCGCTCGCCGCTCGATGTGATGCAGAACAGAGAACACATCGCTGCACTGAGAAGAGCCAAAACGGGACAGTTTGAATGAGGACAGTGAAACCCTTCTGACCATCTTTAAAGGGTCTTTAACCATGCTCCACAAATTACAACCTCTTCTACAGTAGCCATTACTGTCACTTGCACTCCTGAGATAGTGGATATCCTTGTTACCTCTAGCCATCACCCACAATGTAAGAAACATAAGACTTCTGTATGAGGACAAAGCGGCAAGCTAAGAGGCTTCAAACAACTTTCTGAAACTTGTACGAGCTGGGAGTCAAGCTGTAAATGGAAAACTCCCTTATAAAACAAGAAAAAAAAATATATGTGAAGACCAAAAACGAAAAGAAACCAGGCAGTACTTTTCATGAAAAGTTAATCACAGTACTTAATATCTTGCCCAACTTTCCACAAAGATGTGATCTGGCAATCTATCCACCCAGGGCAAATGAACACCAAACAAAAGGCTGGTATTGACTGTACCTGTACAT
The DNA here is from genome assembly GCA_022829145.1 of Albula goreensis. Taxonomy (NCBI): domain Eukaryota; kingdom Metazoa; phylum Chordata; class Actinopteri; order Albuliformes; family Albulidae; genus Albula; species Albula goreensis. Next base: position 17,544,868 of record CM040761.1, on the reverse strand, counting down.
GTAGACCTTCAACAGGATACAGTCCATTAGGGGCATGATGTAATTTTGGGTGTTGCATTAAAAGAATTTCTGCTAAAAGACTAGTCTGCTTTCAGATTTCCTGACCGTATTCTTCTTTTTTAAAAAAATTCTGAGGAAATTCACACCACCTCTGGGAAATGACCAGGATCCCAAAGCAAACGGAAGATGCCTTTCAAAGCAGTGATATAAATGACATACACCAACAATGAAAATGGATTTAATCGTAGTGTTCAAATCATTCAACGACAAGTTCATGAAACTAACGAAAAAAGTGCTTCAGAACTAGTTTGCCACTACAAAGCAAATACATTTGCAACAGATCAAAGGTCTTCCAGGTTAGAACAGTTGACGTGTATATAAAAATAAATCCAAGCATCAGGTTAAAATTTAATGCCAAATAAACAGCCCTGCACACAATTCTCTGAGTGTTAGGCCTGCTTGGAGACACCATGAGGTAGACTGTTTTATTTTATTTTACCTTTATTTGGTTACATATGACAACTAAGAAATTGACTCTCTTTTACAGTGATGACGAAGGGACTCAATGTGGGTAGGAATTACAAGGCACCGTTGACAAATACCATTCACATTTATACAATTTCATTTGTATTTAAACCAGATTCTACAGCCCTTCCAATTCAGACACCCCATCTTATCCAAATATTTTCATCACTACAAAGATCTTCCAGTTTGGTAGACATATTTCCTTCTCTGGATGACCTTTTGTCAGCCCATACATCTTTTCACTCCACATGAAACCAGATGAGTGTTTCACAAACCCTGCAAGAACCTGACCAACCACAGCAATCACCGGAGGATGAAATATCCCACTGACCCTTCCCTCCCTCCCTGCATGATGCTACAGCCAGTGGGGCTGTCAACCAAAGCTGGTGCTGGCATTTCCATGATTCAGCACAGAATGGAACTCATACTGGGCCACTGAGAGCATGCCACTCTTAAACATCCATACAGTCGATGCTGATATATGAAAAACAACGCTCTCCTGTTAGCTTTTATTCATTACAGTGCTACTCAAAAATGTCTCAACAAAAGTCTCATTGGTCGAGTAGGCTTTTCCAGACATTCCTCTTGTCTTTGACAATTACTGATTATATTGCATTGTTACAAAGTGTGCTGAAGAAACCCAGGAAGGACAAGAGAAAAGAAAAACAAGCAATTAAGAAAATGTAAAGTTTTCCCATATATGCAGCTTAAAAACTGATGACTTAAAGCAATTTCATAAAGTACCAACAACAACCTGCTATGGCGAGCAAAATGCGAAAGAAGCAAATTTCTCCATTCAATTGCTGCTTAGCAACTGGGACAGGTACTGTGGCTCGCTGTAGTGCCAAAAGTAGCAGAATATTGCTATATGCACACAATCTCCCTGCTGTGTACGATGTTCTACTCATTTATTTTAAATGGAAAACAACACAAACACGATTTTCCCCGTACCCTCAAGATTTTGTTAAGGAAAGGTGAATAACAAAAATCTGAGAACACATTTACCCAATCTTAAACCACTCTGAGTGAAACCAAGGGACTGTTAACATGTGCCCCTTTTTCTCACAGTTTCAACAGAGAAGTAGTTATGACCGGTCAAGGTCGTTTGAACCCGAGGCCGCCCATCCATGGCAAATAGGGAAGTAGGAAAAGCATTTGTACTGCGTGGCCATCAGTGTCAGATCATCATCGTCCCTGTCGTCAAATTACAGGCTTTTCAGAGCGGCTTCCTTTGAGCCGCGAGCCCGGGCCGCGCTCGATGCAGAGCATTGTCCCCAAGGCGGCCCTATTTTCACAAGAGCCTCCTCATTATTTTCTTCTATTTAACAGCTAATAGAGGAGAACAGGCCTGATTATTTCCTCCCCGTCCATTCAGAGTCAGGATTGAACCAGTTCTGAATGTGAGTGATGCGGCTCCATTTCAGCCACTGAACAGGTATCTTCACAGCCCGAGGAAATGAAGGGGGGAAAACGAAGAACGGTGAAGAACAGGCAAAGGAGGAAAAATAGAAAAATGAGCCAGAAAGTGCTATTATCTTTTTTATATTCTTTAATAGATATTGCAGCCACAGTACCGACAAATGTATAGCTAGCATCCATCACCACTTTTCCCTGTTCTTCAACAGAACTCCACCTGATTTAGGATAGCCAGCCTCTTCATTCATATCATCACACCACTAATATTCCATGTGTCTATAGGCCATCCATGGAAAACCTAGGTTATATGTGGCATTAAACCTTACCAAGGCAGACTGTGCAGATGTATTAAAATAGCTGAGTTACTTTGCAAACACTCAGCGAAATCCCAGTTAGAATTTGGAGAAGGTGAAGTTTGTAAGTCGGCTAGATTTGCCCTGTCACATCACAGAAGCTGGAAGCGTGACTTCTCTGGTTGATCAAACAGTGACAGTTAGCCAAGACCAGCTGTGCATGTGTAGAGTTTTGCTGTGTAATGGTACAATGGCTGCACTAAGCTGTTAGACCATAGAGTTGCAGGAAGACATGGTTGGCTGGGCATGCACAGGAGGGTGACCATGCCAGTTAAGAATCCCCAACAGACAATGTGTCCTCAATGACATGGGCTGATGACGGTGGTTTGGTATTTAATATTAGAGAAGTAAATTCGACAGTTTGATGGTAACAGAATTTAGAGATACTGTCAGATGTTAGTGGATTTTATCTCTCTTTGAACTCACTCACACTCTCACTCACTCACGCACGCACGCACGCACAACTACAGATCAAACCGTAACATTCTGAAGTTTGATATATTATTAACAGGCAGGCAGACACAAGCTACTTAATTGCCTTTCAGAACACAGAGCAAATTAATTTCCCTTCACTCATTCATTGATTAATCGAGTTCCTACATGCTACACTTTAGCTATGGGACATTACCTTTGAAGAAGGCTTTGTAATATAGTCTGCACATGTGAACTTGTGCAAGTGTGTGTTTACAAGCAAAGTAACTGATCTATAGAATACAAATATACAGGGCTTCATAATCACATTAGTGAAATAAAGTGGTACATACCTTACTCACAAAAAATGTGTCACATCGCATAAGTGTAAAAATGTCGCACTTAATAAGCGTACAGAGCCAGCATCCTGTCTGCACCTTCCATCTGCTGGTGTGACAAATCTGCTTAATAGACGGCTTCCCAGTTTCTTTTTTTTTTTTTTTTAAAAGAGGGTTGCACTGAATCAGCACAAATCAGCCCTCTGTTTGTCAAATGTACATTTTCATTTTCTTTAGATTAATGAGGCAAACTACATAGAGAAAGAGTGCATGAGAGGGGAGGGGAGAGGAGAAGGAGAAGCAGGATGAAGGGGAGGGGGCGAGAGGGAGGGAGAGACTGCCTCCCATAACAAAAGCTGAGGCAGGGATATTTCACTCCAGGATTATGAGCCGAGCATTTGTTCAAAATGCTGACAGGAGAAGAAATCCTTTATACTGTTTGGTAATTAGCAATCGATTGAAGATTGGATAGGCTAAATGACATTGTTGACAATGGGGCTTTCTTACAGTACCATCAGCCCATCTGTGTGTGTGTGTGTGTGTGTGTGTGTGTGTGTGTGTGTGTGTGTGAGAGAGAGAGAGAGAGAGGGCCCTGTACAGTGTGTAAAGGCTGCTGTGGTGGCAATTCTATCAGAACACCAGCCATATTAGTTTCACAATCCAGATTAAGAGATTTGGATCAGGGAACTTCCCAAGATCACTTTAACAAGGAGGGCAGAAGATGTTAGGCGTGGATTTTCTGAATGGAATGGCCTTTGTTAATATCCCAGTAGTGCTATTCTGACACCTATCTGTAGCGCAATTGAGCCCACGCCTGTTTGCTCTTCTGACCGCAAACAGGATGTCACCCAGCAAAGTCCTGTTGTAAGGGAGCATACGTGGGCCAATGACATACAAGAACACCACCTGTGATTTTTTTTCTCCCATGGGTGCAAAATAGTTGTAGGGCAATGTGCAATAGGTATTTATACAGGGTTTCCAGCTGGTCCCTAGTTACAATCTCCATACTGCTGCTCTAAAGAATGTCTTACAACAGTGAAGCTTGTTAAAAACATGTGCTATGCACAAAACTTACTAAAAAATTTTTTGGGGGTTTGAGTGGAATTATCAATAAAATGCCGCTTGTGAAGATTTACAGTAACACACTATATGACTTCTGTGAACTGAGTTCAACCAATCTCAAATCGTGCTGTTAAGTTATAAATGCAAAGCAGAATACATTCACAGGAATATCTATCAGCGAAGTGCTTAGTGGCCACACTTATGCACCACGCCTGCAACGGGCTCCCCAAACTTCTCTCGTGTGGATCATTTCTCTTCCAACAGCGGGCCTACTGCACGCATACAAAACTGAAAATAAAATATTCGCGTGCTTGCCATCTCGCTTGGGCCGATCATATCCAAAGACACCAGCAGACCTGTAGCTACAATGTAGCGTGCCAGTTTGTTCAGTTACGTCTTAAGCGTGCCAACAGGTGTGTAGCTCACGCATTCCTCAACAAACAAAAATGCCTTATGATCTCTCTGAATGGATTCGCCATAGAAAGTCACGACTAACATTAAAACACAAACGAATAACAGTAACAACAAAAACGGAGGGAGAAAACAACTAATTTCATGCAACTCTGTAGAAACCCCTTTGGTGATGAGGTTATTGCTACAATTTACAATAAATTTTGCTATAACGTTAACGATATCCATTAGACTCCTTCCTTCTGTATTAAGATGCATCAAACAGCTAGCTCAAAGCTAGCTAGGCATCAGAAGACTTTTAAAGGAGCAGAGGAATCTAAACATGTGATTTGCATTGTCCTAACTACCATCAGAAATAATTCAACATATATAAGTGAACGAGATCATTAACTCATCGTTTTCTTGAAGTTCAACTTCCAATTTCCGATTGCACTACGAGTCCGTTAGCTCGCTAAGCAGCTATCAACTTTGCGCTTCTGTATGGTTCATGTCTGGTGCAGTGTACCATTGTAAGACGGTAATCGCCTACTGTTTCAAAACACAACGCGCACAGTTTATTATTTCGTGGTTATTTAATGTGCATGACTTCTTAAAGGAAAAGACTTACCAGTAACACGAACAGATACATTTTGTGTCCCCTCATCTCACTCCCGCAGTGGAACCAAGTAGCCATGATGCAGCTGCCACGTCTGGATACGCAAGCGCAATCCATGGAATACCGATTCTTGTGCAAGACGCAAGGCTTCTTAGGAATTGTAGTTTTGCAATGGAGGAGTAGTATCGCAATATCATATTAAGATACAAATCAAAGCACTACACTTCCATTGATTCCGTTTGCGATAAAAAGTAAATACTGTATATGAAGCCCACGCAGGTAAACAGTGACTGCTGCGATAACAAGATTGCTTGTCTTGTCATATGACAAATGCAAATGGTAATTTCGGATAGTGAAAGTGAAGCTAATTTCGAAGGACAGACACTGACACTACTTCCCATTTGTGCAATATTTGGATGACAATTTCTCGGCAGTGACAGTGAGGTGACTTGTCTTGCATATTATGTTAATACGAAGTTATATGTGAGTGTATTGCCAAGAAAACACAGTAGCCTACGGAAAAAGAAGTTGCTGAGATGTGCAACTCGATATCGTCCACAAGAAATCGGTCATGAAGTGGCGCTTTGAATTTCATTGTAGCCACAGTAATCTGAGGACAAGCGAGCAACCGGAATGCTTGCACTCCATGTATTGAGAAGGTAATAAATGATCTCAAGGTCACTGCCAGCGTTTACAATAAAACACACAAATATAAATTCTGCTGCAAAACTGTCTCTTTACTGCAAGACTTTTGGTGCCCCCACCTGGATTACGAGGATGCACCGGTTTCACACTGACGGGCAAGGTTATAAATGATGTGCCTCTACGGGCGCTTCACAGTAGGTCTGGTGCAGGATTGTAATGACAACAGCAGTGACTGTGTCTTTTTTTTTTTGTTTGTTTTTTTTACATACTTTCATCATTTGGATGACGGAAAACATCAAACAGACAGAAACTAACCTGTTAATGTGTTGTATAGGAATTTGTCATTTTGTATAGGAATTTGTCCTGACAAATTTGACCTTATCAAATCTACAACTCTAATACTTTCGTTACAAGAATGAACCTGAAGTCTATGAATCTTACCACTCGCCTCTGAATAAGTGGTGCATTCAGTAATTCCATGATAAAACTAATCCAAACTATGTGGTTTAAGAAAATGTTTTACTTGCGCTAAAGGTGCCAATGAACAACCGCAGAAGTAAACCACTCTATTACAAGAACGTCATTGCTAAATGAAACTCTAACTTACTGTTTATTACTTACTAATTAGTAATGGTATTGCTTGATGTACCATCAGTTATGCACGTTTTATAATTTAATTCATTGTAATTGTTTATACAGGTTTGCCGGGTTGCCTGACAATCCCCTATCATTGTCCTACCTTGGGGAACACATATATTCAGTTCCAAGCACATACAAATCAATTAGTAAAAATACAATTAATCAAATATGACAATACGAAGAAGAAAGCGTTCAACGCTCTTGAATTTTCAGTTTCCACAAAATTCTAAATTGACTCAAACAGTTAACTAATTGCCATGGTACCTCGCAGATGAGAGGTGAAGACGACCACTTCACAAAATAGGGGTGCGGTACTTTTAACTCAAAAATATGTAACATTTATCAAATATATCACAACATAAATCATCAAACAAGTTAAAATTTTGAATGAGCTGTAACTTGTTTGTAGCAAACAAGTCATTGACTTAAGACAGATTTAGCTGATTTTCAAGTTTTCCGGTTTCAACCCCCCTATACCAGCTTCAGTTGTAATTTCCCCTGTAGTAGCTCTAGCTCGCTGAGAAAGAGCAGATAGCAGCTGCAAGTCGTTCAGTGCGAAGGATTGTCTGAAAGTGGATACGCTGTTATTGAGGTGCAGGAGTAGGTGATATCGCACATTGCCTCTTGTATCATTCAAAGCCGTCTGGAAACCCCAATGCTTGAGTCGTAAGGAAAGGTAACGTTGATTTTTTTTTCTAGTTATTTTCTCGCCAAAAGTGAACTTACATATTTAAAGTCCAAATACTTGAGAAAGACTTTGCAAAACTTACTTTTTATTTAACACGCTTACGATACAACATGTTGGATGATGCGTATTTTTTTAAAGAAACAAATAGAATTATTTAGAGTAATATAATACATTTTAATAGAGTGTTGAAATTACATTATTGAACTGTCATAATCAAAGGTTTGCTTATCTAGTGCTGTATTGTAGCCCAGGCAGACTACAATGATTGTTTGTTTTCATGCATTCTGGTCAGTTATACCCTGTCCATCTCTTTCGGTTCAGACGAACTTGAGGGAAGGGTCGCAATCCGTTAACCTATTTGGACAATTTTCTTTGAGATCGTATTTGGGTGTTTAGAAAATCACTATATTTACGTTTCAGATATTAAATCTAATTATTATTGAATATAATACCGATGTATTTTTATTTGTTAGTTGAAACACACAGCATTGGTTAAGACTCGCTAGCTGTATAAATCTGTTAAGCGCATCAGTTAGCAGTTCTATTATACAGCCGCATTTTTACTTGCTACTCACGTTCCCTCTTAGGATCAGAGGTAGGGAAAGACTGCGGAAGTCGCTACATTTTTATTACTGTGTTGGAAACTTGGTTGCATACTTTTAATCAGTAAATTTTGTGGTGTATTAAACCGTTTTTGGTGTCATGTCATTTTTCTTTATGACTCGAACTTGTTTATGAAGTATTTTCATCTTTTACTTAGACGAGTACATGCAAAGTTCCTCTCGTTTTTCAGTGCTTAATGGTTATGATAATTGGATGATACGGTATTTGTCGGAAACAATACTGTTGCCAGGAGGGCTATGTTTGGAACATTTTTATTCTAATTTCAAATGTGTCCTCAAGTACAAAACAATGCGTGCTTTATAAATGTCATGGTGTTTTAAAAACACCGATGAGACATTTCAGAACAAATAAGATGATGCATACGTGTCTGTTAAGATCTACATTGGAACAACATGTGGGTTGTAGCAGAAACATTGTTTTTTTTTTTCCGAAAACGGTGTGATAAACATTTCTATGTCCCCCTGAATCATGAAATATTTTATATACGCCTCAAGACTGAGCGCTGTTTTGACTGATCGCACAGAAAGAGGATGTTCTGGTCTCCCTTAACACTTTGCAGAGAATATAACTTGTGTGACTGCTGTGCCTCACTAAATTTCAGTCTCACTGATTGACAGCTCATAGGTTTAGCTTTAGCATGGACCGCAAATGTCACCGAGCACAGTGCACATTTCGTTAGTTGCAATAGACGTGTGAGATTTTTAAAAGGCTTTCTTGTTTAAACCAATTTGTGAAAGATGGAGTCTGTGTTTTTGTCCACCAGTAACAATGCATAAACAGTAAAATGGGTTTATGCATATTGATGGCACTGGACTTTTCAAAATAAATGTATTGTGCTCTATGAGTATTTATTATTTAGGGCACCAAATTGTTTCTACATGCATTTATGGTTACATCAGTGATTTTTTTTTTTTTTAACCATTGTAGTATTGGTGAAAGCCACGAGGTTGCTCTAAATGTTCCTTTGTAGCTTCAGAACAGACCATTGTATTGCAGGTTGTACCAAGGTTTGGCGCAAAACGGAATGCCTACATCTGTTTCCTGAAAGTGGTATGTTTCAGGATAATCATTAGATGGACGAATTGCATAAGAAATCATATATTTTTAAGATTGGTGTTTTGGACTCAGTTTGGAATGTTAATTTTCGGATAGTCGGTAGAGGGCAGTGTTGAGCAGCTTTGTGACCATGGTGCGGTGTGTTGTCGTTGTACTGTATTTTTGAGGAACTGATTCAAGTCTGGAATTGAACCGTCTGACTAATGTAGACCACGTGACCAGCAAATAATTTATCCAATTTAATAATGGCGCAGAAGTATATTCATTTTCGCTTTGGTGGCTTTTCAAATCTCCCCCTTGTGGTGAAAAGATAAAATGGGCAACGTTTTCTTTATTTCTTGGAGGTGGTGTGTTTGGCTTGGATCCTGAAAATTCTGGATGTACACAACATAATTGCTCAGACACATATCACATCTCCTGCTATGATGTGATTTCTCAGCTTTGACTTCATTATATTTAAAGACTGCAGCCCCTTTAACAAACTGATAGGCTGTCTGTTACCTAGCTGGAAGCTGATGAATCATTTCTAGCCCATCCATGCACGGTGTGCCAGCACATCTGTTTTAAAAATAAACAGCAGCTGCTTTGCGATATTGTCATTGAACAGTGTGCACTTGGTACGTGTGGTGGAGCTCATTTAGTTATCAAGAGCATTTGATCCAGGGCTCTTTGTTTACAACTTTTCCTGTATTGGTCCTAGGAGATTATTCATTTGTCTCATTTAGTTTTGAACATACTTTGGTTACATGTGACTTTGTTACTATTTCAGTTCAGCAATAAGCAATTGAGTAGCAATTAAATAAACTGAAAGCTTTTGTGTAATCATGTTAGACTTCTGACTGTATACATTTTGCATGAAGAAATGGCCTCTGTCTATTATAATCCAATCATATCATAGCTACTTAGCCTTATATACGCACTCCTAAAAGCACAGAGAAAACTGTGTTTATCGCATGCTTCCTTTAAAGCCTATGTAAGACAGCTGCAGTCTGTTCATTAATTTCTTTATTGTAATGGTTGGCAGCTCTTTTTCAATGAAAGACACAAAAGAATCCATTCTTATTCGGTATGTTAATCGTACTTTTTGATCTCGGCCCTCTACAGAAATCTGGAGCTTCTTCGTCTCTTATTAGAGCGCTTTCCAAAGTGGGAGTAGTCCAGTCTTTCTTGTGACCGCCTCTCATTTAAACAGCTGCTGTCACTTCATAAACTCATTTACACTTCACATGCTATTATCAATATTTATGTAACCTTGCCTCCAAAATGTTACCAATTTTCAACATACCCCTTCAACTTATTTGGGAATGTATTTATACTATGCTGTGCCCCCACATTTTTAAGTTTTTGTCCTCACTTTGGCTTTAGTAAAAATGCCCATACGTTTGAATTTTTTTCACATACAGTATCACAGTGTTGTCTGTCTAGCTTAGAGTATTTGCACAAATAGTGGTTTCTAAACCTCAGGTAAAAAGCCATACTCTTTTAATCCGCTAGGAAAACACTTCTTTCTGGGAGACATTTTTCATTAACTCCCTGGTCACAGTGCTTGTCTGTCTGGCCGTTGGTTTGTGAAAGTGATGGATCGTATCCGACAATGCAAATCCCATTAACTGCTCGGTATTTACTGATATGTTGCTGAAAATCTCATTTTCAACGGGATTTTTACCCTGATGCATTGTTCAAATTTTACTTGGATCAAGTAAAATCATTTATGAATATAAAAAAATGACCCAAGGCTTTGTATTAAACTTGAAACATGAGCGAATGTCTGTGCTGCATAATTATTATTCATATGAGCTAATGCAGAATGTGTTCCATTCAAGTGTTTTCCTAGGTTCCAGAGACTCCCCTTTCACATGTTAAGCAACCTACTTGGTTCTCATCTTTAATGAACTTATGAGGGCTCTTGTAAGTTCTCAGAGTGTGAACTGTGCCAAGTTTCTTTGAAAGCCAATCTAAACCAAAGCCCTGTCAGGAAACTTGTCACAATGCTGTGTAACCATGGTAACCAGAGCAAAAAAAAAAAAAAAATAAAGGGGTGGGACCAAATGGAATGGCATTTGATATTGGTATAAATAATTTTTATTTCATGAATAAGACTGAGGGTGATTAAAATAATGACTTGATCGCCCTCATAAAATTTTCAATGGTGCATTTTTAAGCTGTGTCATATGAATTATTACTGACTCCGAAGCATCAATTGAGAAGGGACAATGGTAATAAATGTTTAATTCAGGGGAACCTAACCTGTCTATGCAACTGATATTACCAAATGGAAATATCAGCATGTAACACATGTATGCGATCTACTGGAAAAGTTGGAAGGTCATGAACAATGAAGTTGCATTGCATACACCCATAAAGCATGCAAGAGAATGCTCTTAGGAAAACATTGTAAATTACATTTTTATGTTCACTGGAAACTTTAATTGTAGTGGTAATATGTTCGAATTTCATACTGCAAATTAGTAACTGAATGACTGTCCATTAAACCTATAACAGCCGTTGTGTTAATGATTTAAGTAGTAGTCTCACAATAATATTTCTCCAAAGGTGTACAGTTTGAAGGCTAATTAGCAGTTGAACATCCTTTACCCTTTACAAGCTGTGGAGTTAAGGATTAAAATTATGCTTGTGAATCAAAGTCCTCTTCATAAAAGACTTCAAGTAAAAGCTGTGAGACCCATTCTGTTTGTTCTGTAGATCATAGAAGAAAATATTTCATGCTTGGGCTTGTTTACAAGTCCCAGTCAGTGTCCGATTTTGCCCCTTACCCAACACTCAAACGCATCAAGGAGAGCGACAGACAGGTGCTGATGTGTAACCTGTCGCATGCTTCCCCCCTCATGCAGATGGGGAGAGATAGCCTCCGTCTGTCCCCAGTGTAAACCCCCGACTTTGGGCTGGTGAGGGTCACTGTCAACATGGGGTCTGTCTGCCCAGTCTGATTTATCCCCTCTGAGAGGGCCCCGGGCCACTCCTGAGGAGCTCCACAGAGAGGGGTCATGTGACCCAATAAACCAACCAATCAATCAAATTTTATGTAATGTACAGCCCCACATAATAGCAGGGTTGTGGAGTGAAGCACAGCAAAATGATGGATAGATGCTGACATGGGCAGCACAAAAAGAAAGATGACCGGATATTGCTGAAAGATCAAAACTGGATGTTATAGAAGGGCATAAACAAAGCAGAGAAATGATAGTAAAAGAAAAATTTGAAAAATAAACACAGATTCTCAACCTCCCAGACCGTAGTTAGCGGTCTGCTACTTAACCTCCTGTTCCATCTTGCCTGAAATGTATAGATAGGTCTCATTTCACATAGCATGTCATAATTTGCTTTATAGATGTACTGTGCTTACACTTGGTCACTTCACTCTTTCAGAAACCTATTTAAACCCTTGCATTTGTATGATAGGTGCAGCTGAGAAAGAGTTGCTGTCTCAGATCCACAGTTCAGACCTGTATTCTGCTGCTGTCATAGAGAATTACTGCTATATAGGACTCACTCGCAGGGAGGTTTGTCCATTATGTATAAGCATACTATAACTGTGTAATTACTGTGGCACTTATGAAGACTTTCTTAAAAGATGACTCTCATAGCAATGAACCAGATTTTATTCATTTAATTCGGCCAGTGTTCAGTCATCTGATGTTGATAGTTAAATGAATAGTTAATTGGTCAGGCTAGACAACTGAGACTTCAACGCTAGCTTTGAATTTCTCATTCTGAGTCAGGGTTATTGTGTTGTATTGAGCACTCTTGACTAATGGAAAGTCTGTACTGCAAAGCTGGTAATGATATTTTGAGTGGGGAGTCCACCCCCCTCGGATTTTCCAGCATGAAGATAAGTGATGTGTCAGATGGACACTGCACTGATTTTCCTGTGCTGTGAACACATTTTAATTTATGGCGTTTCTGTACTGAGGGTAGTCACTGAGAGGGTAATTGTACTTCCTTGTTTACATTGCTCTTTCATTCGTATTGCTTTATTTTACTAAATGTTTGGCCTAAAGTGATTTGCCTAGTGAGTGCCTAATTTATGAACACAGTTATGTACTTGTGTGCCCTAGAGATTCACATGTTTGTGTCTTTTATGTCTACTATTTGAGGAAAATTGAGCATAAAAATGATTTCAAACCTTGTCTTAGACTTTTGGAGGAGCTACTGTCCTATCTTGGGATGGAAGGAGATGGATGACACTAACCAAAAGACCACTTTATTTTGTCTTAATAAAGTCAATTTTGACTTTTGGCTTTATTTTGACTTACATTTTCTTTACTTGCATTGCAGAAATTCATAACTTGCAAAAAATAACTTTCTGTAAATGGGAAGCCTTTATGCCAGAGGAGCAGAGAAATGGCAGTGAGAGCAGAATTTATTGCCACTGATTGCCTCGAATGTCTTAAAATATCACTAACACAGACAGTTTCCTCCACTTAACTCTGAATCTGGATCATTGCATCAGTTCATAGACATAAGGCTCACTTACTTTCCTAAATTGTGTGGGCTTGTGTTACTCTTGACCCTCCATGGCAACAGCCCGCTAAGTTTGAAGTTCTCTTGTTGCTTTGCCTGTCTGATGGTCTTGCCTACATGCTGAAGATGATCCAGTGTCTTCAAAGGGTGGTTTATGCGTCTAGCTCAGCGTTTTAGTTATGAATACATTATTATGAATGAATATACCTCTTAGTTGTAGTTGTTGTTTGGATAGGAAGTTGGAGCACTTGGATGTTCCCATCATGGAGGTGAGATGCTGATTAAAGGGCATCTTTAAAATCCTGAGGGCATAGAAAAGACCTTTTTATCTGACAGACTATTAAACTCAAACAGTTAGGATTCCATCACGTTTTCTTCAGGGACTATATGCTCCTACAGGAAGGGTTGCAGTTTAAGTAAATTAGCCGCTAAATATCCATCTTTAATGCATATATCAAACACATATCTTTCTGAGAAATGGTTTATAGTGCCCTAAGAAAGAACTGTAATTATCACTTCCTGCAAAAAAAAAAAAAAAATTGATGGAGATTATAGGAAATTAGGTTTCGATCTGTTAGGGCTCTGTTATAAACACAGCAGAAATCAGTTTAACATGCATGTGGAGTGAAAGAGCCTCAGCTGTTCAGGTAGATGCATTCACAGTCAATTTCTGTCTCACGGTTGATTTATGAGCACTTTGTTCATCCAAATGCGTGCTTCCACAGGTTTGTTTGTAATGTCCACACAAGATAGCCGTGGAAGAAAGGAAAGGTCTGAAGTATTTTCAGACCAGTATTTTTCTGCCTTCAGATTGTTATTTACCCAGAAAGTGAATGCTATGAACTAGATGTCCTTAAAAGCACCCTTTAATCATTTATGCGGGGATTGGTTATTCTGTTGTCAAGGCTTATAGATGGGAGCCATCAGCATTGTCATGAGAATTATGCTTCACAGTCAAATGACAAATTTAAAAATCCCAGTGGACTTATTTTGTATTCCATGCCAGAATTGTGCAGTAAGTGAATTCATCTTAAACAGATTGTAATTGTCTTTCCTTATTCTGCAGATGTAATCTGCAACTTGCATACATTGTGGTTGGCAGATCAAACTAATTTACTGGGGAGTTTATCACTTTTTCTCGCAGATTCTCCCGACAGATACTGCTTCACTGTAATGATGTCCTCAGTAATGTGATGGGACCATTTGTCTGCTGATGACATCTTTGTTATTTCAGAAAAAATTCAGATCTTGCCTGTGTGGCTTGCTTGGGGCTGTGGATGCCGCTGTTATTTCTATTAAATCCCAGCTTTATCAACGTCCCCCTGAATAAATGCAACATGGAGGCGTGTAAACACCGTAAATCGCCAAGCATAAGGCCTCCCGCCTGGCAAATACATCAAAATAATGGCCAGAGACGCACGACTTTTGAAGTCCCCCGCACCTCCCTTTGCCCGGTGCTCTGTGAACAGGGGAACCACTTTATGGTGTGACACGAGGGGGCCCCGAGATTGTTTGTCACCTGGGTTTGAGAATGCGCTGCCAAAAGAGCGACATCTGTGTCTATACCCAACCCCTTCTTACTCCTCCCCTCCACCTCCACACCCCCCCAACCCCCTCAGTGCCCGCTGGAGCTGAGAGGCCCATTAATTTCCCTCACTGTTTGGCAGGAGAGAATGTGCCGTGCGGGTGACATATTTGCTGATTTGCGCCGTGCTCCTAGAAAAAAAAAACAAAGGAAAAAAGTAAAGGAAGGGAAAAAAAACGTCCTCCTGTTTTGTTTTCAGATTACGGGTACTTGTTGCTTTTGATGTATTGCAGCATTATTTAGCCTGCAGTGGAAGGGGAAAAAAATTGGGTAGTTGTGGCTTTGACTGATTTACTCACAAATTGCAGGAATGTTTCAATAGCTTTTTGTTATGTTCCAGTCGAAAAGGAGGGGAGAGGGAAAAAAAAAGCGCAAGGGGTTTGCTTAAAGTTTGCGCTGCAATTTCATTCCGAGGGTAGAAACTGCCATGCTCTCACGGTGGGTAGTTGATTGCTGGAAATAAGTGAGCATGGCCTGAATTGTTAATTCTTTGAAGGCTGTCTGAGCCGATGTGCTCCTGCAGCTAGTAGTGCTTGGTGAGCGTACATGACTCTAGCCTTCAGTGTGTGTGTAATCTCAGCTTAGTGGTTCACTGCTCAGTCCCCAGTCTGAGAAATGCGATACGACTTGGCAGTACAGTGTCTATTGCCCCAGTTAATACTTCATGTGACTGAAGGGGTTCAATTTGTCTGAACTCATACTGTCCATCTTTCCCTTTTTGTTCTCGCAGACTATTGAAAAGAAAATAGAAAGTCATAGTGTTTAATACAAATATCCAATCCAGACTGCAATAGACCTTTTTTTTTGTTCTTAAAATCAATTGTGCAAGATCAGAGCATTTGTAGTGCAGCCTTATGAAAATGGTGTATTTCAAAAAAAAAAAAAAAAAAAAAGAATCTGTATAGGTTTGGTTTCTAAATTGCAGCTATAAGAAAACCATGCTGCTGCTCAGTATGGCTTTGATTGTTGCAAGGGGCACATTTGTATCAAGGTAGTATGTGGATGTGGACGTGATGGAATTCTCCCTTGCCTTGCATAGTGGCCCGCTCTGTGGAACAAGGCCTCAATGAGGAGAAGAAAAGGGGAAAGGAGGGGGTGGTTGGTGGTGCTCCCACAATCGATCTACCCCATTGTGGGGGTGGAACACTGTTCCCATTGATGGTGTGGAAAGCGTAGCCGCGGAGCGCTGGAAAAGGGGGATCTCTTTCAATGGAGCCGGGCGGCTCTGCGGATGAGGTCTGGGAAATGGGTGTTAAAACCATTGTGGCACGCTGTGGGAACGCTCGGCGCATTCTGGTGATTTAAAGCCCCAAGAGCTACGGGAGCCTGTCTGGGCCTGAATATGCATCGCGCTTACAGCGACGGACCCCAGGAAGACACAAGGGGTCCCCCGCGATGGCTTCATCATCGTCATCTTTGGCGCCATTGACTCGGAGGGAATTCTGGCCTACCTCAGGGCTTTGTGACAGGACGCCTGCACGGCTCTGAAGTGTGCATGGTCTCTTGCAAGACCCTTGTTAGATTTTCGCATTGCGTTTGTGGCGGCGGGCCGTGTCTGAGTGGGCATTCACGCGTAGGGTTCAGCGCACCGGCGATGGCCATTATCTGCAGCCAACCCGGGGAGGGGTCCCAGGGGCTTTCTCTGCCAGCCCTCTCTGTGGTGCCGGTGTGGATCATTTTCTTCTCCAGCCGAGCACAGTAATGCAGTTAATCCAACAGATTCGGACCACCGTAAACAAACAAACCCCCCACCGTCCCCCCAAGAGATTTCCCTTCAACACTTTGCAAGCCAGAACGCAGCAGACAGGAAGTGACAGTGGCGCTGTCCAACCCCGTGTCTCCTCCGACCCAGAAACCTGTTGGCTGGCTTTAATTAAATAAATGGAGCACTTAGCTACTTTTTAAAATATAACTGATTTAGCAATTAACAGCCCGTGATTTGCTGTCATGGTTGCAGTGTTTAATTCAGTCGTTAGTCTGGGGGGGTGGCTGTCTGGCGGGTGGTGGAGCACAGAGGCGAGCTGGCAATGACACACAGATAATTTAGTTCTGCATTAGTCGGAGCCCTGTCCAGCTTTTAAAAGCTACTTGAAAATGAATTGTAAACAGCAGCCACTTTTGCTGCTTTCTCTCCATTTCTCAGTACCAGCGGAGACCCCATAGATGAGTCTAATCAATTTGGGGGCTTAATTATGATGAAAACATCCACTTTATTTGAACTTTCAAGAGAAATTATATATGATGAGTCAATTTATCTTATGAGTGGGAGGGGGAATAATTTTAAAGATTGAAAACTCAAGGAATTTGGGTTGTTTTTACCAGTATCAATCCAAGTAATAGAAAAAAAAGGCACATTTGGTTATTCATTTGGGGGCCAGTTGGCTCTTGCACAATTACCAATCATTAACACAATTACTGATTGTTAACACCCATTACATAATATCAAACCAGAGAACTTACCCCACACCCCCCATATCATCCTGGATCACTGTTGTAAACAGACAATTAACGACAATTTGCAACATGTGCAAGCATTTCTGATTAGATGAAACTTCTCATTGTAGAGGGATTCCTGAATCCCTTTCTCATTTGACTAAATGGATTGTAAATGCTGAACTGAACATTGTTTTTTATCGAATGTGTCTCAGTGCATCTCGTAACAGGTGCTGTCAACGATTCTGTCCCGGTACCTTGCCTGTGCCATTTGGCCCGGCATAGTTTGGCCTCTGAAGGGGAGAGCTGTTGCCAACACTAGCCATTTTCTCACTCCGTTGTGTCTCTGAGAAAGCCCAGGTGTGCGTTGACTTGGAAGTTTTCTTTGTCTACGGAAAGTGTGCTTGGAACCCAGGCCTACAGACCTCTACAGCAACAGTTGTGTGAATGCTATGTGGAAATATCTGGGAATGAATGTTTGGGCCATGTTTGATGGCCATACTGAGGGAATCTGCCAAAGCATTCAAGGCTTCCAGCTGAATTCACAGCTATAATTAACACTGTTATGTTGGTCTGTAACTGTGGCTGTGTCATTTCCAGAATCCCAGCATGCCATATTCTCCTCCAGTATTGTCAGATTGTTTTCGCAATGTCATGTTTCCGGCCAACTTCAAAGTTGTGAAAGAATCAAGTTTTATCAACTCATTAATAACATTGTCTTTTTACCACTTCTGTGCTATTGCCTCGGGGGCCCGCGGAATGCTTCCATATCTTGGGCTGTGACGAGTCTGTTATGGATTTTGATGGAAACACAGAAATGTCCAATAACCTGGAGCTCTTTTTCTATCTGTGCACAGAGTGTTTCACATTCCAGCAGGAGGGTGCACAAGCTGCATGACTGTGAAATTGGATATTAATTGCCTTCCGTGTTCAGTGAGTTTAAAGATGATACAGGGGGGTCCCTGTGTTGGACCAGTGGAATCCTTGGCTAACTAATAAGCTGGTCTTCTAAACACTTTCGGATTGGAGCGGTTGCGAGGGCTGGAAACCTGAGCCTGTTCCTTCATTTTACCGCGCTATACTCCCTTGCAGTTGGCCGAGTTTATTCCTTTGAGGGTGAATAAGTTGGGTGATTCTGGTTGGTTACTTCATCTCAAACCTAGTGTCCTTGAATCAAAGGGGCCGCCCTGGGTGGGACTCTGTGTCCATGTGAGCTGAAGCTCACAGCCACACTGCTGGCCATTGTGCGCAGACCGCGCACTCTGAAACTTCAGATGCATCGACAGATACCCGAGAGGCGGCAGGCAAACAGCTCCGTGATACCGCTGCCGGGACACTTGATCATTAAACATGTTAGAGAGGCTGGAGGCCGGAGTCACTGTCCCGGGGCAATGCCAGGGGGCATGGCTTGGCCCGAGTTCTCCAGTTCCCATCCTTTTAAACTGTGCAGCCTTGGCCCTGACAATCGAACAGCTCTCTTGGCTCCCTCTACCGCAGGACACCAAGTTTCTAAGAGAAAAAGCATCAGGTTGCGGGGCACCACCAAACATGGTGCTCTGTAAGTTTACAACAGAATGAATTCACTTTCGGCATATAAAGATTTCCCTCCGCTCAACTTCATTCAATTAAACTCGGGACATACTTTTGTGTTCCGATCACCTTTCCGCGTCAGCTTGTTTGGCGAGGCTGGCGGTTGTTTCTATGGAGATAAGTAGCTTTCTTCAGGGACACAAAGGTTTGTCACACACACAGAGCCCGGTGTGACAGTGATTAATGTCCAGTCAGAAACCACACACAAAAAAAAACCCAGGGCCTGCCGTAGCCACCCCAACCCAGAGAGCCCTGCAATAGAGGTTAAATACCACACAGGAAATGTAGGCTAACATTTACTTTTACCACTTCCTGAAATGCTGTGCAAACTGTAACAGGATTTTAAATGGTGAGGGGCAAATGACCTCTTCACTTAACACAAAAAAAACCTTCCACCCCCATTTCCCCCTCCCCCCCTTCTCCCTCTACATTTAGAACAATCAATGAGAATTGTACAATACTCAATGTCTTCCATTATTCACTTATTGTCTCTCAAAGTCATACTGTGGAAGGGAATCCTACAATGACTACATTTAGAAATTGGATATTTTCCTTTAAAGAAGCATGAAAGACAGTCTGAGTCTGTCCATATAGGCCTCTATATATGCCTCTATAACGCTGAGCTCTGCGTTATCTTCTGAAAGCTGTGCCTATGATCTTATTCATTGCTATGATATGCTGTATATACCCTCTCTATATGTGCGTCTGTATTTCACAGTGGTGAGTATGAAGTGTAGCGAGAGGTTTAGTCTTCCCTGTGGCAGTGCCTCTGCTTCTCCCACTCATCACTGCTTTCCTGGAGCGCATCAAAGAGGAAGCGTGTTTTTTTTTTTTTTTTTTTTTTTTCTCCCAGGGTGCAGCGGGGTGACATCGGCCCTGAATCGCTTATGCAGCAGTTAGTATGCAGAGAGGAAGAAACCTGCAGCCTATTAATGAGGGAAGCGTTCTGATTCAGGGCCCATGGCAAAACATCTGCGTGTCAGAGATAGGGGGCTGACCTCCATTTCCTGCTACTACACGTGATTTTCGTATTTAAAGAAAAGAGTGGGGGGGTGTCGATATCTGGCAAATACTGCGCTTGATTAACACTGGGATGGGTGACTGTATTCAGATGTGTGAAATCAATAATCTGTGGCTGTGTTGGTGTCAGGATTCCTAAATGTGCTGCGCATGGGCAGACGAACATTTTCAGGCCCAACTTTTAATTGAGGGAAACGGAAAGCTCTGAAGTGTTAATGGTTTCCTTTTCTTCGCCTTACCTGCCTGCAGTGGCTTGTAAATGAAATCCTTCCCTCTTAATAGTCTGAGTCTCCTCTATGGCTCCATTTCTCCACCCCCACTTTTGTTTCCAGGTCATTCCTCATCTGTGGGGTTTATGACGTTTTGTGCTGTATAAAGGCTGTGAGTGTGCTCACACCCCGCTCCCGAAGCACCCCGGCCCCACCTTACCCCGCTGCTTTAGAAAGGATCTCCTCATGGGCACTCTGCCCTAACAATGATGTCCTCTCTCTTTTCGGACCTGCGGTTTACAACCTATAAACCCGCCTGAGTTTGAGTCACTGCAAATCATTTAAACGGGCTGGGAGACGGAGGAAATGGAAAGTGAGAGAGAGGTTGGGGTTGTTCCTCACAGACCTGGCAATTCAGACTGACCAACATGGTCCTTGAACACCACTGGGAGACTGCTGAGGAGTGGGGGGTGTGTCTGTCGAACTCCTGCCCCTAGGGGTAGGGAGGGGACCCTCGGCACCCCCAGAGAAGGAGAGCCCAACAGTGTGGTTCCTGTCTGAACGGGGTTAGCTAAATGTTTGATGAATTAAAGCAAATATTTCTGTTCACAATGCTGTGCTGTGTGCTGGACAAGGGCCCCATTGATACTCCCTGAGAGGGCTGAGTTTGGTGTTTAGATGGGTGCCCTTCGGAGAAAGGTGCGTCAGGCCATGTCAGAAACCCCCACCGTAACAAACAAACCTTCGCCTTCATATGGTTATACAGCTGTGCTGTAACTGAGCCCTTTGGTCTGGACTCTGGCTGGTTGCGTTGCCAGGAATGCTGGGATAGCATGGTCAAAGTGACGAAGTCCTTTGGCTTGCGCCACAGTCTCTGTAGGCAGGGAATCTAGCTGCCTGGTGTGCTTGTTTTGTGTTAGCAGATTTACAGCAGATCAGAGTCATAAGGCTGCACAAGAGATTTGCTTCAGCCCAGGCTGCCCTTTGTGTCTGCACAGCCTGCCAGCATACTGTCTGTGTCTCGCCTGCTGTAGCATTGCTGCATGGAAAACTTGACCATCTTCCTGCCCTTAGTGTAACCCTCCTGATACTCACATACCCTCTGTGCTGTACCTGTTGGACTCTGGATTACTCTAGCAGAGGGGGCGATCACTGAGGTGAGGGTGACATTTTGGCACTGTGCACTTTTGATTTTTAATCATGGTCCAAGAAGTCTTAATGCTCAGAACTCCCTGCTGCTCTGCGTGTGTTACACTGCGGATAATTGAAAGGAGACTATGATAAAGGTGTCATTCACTGACTTCTGTGTTTGAGTCTCTGTAGTACAAGACTGTACAGCATTATGTCTGCTGTGTTTTCTGACTTGGCTATGCTTCTGTAGCCCTCCAGAACTGGTTGTTATTGTCATGCTGAATTTGAGTAAATAAATGGCAGCATGTTTGTTGATGACGGTCTGTAAACAAGGGGATTTACTGGTGGAGGAGTCTGCCCCCCCAGCCCCTGATACACGGAGCCCGTGACCAATAATAATTTTGTGAGCTCATGGGAACGTAGCGTTGTTTGTCGTTTCTCTAGTCAAATGCTCTGACCCCCATGACTCCATGGTGATGGTTCAGCTGCAGCGGCTGGCCCTGCGTTCAGTACAGGGGGCAGGGGGGCGGAATGGGGGAGGGATGGATCAGTCACTTTCTGTGGATGGGTTTTTTTGAATGCTTCCCTGACCTGGTGTTTTGTTTTGTGCTGTAATTATATGAGTTTATGCTGGCTGCGGCCCAGCCACGTTCAGTGTTTGACAGTGCGGAGCTATGCCTATGCAAAACCACACTCCTCATGGGAGTTGACAAGATGGCTGAGTTTATGCTCTCTGCTGGGTTGAATAATTAAGAAGTAAAAATGGTTTGTATCTAGTAGATGACACATTGTTTATCTATTTATTTATTTATTTATTTATTTATTTATTACCCAGGGATACCTAAATGGCATATTTGACAGATTTCCAAGGACACAACAGTAGAGTGGGGTCTATACTTATAACCTTTCAGTAACAAATTAAGTGACTGGAATTTGTACTATTGTGTATGCCATATTTTTTTCTTATAGAGTATATGTTATAAGAATTTAGTAGTAATGCAACAAGACCCTAATGATGTGAACTGTTGTCATTGAGACCCAGAAAGATGAGACAGCAGCTGCCAAAGGGAGGGTTTACATAGAAAAATGGCTTCAGATTTGAGTGGACATATAAGGATTGGCAGGGCAGCAAATTCTGGTAATGTTTTTAAAAGGCCTAATTCAAACTGCAGACGTACCTTAGATGACACCCCCCAAAAAAAAAAAAAAAAAAAAAAAAAAAAACTAACTGCCGTCAAGTCCTGAGATGCCAAGAGAGACATTGCGTTCTGGAATGCCAAGAGATAAGCCTCTACCACTCCATGTTCATTGCGTTAATTCAAACCTCCATTCCCTGTCTGAATGACAGAAACAATGCAGACCATGTACAAAGACAGGCACAATGCTCTTTGCTGATCTGCAATTTGCAGATCTAAGACCGCTCATGTTTGTCAACCTGTGGGCTGTGTGAAACTCTTAAAAGTCGTCACAGGAGGAATTTATAATGAATGAGGGATGGTAGAGAGTCTCTTTTGTTTTTGTATCATATAACAAGATCAACTATTTATTGAGCTTACTAATATTTATCTTTTTTTAATGATTACAGTTTAGAACTTAAATTAAATGTAAGAATAGGACAATCTTGAGCCTTTTTGAGTCCTTTGAATGTTATAGGTTTTTGTAACTGCAGCTAAAGCTGTGATGGACAAATGAGGTGTCAAGGACCTCATAGTGGGTGTGGAGTGCCAATGACCTGTCAATCACTGTCTTGTTTGCGTCAGTCAAAAGATTATGCTACTTACAGGATAAAAAAGTCATGTTCCTATTACTGCTTAAAGCTTCTCAGCATGGTGGTTGAAAGGGCCCCGGTCCAGACAGTCCCTGGTGGCCACACAGTGGCTGCTGAGAGGAAGGCCTCCGTGCCAGCAAGGCCTCACGGTGAAGAGGGCCCCATCTGGAGCTCATTATTCAGTAGTGCTTTTCCAGCACCTGAGAATTACTCCGCAGCCTTTTACAGTTACACTGGTATGTGGCCAATCAGCAAAAAAAGCAATCAAAACCATTTCACAGAACAACATTTACATAGCGGATTGAAGGCTTGGTCAAAGTTCAGGGGAGATCTTACTAAATTTCTCCGTGTCGCCAGGGCCCGTGACAGGGGCTGTGGTGCACAGAGAGTGCAAAGGAATCAAATGACTGAATGGTATTGATAGTATAAAACATTTTAATAATTAACATTGCAGTTACAGAGTCATAATGCCACCCTCCCCACACACACGGACACACAGTGGCATCCTTCCCTCCTCCCTCTGCTGAGTTTACCTCCAGGACTCGGCTTATTGAGGAGGCGTCTCAGTCACCTGTCATCGCCGGATCTCGGCGTCTAATGAAGGCCAGGGCTCGCAAAGATTTATCTCTGGGTGTAAATGCATGTTTGATCTTCTGTCAGTTATCTAAATCCTCTCCGCTCTGCCCTCTGAAGTCTTAATTAAGACTGTGACAGCTAAATGCCCCCCACTACCCCAACATGTGCGCACACACACACACACACACACACACACACAAGCACACACACACACGCACACATACAGATACAAATACACACAAGCACAATTTCATAAATGCCGGCACACGTGCAAACACATACATGCATATACATGTCATTATATTGATCTCAAAATGGTCCACATCGCAGAACACCCCACAGTCTGGACTGGAAGAGACAGCTCTACTGCTGACACATTCTGGCTGTGACATTGGCTATAGTGTGAAGAATGCCTCTGGCTTGTAGAAGGGGACTGGCACTCACATTCAGCTGGCAGAGGTAGCACTCTCTCCTGGGCCTGTCTAAGAGCACAGAGGACAGAGTGGCCTGCCAAGAGATCCTGACAAGTTGTCCATTTCCCCACCCCCGACTCCCCCAGTACTCATATTCGCTCCTTCACTTTGTGTCACTCATACATCACATGGCTGAACTGTGTCCAGCTCCCAGTCAAGCCCTAAAGATGTCAATCAACTAGGTTGGGCTCCACCCCCTTGTCTGTGTCTATTGTTGTCACTCCATCCCTCTGCTTCTCTTCCCCACCTCCAGGTACCCTCAAACTTTGTCTCACTCACCCCTGCACTTTCTCATTCAACTTTGTTCTCTCTCAGTTTAATATCTGTAGTTCTCCCTCTCTCTCTCATTTACTCACACTGTCTCTTACTTTCTTTCTTTCTCTCCGTCCTCCTCCCTGTCTCCTGGATACCCTCCTGAAGTGGTTCATCACTGCTAATCACTTGTTCTTGGTACTGGGACTGCGTCGGTGCCTCTAATGACCATTATTTGTAATTATACGACAGCTTATGGATCGTTCCAAGAATTGAGACGAGCACTTCTGCCTTTCACACTCATTGCATATGAATTGATTGGGGGATCAAATAGAAGAAGAACATAGAGAGAGAGCAATGGCAGTTTTCCATGTAGTCGCACTTCATGTGCTGATTTAACCTAATATGATTCACGAATGCATGCCATGTATTCTACTGCCCTTTAGCCCGGTTTGATTTGCCAGTGTATATGAGTGTATATTGATTTCAGTACATATGTTAATTGATTATGTTTAGAATGTGTCACACGTGGAGCGTCTCGGCATGGGGGGAGTTGGCTGCGAAGGCTCAGGGAGAGCGGCATTCTGTCAGCCCTCCAGGAGCGCTTGCAAAGTGTTCCGCAAAGCACCTTGGAAAATCAGCATGCAGGATTTTTCCTCAGGTGACACCAAAACTTCCTTTCAGTGCTGCTGAGAAGCACTGCTATTTTAGTCATCCGGACCACAAACCCACTTTTCTTGGATGCAGATTTACATTTCCAAACTGGGTCAGCAGTGTGGTGTCGTGGCTGTGTGTTTGTTCTCGTCAGCAGCAGGGGTTTGTGTGGTCAGCACTAGAGCGAGACGGTGCCACTGTGCCCTCAGGCGAGGTACTATACCTGGATCCACTTATAAATGGACTCCAGAATCTCCAGGCTGGTTTTGGCTCAATGAAAGTGTGCCTAAAGGAAGGAGTGAATGGCAGGTCTTTCATCCAATCCTTGGGCAGAGCTTGAGAAAGTTCCTGCCGAATGATTTGGGCGCTTTGTTTGTTCTTCCATGGCTGATGTTTGTGAGGGCAGGTTTGCTTGGAGATCAGTTTTTAACATGGATTTGATGAGCTGAGGGTGATGGGACTTTCTGCACAAGGGGGCTGGATGTGGTCTGCCAAGCATGGCTAAAGAAGATGAATTATCAGCTTCCTGTGGTCTTTAAAGGTTTAAAAATGGCTCTCAATGAGGGTCATTTGTTTCCAATGGTCTGCTGGGCAGATAGGCCAAGTGATTTTTCTACAGAAATGATTTATTCTCACCATTAGCTGCAATCAAGTCCATCGGGGGAGGACATGTGACCAATCCTTTTGTGCATTTTCAGTGTAATTACTTATTGGATTGATATTTTATTCAGCTGCTTTGATTTCAACTTGTCTGAAACTTGATAACACATCTCAGTGTGTTTGCCACAAAAGGGCCCTTTTTTTTCTATGGGGTTCCGACAGAATGTCTTTTTTCATTGAGAGAAATGGAGGCAGTCACTGCATTAAGTTTCAGTGTAAGCATCAGAGGGAGAATTTCAACATCTGAAGATTTTGATCTTGTCTGTGTGTGAATCTTTGATCTTAGATCTTGCCAGTCACTACTCAGAAGTGGCTGCTCTTGAACCAAACAGAGAAGATTGATAGTGAAGAGCATGCAGGAGTACGGTTAGGGTAAATCTTGAATGTTTTGAATTAACAGCCCTGTCAAAGGCAAAGTCACAGACTGAAGTCAACAGGTTGAATCGCTCTGTATGCATTAATCAAAGTTTTTGGATTGAGCATTATTATGGAATACTGCACTTATTTGCTTTGGTTGCAGATGTATCCACTCTGCTTTTATATAACGTTTAATTTTTTTTTTTTTTTTTTTTTTTTTTGCCTGAAGCTGTTGAGGAGTCATGTTCCTGAGTCAGTTCTCTCTCCCACACATGGTGCCTTTGTATTCCTCCCTTGGGGCCTGGTCCTTTTGAACCCAAATTAATAGCCTACTTTTGAGCATTGCGTGTCATTTGAACCTGTCGCTTGGCTCTGTAATTTAGTGCTAATTGCTAAGTGCTTTAATTTCAAGAGCTGTTAAGTGAATGATGTGAACAGAAGAATATTCTGCAATAAAGACATGAATAATTCAATCAGACTTTTTTTTTTTTTTTGCTTTTTTCTTTCCAAACCCTGAGTGAAGTCCTGTCTGTTCTCTTTCCTCGCAGCAGGATGGAACATGGCAAAGTGGGTTTGAGTCAGGCAAAATGAAGCCTATTTCTTTCCTCTTTCCTCTGTCTTCAAAATAATGATGGATGGCCTGGGAGTCCAGCTTGTGAAAAGATTAACCAGTTTGCTCCATCTCTGATTTTTGTCTTAAGGGAAAAGTCTTCCTCCCCGGTGCTTGCGGATAGCTTCTCTCGCTCGGGCTCTCTCTCTGTGACGCTTTCTGTTAGCGCCACACAAGTGGGACCCATTTTCTCCATCCCAGAATTTTCCCTCTGAAACTTGTTTCATTAAACACAGACGGGGGCCCTTTCGCTTCTGAGGAGCATCTACCTGAAGGCCAGACGCAGAGAGATAAATCACTTGCAGCATTTTTATATTAAGGTCCTTTATTTCTCCCTCCCTCCCTCTTTACTGTCAGATTGAAAAGAAAATGAGTTCCACAAATGGAGAGAGGCTGGTCGTCGCTGGGAGACCTGATGAAGAGAGTGGATCAGGACATGGAGTGCCAGAGTAATACGCATCAGCCTGGGGGTCAGCGCCTGCCGCAGGTGCCTGTCGGACTCCCCGCCGGCCAGCTCAGCGAGGGCGTAGAGAGCTCTGCCCTCCAGCAGTGACCCTGCATCAGTTTCAATGTCTCTCATGTAGTCTTAGAGTGAGGGTAAGGTTTTGGGTGGGCCCTTCTCAAGAATAGTGGAGAAGAGTGCGTCTTGAACTCGGAGGAGGGAGGTCGTGCTTTTTATCTGGGCTGTGTCACAGTTTCATTCTTTTTTTTTCAGCATGCCAATTTTGGCCTTCCTCAGTGATAGCAGCAGGATAGTGGATTGTGATGTGTTGAGTGAGTTACCTCCCTTTCTCCATTCCACCCCCGAGAGGCATGGCTTGGAAACAGGCCATGCTTGAGACCACTTGGCAGAGAAGTTGGGGGCAGGGGGTGTGGGTGTCAGGAGAGCAGGGTGAAACCAGCAGGTCACACCAGGCAGGTTCACAGCGAATTTAAGATGAGATCCTTTACGAAGTATCAGAACTCAGCTGAAAACAAACTTTCCATGCTAACTGGCTAGCTGAGTAAGACTGCTGTCTGCCTGACACTTTCCTTTTAGATTTTTGTGTGTCATGCAGACTGCTGAATTGCTGCCACTTCCCTGTCTGGCTAGATGGATAACGATCGAATGTGCTCTCACAGCACATTGCATACCCTTGCAAATGACATTCATCATATTTCCTTTTTCATTTCATCCTTGTAATTTTCTGATGCTAAATCAACCTGTGGATGTCATCTCTCCCCCCACCGCCATGCAAGTACGCTCACTCTGCAGGCTCCCTCAGTCACGTACTCTCTGGCACTTTGCGCCGCCCTTCCTCCTACGTTAGGTCACCCACCACATTGACAGCTACCCGAGTCCCAGACGTCCTCAGTAGGTAATTACCATCGCATCATTTGTCTGGTTCCAGAGGCTCAATGGAAGAGAGGGAGGGAGAGGAGAAGTATCCTAATGGGGGAGTGAGCTCCCGGTGTCCTTTTGTTCTGGTGCGGTGTTTTTCCACTGAGCCTAGCTCTGCTCTCTAGGCCTGTGGAGGCCTGTGGAGGTCTGGGGTCAAAAAGGGAAGACTGCAAGGGAAACTGCCTCTGTAACATTCCTGCAAGTACTGCAGTGCATTTTGCTTGCCCACTCACTCCCCTCTGCTCATTTGACGGCTCCCCCAAGGTAGAAACATTTCCACAGTTTACCACTAGGTGGCAAGAAAGGACGGCTGAGTAGTCACATCGTCTTGGAAAAAAAAAACACAATGTTCTTGTTTAATTGGGCAGGTAGAATCACTCTTTAATGCACCTTGTGATTTTGAGGGATGCATAAATAATGTCACGATGAACAGCAGAAGGGAGCGGCTCTACCCTCCGCTGCAGGATTTTAATTATGTGGAGGCGCAGTCATCGGATCTGCTTCAGTCACTGCATGATCAGCCTGTAGCTGCAGCAGGGACACTGAGGCGCTGCTCCTCCTGTATTCGGCACGGTTGCCGTAATGGCATCAGGTGTCTGCAAGCCAGCAGGCACAACAGACGAAGTTTCTTAGTTGTGGTACACGACTGTACCAGTTATTTTCTAAATAATATAGTCAACTAACGGGGGTGGCGAGGTAGACTTAGACGAACCCACCCGGTCCCAGAATACTGTTTTTAAATATTTGCTTGTCTCTTATTAAGGAAGCATGTTTGTAAATGTAAATGTTTATCCCACAGCAAACACCTGGTCCTCCAGTGCGATTCCAGCAGGAGCAAATAACCTCTCACAGCATGCTGGGAAACTGTGTGAGAAACACATGGATTAAAAAACACAAACAAAAGACACTTTTTCACACTACAGCCCTCCAGCAAGGCGTACCACAACAGAAGCTGTTGCTTATTTCAGAGCTCCCTCAAGACGATAAGCTTTTTCAGGGGGCGACAGTTAACAACACTGGAAGGTAATTCAAATCCAAGATGCAGAAGACCTTGGGTGGTACCCTGCGTGTTTTGAGCCTTCAAGAAAGTGCTGTCAATTTATTTTAAAAAAATAAATACTTTTGGGTGGGGCGAGGAACAACATTAGGCTGTTGCGTGCTTTATCTTTTCTGGCAGTACAAGAGGTTACTTAATTAAATGGTTGAGTATACTCTGTTTTGGCTGTGGAGGCTTTTTCGTCAGAGCTGTACCTCCGGGCTGTCTAATGGTCCTGCATTTTAATTACTGCGGTGTGCCGCTCCACTGAGGAACACTTGAACACGGGAGGGGGCGGGGGAGAGAGCAAGGGGGACACTCAGGTTTGAGAATGTCTGTTCCTTGCTTTCTGTTGACGTGTTTGCGCGTAGCTGTGGTCCCATTCTCCTGCTTACAGCTGTGACGTAAGGCATTGTCCAGCTCTGAATGAAGTCCAGTGGCTCTGGGGTGGGAGGCTGTATGCCTTTAAGTCACAGAGCCCCGCCCCCCCCGTCCGCCGTGAAAAGAGGACTGTTGGAGCGGGATGACAGAACGTATAGAGCGTAGGTGTCAAGAGGGTTTGATTAAGGACCTTCAGGAGGAATGAACGCTCTGAAAGAGGGTACACGGAGTTCAGCCGGCCTGAAAAATGTGATTCACTGCCAACGCTAACGACTCAAGCCTGTTGTAATACCCCCCCCCCCACCCCACTGAGAGCTTTATTTTTTTTTTTTTCCTCTCTTTGGGGAGGGATGGAGGTACCAGGATGGTCATAGTGCAGGGTCCATGCCACGCGCCATTCACACTCCAGCTGGCTCATACCAGGCAGGGTACCCATCTCCATTAGGCCTATAGTGTGGGCCTTTCAGCCAGACTTTGTTTGATTTGTTTTTTCTTCCTGGATTGGTTTCCGTCAGCACCGCAGTCCGTCAGATCATTCTGAGCAGGACCCCTGGAAGCCTCTCATTATTTACTAGTTAATTACTCTTGCTGCCTTGCTCCGATGAAGCAGAGTCCTGACCTCAATCAGATCCAGTCAGATCCGGAGAAGCTCATGAGGATGGTGTAAACACATCTCGCGCACGCACACACACACACACACGCACACACAAACAAAGTTAGACCAAAACACTCTCTGTCCAGACTAATCTTAATTGGACGTGCGGCCTGCTGTGGGACTGAAAGCAGTACCTGCTTGTGAGATTTTGTTTGTCAAGTGATTGAGCAAAGTATTGCAGGAGGGGGTGAGGGTGCCCATTTGAGACACTGAGAGCCCATCATGCATTGTGTAGTGAGGGCCAGCAGACTGTCCTAACAGACGGGCAGTCACTGTAATCCCCAGTGACCCCCCCCCCCGACTCCACACAAACAAGCTTCACCCCACGTTTCCTTAAAAACACACAAAGGATGGACACTCTACTCTGTATGACCAGAATTGCATTGCATCATTAAAGCGATGCAGGCGTGTGGCTCTATCATGCATACACAGAGAACTGAAGTAGAAACTTGCTCTGATACGTGGAACAAAAGCATGCAGGAGGTGTGGTCTGCTGGGATCGGCAGGGTACACAGTGCGCTTTTGAACCGCATGAGAGATGGTTCTTTCTGCCCTTTGTCTTCCTCTGCTGTGCTGAATGTAGTATGAGTCATCCGTGACACCTTAACATGCAAGGCACACTGACAGCTCAGTCTGAAAGGGAAATATCCTAGAATTCTTGGAAAATGACACTAATTAAGAACAAAGTAACGCCTCTGGCACCTCTGGAGTTTACACCGGTTGTTTTGCATGTGGCATTTTTAATTGGATTTGAGATTGCATGCTTTTAATCAATCCCTTTCTCATTTGATCTGTGTGGAGATTGTCTAGCTGAAATCCGGTGCAGGACGCTCACAGTGCTGCATGGCAGTGTCTTTGCCTTTTCCAGTGAGCTGAGCAGGAAAAGCAGCATATGTGTCACTTCCTGTCATAGTCTGTAATAGATAGAGGCGTGGCTGCAGGTGGGTTGGGTGACATGCTAAATATGAAGGGTTCCCCAAGCAGTGCAAGCGCTCCTATTGCACTTGCAGGAATGTTCTCGAATGACCAGTGTCTTGCTCATATGAACACATACATACACACTTGCATGGGTGCTACTCTGAAATGTTTGTCATGTGCGCTTACACTCAAATTCATAAACTTGCACACATGAATAGTTTATATTCACACAGCTATAAAACAATAATAATCCACATCAGCGGGAGCTGTGTACGTGTGCGTGTATGTGTGTTTGTTTGTGAATGCGTAACATGGCAAGGTTTGCAGTCTCATTTTAGTCACACCCTGCAGAGTACTTTATGGAAATATCTTCCTTTCCAGCAATGCAGTACAAAGGTAAGGGTCCAGAGTCTGCTGGCAGTAATCTGTAAAGCACAAAGCAGCATTTCTCCTCTGATAAAATCACGTTCTCTCCCATTAGCGCCTGTTACCATGTCCTCCAGTATCTGTGCTATCTACTCAATGACTGCTGCTCTTGCTTCCATAAATCTGAGGTCAATGTTGACCTCCAGTGTCCCACTGCAGTATCTCAGCTCATAACGTGGAGACGCTTAACTGCTCCCCAAATGACACAAGCCTGATTCCAGCCACACGTACTGAATCACTGCTTTCTGTCAAGGGATAACTGTTGACAAGACCTTTTTTGATGACACATTGTGCCACATGTTGCGAAATGTTCCTCAAAATGAATGAGAGATGATTCCGTTCTCACCCAGGCGACAAAATACAGTTCCAGTCCCCCCCCTCCTCCAAACTCCACCCACACGCGTAATGACCTAATTTCTCCTGGAGGTTGATTTGACGAGTGGCGTCGTTCAGAGAATAGGAGGTTTGGGGGTGGCAGGGGGGTATTACAATATGAACCAACACAAGTGTGCTTCACAGGTGGTTAGGAGCGCTCCCTCAGAAGTCACTTTGAAAGGTGCAAATGAAGGACAAAACAAGAAAAACATCAGACCCATTACCGCTCCAGGAGGGATTTGGCTGCCTGGGCCCCCTCCACAGAGGTTGCCTGAGCAACAAGGACAGACTTTTACTTCTAATATGCTTAACTATTTAGGAGGCAGACAGCGGCCCAATGGGGGGGGAGGGAGGGGGTGGGTAAAACAATGCGTTTGTACTGTGGGGACCGTGGCCCCCGGATTCAACAGCTCTACAGTGCGATGTAAACATTTTTGACATGGGTCATCTATGTAGTGTCAGATCTGCCTTTGATGGATCTGGGCAGAGGGGGGTGGTCTCTCTGCAGTTGCCCCCTCCCCAAACCCCTTCACCATCTGACTGGTCCATCTCTCACTCTCGCTCTCTCGCTCACTCTACCCCCTATTGAAAAAGTTAATGGTTTGTTTATGGGGGAATTCTTTGTGTCCCTCCCCCAACTGCAGCCTTCCATCCAACACCCCACCGCCCACCCCCACCAAACTGACTCGCTCTTCGTTTCCCAAACACAGTGTATACCAACTGAGTGTGCACACTCTCTCCTCTTATGCAAAGGATCCAAATAAACGGGATAAAGGGATTTTTGGCCTAATTTTTGCCCTTCTCCACCTACCCTGTACTCCCAGGATGTATCGGTGTGTCAGAGATGTGGGGCCGGTGAGTTCACTTCACTTCTCCTTCACCCTGTGTGATTCTCTCCTGTGCTCTGGCGAGCTCTCACCTCACCTCTCCCAGACTCTGTCTTCATATTTGTTGCCCTGTCTCTCTATCTCTATCTCTCTCTCTCTTGCCTGTCTAATCTGTCCCCCATACCTCACATCTTATGCAGAAACCTTGTGTCTCTCTCTCTCTCTCTCTCTCTCTCTCTCGCTCTCTCATCTGGCACTACAGAGGATGTTTCTCATCCCCCTCCGATCCTCCACCCCACACACTTCGGTCTCAGCGTAACTATTTTGATTTCCATCACAAATGTCATCTCCGGGTTCCCCTCATTGTGATCAGACTGCCCTTTGTTCCCCCTGTCTGCTGGAGTATTGAGGCCAGTGGGGTCTCTAAGGGGTGGGGGCAGGGGGGAGGGATGGGGGATTTTTTTAGTGTGGATTGAAAGCTTATGTCCACTGTCTTAACCTATTTCCCTCTTCATTTTCCCTTCTTTTTTTTATTCACCCCCACCCCTCTGTAAAGTCAAGGAATGCTTTATGTAAGAGTGCCTTTCTCTGCATCCTGATTCATAATGAATGATTTTAAGATGTGTGTAATAGCAACGCCCTTGGTGGGGGCAATGGGGTGTTGGGGTTCTGGCAGGGGGGTCTGATTGTGAAAACTTCATTCAAACTGGTTATAGACATTTTCAAGCATTTTTGAAAAACAGAAAAGCTCTTTTTTTTAATTGCAGGGCAATCGAGCTTGCGTGTGGGTTTTGTTTTCCACATTTTCATGAGTACAAACACTGAGCAACACGTGTGTGTGTGTGTGTGTGTGTGTGTATATATAAAGCAAAGATTGGTGGCAGAAAGGGGAGTTCTAGAAATAGAGACAGTCCTGTTTGCGCTTTGTTGGCAGTGGTACAAGGAGGCTGAGATAACGGAGACAGCCCCGTTGCAGTGTTGCCGCTTCCACAGGCAGCGGTTGCTGGGCGTGAGATAATGAATCGCAGAGCACCTGAAGTTTGCCGCAGATTCTCAGGGCCCAGCTATCAAAGCCTTGCGCTAATTCTCAATAACCCCTCTCCCTCTCAGGTTTCCAGGCTCACATCCCTGGTAAACAGAGAGCCCTGTTTTATTACAT
Organism: Albula goreensis; assembly: GCA_022829145.1. Lineage (NCBI taxonomy): Eukaryota > Metazoa > Chordata > Actinopteri > Albuliformes > Albulidae > Albula > Albula goreensis. Next base: position 17,511,147 of record CM040761.1, on the reverse strand, counting down.
TTTGCTATTCCAAACGATGCACCTACCCCTCTGACTGAAATGGGATTTGACCTAATTGCTTCCCCGGACCATGGCTCAGTCCCAGAAATTTTGGCTCCGCTCACTTTCTCCCTGAAGTAGGTAGGCTTTTTTTTTGATTTTGCATACTTACAAACTAGGAATATCAGGAGACCAAAGTACTTCTGCAGTTTCCCCTCCTGCTGCTGTACGCTGATATGTGGGTCTCGGAGACAATGCAGCCGGAGAAGAGAAAACACAAACAAAACAAAAACAACCTTTTTAAAATATGAAAAGAGCAGACATTAAAAAGGCTACTGCAGCTGTGGTCCTATTTAAGATTCTGTTTTCCCCAAGCCAGACTAAAGTAGCATCATTAGCTCTGGCAAATTACCACAGTGGAATTGTGGACCAGCCATGGTACATTAGTGTGGCCTTTAAATGTGGCTAAACTGTGCCTATTCATTTGTAAAGGAGAAGGGGGAGCCATTGGCAGACACTTGGCCAGTCACACACAGAGAGTATTCACATGAGGAGGAAGGGTCTTTTAAAAATAAATAAATAAATAAACTCAACAAGGAAATTTGTGAAAATACTTTCACCACAATTTTAGTGAAAGAAGAAAAATGTAGCCAGGACATTGTAAGCCATCTTAAGGTGCCCAGCTCCCATGGGCTTCCGTGTCGCAGCACTGTCTGTAGTGCCCAGTCCGGTTTGGACGGAAACACGTCCATGGCAGGCTTTTCCAGAAACTCTGCGGTGTAGTTCATTTTCGGCTTGTTCTAGTGGAAGGAGGAGATGCCATTTTACGCCTCTCTTTGTTCCCAGAGGAATCTGGGGGTTAGCAAGCTGCCGGAGGGGGCTGACTGTTCCACTTAACAGTGTTTGTAAGGGTCCAGCTCGCTGTGCTCTTGGCCGCAGAGGAGTGGCTATTTGCTTGGCGGGTGTGATGTTGTCTTTCCCCTCTCCCTTTCACTGTCTGGAGACACAAACCACCCCACGAGCGAGCCAACAAGCACACCATTCATTCACGCACTACATCTCAGGTCTCCGCTTTTGACCCCTGTAGGTTGAACTTGACTCTGAAGATATAAAGTGCTTCAGCACCTTTGACTTCCTCTGCTACAAGTTTTACATTTTCATTATTTGTAATTTGTGACCAGCAGTGGAGATTTCAAAAGACTTCCCTGGGAGAAACCTGTTTTTTCCCACCAGCAAAGTGTGATTGATGAGTGAGTTTGGTTCAAATGGTAGAAAAATATATACATTATTGAGCATATCTTTGTTCATCAGTCATCAAAGAAGGTTGGACCAATGTCTGTACTGAGAAGTTGGGGTTTTAATCACATTGGGGACATCAAATGTTACCCCCCGTCAGCCACTGGTGTACTTTGCAGATCTCAAAGACGGGACCATTTTCTGTGTCTTGGTGTACATTTTTCTCAAAATTAAATCTCTTTAAAATGTGACACAATCTAAAAATGAGAATAAACATGAGAGGTACATGGACTTTAGAAGTGTAAATGTCTTCAATCATATAGCCGCATCAAGTAATTTTTCATGATTAATGTGTTGGGGAGACCCCTTTATCAAGGGCAACCTACAAAAACATCTGGTAGATTTTCCAAAATATTGAAGCACTGTGTCTTAATCAAGGCTGGAGAAACAGCGTGGCGTCCAGAATGCTTCGCTGGAGTCCGGTTTCAAATCTTGATCCCTGACCATGAAACGCTAGAATGTCATCAACAGAACGACTGATTGAGGTCCAGCTCATGCCTTGCAACGCCCCCCTCCTCGGTCCTGTTACAGGTTTAGGATAAAAGCTCCGCCTTCAGGAGGAGCTGGTGACGTTGTAAGAGGTGTGGAGAAGAAAGGCCACTCAGTGCTTCACAAAAGAGAGTAGAGTTTGGTGTTGCAGGGAAAGGTGGTCTGTTTGTATTTCACATCCTCTCCAGCCCGCCATGAAAACCTGCTGAGGTTTGATGGCAGAAAAGCCAATCCTAGCTGGGTATTTAGGCTCGACTTAGCATCAGATCAGGTTTCTGAAAACACAGAGGGCCTTTATCAGTTTGTAATTGTTCTGTTTATGTAGTCTCTCTCCTGCAGTAAATTAGAAACAGGGAGGTTTTGTCTTGGGAGGTAATGGGGGCCAGGGCCCATAAATTGCATGCTGTTCATGGGCCCATTAAGCTGAAACATTTGGGCCACATGCATTCCTTTTTTCTCCATCAGCCAGCAATTGAGAGTCATAAAAATTTGCCCTATCTTTGTGTTTTATTCCACTTAAGAAAAAATTAGCTGCCTTTCAAAGTAGATTTCAGGCTCATTGCAAATGTCTCATATGCTCTGTAGGACATGGGAGATTTGAATCTGGAGTGCTTTGGGACAGGGGTAATCACCGAATAGCACTATAATAGAGATGATAAAAAAAACAGCCTTCACAGAATGACTTGACCATTGGGGAAAGCGGCGTGCGAGTGTGAACGTAATCGAAACTCAAGAGCACGCATGGTGTTTCGGCGCACGTGGGCGTGAACACGGCAAACATCCTCCCTGGTGCCCCCGCTGAAATGAAACAGATTGTTCAATCTGCAAACAGTCGGCTGCAGAGATCCGTGAGTCACCGGGCTCTCTGACTCGCCGAGGGGAGACGCAGCGAAGCCAACGCGTTCGCCCGCTCCGAGGAGAAGTGTGGCGGATCAGAACTGGAGGAGAGCAGCAATTACAGCATGTGAGTTCTGAAGAAGCGCCGCTTCCCCAGTCTTCCATCGGGCTGTGCGAGGGACTTGAAGTCTCTGAACTGGATGTGGGGACTGTATTTGCATACCTTTTTTAATACGGCTTCAGTCAGAGCAGAATGTAACTGCTGGGGTTTGGTGGTTTGGTACACTTGGATGTAGCTGCATATTTGGAAGCAGCATGTTCTGAATGGTGTAATTAGAATTGAAATGTGATTTAAAAAATAAAAAAAGAACTTTTATAGAATGGATTGATGTTACACAGATATTGCGGTTGAACGGTTTGATGTAATTTCATGGTATAAGAACGGTTTGTTTTTTCATGCGTGGACAAAAAGGGGTTCTTCTGGAAGTTGGTGTGGAGTGGTGTGATCATGTTGCATTCTGACCAGGATTGTGGCATCGCATGGAGACTGGTGCAATTAGATACAGATATAGATGACCTACAGACACAATGTTCAAGGACAGTGCCTTCAACAGCTATGTCACCTCTGCAATTAAAATTTGCCCCTTACTGCATTGTCACAAGCCATTGTCATTTTCAGTCCTAAGGCCATTTGATTTAACTGTATATCGCAGTGCCACACTTCACCTTCAAACACATCTTATCATATTCAGCTATCATATACTACTGCAAGAAAAAAACACTTTTTACTAGAAAATATTTCTCATTTTGAGATCACCGCTATCCCTATTTTAAGAGATTCTTTGGTTCCTCTCATAAATTTGATTCTCTCTTTCTTCATTTGAAGATGCTTCTTGTGTGAAGATATTTTAAAACTTCTCAGAGAAAAGTGGGAGCTAAATAAGAAGTTATTCTTTTGCAGCTGTGTTTAAAAATTAATCTCATGCATATTTAAAAAGTCCTAAGATAAGATGCCACAGTAAGGAGTACTTCTTGAACAACCTGAAGTATAGTCACACTAGTTTATGGGTTATGATCTGCAAAGAGAGAAGGAGCAGACAGGAATCAGCCCACTGACTCTTCTAGAACGTCCGTCTTCCGCTCTGTTGTTCCATGCAGAGGTATAGGTGTACGTACCTGTGGCCATATGGCGAGTTCTGAAGGTGAGCGTGAGGGTGCCCACCCCTAAGCGAACCCGGAAACCTGTCTGTGTGCCAGAGGGTCCAATCTCAACCGAAAACAAGCTGAACAGAGTTCATTAGCGTGGGATGTTGAGAGACGATCAGAGTGCCTGCCTCCACAGGAAGTGTGGGAAACACGGACCCGACTTCAAAAAGCTGTCAATTACTCTCATAATCCTGTGTAGTCGCCTCTTAATCATTTAGGAAGGATTAGAAAGGCCCGTCAATCTTTTTACCTAATTACAGAATTGGTCTCTCCTGTACCGAATACGCCTTGCTTTGGAGAGAAGCCAGAGGTCTATTCTTCTTTCTGCTTTTTATTTTCCTGTCGAGAGGGGGAAAAAAATGGAATAGAGTAGGGAACAAAGACTTATCATTTTGAATTTTTAATAGTGTAATGAAGATGCCATCAAAATAAATCACAGCATATTACAGGAGCAAAGAACCAAATTAAAAATTAAAAGAAATTGTCTGTTGGGTGTTTTTTTTTTCTGTACTTTGCCATCTCTCCCTCTCCTACTCCACTGCCCCCCCCATCCCAACCCCCAACACTCACAATAGGGTTTGATTAACACAGCTTGGAAACACAGTTAATTATATTTCCATCTCAAGTTCTGGCTTTGAAAATTGCTTGTGCACGTACATTGTTGAAGCTGCTTTGTATAGCTCACATCTAAGATTAAAGCACTAATTTGTATTGAAGGTGATGAAAGGGAATTACAATGAGTATTGCTTTTCGTGAATAAAACCCCATTAAGATGACATTACGGGATACAGATGGACATTCTTTAAAACGCAAATACACATTTTTTTTTTTGTCCGGTGGGAGGATCAGTTTGAAGCCATACTCTTATTTACACACCCACTGTGGCTGTGTGCTGGAGAAAATGGTTTGCTTTGAATTTGAATCAGTAAAATACCCGGATCTAACAAATGTAAAATGTTTCTGTAAAAATGATGTATACATCTGCTAAGCAAATAAACAAATCTGTAACTTCAAGATTTCCTTCCTTCGATAAAAGTGACATTCTGATCATCTTTGTCAACTGAGATATACTTAACAGCTGTGTAAATCTCCTTAGTTTTGGAGTATGAGCCATCCAAGTCCAGTTTGTACTGGCCAACTAATTTCAAACACAGTGGTACTCTGTAACAGGGATTCCAGAATTGTACTCTCTGATTTGTTTTTTTTTTTCCACTTTTAGTATTTCACCATTAAAGTTAATATCTATATTTAATTAAACAGAGGCTTGGGGGTGAATTATTTTATTTAGTTTTTGACTAAACCTGCACGGTACTTCATCACTTTCAAGGTTTATTTCAATCACCGTATCTGACAAAGAGCTTATTAGCTTTGTTCACTTATGTCAGAGTCAAGTCAAAGCAGAACAAGGTTGGCTGTCCTTCGCCCTGCAATTTATTAGTGCACAATATCTTTGAAGAGTTCCATTAATGAGGATTAAGCCTCGAGAGCTTTAAGAAAGATTTGTGTTACCAAATCATGGGACCCGTTTTCTCCGGCTCTTAAAAGCATGCAGCCTGCTGTGTTTCTCAGTACAATGACAGATTATTATTGACGTAGTCTGTTATGAAAGGTTATTGCTGATGTAATTAATGGCAAAAATATGATGATGCAATTCATTGTTATGGGATGCTGTTTGCTGTCTGCAGCTCAAATGAATGACCACGGACAGAGTGTTTGCTTGCGCAGTTAAACAAAGGGAAATGACATGGACTACACGAAGGCATTTACTCTTTTAATAGGGTGTCGGCCCAGTCGGGGTGTGGTCAGGGGAAGTGGAAAGCATGGCTTTATTTCAGGGTGTTGATATTTTTTGAAAACAGTAAATGCTGAGATAGTATATGCTCCTCCTGCGTTCCCCTCATAATGTTTGAAATCAAAACCTCTGCAGCTCTACCTTTCTTACTTTGTATTGCCCAAGATTGCAGGCCCCAGTGATAGTAGTTAATTCTGTTTTAAGTAAACACGATGTCTAAATGTTTACAAAAGTCATGTAAAATATTCACAAATGCGGCCATAAGTTATTTTAAAGAATGTATTGTACCCTTGTTTTAAAATGCCTCTTGACATCCCGGCTAAATTAGTCAGTTGCTTTTTATTCTCTTGACACTGAATTCTGTATATGGTAATTGTTGTTAGTAATTTCACTCCACCATCAATTACGCTTCAGTCATGTTGCTGATTGAATGAAGCATCTGTAAGTCACTAGTTTTCAGACTGGAAAATCACAAGGCTGCAACACATAACCTGTTTTGAATAAAAAACAAGCAATTTTGGAATTCAAAACTGGTAGACTAGGCTGTTGTCTACCAGGCAATGTTACCAGTTATTACGGTTGTTGTTCTCATTTAATTTCCAAATTTCCTGGCACAAAGCCTGGGTCGTGCTCTGAAGAATCAGTAACAAGAAATCTTGTTGCAAAGCCACATAGCAATTAAAATGAGGAGCAGATGCTATTCCAATTATAGTCAGATGAATTCAATTATCGTCATGTACAAATCGAGCAACCTAGAAATGCTGAATTGAAACATAACCTTCTATGTGAAATTACAATGCATGCCTTCCTCCTATCTCTCAAGGGTAAGTGCATTATATCGTTTTTTTTCTTCCCTATTTGCCATTCACGGTTTCTCAGTTTCTCACTCGGTATCCTTACCTAAGGGTTCAATACTGTAGCTTTAGGCTATCATCCATGAGAGATCCGCCATCATTATATCCTATTGAGAAAATGACGTTTTAGTATGTGTTTGGTTATGCCACATCACGATCCCATCCATAGATTCATTATGCCCCTCATGCACTCCTGCCGTATACTTTCCTCAGGATCCTCTTGAGGGTGTATTTTATCTATACAGTAGCTGCCTGTCTCAATTCTTCACAAGACACAATAAATCTTCAGAGACTGTGCAAGTTGAGGCATTTGATTTTACAAGGTAATAAAATGCGTTCACGCAAAGCCACTGCCAGGAGACATCCGCACCATTTAAGGGGGAATGTCTCAATCCCTACATGCACTGCTCTGACACAGTAAAGCACAGATCTGACATGGCATAAAACCCCCCTCCCCCAAAAATCCCAGCCTCTCCTTTGTAGCAGCTGGAATGTAACATTACAGAGTCAAAAGGCAGGAGGTGCACTTGTGTGCAGGTGTTGTAATTAAGCTGTACTCTGTAAAAGCCATGTCAGCATGCTTTGAAAGCTTCATTTTTGACTGCACTGTCCTGGTTGACATCGCTTACTGGCTCAGTTAGTCTATAACTTCAGCACAATTTGCTCTAGCATTTTAGAGATCAGGTTCATAATTGATAAAGGTCTTCAGTTTCCTTGACAGAAAGGCAATATTTCAAAATTGGATCCTGGGAACTTTTAAAAATGACCATCTTGTGAGTGCAGGGCTGGGGTTGGGGGGGACTAAGTTTGTTGTTGTTGTTGTTGTTGTTTGCCTTAAATCTTTTTTCAACTCATTTTATTTCAGCCTTATGAGTTTCATATATATTGCCTGAAGCAGAAGCCTCTGGTGTGTGCTGTGTTTTATTCTGGTGTGTGCTGTGTTTTATTCTGGTGTGTGCTGTGTTTTATTCTGGTGCTTGTGTCACTTTATTTATTTTATGAGCTGGTGTAGCAGAGCGTTTAAAGGAGTGACTGAGATCACACATTCCCCAGTGACCTTGGCTCTGGTGCTTTAGACCCATGCTGTGGCCCAGCTGTGCTGATGCAGGGCTGGGGTGCAGGTAGGGGATTGGTGCTGGTGCTGGTGGCAGATTGGGATGCATATTCATAGCCTATAAGAGCTGTGGTGTGCCACAGCAGAGATGGGGCTGGCGTGTGCGGGTGGTGCCATGGAGTAGCACATGGTGAGAAACAGTTCTGGTACTGTGAACGCCCCCAGTGAAAGACAACAGGTCTGAGATTCACTCAGTATTGAAAACACCCCATCTTGGACAAATTCATTTGAAAAGGAGACTGTTCCTGTCACAAGGCCCATTTTACGCAGTCAATCACGATATTCTTGTTCGAAGTAATGGTTTTAGGAAGGCCTGCCCCCCTCCCCGCTGCCCTCGTCGCTGTAGGATGTGTCTGTGTTCTGTTCATACCAGGCTGCTCTGGAGATGCAGCGCTGATTTGCTCTTGGTATAATTTCAGTCCCTCATATTCACAGAACTGTAAAGTTTCCCCCCGTGTATGAGTGATGACATTAATAGGATTATACACAGTGAGATGTGATGATTCTTTAACACCCTTATTGACTGCAATATATCCTCTCCCATAACTTCCAACGGCAATATCCATTCACTCTTCAGCCGGCTTGATGAATCATGGTTTGCCTTTTATCAGAGACGTCAAACTCAATTTTGATGTGTGTGTTATTTTACAGGCCTGCTGCAGCTTTTAATGCCCGAATTGGCCCGATAATCAACTTGAGGTTTTTTTTTTTTATTTTATTCCTTGTGATAAATCAAGGCTGAAAATTGTACAGTTATACAATTATCTCCTTTTCTCAACGATTATTTTTATCCTCAAGTGTATTTTAAGCAATTTGTAGCAAGAAACTTAAACAACTTAACTCATCAGAACAAATTCAGCCAGTCACATGGGTTCGGCATGTAAACTGGCATTTGTGCATTACTGAAGGAGATGAGTTTATGTATTCTGTATTCAAGATGTGCTTCTGCAAGTTTGCCTCTGCTTAGGACCCAATGTTTTCCCTACGGGGCGGAATTAAGAGCCACCGGTGATGTCGCTCTCAAGATGAAAATGGCAGGAGGAATGGTGTGGCATGACTGATACGTTTTCCATATAGGATAATTCAGTTCCCATGCTGAACAGTCACACTGCTGAGACCCGTTGTGTTTTTCATTAAACAGACCAGTTGCTGCACACACATGCTGGGCTTTGTGCTTGTGGAATAACAGCCCCTACCTGTAACACGCGGTATTCTGCAAACCCTGTTCTTTACAGCATGGATGAGAATGGCCACTCTGACAGACAGCAATTTTTTTCCTCACTATTTCAACGCATCTGCAAACTAGAAAATGTAGGCAACTTGTTTGAAGTCCACATCCAACTGCATCTTCTCTTATCTGAGCCGCCACAGCTGGAGATGCACATCAGCTGTGCCTTTTTTTATATATATTATTAGTTTTTTTTTAACTCTATTTTGAATTCCTAGTCCTAATCGTAAGTGTTTCCATCACTGCACCATCTTCTGAGAAGTCAGCAGAGCTCAGACTAGAATGAATCACCTGGTGCTGATTCGTCTGCGCAGCTGTTGCGCATCTGCATTTCTTGCGCAGCTGGACTAGGCCAAGCTATTAGAAGAGTAGCTGATGCTAATGTGTGATGCTGTGACCAAGTAAACATTGCCCTGCAGGGTACACATGGGGTGCATCACCTGTGGCAAGGAAAAGGAGTTCAAGTGATCAGTTTGTGTACTTTTTCCAAGTTAGGCATCCATTTCTGTTCCTGCAACCCACCCAAATAATTGTAATATTACTGTAGTATTTCCCAGCAGTAATGCACTTTAAATTTAGGACTGTCATTTAGACTTGGGTATATAAATTGCCCCTGTAATCTAAACAAAATAATAATAATGCAAAGTCTTCCTTTTAATTTAATTGTGATGGATACAGGCAATACATGTAATAAATGTAATGGTGTTTGCATGGTATTGTATATGGTTTTTCCAATTTTTACTTCCAACAGGCATTTAGCCATCTATACAGCAATTTATTCAGTTTGTTCAATTCATTGACACACATAAAATAACTTTATTTCATACTTTATCATCTGGCAACATGTTTTATTTTCTGTCTGTTTCATACCTCCTTGAGGAGAAGTGGTGCATTAGAGTTGTAGACCTTTGTGGGTTACTTTTGGTAAAATGGCTAAAAATAATGTGATGTCAGTGATCATTTTAAACAATATGCATTTGCCTTTGTTTTGTTTCTTCCCATTTTTATAGTTCTGCTATTTTGCCGATGGTACAAACCACCAACTTGCACAATGCAAATAAATTAAACTAATCACTACCCTCCAGAAAGTGTTTGGCTGTAAAAATGTAAGAAGATAAGTAGTTAGGTCCTGTGGAGACCTTGCTATGCTCTGGAATAGAGGGCTCCTGAGATCCACAAATGATTCTTTAAATGATAATAAAAGTGACATGCATTTTTCTTGTTTATGTTTTGTATATCAGTATCTGTATAAAGAGTATCCCCTCAGCTCGGTGATGCAAGTTCTCAGTGAAAGGGAAGGATGCTTACGACAGTGTTGATTCTGATCCTCAGCTTTACTGTGAGATTGTGTGTCTGTCTGCAACCTCAGAGGGGCTGAACGGGGAGCATCTAAAAAAAAAAAAAAAAAGAAAGAAAGAAATCAGTCCTCAAACAGAACAGGATGAAAGACCAGAGCGTGCTCAGAAACCCCCTCAAAGAGTCTGCCACAGTCTTCAAAACATGGTGCTGAAGACATTTTTTGAAGCTTAGACATCAGTTGGACTTCAATGCCAAGGGCACGACAGTAGGCCCAATTATGAGGGTGATGCAAGAAGACCCCGTGATACAGAGGGGATGTAAACATCACTGGGAGTGGATGTTATTGGGTTTTTCCTTTTGAAATAAGCTAATAAAGATGTTGTCTTATTGACTCAGGTGATCACTCCGACTCAACTATCAGAGAAAATTAAGAGTGGATTCTAATCCTAACCGCAATCGCCACAACTGGAGGTTAGCAATAGCAATTCTCACAGACCCATAAGAAGTGTATCTGAATAGTCACTTGTGGGCAAAACTAGTGTTCTCCTTCAGAAGTTAGTTCATGTTTCTTATCTGTATTTATTTGGAAGTTTGAACCACCAGTATGTGAAGGATGATGTCTTGGCGGCTGACAACAACTGACAAATGCCTTTTAAGAGCAGCCATTTAAAACCGCTGAAGTATCTGTGAGTGCTTTTGGTTGCTGCGTGGAGATATTAAAAGTTTTTTTTTGTTCATGTCCCCATGCCATACAATGGCAGTGAGTGATGAATGCTTTCAGCTCAAATTCAATGAAGGCGACTTTGGGTGCCAGGACTGCTGCCTTGTGCCCCAGCCGCCATCGGGATCCAAATCACCCGTTGCACTTCTTCGCTGGTCAATGCTTTCATGATTGGGGGGCAACAAAATTGCAGCGCATTGTTGAAATACCGCTCCTGCCTGATCTGTCTGTGGACAGGCCGTGTTAAACATGGGTCTCCATAGCAAGCCTTTGCTGTTCCATCAGCGCGGTTAGAAAGTTATTCCCAGCCAAAATCAAACTTTATGAAAACAAACCATGAAGGTTTTTTTTTTTTTTTTTTTTTTTGTGTGTGGTGGGAGGGTGAGGCGGGGGCACGGTTTGTTACAGACCAAATACTTCAGGAAAACTGAATCTGTATTCAGCTGATAGGAATATAGGAGCTTTTTAATTAGGCACTAGTAGGACAGCATCTGCTCAATCTTCATGTTTCAATGGGGCCATGAACCAAAACACTCCCTGTGCAATCAGTTTAATACAATTGAAAAGGTTCAGCTACTAGTGTACTACATACAGTTTAAGTAGTGTGGTGTGTAGAGGTGCAGAAAGGGGATCTGGGAGGCCATTCAGGGTAGCTGTGGTATTTATTGAAATATTTTATAAATATTGTTGAAAGACCAGTTCTTTTCCTTGGATGACGTGTTGGCTTGTACTTGTATTTGAGAGTGGACATGTTCAGTCTTATGTGAAGTAGATCTCTTTTTCGTAAAGCACAATATTTGTGATTTTTATCAGATCAATGTTAATTGTTATAAAAAATGACATACAATCATAGTGATCTGAAATATGAATACTTTATTTGTATATGTAAATTAGGAAACCTCATGCAGAATGACAACCAGCTGTGAAATGATCTTCTGGTGATAATTGATACTGTGGATACCGGAGTAAAAATGTGAGAAATACAGGTACATCCCTGACCAGGTATTTATTTAAAATAAATTTAATTCAGGTAATTTCATTAACCTGCTTGTGACAGCCCTCAGTTTTTCACATAATGAGACTTATTTTAGCTTGAGGATTGAACCTCTGCACTGTGCATGACATTAAGAATCTGAAATGGCCGTGGGAGATGTGAGCTTTTAAAAACAATCCAATTAGTGTCAGACACTTGTGAATATGAATACATTGAGGACTCCTTTATGAGAAATTCTTTGGAGTTAGAGGAAACTGTTGTTGGTAAACACTTATTTGCTGCGTTCCCTTCAACACATGCGCATCAACGGCCTGTGTGCAGGCCTCTAGCAGCAGCAGGGCCTCTGGGCCCGTAGAGGCTGCAAGGGGGACCTGCGTCTTAATCTGCGCCTTCTCGAGCTGACTGTGGGTGCCAGACCAGTTCAGTGACACCAAAATTACAATTAGGATTCGTAAATGTGGGAGTAAATGAAAATAAAACGTTTCCATGGAGTTATGAAGTGTGTGTATTCCCTGTGCATGTGCACATGCTGGGTATTATGGCTCCCAGCAAAAAACAAAAAAAAAAACAGGATCGAGCCCTCCTTCTCCATCTCCTGGATTCAAGCCACATTTTTGATGTGGAGATAAATGTAAATGTGTCCCCCCCCACTGCAATAACAGTTTGGCAAATTCAGCATTCACTAAAATTAGCTCATTGTTTTCTGCTTCATGAAAACTTAAAAACTGGTGTTTATGTCAAAGTTGAATCCAGGCCACATGGCTTTGGTACGAATGAGGCAATAGCGCCCCCTGTGACAGCCCTTATGAGCCATGACATGCTACAAGCGGTACATTCCTCACCTCAGTCCTTCACCACCTTGCTATATTTCTTCCTCATTAGAGTGACGTGTTTTTTTTTTTTTTTGTTGTATGGGGCAGTGATTTCCTGTCCAGGGAACTTGTGCGATTTAAAGACGTTGTTCTCCTCTTTTACAGTGCAGCTTAATCATACAGCCAGGGGACCCAGAATCGCTGCACCACAATATCCATGGCTAATGAACGGGACGGGGGTATGACAGCCACCGAGATGGGGCCTGAATGCTGCCTTTGTATTGCTGCAGCTATTAGTTCAGTCAGGCTAATTATGCAACCTCCAGCAGTGTCACTCTGCATATGTGAGTCAAACCAACAGCTTTGGCTCCATACATAATATTTTTTTTTATTTTTATCATTTTTAATCTTGGGTTTGGGAGGAGATATTTGGGTGTGTGCACTTTGGCTGATTCCCCTTTCACTTGCTTTTGGTCTTATGAAAAAACTACAAATCAATATTTGTTTTTCACCGAATGCAAAGCAGCCCATTACTGGTATTCACAGCTGACAGGAGAGGTCAGTGCCTCTCTTTGACTTTTAAAATGGGGATTCTGTCTTAAGGGAATAAAGAAAATGAATCCTCTTATCTCATATTGAATCAGAGGGGTGAGGCAACATCATTTTTCCTGACTTGGCCAGTTATGAGAGCTGCTCTTTGCTGCAAGTTGACCTCTTGACTTTATGTAAAAAATGTTATTTCAATAATTGGTTTTCATTTTGCAGGTGACTGTTTGCTATAGAATGCTTTTGAATGAGAGAATATTGACTAATTCAGAGCTTCTCTATTTTGTGGACAAGTGAGCTTGTGGTTGTTGACATACATTTTTATGTACATGAAGTTTACTCTCTGGGAAGGTGTACTGCAGGTTGCAAGGCCAGGTGCATGATGGGTGATTGGTAGGTATATAGTAGGATAAACGAATAGAGGTACAGGGAAGATTTCACACTTGCCTCTGAGGTACCATTTACAGAGACGTAAAATGAGAGCAGCTCGGTGTTGAGCTGGCAATAAAAACCCATCGAGCCCTCAGTAAGACTCGCGGTATCAGAGTGGTGACACACCTCACTCCCAGTGCTAAAGGGGGTCGACGTGTCACAGGCAGCGGACGTGCCTGGCATGGCAAACGCAGGGGGCAGACCAGCTGACCGTGCCACCCCCCTTGTGACTGAACCTCCAGCGGACCTCTCGGGGGGGTAAAAGGCTGCTGGAGAGGGTCTTGCACTACAGTGGCAGCCAGCTTGGCTTGAACCGTTATTTTCACATCATTGATTTACTTTGCCAGCGCCCGTACCCTCAGTCTCTCGCACATTCTACATGCATTCCGGGCTGCACAGCCTTTTGTTTACCGCTTCCAGCTAAGCCAAAGGATGTCTGGATCTGAGAAAGAAAAGATACAATAAAATAGAACTAACACCAACAAAGAAATAAACAAGAAATGCCTGTGAAAAGATAATTGTCTGGTAAAGCTATTGATCATTTTTTTTTCGTTTGCAGAGAACGAAACTTTGTGCTTTCTAACATTGTTCAGGAGTTGAGCTTGTCTCCTGCCAGCATTGGGTGTGGTCTGGACTTGAGTGCGGGAATTGTCTGGTCCTCAGCTGATCTTACTGCAGGCCATAGGGTCAGTTAGCTGTGGCCCATGGAGAAAACTGATGGTGTTGATACCTCTGTCTTAGTCCTCTATTGCCTTTTTTCTTTGTTTGTGTGGGTATGCAGTGTGTCTGTGTGTGTGTGCACGCTTGAGCATGAGTGCCTGTTTATGTGTGGGTTCATGCATGAATGCCTGTATCGCCATCTGTTTGTATTGCTGGTATGTTTATTTTCATACTTATGGTTTGAATGTAGTTATCTTTCTTGTAGTTTTACCTCATCAAACATGAACAAGCATCCCTATTAAAAAAACAAAAAAAGGTATTAAAAAACAGGCTTCATATAGACCATACGTGAAATAAGGAGGAATGTCTGGAAGAAAAGTTATTTGGTAATGTTTGTTCGAATTTTTCCAAAATGAAGTTTTAATCTGCCTTGGTTAGTTCAGGTATGTCACCATGGATAGGTCAGTTAATGAGATTTCTTTCATGACCTTTCTGGGTTTGGTTTCACACTCAGTCCAAACAGGCTAATTAGAATGGCTGTCTGCGAAATCTATGAATTGGATCATGCTTCGGTACCCCATTTGAAAACATGGCTTTTACAGTGGTTGAAGAATTATCAAAGCTTTCAGAGCTTTCAAAATATGAAATGAAGGTTTGTTGGGAGTAGTCTGTTGAGTGTTGTATCTTTTTAATTAAAGGGTATGCTTCTATTCACCCTTCATCTGAGGGAACAGAGTGACTCCGATTGGCTCTGACCTTTTCAGCAAATCATTGTTAAGCTCCGTGACCTCCTGTCACACCCTTGTCACCGACATTCTCAGAACACGAGTTCCCCGAAAGACACACGCAGCTCATTAGCGTAAACGCGCACTTCGCGTATCTCCAGCTTCCGAATGCTGCGGTGAGTGGACTGAATACCGCAGGCCCCACAGCCCCTCTGTAAACGCACTGTAACCATGGCCCTTCATCGCCGTGACAGCTCTCACCACGACAGCACCGATGACGACCTTCTGCAGCCACTTTGCCCACTTTCAGTCCCTCCCCTCCTGAACTGTTCTCTGGGGTTACTAAGCTTAGCAATTCAAAATGTTCCAGTCCTCCATGTTTTTGTGTCACATAAAGTCACAGAAACATCTGAATTCTTAACTCCCCCTCCCCCCCACTTTTTATATGGGCCCTTATGGGCTGTAAAGTGACGGGCATTCTGTGTCCTGAACTGGGGAATGTTCTTTCTTTGTTATGCTGTGTGTGAGCTGTGCATGTCTTGTTATATGAAGTCAGAGTGAGTTTCTGTAAAATGTGAATGCTAGTGCTTGAAGAATTATTCTTCAATGTAATATATGCTACTGGAACCTGGCTGAGTTGAACTAACTACTGCGTTCTGTTGTGGACAGAAAAATCTTTTCATTAGTTAAAAGAAGCTAGTGATTGACAGCTCATTATAACTTAATTAAAACATTTTGCCTCCGCAAGTGAATGCATTGCTAAAATTTAACCTGTCCAGTACATTAGGAGGAGGGAACACTTTCATACAGGCATACCTCTTGAGCAGTAGGTAGAAAAGTAGAGCCCAGTAAACATTGCCCACCATTTTGCTACTGCAATGCAAAACCATAACCACATTATGTGAATGCCATTAAATTATATTACAGGGAGTTAGGAGCTGCTCAACGTGATTCGCAATGGAAAGACAAGTGCACAGGTCAGGGTTTAAAGTAACGTAAGGCGAAAATGTGAAAGTGCATTTCTGCAACTTGACTGACGTCTTGGTCAGTCAAGTAGAAGGCAGGGTTTGCACCCTTTTTTTTAATTTTAGTGGGCAGTTCAGCAGTACTGTGCGACGCTGAAAGCGACCCCCAGGCCTCGTCCACCCCCCACCCCAACCCTGTGTCAATGTCTCAAATTCATTAATCGCTGTAAGGAGAGGACAGACCAGACAGGCCTAAGCTATTGAGCTGCAGGGAGCTGCACAAACGGGTCGGGACTGGAAATCGATGCAGGCTTCACCACGGCCTACGGCATCGATTTACAGGAAACATGGCTCTGTAAGACCTGAGGAGCAGAGTATGATCTCTCTTTCTTGGTCAGCCACTCTCTTTCCTCATGTGGGTGAGAAGAGACAGGACGTTATTGCACACCGTTTTGAGGGACGAGTAGTCTGCAGATGTTGATGCAGGCCAGCGTGCCTCAGATTGGATGTGCCCTCAGTGACGCCAAGGGTGGTTCGTCAGCCTCCCTCTTATCTGTTCTGACTGGCCATACATCAGCGCTGCCTGGGAGGAGACGGTCATTGTAATGCAGCTAAACTCCAGCGGGGGGATTAGATTTCTCAACCTGCGGAGGGTTATTTCCAACAGCCCTGCTGAAAAACAGAGGGTGGTGGTTGTGCCTGAAGTGAATCTGCAGAAACTGATAGAGCTAAAGACTGTAAGTCAGTGGACGCAGACTTACCACAAATTATGTTGAGGAGAATCGCATGATTTGTGCTTTTTATTAATGCCCCTTTATTCAGATTGTGGATTTTCTGATTAGATGTATAAAAAGAAGTCTAATGGCCCCTTTTTTCATCAATGCCCTTTCTTCTATGTCTCTGAAGTTACTTTAAGTTTTTTTTTTTTTTTTTTAACAATGTGAATCTAGTCATAATCAAATCTAATTTTTTGTCATTCTTATTCAATTAAACTGATTTTGAATTTCATTAGTTTGGAAATGAGTGGCAAGAATTCTCCCCCTCAGAATAAACATGAGTGATTGGGATAGTTTACCATGCTAATTCTGAAGAAGCATACTCAGCTGGTACGAATGGCCATGCTTCATTTACTTGCCAAGATATGTTTACTTTGCGGCTGTTGGAATTGAGAGCTTGAATTGTCCCTCAGTTTGCGCTGACTTTTCCCTGAACTCCAGAAATGTCTCATGGCCGTGAGAGGAGCTGCAAACCCCCCACCCCGCCCCAGGCCCAAACTGTGCCCCTCCCCCAATGGAGCCTCACATCCCGACAAAACAGTAGTCAATCAGGCACTAACATGCCCCTCAGGTATGAAAATATCTGTCTGCTGTGATACGCCACCATCCGAAGCTGTCATGATACGCTATCGGACGCATTCCCGGGCACGCTCAGAAGCGTCTGCCTCTCACCACGGTCTGATGCTCTTTTCCATCAGAGGTCAGCAGAATGCATTCTCCGTTCTGGAAAGGCTTATGTCCATTTACAGCCATCCAAGCATATGCCTACATTTCTCCTCAAAGCTAGCGCAAGAACGCAATGAAGTCTGTATCTTGTGTTACACTCCCATTGAAAAAAAGACAAAAACTCATACACTCCTGTGTTCCATAGCTTTTCCTGTGTCTAATGTTTAGCTCCCCCTGATTGTATACCCCACATTTGCACCCCCCCCCCAGCCCATTGTAAAGGGGCCCCATTATAACGTCCCATTCCTGACCAGGCATTAGAGAGATTTGGTGGGGCTCCGCCATTGAGGAGAATTAGGCATGGTCAATATAACCCTGACTGGACTGGTCTGATAGGGAGCGAAGGGGGGGGTGGGGATTTTGTCGGGTTACGGGGGGCAGGGAGGTTGTGTGGGGTGGAGAGTGTCAATGGGGCCACGGCAGGAGTCTATAGTAGGATGGAGGGGAGTGAAAGGTCAGTATGGGAGCTGTTTATGTGTGTGCATGCGCACACATGCATGTGTGAAAGTGCATCTGTCTTCTTTGTTTTAGTATGCATTTGTTTTTGTTTGTCTATGGTGAGAGAGAGTTCATGTTTTTGGGTTTGTGTGTGATCAAGTGCAATTAATTTATTTTGTGCATACATGCATTGGAAGCAGTGAAACTGTTAATGTTGTGTGTGTGTGTATGTGTGTGTTTGTGGAGGAAAGTGAAAGGCTTGCTGATACACCCCCCTTCCCATTCCTCTCCTGTCTCCTTGGTTGGAAGGAATGGGATACAGGCACTGTTGGTCCCTCCCTCTTCTCAGGGGGCTGGAGAAAAGAGAGTGGGGGGGCGGTTTGCAGGATGCTGTTCTTGAGCTGTCTCAGTCTGCAGTCAGATTGAAGGGGTACTCCACTTCTGCTGGCCTAAAGCATAGTAACTCCCAAGAGGCTGATTGTGCCGGGCCACAGTCCTCGGCTAGTGCACACTGACACAGCGGGATTCTGCCGGTGATGCATGCTCTGGATGTGCTGAAGTAAAGAGCGCTTCCTGAACTTCCTGGGAAAAGATTCAGAGCAGGTATTAGCCTGTGCCTCTGGGATTGCGTTCCTCATTGGATTCTTAACTTTTTTTTTTTTTTTTTTTGCATCTGTTCTTTGCATTTTTTGTGAATGTTGGACTCACAAGTTGTAATGCATTTCTAAGATGTAGAGCCGTTTACATCGCTCAGTGCTGCCCTGGTGGGATACCTTCTGTGAGTTCAGCAGGAAATCTGCAGTATGTGCCAATTTTTTTTTTCCTTTTGCAAATAATTGCATTTTGTAGTATTTGATGACAAAAATATTGTTAAAATATATCATGTTTGAAATGCATGAAATTGAATGTGTACCTTTTAAACGCCTCTGATTGCTTTCGGGAATTAGATTTTGTTTGGTTTATTTTGCAATCGCTGCTTTGGACTAATTTGTGTTGCGTGGTGATATGTGCTTAATTGAGTGATGCACAGTGAACAGGTGTTCACGTCCTATTGCTGCAAATGAAATTTGTCACTGCGCGCTCGATTCTTAGCGGAGACATTGACTGAGTGGTGTTCTTAGCATTTGTCTTGCATTGATATTGATGACAAAGATGCTGCAGCATAAGGTATAACTAGAGCAACAGATTTTTCATTCATTTACAGATGATTGGCCTTAATTATGAATTTGCAGACTCAAAGTGTGTTATGCGCAAACACAAGTGATCATCAAGGTCGCTTGCCAATCAATCAAAGTTTTTAAAAACCATTCACACAAGGGAAATGTCTACTGCCGAAACTCACTTAAGCAAAGCACTAGTTTAATTTGGACTTTTTTAAGGACGAAAATCAATGCCCAAGGATGTATCAATTAGCAGTAAAATCTCCTTTTCTGATATGAAACGGCTTGTTTATGGGCAACAGGCCCCCACGGACCCAAAGCAATTTAATCAGCGTTTAATTGATTCAGATGAGATCCGGATGAGGAAGTCTGATTTGAGCTGTAATTAAAGCTGCTCCCCTGAGCCTGGTAAAAAAGCGCCCGTCTGAATAAGGTGTTGGAGATGGAGTGGGGACGGGACTCGCTCTCGCCTCCTCCCTCTTTGGGTGGGGTGATGCATGCAAAGTTTTATCACTCGCAGTCAAAGAAATCGACGCACCTGTGAATTTAATGGCCCTCAGAAAGTGATGTGCACTGCTGTTAAATTAGTTTAGATAGAGTATATCACTCTACACCCTCTCTCGCCAGGCCCCGTGGATGGTATTTCATAGTGGTATTTGGAAACAGAGGCAAGCAGCAGGGTTTTCTGTCCTCATACCGGTGCTCCCCGCAACCACCAAAACAACCCCCCCAGAGTGGGGCGTGGGGGTGGGTTCCCCAGTAATGTGGCGATGGGCAGAAACTTGTCTCTGATTAAATATTCAGCGCAGCAGGGCAGAGACCGTGTGCAGGCCTGCAGGCCCTGCCACCGCAACCGCCAATATGCTCCAGCCAGGGGCTTTCAATTCACTTCACAGCGTTGGCCCTGCTCTTGCCAGATCTGAATCCCTATGCAGATTCCATTGTGGAGCCGCTGACAAATGCCTGATGCATAATTTGGACCCAGAATTCGAAATGGCAGTTTAAAGAGGTTAGGCACAACTTTGGGTGTTGTCCATAAATCTAGAAAAGAGGGAGCAGGCGCACGCAGTCAACAAATGATTTTAATCCCTCAGCATTAGCGTTGTGCATTTGTGCATCTGGTCCGTGGAGACGTGTTCCAGACCACATAACACCCCCCCTCAGTTTCCACACTGATAAGGTGTTTGCCATTCAGAGTACTCTCTCTGTGGGGGAGGGGAGGAGTTAGTGGTTACTGTCCATCTAAAAAGCTCTGTTCTCCATAGGATATGAAAAGGAACCTACAAGCCTTGAAGCCTGTCGTGTGTAGGTTTTTATTTGTACTTTTACCACCTTGCTCATTTAGCTAATTAACTGTATATGCCAATGGTTGTTGACTCACTGATTAGGCCACGATAGACCATGGACACTTGAACAGGTTTTAATTTCATGTGCGTACATGAACACAGTCAGCTGTCATTTATTACTTCATAAAAATAGCTGAATGGTCAGATCACGTTAAAGATTGGTTTAATAAAATAATTCTTAGCAGATGGCTGTATATCTCTTTGTCCTTAATTCATCCAGGCCTTCTGAAATGGAAGGATTCACATTGTGATTCTCCTCAGATCATCTCAAATGACCTGACATAAAAAACAGATTGTTAGAGATGTTTGGCACCTCAAGTTGTTGGCTGTTTTGACTGCGTTACAGATCTGTTTCATGCATGAGTGTAACATTGAGGCGCGTCTGAAAGCATCTCCCGCTGACATGATCTCGTTGTTATAACTGCGATAATCTGTACCCTGTCCATGCAAATGGGTGCCTGCCAGCATGGTGCCCAGCCGTTATCAACAAGTGGTGCCTGGCGTTCGGCCCTCGTTAGAAGTGACGGGATTTTCATTCTGGTCTTCCCATGCCCGGGAGAATGGCCACGGTCGAGCCTGTGGCGGCAGGGAGTGCTGAGCAAACACACAGACACGTCTGTTCATTTCAGCCCCATTAAAGACCTGCCGATGAGCGCCGGCCCCAACACCGTTGCCATGGCTGCAGATTAGCGTCTGTAGCGAGGTGCAGCCGGAGAGCTGCTTTCCTTTTTTCTCTTTAAATTTTTTTGTTTTTTTTTTGCGCCGGGGCACAAGCAGCCGGCCGTGCCACGGGAGCTGCCGGAGTGGGGTATTCATGCGCATGCATAAACGCCCTCCCCGGGGCCCTGCCTCGTTCCAGCCAAGTGCCACCTCTCCACAGTTTTAATTTTAATCGACTCTCTTTATAGGCTTCTGATGCAGTCCATTTCCATGCTGAGTCATCCCCGCTCTCATGGCGGGAAGGTCCAGATCATCCGTATCATTGTTCCCGTTAAAGAGCCTCCCTGAGTATCGCCACCACAGTGTTAAAGATCAGCATAATCTTATCAGCCTGGGCTTTAATCCATCGTAAATCAGCGTGTTAGTCTGCCATGAGTGCTTTAGGGTGCCAGTGTGTGTGTGTCACTAGGAAGGCCACTGTGGTGATTTGGTGGGGAGGGTATAACGTGGCAGTGAGGGATGATGCCAGCTCTGCCCGCTGTCCGAAACCCGTAGAGGGGCTCCGCTTTTCAGAGCCTTACTGCAGCATGCTGGGTCATGGAGGTGTGTGTGTGTGTGTGTGTGTGTGTGTGTGTGTGTGTTTCCACATGTCCTCTGTGTGACACCAACAGCTTCTGTGGCCCTGCAGAGCCTAATGACTCTGCATCTGTCACTCCACGATGCCAGTAAAGATCTCGGTACTCTGCTTCTTTATTTACCAACCCATTTGTCAGCATAAATTTTTGATGCAGACATGACAATAACTCTTGAAAGTCAGGTCTGTTTCAGCGTTTTCACCACCTTTGAAAACACAGATCCCTGTTCAGCCAATTTATGCCTCATCTTAACCTAGGCCATCTTGTGCAACAGATTTGGATCTGACCGTAAGTCAGTGATAGCCAAAGCAGATGCCAAAACCTGAAGTTGGCAGAATAGAACTGCTTATCATTTCTCTAAGGGGCAGAACCATAAGTGTGTTCTCAAAATCTCCATTCTGAATGCTAAGAGTAATTGTTATTGTCTGAGACTATCTGAGACTGCTTTGCATAGTACTGCTTTGTACCATTGAGTCCTGGTGGATCTCCTGTAGCGGTAGCATATGATTTGCCTAAACTGATTACCATGTGCTGAGGCTGTGTGAACAAGCTGTGGACATGAATAAAATCCCTCATCAACTGTACACTTTCCTAATTGTTTGCTGGCTGCAGAGTGAGTTGTAATTGATTAGCTAGCAGCATGCACGAATTGTTACTTCACAAGGCTAATAATTCATTGATTACCCACTAAATTGGAAAATGCATAATTGGATGCTCATGCATAACATTTCAGCAGTGTAGCAGTTTAATCTACAAAAGTTTAATCTGCTATCATGACATAATATGTTTTGGAACTGGTCTGATGGCTGTAATTAACTGTGTTTTATTGTTTAATCTGTGTTTTTATGTTATTTCTACAGCTGTACTGCATCAGTGATCGTGGTGCTTTTGTAGTAGATTTGTTTGTTGGTGGAATGGAGTGGCAGAGTAAATGCCCCCTCCATGAGGGTCCTCTTCATCCTGTTCAGATAAGACTGATGTGCTGTCGTGGTGGGAGGGAGGGGCCATGAGTGCCCTCCCCACACACAGCCCTATCTGATCTCTGCCCCCTCTCACTGATTGGGCATTCCTGTTAACCACTCTGCCTGCATTCTGTCAGCAGTGTCCTGGGCAGGCTCAGCCATCCGTTCCGAGTGACCAGTCCCCACTCTATCTCGCCACCCAGATAAGGGCTTTTTAGGCCTCTGCGTCTGTCCTGGGCTTTGGAACGAGGCTCTGATTCAGAAACGCTATACCCAAGACCCGAAGGCTGCGTTCTGAATGACTGAATCGATGTAAATAAACAAATCAATATGAATAAACAAAATGATCTTCTGTGAACCCATTTTCTCTCAGTGCTGTGACTGGCAGGATCAGTGGTAATTAATATTGCCGTTTTACATCCAGCACTGTTGTCGCGTGGATGTCGAACTTCCCCGTTTCCTGCCACAATTAGGCTCGTTTGTAGAGCTCTTGTCAGACCCATCATTTTCTTTTGGATAAGGTTAACACCATGGTTCTGACTTTATACTTCACTGTTCTTGTCAAACTAAAACATTTATGTGAAGCCGAGTAATGAAGGAGATGTCTTATATTACAGGCCTTAATGAGCTTTGGCCTGATGTTTGAATGGCTTCTCCTTAGAGGTACGCAGATAGAAGAGTGGTAAGTGCATAATGACAGAGCTAATTGAAGAGAGCTGAAGCCAAGCCACCAATTTTGTGGTCAATGAATCAAACCTCTCCCACTGTCTTTGACTAAAATCATTTACAGCTAATTAGTCCAGACCGAAAGGGAGATACACCACGCCTTTGAACTTTAATTAGTCAGCAGGAACTTTCATACTCTTGTACTTCTTGATGTTTATAAAGGAGGAAATGGTTGGATGTGGATGGTTCTTTAATGAGTGTAAACACAGGGAAAGTGCTTGGTTGTTTGTAGTCTGAACTTTAATAAATCATCTCTCTGCAGGCTCTTATGTCCAGTTCCTGTCTGCAAGTTTGATGTATAATTGAAAGATACAACTGACAAAGCTTGCTGCTCCTTTCAAAATAAGCATCTATGTTTAATACTTTGGTCTCAATGGCTTTATCTTTGTGTTACATTTACAGCATAATGTACTGTGCTGTGCTGTTACAGGTGCTGGTACTGGATGTGTTTTCTGCATTAGTGGCTGTGGTCTGACTGTCCTATCTGTTTGCCACACAGGTGTTTCCCTGAGGACCACCCTGTTAGAGGAGCGGTCGGTCCCCTGCCGTCACCATGGCCACGTCACCGCAGGACATAGTCTCCCCGTCCGCATCCGGCCTGCTATTGCTCTTCTTCCTCCTCCCCCAAACGATGTCCCAGCAGCCCCTGCTCCCCCCGACCCCTGCCCCGACTGCAGCCACGCAGCCCTCGCCGGAGTGCACCCGCCGAGAACACCCTGTTGTCACTTTCCAAGGTGAAGCATTGTGACATCACTGTATGACATCAGAGCAAGCCCTGTATCACAGCAATCAACACACCACAGCTACACATTACCCAAAATCATGAACAGAAACGTAACAGAACACAAAGCATAAACAAGGATAACCTTGCAAAGATCTTTTACCTGTGTGTGCCTGTATGTGCCACACGTGAGACATTACCTGTGAAAACAACCAGCTAGTCAGCATTCTAGCCTCAGGGAGTTCTCCTCACAAAATCAAACTGCTGAAGTGTGGATAACTGGCCTGTGATGGATATGGCATCATTTAACTGCACAATGGCTCCCTGGATGCCTGGTTACTTGGGAGGTTATCTAACAGAATGACTCCGCAGTCCAGTAGCTGGATAATCAGCAAGGATCACCTGTAACAGCACAATCACTGCAATGAGATTGGATCCGTATGACTATATTTATAAATTATAAGACATATTCAGGTGGTTACATCAATTTACAAGCCTGTTCACTGTTGTAGGAGGCCATTCATGAGTGACATCTAAATCCCATTTTTAGAGCAGTCTCTGGACCATGTAAGACTGCTCTTATTCTAAACTTAATGTGCAATCAGCATATTGTTTTGCTGAAAGCTATGCACAGTGTCCTTAATTGTTCTTAAATATAACATTCCCATGACACAGTTTGCTTTATACTTGAGAAGTTCATACATTAATTAGTATCCTCACTCACCATACTTCAGAGAGATGTGGTATCTTAAAAACCTTAAACTCTTTAAATTTAGAAAACAGACTGGTTAGGAGGTGTTTTTTTTAACAGATATATTGAGAGTATGTACTATGCATCTGTGAGTAGCTTGCTTCATTCAAGTTGACAGTGTTGAGATGCATCATGTGTAATGCTTAACGACATGTAATTCATCTCATTTAAAGAATGATTTGAGCACATTTCCATATTGGAGCAAGATACCGTATCCTGGCTCCGTGACCCCCCCGAGCACCTGCTTGTAGGTCTGAGCCATATTCTTTGAAGCATAGCATTGTTTAAGTAAAACCCGCTGTAATCCGCTGCACCCTGCCAAAATCGATTTTGATTGCGCCCACACTGTATATCTCTTCAGCGGTTCCGCTCAACTGTTGCACTTTCAGCTCTGTCGCGTTTCATCTGTGGAGAAATATTACCTGACAAATATTTATTTAGCCGTTATTGTGAATCTGTTGCTCGCCGGGAGATCTTGTTTGTATCGATCCATTAAGAGGAAACAGACAAAGTCAGTATTATTTCATGAAGGTGTTGCTCCTTCCCATCTGTAGTCTGGGAGTTTTGCTTTGTTTGTGAGACATTGGTCACCAAATCCTCATACCAATCAAAACACTTACAGGCTCAGTGTCTGATGGACATGCCTTGCTCACACATGTTTACTAGATGATCTCTCTTTACATTTTAGATTAGACAGCTTGGTATTCTGTATGTCTGCACGCAAGCACGTAGCAGGAACAGTTTGTGCATAGATATGCGAGTGTCTCAAAATCAAATCTTTGCATCTGCAGCAGAAAGAGGGCATTTTGCACACTGTTGAGTTTTCAAAATATGTGTTTTGACTAAATCTGTAGATACATGGCATGAAAGATGAGCTCCTCCTCAAGATTGTAGCATCTGTTTGTTGGGGAATGTGGTGCTTTGCTCTCCTTTCCAGGGGGAACGATGAAGATTGCAGAAAATGCTCAGCAGAGGGAAAAGAAACTGCTGCAGGGGTTGTTGTTATTGGAATACTGTGTGTGCTGTATATAGTCATAGTTCATATGGACATTTCCCCAGGCCATCTGGGTATATTGCTAGGGTGAATTTTACCATCATTTCGAGAAATAGTGTTTTTGTGCTTTCAGTAACAATGGTTTGGTGAATATTGCCCAGATTCTTTAGACCTCCTCCATCAGTGGAGTTTTATTGAGCAGAGAGACTTGGGACTGAATCTCATAATAGCTGCAAATGGAGCTTATGGATAGTATGACTGGCAGTATAGTATACTGTTTTTTTTCTTAAAGTAGCACTATAGAAATTCGAGCACAAAGGAAGTGTCAGCTAAACGTAAGCTTTAGCTCCTTTGCCTCTTTTGACCGGTCGCTCCCTCACACAGCCCACCAATCAAGCTGCTTATGTGTGAATTCACCTGCTGAAAGGGGGCCAGGAAGGGCTCAGGTTCAGCTGGGTGTGAACAAGGGATCAGGCGGGGCCTTTGAAACCGGGCCGAGAGGCAGGTCTGCTTTTCATGGGGAGGGCCAGGGAGTACTGCCCGGCCCAATGAAGCGTGGCCCCCGCATCTGGACCCGTATCCCTGCCTGTCGGGACGCACCAGTGGGCATGGCGGCCCGCCAAGCAAGCCCTCCGGGTGCCTGGTGCTTCCCTTCATCACCCCACACTTCCTGCGCATTAAGGGTCAAAATCACTACCTAAGCCTCACCATCTGGGCGAGAGCCATTCACCCATTCATCTTCCCGTCTCGTCACATAAACACTGAACTCCACCCCCTTGGCCTAGCCAGCAACAGATGGAGGATGCATGTGAATTATTAACATTACCTGTGTTGCCAAAAGAAACCTGAGGGACAGATCTGTCAATGGGAGCGTTTCAGTAACTCACAGTGTTGGTAAACTGTGGAAATACTCCTACTGATTCCTGAGAATTTTTAGTAAAATTATTTAATAAAATATGCATCATAAAACTTCCAAAATACACATCATATGAATTAGTTTTGTTACTGTTGAAAAAGTGTCTTTTCAATGGTGCCATAATTTACTGGAATAATGTCAGCATATAAAGGGTTAAAATATTCCAAATAATTATTTGTCCCAGGTGCGTCAGTATTATACTTGTGGTCTCCATGTTTTAGAGTTTGGGATTATATCTGCATCTCTACTGTCTGACCTGTGTAATTATCATCTCCACAGTAATGTTTCAACAACAGGAAAGAGAGGACATGAAACATGCATTGCTGTGGCCATGCAGGAAGTGTTCTGAACCTCATCCTATGAATCTTCATAGGTTATAAAAAAAACCCACAAGGCAGCTGTTCTACGTACCCTGCCAGAGATCCACCTCTGCGATCCACCTGGGCCGTGTTGTGTTGGGATGGGCAAGCAAGATCCCAGTGATGCAATCAGTGTTGCAGGGTGGAGACCAACATGGATTAATTGTTTAAATCAAAGTCATTCATCCACAGCACATGGTGGAAGCAATTTGAGGTGATAAATAAACCTCCATTTTACCATCATTTACTTGTCTGCGATTATAATTATACATATCGAACAGATGTCTTTTCCAAAGTGACTTATTTAACTTCAGAATGCAGTAAAAATGACAATATCATATGTAAACCATGTGTAGGAACATTTGAACTGTCAGGTGTATATTTCCTGACAGTACCAGACGAAAGTGCAATAAGAACACAAACCCATGAAAATTGATTCATATCAAGTTTAAATTACGTAGTTCAGCATGGCGATCCATGTCTCGGTCTGATGACATAGGAGTCAAGTCTGGGGAACTTTGTCACTGATTTGAGACCAGTCTGAAACCAGCTAGTTTTCCTATATTTTAGTTAAGGCCAGTCGGTGGGCAGGGGAAAAGGTGGCCTGTCTCTCCATACTGAAATGACCATGATTTGTCCCAGAAGATTGTGTACTTTAAAATCCCTGGCACTTTCACTCGACTGCCCTGCAGTCAAGGGCATTTGATTGTTTGGTCAGTGGGTTCATCTGTATTTATCTGGACAGTGGAGTAGGCATCAAGTGGTGTCAGTGTTTGAGGGAGGAAAATCCAGGGGAGGGCAATGTTTTCAAGGTACCTAACCAATGACGTGCTTCTGCTGAAACCACCATGTGATTTGGGAAGATAATTAGCTGGTGGTGATAACAGTGGTGGTCAGGGGTCTTCTGCCACTGGTCCCCAGTCCATACTGATGTTAAACTGGTCTGTTTATCTGTATAACTGGGCTGCTTGTACTATGCTCATAACAGCCCAAGAGAGCAATGTTAGACGCTGTACATCACCAGCTATGAATTATGAATGTAGTGTTTTGTTTTTTTCCCCTCTTTTATCATCTAAGAGAACAGCTCATGGAGGTGAAGAGCATTCTTCCCTGCCGCTTCATTCATAACCTGTCAGTGGAAACTTCTTGAACTTCGCACTCTCTTTGGTCATGAATGCAGGCCAAGGAAAACAGCCGTGGTAGATACTTTCACATAATAATTTTAGCTTTTTAAGATATTTATTTATTTATTAATATGTTTTAATAAATAAAAACATATAAACATGTTTATTTTCTACTTCAGCCTCAATGCACAGCCTCCTGTGCCCCACTCAGGGAGCCAGCAACACACACCCCCACCCACCCTGACCCCCACCCCAAATAAATTTTATTCCTGCCAGCCCATTATCCCTTTTTCCTATTGTGTGGGATAACTCTGGAACAGAAATTGAATTTGAGGCAGCTTTGCATGTGCTTCCCCATTCCGTGACCTCAGTCTGTCAGTGAGACTGGTTGAATGCCTCCTTGACTACCGCAAAAACACACACAAGGAAAGGGAAGGCAGCAACCCCCCCCCTTCCCCCCTTCCCCAAAAAAACAGACTACTGAAGACTTTTAAAAAGTAATAAAGTCTGCCTCTGGTGCTAAGTGAGTCACTGTTTTGATGAAAGGTAGCCTTACCCTTTGTCCTGGAGATGGAAATGGGGCAAGTAAGTTTAGCTTCTCTGGAGCGCTCATTGTGTATGTGTTGACTGACTGACCTTTAAAACTAGTACATGTATTTCAGTTCTTGAAATATACAGCATAAGAACTTGACACACATTCCTGGAGGATTATTGCAATATCCGAGCAGGTCATGAAGGGGGCACCGCAAGAAATTTTATATAGGCGTGATTTGACGGTTGTTTATCACCTCAGGACTTGCCAATAATAATGAGCCGCAGTGCTACACAATGGTCATCGGTGCTGCCCTCTAAGGTTATAAAACAGTTTGCTTATATATGCCAGGACACACAATGTCACCAACAGTTTTTTTTATTATCAAGATGCCTGACTGTTTCCTACCACTTATTGTGCTTTGATTGTTTGTAGTGGTAGCTGTTTATGGATGAGACTCTCTTGCTGTTACCACAGCTCAATAAATTCCTCCTCCTGCTCTTGTCCAAGTGTATTTGAAGCAAAGAATCACAGTGTCTTGCACTGCATTTTAATTTTTCCTCTTATTTCCTGCTCTTTATTGTGGTTCTGGCCCCAAAGAGCTTGTATGGCTGATTTTATTCATTTGATAGCACATTGTTATGGAATAGTGTTATTGAATGGTCATTTTTAATTAACCTTTGGGAGTCTCTTACTGTATGTGAAATGGGACACTGGACAAAAGTTGATCAAAATTCCAAGACATGAAGCTTGAGATTGTCGTACAGCTCGCAAGGGCAACCAATAATAATTTGAAATGCTATGCATTCCAAGGTGTCTGCTGCACGATTTCATCACGCTTGTGCACCAGATTTCTACGAGGACAAGTAAATGTACAGCAAACTGACATGGGGAGTACACAAATATCTGGACTGCTGGGAGACTACACATTCCAGTTAGCCTTATCATATTCATCGGCACTGATTAGCGCTCATAAAGAGACTTGGGGCTACCAGGTCTGAGCTCCTCTATCATTTTTTTCTTGTTTGGCTTTCACTCCCTCTTCCACTGTGCTGACCCACACAGGAATGTGGGCGCCTGGCCGGAGACCTATCTAGGGAGTTCTGTATGTTTGTTTGGCTATCCCCAAATTCCTCAGACAAAGCAGGGCATCACTCCTTATCTGTTGGTGCGGGACAGATGTGAGCCCCATGTCCATCTGTGAATTCCAGCTCGTTTGTCTCAGTGTTATCATCCGCGTGTACGAATAGCAATCGTATATGTCACCATGTGTTTACCATGGACTTTGTCTCTTAATGAGGAAATTGAAACAAAACATGCTGTGACCCTCACGCAAGGGATGTTTCTGTGACAGACGGATACCAGAAATGCAGTGATGTGTTGGGCACACTGGTTTTAATTCGTAATTAGCAATTGAGGCTCCTGAGCGTGACTGAGCAAACAAGGCCATGTTATCATAATGCTAATGAGGAAAAGATTGTTAATGCTAATATTTAGTTTTCATCCCATGAAATACTGTTAAGTAAATACTTTAAGCCCGCACGATGAAGACTGTGCAACATTGAACAACCGGCTCATTTGTATCAAATTATTTCTTCCCAAGGTTAAACATGGCTGTTTCCACTGCCAGCGTTTGATAATGGGCTTTTGTATCTTTTTATGTAAACAAGACGCCTAATTGATGAAGCTTGGCAGACAAAGTCATGAGAAAACAGTGGACGACCCCCGCTCAACACCTAATTAACGCTAAGCCCTCGAGATTAGCATTTTGAAACCTATACAGATATCGCATGGAGCACCCAGGTCTGACCTGGGACACTGCACACTCAGGTTTCTCATGACCACAGACCCGTTTGTGGTGCGGTTTCATGAACAGCGGTTTCATGAACAGCCATACCACATACTTGTAATGGACTCCCATGGTCCGGGGGGTTGTGGTCCCTCAAGTTCACCTCATGAGAAATTACAGAATACCATGATGTCAGAAATTGTTCGTTGGAAGCAATGTCACCCACTAGTTAATTTGATTTTACTGTTCTGTTGTGGGGGAGGAGAGCTGCAAAAAGGGAGAGCTCCTACACACTTTTTTTTTTTTTGAACTCATGCAATTAGCATTTTGAAGAAATTGCCAACCTGAAAATATTCTTTCCCTGGAGGGAGCCATTAACTTTCCTTTTTTTGTCAAAAAGAACAAGAAGTCTTTTTTAATTGTGGCAGGGTGGGCGATAAAGGTTATGATTTATGGTACCCCTGTGTCTGTGAGGGCCCAGAAAACCTCTTGTCTTCCACTGAATTTGGGTGCTAATGCATTAATCCACCCCTGCTCTGATATAGATGAAAAATGTATAATCATCCATCAAGTTAAATATCAGGCCCGAAGCCCCTTGGGCTAGCTCTCATATTTATTCCTTTTTATTGTGCATGAATTTCTGGCCACCAGTCAGAATTTATGAGGTTAGCAAGCAGGCTGAGCGCATAAACCACTTGTAATCTAATGGATAAGTGACTGCTGGCAAAACCCTGTATAAGAAGTAACCAAGCAACTTTTAAAGAAGCACAAGCAATCTCAGAAATCCTTACTTTTGAGTCCAGCAAGAGGCATTTACAAATTGAGTTTGCTGTGTTTCCCTAGCAAACCAGGTGGTTTCAAGTGGACCTTGCCACAGTTTAAACTTCAATTCCTCACAATGTGAGGTAATGCAATTGAGGTGCAGAGCCGTTGTGTATTTGTTAGCCTTTCTTGAAGCACCATCAAAGGGTTGTGTGCCCTGTCTTTTTTCCTTGGTATATTTAGGATGTTCCTCAGAAAGGGTGAACACTGAGCCCATTAAAGGCTTAGTTGGAAAAACACTGCACCCACACGAATGTTTCCTTAGCATTGTTGCGACGTTGGTCGGGGCTGTTGTGAGAAAGTTTGTGTTGTGTGTGTGTGTGTGTGTTGGAAAGCTGTTTCTCCTTGGTTCCCCTACTCTGTCAATGCTGATACAAATATGTCTTGCTATCAGAGACAATGCTGCTTTGATGCCTTGGTACATGATTATACATGAATACAATAGCTTCGATTTTCATCATGTATTGACATGTACAAGTACAAGTGACATATTTTATTCACATAGAGTTTTACTTGTATTTTCCAGCAGTAGTTGAGAATAAATCCTCAATCACGTGTGAGAGATTGAAGAGCCTTTGTATGTTGAGCGTGTCTTAAAGCATTCGAGGAGACTGTCGCTGGTGGACGAGTGATACCATGATCTCAGCTTGGCAACTCAAGCTGCGATTATTTCGTTCAGCCCAGTTATGTCTTAATAAAGGATCATTGGGCTAACAGCACCATATGGTCCCTATCAATTTCTGACCATGTTTTTCCCCAGGATTTAGTGGAGCAGCGGAAAGCTGTGGATCCCGCCACCTCTCCAGGGGTCGTGTGGCGATGTCAGCGTGAGATCTCTGCATCGCGTCAGGCCTTTCCCACTTAGCAGGCAGATCGCACTCAGCTCAAACATCTGGGCTGACCGTCTTATGACACACAGATACTGTCAAAAGCCTGATAAGAACCCTGATTCTCCTGTCAATATTTTTGAAATGGATACAGATGCACTGTTGCCCTCGTCGCTTTGGTACGGGATTCGTTCCTCTGTGTGCCCTGTTCATCCACAAGACAGGACTGCTGAATCACATTCCCAGAAAGGCACCACACAGTGGAGTATATATTCCTCAAATCCTGGCATTTTTACCAGAACAAGTCTTTCAACTGACTTTATTTCACACTGAATTAAGTTTTATTTGTTTGTGCTGATCAGATGATATAAAAAGAGATGAATAAGACTATAAGAATGGATGCTTGGAATAAAAAATTAAAAGCATATAGCTGATGTAAGAAACTCAATCTTTATAAATGACCTCATTAAAGATATGGACAAAAATATATCATTATAGAATATATATTTTAAATTCAAGCATGGCATTGTTAAAATGGTAGAGACCAGAAGGAAATCACTTTGATTTCAAAAAACAAATCTCTTTGGGGAAAATATGGTTTATATATGTATCATAGATCCTCAGCCTTGAGTTTCAAAATGTGTCTTTCTGCGTCTGTATGACCTTGCTGAGTTTTGGACTGCAGCTGTGATTCAAGTGTTCTGCAGTTAGTGATAACAAATCAGGTTTTTTTTTTTCTTTCATGTGGATAAATCCATTTAGATTACAAAGCTTGGGTCACAAAAAGATCAAGTAGCCCTTCTTAACAAAGTGTCACTTTTTTGTTGTTGTTTTTTTTTTTTTTTTTACACTTTGAAAGAATGAATGACTCTCTGCATGTCTACTCAGTCGAGCTGTTTTAATTTGCCAGCTCTGAATGTCAAACTGTGCTTTGATTTGAAGCAGGCTTTCTGAAGCTGCTGTTTTGACTGGGTGTCGTGTTGCATTAGGATCAGGCTGTATTACTGGCCCTGCCTGCTTTGTTTGGGCTGCGCTTCCCCTTCCTGTCGTATTTCTCCAGCTGTGCGAGCCCCCCTGGGACATCCATGCCGGCTTTGCCCGTGTCTGCCCGTCTCCATGGCGACCCTGCGCAGAGGCAGCGGATCAGAGCCTTTGCGGGCAGGCCCGGCTCGAAGGCTCATCCAAACTGACCCATTGATGATGAGTTGGCGCAGGCCTTAATGTGGTGGACTTAGGGGCCCGAGATTTTCACACATCTGTACAAACAGGATCAGAGGGGCAGCGCAGACTCGGGGCCCTCAGCCCAGCCAGTGGCAGCTTAGTTCCCACATCTTGGCTGTTGACACGCTTGTTCCTCCTCCCATTGGTCAGCCTCAGTCATAATCTCTCTCTCTTTTTCCATTCCACAGCCCTGAGCCCCTGGATCTCCAGCTTCTCCCACCCTGGAGTGAGAGACTACTCCCAGCTGACCCTGGACCTCACCAGGAATCAGCTGATAGTGGGAGCGAGGTAATGAGCGCGTAGATCGATTACACACTCAGTTCACCCATGAACCACAGTTCGCACAGTTCCTCTAAGCGTCTGCACATCTTAACCTTTTTCTCTGCCTCTCTCCTCTCTCTGCAGAAACTACCTCTTCAGGTTGAACCTAAGCAACATCTCCCTCATACAGGTAACAGACACCTGCGCCACACCCCCCCCACACCAAATCTGAATCAACTTTTTTCCCTATGGCTGTAGTTTTTCTCTCATCACATGCCCATCCAAACCTGTTGCTGTTGAGGAATTTTGTTTCCCGCTATGGCTCTCCTGAGCTCTGCGTCTCCTTGCAGTGCTGTTCCTCTCCTAGCGATACTTGGCAAGCCATGGGCGCTGGCGTGTGATTTCTGATTCTGGGTCAGAGGCTGGAGTGGACCTGGCTCCGCATCAGCTGGATGAACTTCAGACAGCGGTGGGGGCCCCCGGTGCAGAGGCGGGCAGGGGAATCGTCTTTTGTACGTCTGTCTCCCGCAAGGCCAGTTTTCCAAGTTTTACTGCCTCCAGATCAGCCGGGGGTCGGCCTGGAACACTTGGGTCGCCATGGTGACGAGAGTTCTGAACTTAACTGACTCCTCGGGGGGTGAAGTTTGTTGCATCGCATCACTGTAGATGAAGAATGTATAGGTGCAATAAAAACATGCCTTCAGTGTCTCCATGAGCAAGCTGGTAACTGGGTTTTTTTTTTTTTTTTTTTTTTTTTTTTGATGCAGCGCACAGCCGGTTTTCTCCTTGAGAATCATGGGAAATTGGCTGCGCTGAGCTGAAGGCACGCGCATGTACAGTGGTTGGCCCCCTGACATGACTCCACCCCATGTTCCAGCAGCACCCCGGTTACTGGAACTGACTGTTTAGATGAATAGATTTGTAGAATCCATCAACACCACAGCTCCGTGGCTGTGTAAACAGTTGCGTTCCTCCCCTCGCATTCGCTCCAGGGGCTTGATGTGTTTGGCTGGCGCAGTTTTTGCGTGCCATGTCAACGTGCCCTGTGTTTTGAAAGCTCCGGGACCTCAGTGTCCACTGTTCTGGAAGTTTCCATTCCCAGGCCACTGGCGACGCGGGATGGGGGGGGGGACTTGCAATCCCCTTCTCCACTCCCCCTCTCAAAATATCAGCTAATACAAGCTCATTCTACATTTCTGGCAGCAACTGCTATGAACTGTCCCAAGAGAACCAGTCAGTCTTCTCCATCTTGCACTGCTCTTTCTCAGCTTGCTTCTCCCAGCATGATCCTAGCCAGGGATAAACATGACTGCTCTCTAAGCTATGACTAACTAGAGTATTACGCAGTGTGCTCTTCAGCTTTCCAGCCAGTGACGATCTGATGTGTGCCTGTTGCTGGGCTTACCACAGATACAGACGCAGGGTAGTGTGACACCGTGTTGATGTTCATCCATTGCCTTGTCATTGGAGATGTATTTTAGAATCACTTTGACATGTTTCTGCACAAATGTGCAAATGTGACAGCCGGTGGAAAGCAAGTAGTTTGCTGTGACCGAACTGCCCTCCATTTTTACCACTGCACAGCTGAGGCAGGTGAGCTCCACACAGAGCACAGAATAAAGTGCAAGAACGCAGGAGTCCTGTCAGCACCAACTCCACCCACACCTTTTAGACCAGATGTATGACTCCATTTACATCCAGCTGGTGAAAACCTCTGTTTCACATCAGAACTATATGACCCAACCCCCCCCCCAACACTGCTGCCTCCAGTTTTGTCACAAGAATTTAAATGATTTTTAATTAACTTTCTATTTTGTACTTCAAGGATGAATCTCCCAGCACGCCGCCCTGGCTCTTGCTGCCCATGAGTACCTGCTACTGGTCCCTCATCCCTGCCATTAAAATCACCCTGTGCATAACTGCCAGGAGAATAATGGGCCTGAGTGAAGGGCAATTCATCTCAAACGCTCCACTCCCAATGTGAAACATGCGGGTTTGGCAGGAAATGAACGGGCCTGGGCTTTTAAGTTATGCTTCAGAGTGGCGAAACTGCTGATGCCATGCCAACCCTAGCTAGCTTGATCAAACCCCCCCCCTCGGCCAACTGCAGCGGTGTCACACAAGACTCAAAAGCAGATGCTGTTGGGGGTGCGGGGGGGGGTGGGCTGGGGTTGAGAGGCTAACGCACATCAACCTTTGTGGTGGCATTAGCGTGGCCTCCGCTACAGCGGGCCTCAGCACTTTTACACCAGGTTTAATGACTTTAGCAGAGCTCTTAAGCTATTGGAATACTTGAGCATATGCATGAAAGCACTTTAAAGGAGTCTTTTCTGGATTAGTAGGTCACTATGTTTTCTTTTTTTTTGACAGTGTTTGCCTTTAACTCTGTAAAGGAAGACATCATCTTTTTTTTTTCATTGGGGGCTTTGGTGATTAAAGTTCTGCTTTTTTTATTTTTATTTTTGTTTTGAGATTGTTAGCTCAACTCTGCTGCTTTCACTCAGAGCAGCCCTTAGGCTGATAAAGAGTTGGCGAGTCAATTATTGAGATCTGTTCTCAAATGTGCAGCACCTTAGCTGCTTGCTTTGTGAAGGAAAGGAGGAGGGGTGGGGGGCCTGATGGGGTTTGGGGGGCCACCTGGGAAGGGATGATTCCTTCATCTGACTCCCGTTATCATTGCTCCTGTTTCCCTGATACCTCCCTGCCAAGAAGGAGTGAGTCTGCCCACGCGCTCTGTCTCTGCAGCCGCGCTAAGCTTTCAAACTGTGATCTCCTCTGCCTGCACCGGATGAGGCCGTATTATTACCGCAGTAATTAAGCAGCCCGTCTCCTATGCATCTCGTTAGGCTGAAAGTCTTTTGATACACAGCGCAGATTAGTCAAGTGTGTGCGGGGCTTTTTCCCCTCCCCCTGCTAAGCCACGAGAAAGAGAGCATGATACTTGTCCAGCTCAAAGATATTCCCTCAAGTCTTATTGGGTTTGTGGACAACCGCTTATTTTATTTATTTTTAACCATAATTGTGTGTGTGTGTGTGTGTGTGTGTGTGTGTGTGTGTGTGTGTGTGTGTGTGTGTGAGAGAGAGAGAGAGTGAGAGTTGTGTAACTAACCGTAAATTCATACTCAACATTTGGACAGGGCAAGGTAACTGGAGAAGCAGGCATATGCTTTTGTTGACTGCTTAGATGACTTGCTGTGCACACAGCTTGGGTCATTCACCTCCCTGACCCCACAAGCCAGGACAAGTCCCATCTTGTAATAACATAGTAGTCCTGTGCAGCTGACAGGCCAACTGATGATAGAATTACTGTATGCTTCAGGTTTCACTATGAAAATGGATAGTTAGTCTACTCTAAGATTATAATTTTGCCCGTGTATATATAATTAGGAGCATAAAATAATTTGGAATAGTTGAAGCGGTTGGACAGTTGAAATATTGGCATTCACATGACACCCACAGAAAGCAAATGGTTAGACATTTAAAAACTGCACCAGTAGCCAGCCAAATTGCGAGCACTTGTGATGTCCAACCAGACACGTTCCCTAGGTTTTCATTATTTTCAGACATGTGTCCCATGACAGGTAGGCTCTCATGCAGCTCGATGGAGCATTCTGCAGGCTGTTCAGTGGTTGTGAAGGATGTTTCTGCGAGGCAGGTCCCGGGTGGAGGCCATGTCTGGTCAGTGTTTCTGATGAGCTGTGAAACGTGTGCGCCAGAACTGGGGGTGGGGGGGTGAGCACAAAAAAGGGAGGGGAGGGCATGAGGGTATCAGGCTGTCCAGAGCCTGTCTGGAACCAGAGCTGAGGCAGGCACGCCCACACAAGTCCACAGTACAGGGTACATGCAGGGGGCAGGGCCGGGGGAGGTGTAGAGTGATAGAGAGGGGGAGGGGGGAGTACCAGTTGAGTGTCTGTGTGCAAGATAAGGCCCCGGCACCCCAGGCTTGGAATGTAAACAGGCACAGGTTTGCAGAAGGATATTGGCATTTGCCAGGAGTAACATCACGTAGGAGGGGAATCTTTACAAGCAGAACCCCTACCTCACTCTCACTTGTTATGCCTGCCTCTCAATCCCTCTCTCTCTCTTTCTCTCTCTCTCTCTCATGCTTACATAAATACTACTTCAAATTCAAACTGAGTTGTTGACATGGTAGCATTAAAAACTGTTGCAAAAGCATTAATCTGCCCTCGTTTCAATCACACGCAGTTGTGACTGTGTGTTGTGATGGCCCTTCTTCCTAAATAACAACATACGACAGATACTGTTCTATGTTTATGACTGCATTCCCATGAGATTATCAATGGTCATGTCAGAGGTTGGCGTTTGTGTTCGACTTGGATGTGGATTCTATCGTAGGCTCCTAAGGATTGTGGGAAAGGGCATTATGATTCTGACTTGTGGTATGTGTGGGGGCAGCCTGCATCAACCCATAGTTCCCAGCTTACAGGAAATTGTTATTTATTTAATAAAAGTCAACTGAAAAAATGGTTACCGATATGTTGACGGTTAAGGCGTATTCACATTTGAACGCAAGGGACCAGTTACACAGGGAAAAGATCTCTGACGTTGGCAGATGACGTTCTCGCTCTCCAATAGAGTTAGAAGACCTGGATGCCAATATTCTTTTTTTTCTCCTTATGGGCCTTTAAATCAAGTATATGGGGATACCTTGAAACCTTTGAGTCATTTTCAAATATTTGTATCTCTGAAGTATTTCAGTCAAAACAAAATGCAATCCTTCTAAGTGATGATCCACTCTGCTTTCAATCCCTAAAGTGTGCTGTAGAGCAGGTACAACCATATCTTCCTGTTATAAAAAATAGTCCTGTGATACAATTTTTCCATTGAAGTGATAGGGGTTAGAATGAGTGATTTTGAGGCTTTGTGTGATAGTTACTCAGCCAGACGCCGGGTAGGAAATTGCAAGATTATTTAATGACAGCTTCATTTCTGAGTTTCTGAAACAAATTAAGGTATTCTAAAGTTTGGTGCTTTGAATTGAAAAAGAGAGCTTGAGGCTTTTTAGATTTTTGGTTAAGATTCTAAAAAAAAGTCGTGTTCCTGGATATGTGTATTGCATGTTATTGAGCACAGAGATTAATCAGAGTGAATTTAACACTGTTATGACATCTCACCTTAGAACTTTAAGTGCCTGATTTGGAGATCCTCATGGAAATACACACGCTCTGTAGAGTTTGAACAGATAAACAGATGAGCTTTGGCTGCAGCTTTGGTCTACTTTCAGTACATGGGGGTAGGGAGGTATGCCGCTGAGCTCTGTACTTGCACAAAAAACATATTTTTTGAATGTTTATGTCTCTATTCTAGTCCCCCAAAAGTTTTTTTATTATTGTGGACCCCCCTGTGTGTCTCATAGTTTTGAGCTAGAGTTTTCCATTTGGCTGAGAATCGCAAGGCATTCCTTTGTTTCCTGTGAATGCAGGAGTAGGCACCAGCCACCAGATTCTGCTCATTTTCTTTTTCAATTGATGTGGCCCATTCTATTCAAAATGTACCTATTTCAGAATTATCATTCCAAAGTTATTCCCACTTTTGACTCAAGTGGTGGCTTTTTTTGGGTCGGCAAGAAGCCATCAAATTCAGTTTCTGAAAGGCACGTCTTTGGTCTGAGCCGAAAAACTGTCGCTGTCCAAGCGAGCATGTGTGTGCATTTCTATTTCCATGAAGCAATCGCAATTTGCCATTATATTTTCAAAGCTTTGTTTTCACTTTCACTTTAACTTTTTTTCAGTTTTACACTTACGTTATTATTTGGATGTTGTTGCGCAGAAAAAATATATTTGTAAATTGTTGAATCAAAATTGTTGGTCAAAATTGATACGGTAGGGCTTTGACAGAGAAATCTTTGAAATGATGTCCTCAGTGTACACGGACTGTAAACAGCAGTAAAGAGTTTTTCAAAGTGTCAGAACAGGCAATTTAACAGACATGCACCCCTCACTACCATCCACAGATGGCTGGAGGGGACAGGAATATGCTTCCCTTCAAAGGGGTGAATATGTCTGACACTAGCATGTCCCAGCATGCATCGCTTAAAGCAATGTGGACTGAAATCAGCTGGAGACGATGCCGGTGACTCCAAAAGAGGAGGGTGGAAGAATTGTACAGCACACAGTGCAGAAGGCCAGAACCTATGCAATGTCGAGAGGTCAGAGACTCCTGAACCTCGACCACTTCATCACTCAAGGAAGAGGCCTTATTACAACCAGAGTTGAAAGGGTTCGTCACAACTGTTTACCAGGTCGAGAAGAAAAATGCCTCTTAAGACCAGTTTCCATTGACCTTAAATGGCTCCACAGATACTAATAATGAGGAGACTGCAGATGCATTTAGGCTGGAATGGAGGATGTAAAAATCTCTTCTGTGTTCTGTGATTACTACAACTATTTATTCCCTAGTGTCTAAAGGTGCTAAAATCTAAAGTCTTCCCTTTTAACTTCGCATTAGCAAACAGGATATGTTTTGTCTGAAGGTAGATAAGATCACCGACATGTTGCTTCTTGAAGAATGCCTCTCCCATGAAAATACTGGGGACTTGCCTGGAAAATAAGCAGGGAACTTCTTTGCTTTAATATTCACAAACACACACACACACACACACACACACACCTGTAAGTATGCACACACAAACACACATACACACACATGGCCTGCAGTAGCAATATAAAATCTGTGATTGGATGGGTCTGATGTGTGGGTTAGATGAGTCATTGCTGAATTAATTCATTTATTTCATGATTCATTTTCCTCCGCAATTTGCAGTGTCAGTTATTAATTTTATCTTTTAACACTTTGGGGTGGATACCTTTGAATTGTGCAGATATAGAGTGCTGTAGGTCACTCAGATAAAGAGTAGGGTTATTATCTTGGTGATGACCATCTTGAAGAATGATCTTGTTACTACAAAGCTATTTGTTACTTACCAGACCAGATCTGTAATGGAAGCTCTCCAAATTAAATAGTAACCTCCGCTGCACATTGCAGAGCCATTTTTTTTGAAGCAGTGTCATAACGTTGCAGGGATGTTGAGGTAACGTTACGTGTTGGTGTGGCAAGTTCCTCCTCTCCCTCCGTAATGAAAGTGTGCTCCAGTACAGCTGTGGAACTTCAAAGAGCCATCGCCGCCCCCGCCCCAGCCTCCCTGACCCCAGCACAATACCACTCCAGGGCCAAACCCGGTCATTCAGTTCTGCAGCAAGGAAGGGGAGTGAACCCATGCTAAATTGATTCTATTTTAAAACCGGCTAGTCCATTGTCAAAAAAAAGGGAAGGGAGAGGGATATGGGGGGAGAAGTAGGGTGTAGTGAAGAAGGAGGGGGCTGTTTGGAAAAAAAAGTATCTGTGCCCTCTTATGCAGGGATCAGTGTTCCAGGACAATGGGGCGAGCCATTGAGAGTCTTGTCACATCTATCAGTACTGCTCTGAATGGAAGAGGGGACCGAAGGCGTGAATAGGGGACTTGGTTAAAGGACGAAGCGGGGCGGAGCCTGGCAGCCTATTGAAGAGAGGTGCATTGAAACGGGGGGCCACGAAGATGGATCGCTTGCCCAGTCCTCTGGGGCAGACCTATTGCACCTTAATCAAACTCTGCATTTGGGCACAATGATATTATGCTAAACATTTATTAAAACGTAGAGAGCTGGGGGTTTGCAGTGTATGTGTTTGTCTGAATTGGGGGTCGGCCGGGCATTATGAGAGGAGCCTTTCAATATCCAGAAGAGAAGATTAATGTACAACTCCAAGGTGGCTCTGTTTAAGCGATTCCACTTTGATGTTGTCAGATGTCAGATGATTTTGGAGATTGTGACATGTGCCAGGTGTTTGATCATTCTCTGGGCAATCACCCCCATGTCTTACTATATCTCTCCCATTGGCATTATTCATGTTTTATGATGGGTTGTCACACCAGCTTGTTGTCACTGTGAAGAATATGTGTGGCATTCGTTTCAGAAGAGGTCTGAATCATGTCAGTGGCAGCAGTTGCCTGAAATGTGTAATTCTTTACTGTTGTATAACAATTTCAGTAACAAAATCTTTCTAAAGCCTTGATTTTTTTTCCCCCCAACAAACACAATGTCTGTGATACAAAATGATTTAATGTTAAAATTGTACTTTAAAGAGGCATTTTATTCGTTGGAAAATCATGGGTCTTTAAAAGCGGGTACTCGCTGTTTCTCATATAGCACAAAATTATATGCAACGTGTGTTTTTAATGCCAAGCAGAAACACACTATCGCAATCATCTAATTGGGTGAAATGAAATTGCAGAGATGGATCAAAAAGTACAACCTTGTCTCAACACACTCAGAGCTGAAATTTACTGTCTACAATATAGAGCGCAATTTCAAACATTACCTGAGCTGAAATTTGCTCTGATACTCTGGTGAAAATGCTGATTCTGCCTTTTTGCAGCAGAATGAAATGGTGGAGTTTCTCAGTCAACAACAATGGCAACAAAAAAAGTAAATAACCTAGGACATGGATACATTTATGTTATTAGTATTTCACTTGCCCGGGAGCACTCTTTTTTTTTATTTCAGCCAAGAAACTTTTTTTTTTTTTTTTTAATATTGTCAATAAGGAATAGTGCCAAATAAATGCTATTAATACGTACAAGTAGTGTTTTAAGGATTTAGCATCTGGAAGTTTCACCCACACAAATACACCAGCCCTACAAACATGTCACCCTGCCAGAGCCACTCTGCTTTTATCACGGTTGTCATTACGCATTTATTGCTGCTAAGACCTAAGCTCCAGAACTTCCAAACAGAGGAAGTAAACTGCATTCAGAAAATGGCAATTAATGCCTGCAGTATACATTGTGGGGCTGTCGATTTTGCATTAAGGTTTTTTTTTTTGTCCTTCTAGTTGAATCCCTGCAGCTAGATTTCTGTTTACAGTGCTCTTTCAGGACCCGGCTTCGCCATTCCCTTCCCTGTGCTTTCAGAGTTGCTATTGTTCGGGGTCAATGTAAAGAGAGACAGCCATGGTGGAGACTAGCGGGGGTTAAGCCTGTGGGATTTGCTTGAGACGGGGCCTGGGCAGCCCCTCGTCCTCGCAGACAGGATGCTAATGACCCGCGCGATGAGTCACCACAAAGGCATCCACCGCCACCAACACCCCCATCCTCCCCCACACCCCCATACACACACACATACAAAAACTACCGAAACCCCAACAGCAGCCTTTGTCACCTGCAGTTGGCACCAAAAAAAACAAAATGGCGGTCAGGCAGTGGAGTAGCCTTAGTCTGAAATGACAAATGTGCAACAGTTTT
Organism: Albula goreensis; assembly: GCA_022829145.1. NCBI lineage: Eukaryota > Metazoa > Chordata > Actinopteri > Albuliformes > Albulidae > Albula > Albula goreensis. The sequence goes on along the minus strand of CM040761.1, from coordinate 17,468,154 downwards.
GATTTAGAAAGCTCCTGTGGCACAGAGCATGGGGCACGCGGGCTGGCTTGTGGGTGGGATGTGTACCCATGTTGTTTGATTGGGTTCCACTTATTGGTAGGCACCAGTGCAGCCGTGTGAGCAGCTGGGCAAAGAGGGAGTGAAAGCTCACGTTACTCCTCTGTTGGCTTGAAGGAAGGAGGAGGAAGCAGGGCTTTTTTCCAGCCATTTCATTGAGGCCCTTTCTTTTGGATTCAGTGTCAACCTCACCATGTGTGCCAATTAAATCCAATATAAATATGGCCCTGGCATGGGCGCTAATTGCCTGCGTTTGTTTTCCCTCTGTGTTTGCCTTTCAATAGGCTAAGGTTAATTGAATAAAGTTTCTCAGCCAGAGTGCCCAAAGGCAGTGTGGAACTTTCTATGTAGGTCACCCGGTGCTGACTTTCAGGAGCAGCGGAGCGATCTATAGATCGAAGCAGTCCATTTGCTGGCTTATTTTCCCCTGATCGTCCTGCTGTGATTTCGACTTCCGTGGTTATGTACGTCTCTCACACTCTCACATGAGCTGCAACGAGTGAGGCAGACCTCCGTTCAGAGAAGAGCCAGTATGGAGGTCCCTCTTGTGTGTGACCAGCCATGAAGCCAGTGTTTTCCCAGTGCAGCTGGTGGTGGCTGGGATGGGGGCTCAGCAAGAAAGCTGCTCCTTGTTCCCTTGCCAAGTGGCACATCTCTACCAGAAATAGTGGGTCAGACCACAAGCATGTTATTTTAAGGGGATACCAGACCTAAGTGAGGCCCAAGAGAGAGTGAGAGAGATAGAGGCAGAGAAAGGGAGGGAAGGAGGAGGGACAGAGAAAATGAGCAAAAAGAAAGCGTGAATGAGGGAGAGAGGGAGAAAGGGAGAGAAAACGGCTTCTCGTGGGCACCCTGCATAAAAGGAAACTGCTTTCCAAGCCAAAGTGCGCCTCGGCGCGGGGGACGGAGGTTTTTAGTCTCTCGGTGTTGCATCCATAATTAAACACAGGAGATGCTGCTCAAAGCGAATATAATTGGGGGGTTGGGGTTGCGGTTGCTGCATTGCTCCACTTGAATTAGAAAAGGAGATTGCATTTACATGCAAATTACATTTGGTTCTCCCAACAGTCGCGTTACCTCAACCCCTAGAAGCCAGCGTCCCACTTATCTCCGTGTTAGCATGGTAAACAGTAAATGGTAAGGTTATTCTCCAATATCCCCAGGAAAGAGTAACATTACCAAATGCTTGTGTGCAAGACTCGGACCGTGTGCTTGTTGCCACATGGTTATCATTGCAAAATGAAGCTAAATGGGGAATGCAGGTCTCATGGATTTTTTTTGGTCTCCTAGGCAACAGAATGGGGCCCAGATGAAGACACCAGGAGGTCCTGTCAAAGTAAAGGGAAAACTGAGGTAACTTTGAGCCTTTCATGACTGTCTCTCTCTGGAGTTCTTCACTCATACATTTGACAAGTGATGTGAAAAGACAGTTGAAAGATATAATCGGGGGTTGAGCTTTATATCTTTGTGTTAAAATGTGTTCTTTTGTCCATCAGATGGGAAAAGAAATAGGATTTTTAAGCTTGTCATTCCAGACTAGTCCCTCCCCAATGATGATAAATGCTATGATCATTTTGTTTCATTTTTAGTGTAGCAATTGATTGTAATACCATTTCATCTTTAAAAAAGCACAACAGAAAAAGCAATCACTTGTCTTTGAAAACTAAACAATGTGTCTGGCTGGCTTCAAGCACCTTTTTGTAAGTACAAACCTAGTCTTGATTTACCGTGACAAGATTAGAAGCTATTTTGATGTAGATTTCAAAAAAGAAAAATATGTTTTTTTTTTTTTTTTTCCAAACCTGCTGTTTCACTTTTTTCCTGCCAGCAGCAGGTAGCTAATTGTGTCAGCAGAGGGGAAGGACTCCAGCTTTACTTAAGTGTTTGATACAATTCCCTTGATCCTTCAGAGGAAAACGGCTCCTGCCTCTGCCTGAGTGTGTCTGGTGTCCTCTCCCACAGAAATGAACTGACCATAAACTATTGTGACAGTCCAGCTCACATCTGAAACACAGAGCGTAAACTCAGCCCTGAGGATTTATGGCGTATGTGTTTAAACCCCAGAATCAACATCAGAATAGAAACCGTCCACCTCATCTAGCATCTAGCAACACCCCCCACAGCTATTGTAAATCCCTCAGTAAGAAATATTGTCTGCCTGCCTCCACCCGGCATTAACAAACAGGAAGGGGTCTGCAGAGGCCGTCGCTTGCCTCCCGCCAGCAGTTAATACAAACCTGTAATGCGTATGGCTCTATGGCTCTACACCCACCCTCCCCCAAACAGCTGGAGTGCCAGAACTACATCAGAGTGCTGCTGGTTAATGGAAAACGAGTGTTCACCTGTGGCACCAACGCCTTCCTGCCCGTCTGCACCACCCGACAGGTAAGCAGAGTGGTGTGTGGGGGGGGTGGTGTTGATAGATGGGCATGAGAAGAGAGTGGGGTGAAGGTCCCACTGCCTCAAAGTGAAGGGATACGCCTCTGACGCCACTGTGCACAAATTCGGTTTCCTCAACAACAAATTATTAAACAAGCCTGGCCTGTGAAAGGCTCTGTCACTGTTGCCCTTCCCGGCCTCAGACCAACACGCTGCCTATTTACCAAGTGATTTATTTAAAAAAAAGAAAAAAACACTCAGTTGCTCTGGTCCTCACTGATCCAGCCAGTCTTGTATAACAGGAGGATGTTTGGATGAAAGCCAAAAACTCAAAACGAATCCGAGTGAAAGTGGTGTGCTTTAAGGAGGATCAAAAACAACTGTACATAGGGTAGTACTAGATCTGCCAAAAAGTGGTTATGAAAGTTATCATTTTTGTTTTTATCATGAGCAGCCCTAAGACATTTTGGAGCGCTTAAATCAATGGAAAAATCCCCCAGTTACCAATTTCCATCTTCTCAGATAATGTAATTACCACAGATAAATATCTCATGATACAGCTGTTCAGAGGCAGTTTTTTCCAAGTTTGTTCTGCATTTGAAGGGCTTCAACAGACTAACCTAGCCAAAAAACATCGGTTTTACCTTGCAAGCAATTTGAAGCTGACTTTCTCACTGAGTGCTGAAGCATCGATCCTGGAAAACCCATTGGGTGCTGTTGGCGCTTTTTCCCCATCAAACTCGCCACCGTTTCAGCTTCTCCCTGTAGTTTCATTTTATCTGTCAGGCTTGTGTAATCCCCACTGTGTAATCCCCACTGCCCCCTTCAGGGGCACTGACAGTGAGTGTGAGCAGCTGATCTGTTATATGGTACACTCCATCTTGCCATGCCTTTGTGAAGTCTCAGTTTGGATATGTTTCAACTTTTAACTTTGTGTTTGGAGACTAACTATACTCTGCCAGATGTGTAGTCAGATATATGTCCCCATCACAGCTGCTTAACTGCACGTTTAAAGGTCCCTAATGCTGTGACAAGTCGGTCTTGGCATGACAACATGTCATGTTGTGTAGACACAATTTTAACCAATTTATTTTCAAAACTTTTTCTGCTCTTGTGATTTGGAAAGCCCAAACAATATGTATTGTAAAAGACTATACAGTACAAATTTTGCTTTACACATTTCTATACCTCCTGGCTTTATAAATTTATGCATTTAGGAAAATCTGGGTTGCAGTGTGGCTTGGCTGACTTTATATCGTCTCGTGTGACCTTTAACCTTTGCGTTGTGCCCCCCTCCCCACCCCAGATCGGGAACATGAGCAGGGTGCTGGACAGAGTGAACGGTGTGGCGCGCTGCCCCTATGACCCTCGCCACAATTCCACGGCCGTGGTGACGGAGAAGGGCGAGCTCTATGCCGCCACCGTCATCGACTTCTCTGGCCGGGACCCCGTCATCTACCGCAGCCTCGGCAACATGCCACCCCTGCGCACTGCGCAGTACAACTCCAAGTGGCTGAACGGTAGGAGTCCACCCATGTGCACAGCTATTTTTGTTGCAACCATTTCATCACCCAGCTGATACACTGTATGCCTACGCACTCTATGTATGTTTTCAAATATAGGTGCTGTAGCGTGGAAGGACAATAATTACCCAAAAAGGAGGGAAGCAGGGAAGAGAAATTAAAAAAATTGATAGGTCACCCATGTGATGAAGTGGCTGTAGGATGTTGCCCTCCAGGAGTTAAATTTGATATGATAGTCTGCAGGGGCCTGTGCGTTTACTTTAGTCTGGGATTAATGTTAAATTCTTGTCAGTTTATCATTAATCTTACTTTGCTAAAAGGTGCTGAGATGATGCTGGGGATTGCTGTAGTGTCCTTCAGAAGGAAAGGATTTCTCGCAGCGTCGTATGATGGACAAGCGCATTATCATGATCGTCTGAAAACCTACAATGGGTTTGAGATTAACAATACAAATCCCAGTAACACTTGCACTGCAGTTTCTTCCTGGGTGGTAGTGGGATGGTGGGGGGGATGTTTGGCTTGGGGAATAGAAAAGGTAGATAAACCTCAATCAGCCCAAATGTCAGAGGTGTTGGTAATCTCCTGGATGCTGATGCTGGAGCATTTCTGGATCACGCTTCAAAAACAAATACGTCCTTACGTTGGCAGAATATCTGCTGGCCAGGTTCTGCTCCACAGCTGTTCAAACGCCCCCTCTCCAGCGAGAGGCGATAATGCAGTGGTGGGTTGAGTGGGGGGCAGGAGGAGATGTCTGCGGAGCCAGCGAGGAGTTAAATTATTCACCGCAGGGAGCGAGGGTGAAATTGCCCCGGCACGCTTCATGTGCGGTGCTCCAGGCCTGTCGGTAGAAGGAACCACAGCATGGTGGGGTGTGCAGGGGGAGGACAGGGACTACAGTGAATTACCAAGCCGAGATCTCTGCCGCATACACACACACACACCATACACACACCATACACACACCGTGCCATGAAATGGGCTGGCTCCAGACCTCTCTGTCTGAGCTGTGACCCCAGGCCCCAGGCTGCTGTTCACTCACCTGCAAACCCCTGCGTGGGAGGGGTCGACAGATCCTCCCGCTGCGTGTCATATTTCCTGGGATGTAATTAAGAGAAATAATCCGATTGGGTAATCGTTTGTTCTGTTATACAATCCCCAGCAGCTCCGACGAATCTTCAGGGCCCTCTTTCACAGTGCTGTTTGCCAAGTGTTTCGTTTTTTTTTTTTTTTTTTTTTTAATTTCTGAACAGGAACTGTGATAAATTAGAAGGATGAATTGTAGCTGCCAATGCTTCTCCACATCTGAAATGACAAATTGGCAAAGAAGGTTTGACTGAATCTCTCACGGAGACAGACTCCCAGCATGCCATTCGCCTTCTTACCCAAATTGAATCTTGATGGAAAACAAAGGGACATGCTAGAGAGGGTGTATGAACTAAAAAAAAAATGTAATTTCAAGGGCTGATCCATTCCAGGTAGGAGGCAAACTGGTGGGTGTCCTGAATAGAACATAAGTCTACTCGGTTATTGGATTGTGATCCCTGTACAGTAGGCGTACACTGGCAGTTTTCTCATATCGGGCTCCAGGGCTGTGTTCCCTCCGCACCGTTATGGGAGAAGATTGATTAGGGTGGAGCACTTCAGAGTGCATGCATTGTAAATTGTACCCAAGTCCCAATCCAGGCTTCTCGCACTGCTCATCATCACAACTAGTCTTGTCAATTTCACTCACCTTCCTCTCCGTGCACGAAAGACCCCTGTGTGAATCAGATTCCCAGAAGCTGACTGCTCGCGGATTGAACAATCTGTTTCATTTCAGCTGGGCGGTAGAAAATTTTTTGTTATGTTCCCGCCCACTCGCAGACATTCATATTCAAGTTGCCGATGACATTTTAGCAACTTTGTCACACTATACCGTATACAGTATATTCATTTTCCAGTCAGGAAAATTTTGTGGAAAAAGAACAATAAGATGATGTCTTAGAGCATTATTTATTAACCATATCATACTGAATATGCTGATGCTGAACCCAAAATGTATTTCAGTGGAGTTTGGAAGAAAAACAGTTGTCATGCTTTATTACAGATCGTGACATGGCTGCCAAATTGATGATGAATATAATAACTGTTGTTAAAGGAGGTGGGGTAAAGAGGGTACCTAATATTCAGGTGAAAACATAGTCTAATGTGTCTGTGTAGTAGCATTTCATGATAGGTGGTAGAATTAATTGCACACAAAAAATATTTAAAATATTGGTTGCTCAATGATCATCAAAATGAGAAAGCTGCAGCCTGTTTTAGTTGGGGAAAATATGCAGTTTGTTGTAACACAACACTATATGTCATAGCATACTACTGGTCCAGAGTTTGGCTTAACCTGTTAATATAGTGCCACTGTGGGACACATGGGTGTTAGATTTGGTAGGCTACCCAATAATCCAGTGAGACATTTAAATGGTAGCACTGAAGAAAACCCAGCTGGTATGTTATAAAGGGTGCCCACTGTAATATTCTAAGAATATACTCAATGTGTCAGTTCCTGTTAGCTTTCCTTTCTTCTGTGTAGGATGCCTTCGTTGTCTTTGCTGGTCAGTGGCAGAAACTTAGAATGATCCATTGACTTATATGGTTTCCATTTCCTTTTCAAACATGTTTGCTCTTCTCCCTCCTTTCTGTCTGGCTGTCTCTCTCTCTTTGTAACACACACACATTTTAATCATATTACTAAATATGGTGAAGTTGAATTGTAGCTGTTAAACCATCTCCACAGTTCTTTTTAGGAGTGACTTGTTATCCTCAAGTGGACTTGAATGGGGAGAAAAAACAATGTGAAACACAAATAGCTTATTAAAATTTGAATATTTGGCTGAGTTGAGGGGTCGGCGGTGGAATGAGACTCCACAGAAAAGAGAATATTGCTTTTGTCATGCAGTCATAATTACCTTTTTGTAGCTGAGAATTTATGAGTCATACTTACTGAGGATTTTAATAGTAAAAAAATGTAATATTGGGTGTATCATTTTTATTAGCACAGATGTTGCTTCCATTCCCCTGAAATTCTATACAAATTAATTTCTTAAACTGGGTATTCTCAAGCACCAGTCCTTTTCCTGTGGTAGTTGTCTTCTTGTTGTTTTTTCACAAAACATAACCTAATGGAGAAAAATTGCCCAAGGATATTTCGTTAGATACCAACATCATGGTGTATTGTAATGTGTTATTTATCAGGTAATTTCAAATAAAAGTTTCAGTTCACTTTTGTGAAAAATCCTCCTTCGTAAGCATTCATGAGGATGATTTTGCTTTTTCCTTTGTAAATAAGTTATGGAAGTGAAGTTGAAAAAAAATCCTGTGATACTTTTGTAATTGAAAGCAAAGCTGGTACAGCCAAATACATCTCAATTGTAATGTCTTCATTCTGGTTGTTTTTTTTATTGTGAAATGGCAGCATGACCGTGAAAGTCCTTTGAGGTCAGAGCATGTTAGCTGGAATAGCTTCCAGCATAACCTGAGGCAGTTGTCATCGGTGTAGGAGTAGATTAGGGAAACATGTCCCTCATGTCTCCTGTCACTCCGTCTTCCCCCCTCTAGAGCCCCATTTCATCTCTGCCTATGACGTCGGCCTCTTCACCTACTTCTTCTTGCGGGAGAACGCTGTGGAGCACGACTGTGGCAAGACTGTGTACTCGCGGGTGGCACGCGTCTGCAAGAACGACATTGGTGGCCGCTTCCTTCTGGAGGACACCTGGACGACGTTCATGAAGGCCCGACTCAACTGCTCCCGCTCTGGGGAGATCCCCTTCTACTACAATGAGCTGCAGAGCACCTTCTATCTGCCTGAACAGGACCTCATATATGGCATCTTCACTACCAATGTGTGAGTGCCGCCATCTTTTTTTTCTTCTCCGCTCATCACTTGTTCTCCTCCCTTGTGCTTAATGTATATCCTTGTCTTACTTGAGCAACCCTGAAACAGACCGTGGTAAAAATCAATGTGAGAACAGTATAAATTCAATAGGTCTAAGGACTTCTCAGTCAGTGACTATTGGGCTGTTTAACTGTCAAATATAAGTAGGTCACAAAGCATACAGAGAGGCCATCATCCATTTGACTTTGTGCTGAAAGTGTTACTGCTAAATTTGTTTTATCTTGACCTGAAATGTAAGCGTTCACATGCGTATTCCCTCTGCTGAGCTTTTACAAGCTCTGTTGAAACCCTGTGCGGAGAAAGGGAGCTATCTATAGACATGCTTAGCCGTGATCACTGAAACATAAGAAACGTATTTCCAATGGTTGTGTCTTATGAATTGAGTGCATAAGGACGTGGATGCTTTTATTAGTTTGCCATTTTGTCCTCTTTGTCTTACAAACTTTAAAGCCAGGCTTTGGAGCCTAAAGCTTCTTTTTGAGACTTTTGAAATGCACCAAATGTGTGTATAACTTCTCAGCATAATGGAAGAAAACAATCCTCTCAAGTAATTTCAAGTCTTCTAAATAAATGTTGAAAAGAGGAGGAAAAATTACCCCGAAAGCATTTCTTTTCCCTACTTATGTTTTGTTGTTCTTCACTAAAGGAGGGTGCCGGGACGTTTCCCTGAATATAATCGGTCCTCAGGGTTTTCAGGTCTTTAAAAACAGCACAGTGTGCTTCCGCGCAGCCACAAGCATGCTGTTAAAAGTTCAGTCCAAGAGGCATAACGTTCGCTCATGGACCCCGCAGTTCCAATCAACCTCCATTGAAGGGGAGGGAGTCTGTGTGTGTTTAAGTGCATCACAAGTCATAGCTGAAGGACACTGAGCCTTTGTTTAAGGATTTCTGTATCATCCACTTCACTAGAGGAGGAAATGACTCTGGGGCATGTTGTAATCCGAGCACATTTCGTACTCAGAGTAGAAGTGTGAACACTCACAAAGTGCTTCAGCAAATGATGAGGGGTCTCTAATAGGCTCGGATCAGGGATGTCAGAGTCACCTTTACATATACATGGGTATCCTCTGCTTTCTCCATACAAGATGTGGTTTCACCTCAACCCCTCTCTCGCCCCATGTGTGGAGCCATGCTGTCCCCTAGCTCCTTCTCTCCACTGTCAAAGTCATAGAATATGTTAATGCAATTATAAGAATAGTATCTCCATCTGTCTGAAATAGATTGCACACCTTCAGTGCTGCTCCCCAGAGTTTGGGCTGTAAATAGACTGGGAAAGTAGTGCTCCTTTGTGGTCGGGCATTTTAAAGAACTGGCAACCGGTGTTTTCTTTTTTTTTCCCCCTAAGTCAGGGTTCCTTAAGTCTATACACATGGCGGGCCCCTTTAATTAACTCCAGCTCTTTTTGGCATCTCCAACCATCAGAGTGGGCCAAGCCCCATGGAGGCTGGGTTCAGTGGTGACGCATGTCACCTTGGCATTAGAGGTGTGTCCTTGAGGAGGGGTGCTGGTCTTTGTTTTGTGACAGGGGGGTATCTGAGTTATCGTGGTCGGCTTAACTCCATAGCACCCTGACTTCTCTTTGAAAGCAAATCAACACTTTTGCTTGCCAGGGTTTTTTAAGCACATAGAACTTGAAATGAGTTTTGTGCCCCTTGCAATAAATTCAATATCTTATCCACACGCGTTGACAGCTTTTGCGTTTGCCATCAGGGATATGGCTTGCACTCGGCAGCCTTGTATGGATTCTGTCTGCTTTTCCATGCGTCGCATGAGGACATGGTACATTCTGCTGTCCATCTGTCTTTGGAATTGATGAGCACAGTGTTCCCTCAAAGAAGAGTGTTGATGGATGAAAAAATATGCAGAATATAGTTAACCTTTTCTGGAAAATTCAGAATGCCATTGTGTCAATGCACAGCCCCAGTGCATATGGTTGTTATGCAGTTGAAATATTCATATGTAATCTGTGGGTTATTTCATTTTCTGCTCTCTGCTGTGTATGGTTGCTGAGAGAGCTTTTTGTTTCTGCTGCGATGGAAGCATCCACTGAGGTTGAAACACTGAAGTTAATGATTTTTTTTTTTTGATGCAAGGTATCCTAGTACTCACTTTTCTTAGAGGCAGAGGTCTGTTGCTGGTCTATAATATAGTGTGTGTATGTGTGTGTATGTGTGTGTGTGTGTGTGTGTGTGTATACGTTTGCTCGCGCCAGTGCATTTTTGTGCATGTTCAACAAATACACTGAATTGGCCCTTTAGAAAATTACTTGATTCAGCTGTCAAGTTCCCTTCATTACACTCCTCAGTCATATGCTCCAATACAGTATGTGTGTGTGTGTGTGTGTGTGTGTGTGTGTGTGTGTGTGTGTTTGCATCTGTGCCTGTTTGTTCAAATAATCCACATGCAATCCACATTTGTTTTTTGAGTCCTCAGCATGTTCCCCCTCCTGAGTGTTTTGCTGCTAGACTTCCTTATGAGAACTGTTTCTGCAGGGATCCTTACTGAGCGTGTGCAGGACTGGGCTGCCCCGCGGGAGGCTGGGCTGCAAGCTTCACGTCCAGATTAACCTCTCCCGCTCGTTCTCTGCTTGTGCCCTTTATACCTGGGACCTCTCCACCCATTCGCCTGTGGGACGTAACCCCAGGTTACTGCAGTAATTTTGCACCTAAAGATTTCTCTGCTGCACAGGGAGCACAGAAAATTGCCTTGTCATTGGGCCTAGCAGTTCTGTGCGCAGTTGAGTGAAAACCATTTCTCTTTCTTTACTCTCTCACTCTCTCTCTCTCACACATACATTCTCATGATTGTAAATAAGCTGACTGAAGCATAACAGGTGCCCTGGTCTGACCCTGCAGATGCCAGTCGTGGGAGTGGTTGGGGTATTGGCTCCGGCTCACCTCATGCCAGCACAAACATGTAAATAAAGACGACTCATAGAGGGCATCTAAAACGTCTGTGGCACAGTATCAGAGGAGCTAATTGTGAGGTCGTGGCCCTTAAAGTGCACCTAGGGCTGTTTTCTGGAAGAAAAAAAAATGATCAGCATTTTATTTCATCAGCTCCATAATTTGTCACGCGTGAACAAATGGAGCTTGACTTCAGTCTGAAGTTAAAACTTGAGTGGAAAGGAGTGAGAGAAAAGGCCAAAAAGTATTAGGAATCGACCGGGCACACGCATGGACAGAACAAGCCTATACCAAGTCAATGAGCTTTCACTGATTTATGTAGGCCTCCAACCAAACAGTTTTCCTCAGTTTTTATTCCATTTTTAGAATTTTTTTTATTTCCTTTTGAAAACATTGTGTTCGGGAACCCCTGAGACTCCAGGGAACACACCGAGCCCTCATTACACAGAGAAAAAGACAGGAAAAACGTTCTCAGAAAAACCATTTCACAAAGGGCTGTCTCAAGTCTCTGTGGGATGGGATGAGGGCATTTCAAATGAAAAACGTTGAACCGGAGAGTGTAACCTCCCTTTAATGTTGAAACCCACATGGTTCATAAACTGGATAAAGAGAACGACAAAGAAACATGAAAGAAGCAACAGCTCTTTGATGGGCCTTTTTTAAAAACTGTATTTGTTTGTAGTGTTGCTGTCCCACATACTCGCCTCCTCAAACACAAAGACATACACATACATATGGGAGGCGAGGAATGTATTCAGCTAAAACTGTGCCAAAGTGCAGTCTTGGAGCACCATGTTTTGGAGACATGCAGTAATGACATCAGGTTTCAAAAAGCCCAGTGACAATGACCTGCTTATCATTGGCAGTTCTGAACCAATCAAAAGACCTTGCACAACAAAGCACAACAATTGGTTGAAATCAGTTACTCACTTAAAAGAGAAGTCATATCTGCTTGTTATTGGCCGCTAGATCATCATTAGGTGCTTGTGCCATGCTTACCTGTCTCACCCCGCCCTCCTCTTGGCCCCCTCCTAGTCCCAGAGCAGATGTTAAACAGGGCAGAGCGGCTCTGCCGAGCAGCTGACGGGGCTGGATCGGGGCCGGGCAGCCCAGCGCTCGGCTCGCGTGGCGTGGCCCTGCGAAACGCTCACAGATCTGGGAGCCATTAGGCTGCGGCCTCCGCGGAGGCACAGTTGTTGCAGCTCATTTGTCTGTGGCTTCCACAGCTTTAGTATGTGGTTTTACATCCACTTATGGTGACAAGTACATGACCAGAACTTCACCAAAAAAAAGGAGGGAAAGAAAAGAGCTCCCAGAGCCACAGGCCATGCTAAGATGGGCGGGAATTCGGAGAACGATCACTTGGCCGTTGCTCTGCCCATACACCGCCCCCATCCCCCTCCTTTTTTGTGTGAAGGACAGGAGGTTCAGCTGTGCTTGAGTGTTTGTCCCCCTCCCCCTCCCCCTCCCCTCCCCCCAAAAAAAACCCCTGCCCAACCTCATCTGTTCTCGTTGGATCGTAACTTTGGGCTGTAATGAGCTGACTCATTAAGATGGTGGGCGAGGGGCCAGTGGCTCTCCGGTGTTACAAAGGTCAGCCCTGCTCCAGATGCTCTCACCACACTGTTCCAGTTACAATCCTGCTCTTCACTCACAGCGACACGCTGTGTCTCACAACGCAACAGCAACACCCGGGTCGCTCTCGCTCAGGCCGAGACAAAAGGCAAACCGGTCTCATGAGACACAGCAAGACCTGCAGGCATCTCTGCCAGTTGAGACACAGTGATTACAATCTTGCTAAAAAAGCATCAGTTTAATTTGTGCCTCTAAAATGAGTAAATGATTACTGCAGCCGGAGTTGATAAAAGAGCACTTTATTGCAGAGCGTCTGCAGTGAGCTCTGTATCTTTGGGAGGAAATAGAGCAATATAGCACAGCAGCACTGAAATTTGGAAAAAAAAATCATTATCCTGCCCACATGATGATCTCAGGGAGCAGTGAATTGTGGGGATAACAATGTTAACCACAGAGCAGGGCCTGCCCAGACTGTGGGCTGATTTACTTCACATTAAAATTTGTCAATTGGCACGGCTAATGCCAGCTGAATTCTGCAGACCTCTCAACCTTGACACTGTGCCCCCACTTCTTCTGTATACATATATGCCCATACATTCATACGCACGAACAACACACACACACACACACACACACACACACACACACATTTACATTTACATGTAACACACTGCTCCTGTATACATATACACACACACACACACACTCACATGTACACACACTGACTGGGAGCCAAACACATCAATTCAGGTTTGCCACAGAACCAAACTGCTGCTTTTCAGATGTTTCAGATGTGTGTTACATGATGTCAGGATACTCATTTCTCTCTCAATCTCTCTCTCTGTGTGACGTCACAGGAACAGCATCGCTGCCTCAGCAGTTTGTGCGTTCAACCTCAGCGCCATCACCCAAGCCTTCAACGGTCCCTTCCGCTACCAGGAGAACCCACGATCCACCTGGCTTCCTACCCCTAACCCCATACCCAACTTTCAGGTAAACTGCCAAGTTGTTGCCCCTCAGTGTTTCCTCCTACACTATCATGCTGGTGGGTCTTTCACACAAAGTGCTCTTCATTGGTTTCAGTGGAGGAAACTTAAGCAGAAGTGCATGCACCAAAGTTCCAATTATTTGTCTTGTCTTGAAGCTTTAACCAGCCAGTCATTACTTCAGTCTCTAACTCTTAACAAGATGACAGACAATCTACTAGTTGAAAGGTCAACAAGTAAAACTCATGCACATATTGAAGCAGTATATATTATTCAAATTTGTTTTAAAAATTCTAGTATTGATCGTTAGTTTTAATGTAATGTTTCAGCCTGTCCCGTAGGTTTAGTACTGTACACACAACGCATCCGAAAAGGGTCGGACTGGCTGCAGGCTTTTTTCTAAAATGCTCAGTTAAACTAATCAGGTGATAAAGGTCTGCAGTCAAGATGTCAGTTACATAATAAGATGTTTTATGTTTTAGTTGTGGGCTAGAGCAAAAGCCTGCTTTCACACTGACCCAGTTCTGATGAGATTGGACCCTGGAATAGTATAAATGTGGAAATGGTGAGATTGGCTTTTATACTAAGCAAGTCCCACCGCTCAGGTGCTTATATTCTTTGTTTGTTCTTAATGGTGCTCCTCTTCTCTCGCATACTCAGTGTGGAACCATCAATGACAACAGCCCCAATGAGAACCTGACAGAGCGCAGCCTGCAGGATGCCCAGCGACTCTTCCTGATGAACGACGTGGTGCAGCCCGTCTCCATCGACCCGCTGGTCATGCAGGACAACGTCCGCTTCTCCAAGCTGGTGGTTGACATCGTGCAGGGTCGTGACACCCTCTATCATGTCATGTACATTGGGACAGGTGAGGGAGAGGCAAAAGTGGTAGTGTGTAAACTGTAAGTTGCTCTGGAGCATATGCTAAATTTCTAAATATAAAAGTGCACAAGGACACTGTATAAAGACTACATACACTGTGTTTTTAAGGCCTAGCTTGCCTCCTGAATAAAAGGAACTCATGAAAAATCAGCAGGCACTGTGGCCCTTCCGGATTTGGTTTTACGGGCACTTCTGTTCTAACGGTACCTCCTCTTTTCCTTCTGATCAATCAGAGTACGGCACCATTCTAAAGGCCCTCTCCACAGCCAATAAGAGCCTGCGTGGGTGTTACCTTGAGGAGATGCAGCTCCTCCCTGCAGGCGTGCAGGAGCCAATCCTTAGCCTTCAGATCCTCCACAGTGATAGGTCACTCTTCGTTGGCCTCAACAACAGAGTTTTGAAGATTCCTTTGGAGAGATGTTCAAACTACAAAACTGAACTGTGAGTACCTGCACTCTTAAGGTCATGCTGTCCTCCAGACACTAGAGTGGGCGAGCAGAGTGCCCCCATACCAGGACTTGAGAATTTGCCTCCTTGCATCCTGTGGAAGTAGCTAAGCTTAAACCTGCTGTGCAGCCTACGCATCTTAGAATGCTTTCTCAAGGGTGGCTAATGGCAACAGGAAAATTCTCCCCTGCTATTTGTTACCATTTGTCCTATCTACTTTATCAGTGCTTCAGATCAATTGCTCTCTAGATGAAGTGCTGGTAATTTTCCCTGAAAGTCTACCTCAAATTTGGTCAAGGGTGGCAAAAGGGTGCATCGTCCGCTGTTCCCTTGGTGCTGTGTTGCTCCATGTATGTGTAGTGAGTGTTTGCCTTCCTGTATGCGTGTTTGTGTGTTCCTCCATCTGCTCTGATAAAGCCATGTGAATTGTGAATTGAATTGTAAGCCATTTGCGGGAAGCTCGTTTCTGGCACTGCCCTGATTTTAGGTATTTCTGTGATTCTGGAGTGTTAGATATTGTAATTATTGCATTGGACAGCATTAGGAGAAATATAACTGTAATGAAAATTTCTATCAATTAAGTGATTCATTTACAAAAATGAATTAATCAGTTAGTCTCATTTGTTTTGGCTAATGTTACAATTGACTGCACCCAAACATGACAAACTATGAATTGTGTTTTGTTTTAAAGAAGGGCTTCCATCTCACAGTGTGCAGTCCTTTCCATTAAACCGTGAAAGTAAATAGCTGGGTGACCAAATGTCAGCCCCCTTCCTTTGAAAGGTTGGTGGGGGTCATTTGACGCAGCCTTCACAGCACTGATGGAGGTGAAGAGGCCCATAAGAGAGAGGTGGAGGACTCTTTTTAGCCGGGATGAGGGGGAGGGATGAGGAGAATCGACCTGAACGTGCAATGGAGCATGACGCTCTCCACACGCGGCGGGAATTGAACCTGACAGCAGGGAGAGAGATGTATTCTGTAGCAGGTTGGGAGTTCAAACGCAGGGCTACTCGACTGTCCGGACCCGGAGGGCCTGAATCCAGCTGGGCCCCCAGCTCCTGCTGAAGTGCTGATATCACTACCGCTCGCGGAGCTTTGGCAGGGAGCTAAATCGGCCCAATCAAGTGGGTGATGAGTCGTAACAGTTCATTAACTGCAGACTGGAGCTAAAGCTGGAGGCTGTGGCCATCCAGGAGAGCACCTCGTCCATTCTGACAGATCCAGTGATCGCGGAGAGAGATCTCCACAAAATATTCTTGAGTTCTCTCCAAACACCCGTCACTCGCTGTCAGACGCTGATGTCTGCAGGCCCGCTGTGTGCTAAAATACTTTCTCTCTGCGAGAGGTTGAGACTCTGAGTCACCCGAGGCACAGAGCGACAGGTCGCTCGCGAGCCGTCACCTCCCCAGCTCACTCCACTTCCGCACTTTGCCTTTCCATTTAGTGCGAAGGACTTCTGGAGCCCGCAGGGACCTCAGCACCCAGCTGTGAGTAATTCGGAATAACGCCACCCCCTCCCTGTCCCCCTCTGGTCCCTGCTCAGAGGCTGTTAGTCTTACCCCCACCATTAAGCCCAACCCGCACTGGGCCAGATGGCCATTCTGCAGAGTAATAACCTCACAGGCCTGTCCTCCTCTGGGGCTACCATGAGCACGGCAAAAGCCAATCAACACCCTCCAACCTCACACACACACACACTCTCTCTCTCTCTCTCTCTCTCTCTCTCTCTCTCTCTCACACACACACACACACACACACACACACACACACACACACACACACACACACACACACACACACACAGTGCCTACTCCCTACTGGACTCAACCAATCAGAGTCTGAATTCCAGGGGTCCCCTTGGCAGGATGTTATTAAAGTTTGTGGATGGATATTATAGCTGTGGGTATACCGTTTCATACATCCCACAGCTTTCCACTTACGCTCAGCTTCCAGTTCAATCAAGAGGGCACTCGGCTCTCTGCTGTGCATACTTCCTGTCCCTTGGGGCTTAGAAGCCTTCCCCCATTCCAACTGTCACACAGCACTCTCTTTGGGATGTCATTTATGGGGACTGTGACTCGCAGAATGTTTAAGTGAGTTTGTATTTGCGTGCCCCACATTGGAAGCAGTTGATTTGCATAATTCTTCATATTTAAAGGGATGAAAAGCTGCTCGATTTGCAGAGTTCAGGGAGAAATATCTGGGCCATTCAGAGGTGGTATATCATGGGTTTGTCTCCAGTGTTTTTCCGTTTGGCTTTTAAAAATACTCTTACTATTCCTTATACTCTGGTGGAAAGGAGCAAGGTCAGAAGTGTATTCATGAATGACAGTCGTCCTGTATTTCAGATAAACGAGGAACTCATGCATTCCTCTGTTCCCTTACTAAACAGTCTCAAAGGTGACACAGCCACAAAGCGAAGGGAGAACTCAATTTGGGAAACATGAATATTTCCAGCCACAATCACCACTGGCAAAAAAAAGCCTTTTTAAGTATTTTGTTCCTGTACATTTTGTATTTTTTTTTTTTGACATGCAGGACAAATTAGACCTCAGTTTATCTCTGTACTGAACTGCCTAACAAGAGTCGTTTACGAATTTATTTTATGCAAAGCAGTACTCTGTATGGCGGCAAATCTGGCCGTGTTTTGTTATAATTACATTTGACCTCTCCAATCTCAACTTCCTCTGACTCCCTCGGAGCTCAGCCCTCACTTCCCAGTCGAAAAACTAATTTACTTTGCCCAGGCTGCAATTTGTTTGGCTGGAACATAATGCCAGCTGAGTTTCTCTTTGAAATCTGTCAAGTTCCGCCTATCATTACTTTAGTAAGTAATGCATTGTGAGGGGAAAAAATGTCTTTTGTATTTCACCCGCCCTCCTGTCCACCTGCACATCCCCATCAGATGAAGAGGTGTGAGCAAAATAACTTTGAGGTAGCATGGTCTAAGGACCCCCCTTTCCCCTCACATGGAGAACCCCCAGATACCAGAAAGTTGTGCAGGACCACGTCTGTAGGGGGACCGGCCAGCTGTGACCCATCGGCTTGATGGATGCGGTGCTTGCCTGCATCAGCTGGAGAGGGATTGGCCGGATTGGACAGTGAAAAGGTTAGCGTGTGTCAGAAACCGCGGAGCAGCTCAGCGGAAAGCCGCAAATAGTTTTCACATGCCCTGCTCAAAGGGCCCTCTGATATGATGTATTGTACCGTACATGTTTTCTCCTGTTTTCAGAGAGTTGTAGCTCATAGCTCTTTTTTTTTTGTTTTGTTTGGAAATTCTTGTTTTCACTGATGAGTGGAGCACAGAGATGTGTTGCTCTAAGCAGCAGGATGTAATTATCGACAACGTTTGAATCCTACAAGCTCGGATTTGCAGTTTCTCCGCAGGTTTTTGTTTCCTCCCTAAACTCGGCAATTAGTTCGGACCCGAGAAATCGAGCAAAGTGAGGCAACTGTAATCAATCGCTTTAAGTTGTTCAATGGACGGGTGAGTAACAACAAAAAAAAAACAGCAGTAGCCAGGGCTTTCCAGGACGCGTATTGAGGTTATGTGAAGCACAAGTTCCTGGGCTCTGGCACAGACAAAGCATCAGAGAGAGGCTGGCCACAGGATGACCAAGGCTGTTGAAGCCGTATTGCTCTCTGAGTACTTCTCATTTTTTGGAGACTGCCTCCCCCGCCCCAGTCCCCCCACACCTTCCCCTAAAGACACAATTTACAGCTTGTTGTTGCCACCAGCTTGTCATCAAGGTGCTAGAACACATAACAGCTTAAGGGCTTTTTGTTTAGGGGCTCCTGTTTGCCCATTTGCAGAGAGTTTTTCAGGCTGAGCAGGGGAAGGGAGGGGAGGGAAAAGAATGTAATCAGAAACTAAGTATTTATTGCCAGTTGCAGAATGTTTTTCTTGTAACGTGCTTTCTGCTTGCAGAATGTCAAAATTATTGCAATTTCTAGCGCAGCCTAGATTTATCCCCAAAAGACCAGGCAGTGTCACCCCCCAACGCCACCCCCACAGCTTTAAAATGTTGCAAAAAAAAAAAACAGTTCTTAAACTTTGTCTCCTTTTTACAGGGGCCGTAAAATTGGTTCAATTGGGCTGCCATTAGGAGTGTTCCTGCTCCCTCTGGCTTTCTCCCTGGATTGTGCTGGGCATTGTCGGCCCTGTCTGTGCTGGGCGGGGAAGGAGTGCGGATGAGAGGGGCAACAAGGCGGACTGTCACAGCACTTGTGTGACTTGGCTGGTTGCCCCTCCTGTCAGATGAGAAGACATTGGGCATCTGGATG
Organism: Albula goreensis; assembly: GCA_022829145.1. Taxonomy (NCBI): domain Eukaryota; kingdom Metazoa; phylum Chordata; class Actinopteri; order Albuliformes; family Albulidae; genus Albula; species Albula goreensis. The sequence goes on along the minus strand of CM040761.1, from coordinate 17,449,187 downwards.
GGGTTGCAGGGCCAGTCGGACCCAGAGTAATGATGAGCGCATATCTAAGGTCTTCATTAGATTTACAATGAACATCTAGTTGAAGTCATCCCAGACACTCATTAAGGTGAAAAACTACCCCCATCCTTGTCCCACAGTTTCTCTCATTGGCTAAAATCACGACGGCCCAGTGGGCAGGGACTGCCAGGAGCTGTCACTCAGTCTTGCATTGGTATCGCTGTGAGTCCGTCCCTAGCTAGAGATCTGCCTAGTTAATGGGGCTACAGTAAAACCATTGAGGCCCCATATAAATGGAGAGGATCTGCAGATGGCGGACTGCTGTAAAAGCCTTATACCTCTCCGTCTCATACCTCAGCCTTAATGAGCCCATCCCAGTCTGGCCCCGGTGCCAGGAGCCAGGAGAGGCCCGACTGTCTACCTCCCTGCAGGGTGGTTTTGGACCGTCATTTTTAAGAGTAAAACCCAGGATGTGATGCGTCACCCCCACAACTTATCCTCCAATCCGTGCAGCGACCCACCCCTGGTAAAGCCTCGTACCCCGCCTCTTCCTTGGCCGTGTTTACAGTGCTGATGATGTGCAGTAAAAGAGGAGGTAATAACTTGTTTGCCTCCAGAGGCCTGTAAAAAGGACAGTGGCTTTACAGCTCTCAGTATCCTTTTAAAACGTCCATTATGTGCTGGGACAAACTACAGAGATTTATTGTGTACTGCCCGTTGTCAAACCACATGGTTTATTAGTTGATTTCACTTTACTGCATGCTCTCTTTAGCAGTTTTATAAGACACCTTTTGCAGCTTACTGTTTTTGCTATAGTGTGCTGCCATTAAGGATGTCGTTGAATTGTGTATTACAGAGGTCAGTGTCCACAAACACACACACACACCTACATACGCATACACCCATGCGCGCATACAAACACTGCTCACGTACCTCCCTTTATCAGCAGACGGCCAGGCACCTGCTCTCGCAGCCCCCTGAATTAAAACGATACGTCTGTGACCAGATCCACAGCAGGACTAATTTACTTTCACACTGCCCCATTGTAAAATTGTCAAGCAGTCAAAATGGGAAGGGAGTCTTTAAGAGATATTATAGGGGGTTTATGCAGCGACAGCCTTTTGCGCTGCGCAAATAGAGGGGGAAAGAGCTCTGCGGCTGACCTTGGCCCTCCAGCCCCGCACCCTCAATCTGCCACAGCAGCGGTCAGTGGCAGGGGTCTCAATTACAGGAAAAAGGGACAAAAATAACCCCCAAAACAATCTGCGCATCATGGAACCTGTATCAGGCCAATGGAATTTAAAGGGGGCGGAGGACAGTTGGGAGGGGTCTGGAAGCGGACGTGACCCACGTTTCAGGTCTCGGGTCTCTGTTCTCGCTCAGGCCGTTTCCCGTAGCCCTGCGTCTGTCAAACAGTCAGCTCAGCATTCCTTTCGGCTGCGCTGCTCGAGTTCACATCACCGTGGCTTTAACAGCTTACATGGATGGCTGGTTTTATTGCTGGATGTTCATGGAAGAAGATTGCTCTGCTGTAATTAATGAGATGGCATAAGGGGAGGGTGGGGGGGAAGGGGGTAACTTTTCGGGGAAACCGATTTGCACTGGGCCAGGTTCCCTGAGGGCCTGGCTTTTGGCCACAGTAATTGGGGGTACTTATTGGACGGCTGATCTACACCAGTGAGGATGCTCTGCAGACATCATTATTTTCCTCTGATTTCTCATCTAAATGGTGCAAGGATGAAGGATGTGTCTATAAAGTCAGCCTTACACGTATTAGCCGAAGCCTCGATCGCAAGTGTGTATTCCCTGCAGACGGTGCATTAAGTCCGTCTTTAACTAGCCGCAGTTCGCAGTCAGCATCTCACAATTTCATCCCCAAAATGAGAGACGCATAAAAGTCACTAAATCACATATCCAGTGGTGAAAATGTAATCATAATGTGGCCCGGAACCGATCGGCCATATGAAACAGACAATGGAGCGGAACTAAAACCGTTCATCCCTCTTGGGTTTCTGACCTAAATCTTGCGCAGACCGTGCTGGGACGGGAGCCGAAAACGGGAGAGCCCGTGGAGCCGCAGGCGAGGGAGAGGCAGCGGGGGGGCCGGGGGGCCACGCATAATCCTGTCTCTGGGCTCACATTACCGCCAATGTGACACTAAGCCTGCTCCATCAAAAACCCGCCCGCCACTCGCCACGCCATTTGATCCCTGACCCACGCCACGCTCTCTGCCACCCCCCTACCCCTCCCATCTCTTCACCGCATGGCCCTCCCACCACCAACCTTCTGTCCTGATGACTTGCACAAATTCCGCTCCGTCGCAGGTTACACAGATGACTGCATTTTTACCCCCTACCCCTCCCACCCCAAAGCATAATTGTTTTCTATTCCTTGGCCCTGTGCCGCTGTAGAGAATTGGATCCCAACCCAGGTCACACATGATGTTTCATTATGACTATATATTACCCCTCCCCCCCATACTGCCCCACCTCCCCACCTCACTGGGACAAATTGAAGTGCCCTTTTTCAGTGAGATGGATGACGAAGTTCAGAATCACGCCCCCCCTTCCCTTCTAGCCCTCCCACCTTGTACCCCCCTCCATAGGGTCCTCTCAGCTGTCGGCCCGGAAAGGTTAAAGAGGCAGTGATGGGCGTTTATGCGCCTGCTGCCGTGTTATCCTGGATATCCTTCCCCACGCTGCAATTACGGCAGGATTAAGTTACCGCTGTGCAGGAGCAGTGATGGGGGAGATTACTATGATGCGTGCGGAGCCAAGCCTTCTTGACAAGGGCTGTCATCCCATGCAGTCGCCAGCGTCTCTACTGCCCCCACGATCTCTCAACCCCCCCCGCTCACCCCCTCCATTTCCTGCCACACATTCACAGTGCCGCTGTCCATCCCTGCCACCACCACCACCACTGCTAGGCCAAAACGGTCACGCATCCACAGTCAGCTCGTCAGCAAGTAAAAATCACAAAATCGTATAATCCCCCAAGGATTCTTCCTCTCTCTCTCTCCGAATTTCTTTTGCGTGACTCCTGTAAATGTCAATGTCAGGGTTGCACAGTTTGGCCAAAATAAAAAAAATAAAAAAAAATAAAACAGTGGAAACGGGGGCAGTTTTCCTTGATGGGCGGAGAAGCAAAAGCCCTGACTTGTGTATGATAGGGAGTGGAGTGTGTTTTGAGCAGGGGAGGTCTGTGTTTACAGAGGTTTCACCCACTGTTTTTGTTTTTTTTTCCCTCCTGTTCCTGCCCCAGGTTGAAATCTTTTAGAATAATATTGATCGTCGTCCATGTAACAAACTGGCCTTGAGTGAGTCCAGGCCTCGCTCCTGACTCCCCCTCACACAGGGGCTCATGCCTGAGATAACTGGACTTGTGCACCATTGCTCCTCCTCCTCGTCCTGACATATCCTGAGTGGCAGTGCCAATGTCCTGAATGGAGCCTCTTACTGACTCTTACACTCCCCTCCCTACCAGCTCTCCCCTCTGAGGGTGGTGGGGGGGAACAACATACTGCAAGGCCCCGCCAAACTTCTCTAACAGGATCCTGATTTAGCGCTGTGTGCTGTATCAACAACAGAGTGTTTCCTCAACCTCCGGTTGGGGAGGGAAAAAAAGCAAAGCCGTGCTCAAATAAACAAGCGGGCCGGTGCCAGAAAGAGCGAGCCTTCTTTGGCGGTGCAGGGTGGGCGGGGAGGGCTGCTTGCTCATTATCACAAGCCCTACATTCCCGAAAATCGCAGCTGGGATTGGCTGTGATAGATTAATTTCATTAACGGTTTCAGATTTAATTACTCCTCAATTAGCCTGTGCTTTTTTCCCTGAGCCTACAAACATTCTGTTGCTGAAGGGCATGTTTCACCGCGCCGCGTTTGTCGTGGGGATTGCACGCCAATTTGTTTACCTCCCCTGGCTCTTCCCGCGATTTGACATCACCGAGGGTACACCTCGGGGAGATGTTTGTGTTAGGGTTTACAACCAGCTAGTGATGTTATGATGGGGAGGAGGAGAAGTGGGGTTTGTATGGACCTCCTCCTCTGACTGTTACCCCTCTCCCTGGCTCCTCTGTCTGCAGGCTATGTCTGGAGGCGCGGGACCCCTACTGTGGATGGGACCGAAAACAGAGGAGGTGCACCACCATCGAGGACAGCTCCAACATGAGCCTGTGGACACAGAATATCACAGTGTGCCCGGTAAGTGCCAGGGCACTGATCCTCAGACTATGCCACCCACCCCTCTTACCCAACCCAAGAGTCTTTGTGACTCTTTGGAGTGTAGTAATTCCAAGTTTCTGCTGCAAGGTATTTACAGGACACGTAGGGGGCCTTGCACATGATGCCCTCACACAGTATATATTGCGCCAACACCTGGCACCACTCATAATATCCCTGCGGCTTTGTGCCCCCTCATTTCTACCCCCTGGTGAGGAACCATGAAGGCTGATGGAATACATTTCTTCTGCTTCAGTTTTTTCAATGTCTGCAGTTTATATCTGGGTATTGGAGGTTATGTTATATCTGTGGAAACTAGTTTGGCCTTGGCGTTGTCTTGGTATGTGAGAACCTACTCTGTTGTTGTCCGTTTTAACCAACGCAGGTGAGGAATCTGACTGTGGACGGTGGCTTCGGCCCCTGGGCAGCATGGCAACCATGTAGCCACGACGATGGGGACAGCACCAGCTCCTGTGTTTGCCGCTCGCGGTCCTGTGACAGCCCCGGCCCCCACTGTGGAGGCCGGAACTGCGAGGGCCCCACAATAGAGGTGTCCAACTGCTCTAGGTACATGGGACTCAGGGGCCCCCCCCCTCCTCTAACCACTCAGGAACCCCTAACTAGACCTTAGCTGTCTCCACTTCTCTTCAAATTACAGTTAACTCATCACCGTTTTCACCAAATACGAAACATCAGTGCATCAATACTGCAAACGCTGAAAAGCCGAGCCCTATGCTCTTGGCAATCTGTACTTACCCCAGCCGAACAAAAATAAATTTGACCCTGCAGACCAAGTAGCAATGGCTTCATTGACGCTCTTGGGAGACCTGAAGGGCAAAGTGAAAAGGATTCTCCCATATTCTCTTAAGGGAACAAAATAAATAGGATTTATATAAATTAAGGAGACAAACCACATTAACGTCTCCCTCCCCAAAGCCTTTGTGTCGCACTGCCGCCTGTGTTTGTAGGCATTACCCAATTATAGTGATTGAGAGTGCGTCACACGCCTGCTTCTCTGAAACTGATAGGGCCCTTTCATTCGTCGCATAACTATGCAAGATTAAAACCGAGGTGCCGAAAATTGAATTGTGTTTTACAGGAAGTAGCAATTAAATCATGAAAAGTGCTACGCCAGAACAAAGCACTTTAGCAAATTGAGGGAATGTTTTTATGGGCAATTTAACTTCCCCCCACCCCCCCAAATCAGCCTTACCTTGCTGTTCTGTCCTCTTGGCATCTTCTTTCAGGGGGAACCCGACCATTTTTTGGAAAGGGGGGGTTTGAGGACATTTAAAAAATCTGTTTGGCAGACAAAGAATCCACTTTACATCAGAATGAAAATTAGATTAATGTTCCCCAATTGAGAACTGAATTTTGTTCTTATCAGTAGGCCTGTATGTGGAAAACAGAGGAATAAGATGTATGTGATTTATGAACTTAATTGTATTTCATCAGACAAGTTTTTGAGTTTTGAGTGTTTGTCTTCATTAGTGTATGATTGTAACAAGAATGTTTTATTCTTCTTCAAGTCTGACTCACTGGAAATGCCACATGAACTCCCTAAAAACATAATTGATGAAAACTATGATTATGATTTTGACATGAAATGGAAGTCATGCAGTCAAAGAGTGCACACTGCAGCTGCAAAGCCGTAGTGTCATTTTGAGCAGGGCTGTGCTCTGGGTGTGTGTTGCATCATCCTAACTCTCTGGGTGCTGCAGGAATGGGGGATGGACACCCTGGTCCTCCTGGGCACAGTGCAGCACCAGCTGCGGCATCGGGTTTGAGGTTCGGCAACGGTCCTGCAACAACCCCTCGCCCCGCCATGGGGGCGCGTCTGCGTGGGGCAGAGCCGGGAAGAGAGGTGAGCGGGACGCAGTGGCCCTCAATCCATCTCATGTCCTCTGCAACTGTTCAGTTATTGTCCTGTTCTCTTCTTTAGACCTTGCTTTTTCAAGCAAATCCATATTCAATCTCAGTTCAAAGTGATTTGGCATGCGAGCACCAAGATGTTGGATAAATGGCATACAAACGGCCCTCTTTCAAAGTCATGTCTCACCAGTTTCCATCGGCCTGCTCTTTTTGTCGTTAGTACTCTTGAAATGGAGCTGTAGGGCTATCTGAGAACAGTTTGGGGAGATCAATACTACCATTGCTGCATTCACTAAATAGGACTCTAATGAACACAGCCTTTTGAAATCGTCCCCTTAATGAGGCTGGCTCTTTTCCGTAATGGTATTTTAAATTATTTTGACTGTCTGTGGGGGCTATCCGTTTGCTTTATCGCCCTCTGCCGCCACTTGAGACTTTGTTTACCGGCAAATCAATAATTCAGTTGCAGTAAATCCTCATATTCACACGATCGACCTGAAGAGTTCTTAGTGTCTCTTTGATCTGAAGAGAATGGGCGAGACAATGGGACATGCTTTAACTCTAGACAGCGGTTTTGTTTGGCGTTCTCTACTCATCAGCAGGGAGCTGTAAGACCATGTCTCAGGTACAGCAGTGATCTTCTGTTGTACCAGTAGTGGGTAATGAATCTCAAAGTGCAAGCTGGCCTCCCCTCTCCCTCCCTCCTTTATATTCATGTAGAAAAGTAGAACTTTTTAACAAAAGTTGAAAATGGATGCATGTCATTGGTTTTATAAATGGTGTATGACACAGCTACAATAGCACTGTATGCAACTCTTAAGGGAGACCCCCTCAAACCAGTTTTAAATTATGGGTTTTTGAGAAAATGCATGCTCAGTGTAGCCACAGATGGTACATTGATTATGACAAAGAAACAGAACCGATGGCACTGTGTATAAAAGTCTCTCTGGATGTCTGCGGCCCAAGCGGTCAGATGATTAAGGAGTCTTGGCTGCTCACAGGCTTTGCAACGAGAAGGTGTCCTGCCCCCTGCCCATTTTCTGGTCGTCATGGGGATCCTGGACCAAGTGCAGCGCGGAGTGTGGCGGAGGAGTCCACTCCCGGGTCAGGAGCTGTGAGAACGGGAACAGCTGCCCAGGCTGTGCGCTGGTATGGCTCTCCTCCCGTTACCCACAATGCCTTTTGATCTTACACATGACTCGCTTGTCTGTCAGCGCCCCGGTATGGGAAAGTTTGGGGGTACAATTCAGGGAAGTGTCAGTGAGTGTTGTGTCAGACAACTCCTTGAGACAAGAGTCAAAAGAGGGGAGAGGAGGAGCTGTTCAGTTCTTCCTCATCTCACCATAGACAGTTTCCAGTGCAAAGGCTGGTGTGATCTGACAGCTTCTGTGCTCCATTTCCGAAGTAATGGTTTGATCACAAGAGGTCTGAAAACCACATGATTTTAAAACCCATTCTCTCTCTCCCTCTCTTTTCAGCTCCAACTCTTTAGGAGCTGAAATCTTTTGAGATTTAATTAAACAAATTAAGAATTCAATTAAAGTCTAACCACATTAAAAAGCTGAACACCCATTGACTGCAGAGAGGAGATGCCACTGTAGCACAGGGATGGGCTTTTATTAACTCTGCTCTGAAGCAAAATGCTGACTTGCTGTATTTCATAGAAAACAGAAAAAGAAAACTGACAAATAATGATGGTAAATGCTTCATTTTTACATAGCTGAGAATTGACTGCTGTGCCTTTTTTTTGTCTGTCCTATGATCCTGTGAAATGTTTTTGGGTTACTTCAGTACATAGAAGTAAAATTATATTGTGTATATATATATGTAATATGTATATATAATACATTTATTACATGTATGTAACATATACATGTCTGTAAGTAAATGATAAGGTAATAATAAATTTATATAAGCTCCATGTGACATGGATAGGGTAGCATAACTGGAGAACCTCCTGGCTCATGGCTCCCCCCTGTGCTCAATTTTCCCCCCTCCCTTGTACTTTCAGGAGTACAAGGCCTGCAACCTGGAGGCTTGTCCGGAGGTGCGGCGGAACACGCCCTGGACCCCCTGGATGCCTGTGAACGTGACGCAGGGCGGGGCGCGGCAGGAGCAGAGGGTGCGCTACACCTGCAGAGCCCAGCTGCCAGACCCACACGAACTGCAGTTTGGCAAGCGCAAGGTGGAGACGCGCTTCTGTCCAAACGACGGCTCCTCCGCCTGTGAGACTGACAGTGAGTCCCAGACCCCCCCATGAATGCCCGCCCACAGCCCTCAGTGAATAATGGGAAAATGTGACTGAAATTCAACCACTTCCCAGGCTAAACCGTTACAATCTCACATTGTCATAATGTTATACCAGCAAATTATGTGACAACTGGGAACTTCAAAAACCGTTGGTTCAGTTTTTTGAGGTCGGAGACAACTGGTCTGCCTGCTGTTCGCAATTCACGTCCAAGTCAAACCCCAGAGCAGCTTGGGTTTGCCTTCAGTGAGATACACCATCCAAACAGAGCCAGAGTTTCCATGCTCATTCAGCAGCCTCAGTTGCTTCATTTCTTTTAAGTCCTCAAAAAGCAGATCCCCATATTCCCCCCAGAGCCCTCTGTCACCGTGGCAGCGTTGTTCTCTGCCTTGTACTGTCATAAAAAAACTGCTTTGCTAAATTGAAAATCTGTGGGCTTGTGCTGTCATATATTCATGCCGCATGTTAACAGGATGTCCCTGTGTGCTGGTGTTTTTTGATAGCTGCAGATGCGTCTTGTCTGTGACATTTAGCCCATAGGTTTGAGAGTTACAGGCCGTGTGTTCCCCCTGAGTGGTGTCCTACTGTGAGCTGGTTGCAGGGGCGGTGAGGTTTCTCCCTGTCAGCAATTTAAATGGGGGGAAAGGGTTCATGCTACAGGACAGACAGAGCGAGAGGGGAATTGGGGGCCTCATGTCCGGGGTGACTACAGCGAGAGTGCTCATGTCAGGCACCAGGGTAACATTCTGCCACGCTGAGTCACCGCTAACCTTGAATTACAAGGAAGGCGTCCGGTTTCAGCTGAAAAATGACACAGTAATAAAAGTGAAGGTCCATTGCCACAAATTCCTTCCCAGACTGAAAAGATAGTTTATGGAAAAAAGAAATCTCTGCGGCCACCAAGGGAGTTATTACCTGAAGATAAGGTAAATTGGCCATTCAGTACACATTTGGATTACATTTGTTGGAAATGGCGCAATCAGGTGAACCCTCTTCATTTATAAAGGCCAACCAATGGAATTGAATCTTTCAACCTGTAACTGAGCCTTACATATAAACACATACATCACATAAATTCATTGGCCGTTTTTCCACATAGTTGTTGATAGGGTGTGGAAAACATTGGAGGCTGCCTCCCTCTAACTGCCTTGTCTTTACATAAATAATTCTCCTGCAGAAAAAAACACCAACAGTCCAGGGTCAATATAACTCAATCTTTTATGCCATTACAATGAATCACAAAATAACTCTGCATTTCCTTCCCTTTGTGAAATAGGAATAGAATTTTACTGACCTTAAACATATAACTTTGGTTCCTCTCTGATGGCTTATCCTTCTTGACAAAGTTTTTTTCGGCTAATCATGACAGCTCCCTGCTGTCTATACAGACTCTTTTTATTGTATTGTAGTGCAGGTCTGCATGTGTGCATGTATTAGTATCCAAGTATAGTGTTATATGTGTGAATTCCTTGGTTTCCTGTTTACTATACTGTATTTAATCTGTGTGTTGCAGCTCTTGTGGAAGACTTGTTGAAGACTGGTCGGCCATTGGTTCGAGCAGCGGGCACTGGCTGGTCGTCGTGGGATTCGTGGTCCACCTGCTCTCAAGATTGCGCTAAAGGGTTCCGCACGCGCAAGCGCACCTGCGCCACCCCGGACGGCAAGAGTGCACCTGCGGCCTGCAGCGGGTCTGCTGTGGAGTACCAGGACTGCAACCCCCAGCCCTGCCCAGGTAAATACACCTGCCACCCCCTCGGATCACCTGAGGACATCGAGGCTAATGCAGGAAAACTCCCTCTTGGGTCCGTACGCAATGTTAAGGCTGGGTTATTACTTAGAAATAGAGTGGAAATTTGGATTACTGGAGCAAAACAAGTGATGACCTTCAGCCTGTTCCCTGCACCATATGTTCACTGCTGCATAGGTAGTATATCATCACATACCCCCTCCACACACACGCGTGTGTGTACACACACACACACACTCACACTATCCTGCTTATCCCAATTTATACTCTCAACTCCAAATCACCCTGTGCTAAAAACCACCACTCACTTGAGACTCAGGGGAGAATGGCTGAGCATGACTCCATTAGGTTGTGCTAAGTGGATTATTGGTCCTATTAGCTAATGAAGAGCTCAGTGCTCCTGTGGGCCTCCAGGACAGTCGTCTAGTGCCATGTTTAAATGCTCTCCTCAGGCCCTGCAATCGCTGGGCCTGCTCCCTCTCCTTTAACTACATTGCGAGGAGAGCGCTTAACCTCTACAGCTGCCTCCTCAAAATCCACCACCCTGTTAAGTGGAAAAAATTCAATTAAGTGATGGATTTTTTAATATATTTTAATGATGGTTTCCTCAATATCAATCTTTATTTAGCATAGCATCATGCACAAACAAGTAAAGAGATTGTGCTATAGCTTCAATGAGGACATTTTCTGGCAGTAAACAAAAGACAAAGAACCGAAAACCCATTTCAGTCAATGTGTGGAGAAAAAAAAACATTAATTTATCCCATGATCCCTTGAGGCAATCATGTTGAGTTCCTTGAAAATGGTGGGATACAGAGAGGAATTGCTTATTTAACCACTGTGCATTTGTATATATAGGGAAAATAGGCCAGCGCTTTAAAGGGTGACAAGGTGATTCTGACCCAGCGATTGCCAAGTCTGCATATTTGCAAGAATAATACCTGTGCAGGGTATATGCTGGAGTATATGCTGTGGTTCCCGAATCCAGTGGGAAGACCGGCTATATTGAATATGCAGAATACTTGCCTGTATGATGGAGGACTGAGTGTCCTGAATCAGTCTCCCTGGAGTGAGCTGAGAAAGCCAAAACCCTTTTACAAAAGCTGCTTTTCGATGACTCTCATCACCTAAGGACATCAAGATTCATGTAGGAAAACTTCCTGTCAGGTTTATACATGGTGACAGTACAGAATAATTGCTTAGGAATGTAGCGAAAAGTTAGAGGACTGGAACAAAACGAGTGATGACCTTCAACAATTCCTTACCATGGAGGAAAATGTGCTGAAAGAGTAAACCTGACTTTTCGCTTAGATTTGAAACATTCACTATCAGTATCATCACACTGTGGCTTAAGTCATTAGACGATTGTCAAATCTTCAGGCTTGCATGAGTAAGTTACTTTCAATGGACGAGGATGCCTATTCATGGGTCTAAATCCTAGTAAATATCATACAACATCATGTTTCAGTGTTTGGCTGATGTTGCCCCATAAAACTGAATATAATGCTTCATAAAAGCTATTGTTATAGACTGATGTTGAAACAGCTGCTTGCCTGGTATATGCCAGCTCAGCAGACTGGCTAAAGCAATTCAGAATATGTCATCAAATTCTGCCTCCCCTGCTAACTTCTGCACATTTAAATGAGCAACCCCCTCAAGCGCTCTTTGTCTCAAACCTTTTTCAGAATTCACGTCTGGGCCTGTTCCGGTAGACACTCTCTCCATTCTGCCGGACCCAAACTGCCCCCCCTCAGGTGGTTCTGAGATGGGCAATGATTAGCTTTGTTTACATATCTCCTCAATTATTAATGCGTCCCTGTCCACCCCCCCTCCCCCTTGTTGGAAGTCTTAAGCAAATTTTAATTTCATTTCATCTCAGGCTATCAGACACAAATGAATGTACTCACAGACTTAGAAGGCCTCAGCGCCTGAATACCAATGGCCTTCCTCTTGTCACTCCGGCAGAGCTGCAGAATCATAATTACCGTGGCCTAATTCACTTACTTCGCCGTCTCCGGAAGTTGGTCAATACTCGAGCGCAGAGAAGAGGGAGTGTGTGTGATGTGCTTGCATATCAACGAGAGCTCTGTGCCTTCATCATGTTAGCTGTGGCGTTGGTCTGACATGAGCCTTCGTCAGCTTTCTTTAGTCTGCACAGACCTGCCTGGGAGGGGATATTCTCTGCTCTGTGATGAGAGAGCAAACCCCCCCACATACACACACACACACACACACACATACACATCAACACAGTAGGACATGCACACACACACAGGTACACGCTCTCACGCGCACACACACACACACACACACACACACACACACACACACACACACACATTCACTCACTTGCTTACTCACTCTCTCTCTCACACACACACACACACACACACACACGCTGTGCTTATGGATCCATTGTGCGGCTCCCATATTGTTCGGTGCCCTCTCTCTGCGATAATCTGCAAAAGCGAATGGGTTTTTCACAGCAGGGAGAGCAGGGGAGCAGCTGTCCAGGGTCTGCTGGTGTGTCCCCAGCTCTGTGCCACAGGCTCTGGAGCGGCTCAGATGAAATGACGGGGGGAAGGAAGTGGGCTTCTCATGTGGGAGAATAAGGGCCATGAAATGGGCGCTTTGCTTTATGGAAAAGGGGCATTAGCAAAGAGGAGCATTTGGTCCAAAGTGTAAAAATGACTCGGATCATATTTTTTGTCTCCATGTGGATATTAGCAAAGTGGGATTTTCAACAAGTGTTTTAAAGTCAGTGACACGATTTTCAATACCTTGTAAAGGAGGGGAGGATATGGGAAGGTGTCCCAGGGGAAGCACACAGACAGGCATGTACATCAGTCAGCAGGGTGGTTGGATGGATTACTGACAGTGTGTGTGTGTGTGTGTGTGTGTGTGTGTGTGTGTGTGTGTGTGTGTGTGTGTGTGTGTGTGTCTAGTGAAAGGTGCATGGTCCTGCTGGTCCTCCTGGTCCCAGTGTTCGGTCACCTGTGGAGGGGGACATTACCAGCGCACACGCAGCTGCAACAACCCCGCCCCGGCCGACGGAGGGGACATCTGCATCGGTCTGCACACGGAGGAGGCCCTGTGCAACACACACCCCTGCGAAGGTGAGTTCCGCCCACTGAGTAGGGATGCACCTTCCAGTGGGGGGAAAAGACACATTCACCACAGAGTGGAAAGCTACAGCCTGCACAGAGGGCTTGACAGGTACTCCTGAGAGACTGAGGCCACATTTAAATGGCTGCCGCTGCTTCAGAGCAACATCCAAGCCATTCTATTGGATGCAGCACACTGACAGACTCATTTATTTAGTAGTATCCATGTCAGACATGATTTTAGAAAGAGATGTCTGAGCATCAAAAGGATCCCTACATTGAGCCAGCTGTCGGCTGGTTCACTGATGCCTTTGTCTTCCAAAAACATGACTGGTTTTTCACAAATAAAGAAAATATGTACAGGTGAGGAATACAGATGTGCCATCTTCACAGCCAGTGCAGCTGACTTTTATGAAATATGTCATTGGCTTGCTCTCATTGGATTTCAATGACCCTGTACACCGGGGAGCTAGTCTCTGTGTTACTACTGCTGTTTCTGAACCGCCACGAGCCTGTCCTAATCCATAAAAATGAATCCGTTTCTGGTGGATGCTTCACTGTTCTCACACTTTTTTCTATGTCTGGGGTAAAAAAGATGTATGTTGAGGGGAAAACTCACAAAGTTATTATTTTTTTTTTTTGCGCTAAAGACTTGATTGAAAGTGAGGGGGAGTACTCAACTGGTAATTCAATAACATGTGGTATTATAATATGTATGACAAGGGTGGTGGTGTATTCCCCTGCATGGGAGCTGTATATCAACCCCCCCAAGGAAGCTCAAATATTTATGCGGTTGACTAATCCTGGACTTCTGTAAAAGTTTCAGCGTTTCCCCAGAGCTCTGAATTTAATGAGCACTTTTGCACACAGAGCCCAAAGTTTTTTTTTTTTTTTTTTATTTGACTCCTAATCCACGCTTAATATCCTTAAATACCACACTGTATATTTTTACTCCTCTGCGGTAGAAACGGCTGTAAAAATGAAAGTCCTCAAAAGTAGGAATAACTTGGCTAGGCTCTCGAAAGCTATTATTCATGGGGGAATTAATTCCAAGTCGTAATAATAATGGACCACATGGGATTGGATTTTGTCTGTGCGCGCGTGAGTGTGTGTGCGTGCGTTGGTTTGCTTTGAATGCAAATGGCCTGATTTCATCAGGTTAATGCTTACTTGCTGTGTAAAACTACCTGTTAGGGAGACGGAGGGATCAACGGTCGGTATGCTAATATCCCATGTTCCCCCTCCATCTCACCACGCATTTAGCGTTGGACAGGCGATTGGTCATCCGCACCTCTGACAGAGCACTTCTGATTAAAATGACTTGTAGCCTATCACTCAAATCCCACAGTGTCCGCTTGCACAATCAGTCTACGTTGTAGAGGCCTTTAGAGATCATTTGATTAAGTATGTCAAATGGAATGGATAGCCAGGAAAAGTGCTGCAGGGCAGGCATAAAGTTAAAGAGTAACTGTAGTTCATCAATGCCAAACTTGTTTTTTTTTCTTACATTGAAAAGCTGTTCAATCAAGTGAATCTAGAAGACCCAACAAGTTGTGCATTATGGAGAGATGAATGAGGCTACTTGAGCCATTACAATAAGCACACAAAAGTTATGTGGTGCATCTGTTTTACATTGGCCTTAAAAGTGTAATATAGATGGAACCTACCCTGCTCTGACACCACCCTGTTCTCATCCTGCCCTCTGCTAACCCTGCCCTCCTCTGACCACACCCTTTCCTGACCCACCCTGCTCTAACACACCTTGTTCCGATTCTGCCCCGTTCTGATCCAAACCCTAATCTGACAACACGCCTGTTGACCCTGCCCTGTTCTGATCCCACCTGTTACAACCCCACTCCATTCTGACCCTGCCCTCCTCTGACCCTGCCCTCCTCTGACCCTGCCCTGTTCCCCGTCCTCCTCTGACCCTGCCCTGTTCTGATCCCGCCCTGTTCTGACTATTCCCTCCTCTGACCCCACCCCTGACCACATCTCCTTCTCCCCGTGGCTCCCCTCGCAGGCGGCTGGACGACCTGGTCCGAATGGAGCCCCTGTGATGACAGTGGGCTGCAGCTGCGCAGCCGGACATGTGAGGACCCTGACGAGGGCCCCGGTCCCAGCCCCGGCCCAAACCCCTGCCAGGGCAACAGCACCGAGCACAGGGACTGCCTGCTGGACGAGATCCCAGGTGACCCCTCCCCCAACTCATCCCTTCCCCCGAGTCCCACTCCCACTGTCAGAGCTGGCGCCGGGCAGAGCTCTGAAGCTCAGCCGGTGTTCGGTTTAGCCAGAATGGCAAAAGCGCCTATCTCACTGCTTGGGCAAGCGGAGACAGCTGAATCACTGGCAGTGTGGGCTAGACAGAGGGCGGTCTTATAAATCGATGTCAAGAGTAAACAAGTGCCGCTGTAAACTTTTAAGCAAATGACTGTTTTTTTTTTTCTTCAAAACATTGAGCTACAAGCACTTCTTTTAACAGGCTAATCTCATGGAAAGATCAAAGATAAATACAGAGATTTGGTTCTTGGTTCTAGCTCCTACTGGTTCCAGTTTGTGAAAGGGGTCATTCAGGCCAATGAATGTAGCCTCTGTATGGGGCCACCTTAATGCCGCTTGTAAATCACCTTAAGTTACTGTTTATTTTAGAGAGCCCTACACCAATAAGTCAACATACATTGACCTCGAGAGCTTAGGAAAACAATAATTCCCAAGCAACTAGCTCTGTAACCACCTGCCTGACTGAATACCAAATGAATGGGGCAGCAATGTATGTGATGGACATGTTAGACTGAATTTAATTTAATAGAATATACATTTTAAAGGGTCATATCTCAAAAATAAGGAGTGACTCAAGGGCCAATTGGCTGAAATAAATTAATGGTGTATGTAAGCATCTTGATTAAAAGTCATCCACCCCTGTCAGTGGAGATACAGTGCTTTAAGTTCCAGTGGATCTGGCGGTGACTCAAGAGGCCTCCGTGACACAGGCAGATAAGGCTGCCCCTCTGTGGTAATTGCCTTGCCACTGAGCGCGGCGCCTGTGCTTTGAAACACTGATTCTGGGGGACAGAGAGCGGAAGCTGACACCTGCAGAGCTGTCTGCCTGTCCTCCCTGAAGAGTCCGCAGAGACGACTTTGGAGGGCATTGAATGGGGTGGGGGTGGTGTTGGTTGTGGGGGCAGGGCGGGGATGTGTTTGAGTTGGCTTGTTCCGATGTTCTTTCCGATGGGCTTTCAGCTTCCCCGATCGTACTAATTCTGTATCAACCCTTTGGTGTTCTGCACAAAAGGAGGAAAGATTTTGTGTTTTCGCAGCAGATGAAAAGAATCCATCTTGGGCGCAGAGCTCCAGCGGGGGCACTGTGCTGCCGGGCTTAACTCCTCTCTTCCTCTTTTGTAGTGATTCTTCCTGCATCTGGCTTCGACAAGGACAGACAGTGTGGGGGTAAGTGGATTAACTCCCCCAGCATGTCTTCCGTCCCCAATTCCCTTCTCTGCCGTGTCGTGTTTGAATACCCCACCCTTTCATCTGGACCCCAGGTGGTGACGGGGGCACGCTGCTGTAGGTCCCTCTCTCATCCTCCCCTGATCAAAGCCGGATCTGCGGGCCCAGTCACCGCAGACTCTCTCCGTTCATTAGCACCCGCTACATCCTTTGCCTCCCAGTAGAATCGAAAGACCGCCGTGACTCAGTCGCAGCTCACACATCAAGGCCTCAAACTACTCTCCGTCTCAATTTTTTCAGCCACGGTGGCCAGTTTTCATGAGGGACAAAGAACTCATTACCCATAATTCCAATGGAGCAAAGAGGAATCTGCACTGTCCCCACCCCATGCTCACAGCTTCCAATTAGCCTCGGCCAACCTCAACCCTAATGTCCCTCTCTTTAGCTTCCTTAATTCCAGCTCAGCCCAAAAATCAGGGAGGGCCTGCTCAAAGGCGAGCAGGTCCAAGCAGTAGTTTCCTAATAAAATACAGCTTTGTTCCAGTGTTAATTATTGATTACATTCCTCTGAATTGTTCACCATCCTTTCTTATTTTTACTTGAACATTTTTAATCTACTACTGTAGTGGGTAACAAAGGTAACAAATTGAAAAGTAATATGGTGCTGTGACTTATAATGACAGGAACTCTTAGGGTACTGTGAGCTAAAATGCTGAGACAAAGAGAGGAGTGAATGTATGGCTCTTCTTCCTCATCAAACTGTCTCCTCTTCCTCCACAGGGTTCACACTGATCCACCTGATTGCCACAGGTGTGTCCTGTTTCTTCGGCGCCGGGCTGTTGACCTTCCTGGTGTACGCGTACTGCCAGAGGTACCACAAGCCCTCACAGGAGTCAGCAGTCATCCACCCCACCACGCCCAACCACCTCAACTACAAGGGCAACACCACGCCAAAGAACGAGAAGTACACCCCCATGGAGTTCAAGGTGCGGTTGGGTACCCCCGTCCCCTACACATTCTTAGTTTTGAAGGTTTAAGTTAAAGTATCGATGCATCTACTGTTGACTGCAATACAAAATGTGAAATGATTTTTCTTTAATTTGTGTCAGGACGCACAACATGGTAAGGAAAGGTGTTGTCACCTCAGGACGTACGGAGTCATGCTGAAAAGCTCTTAAAGTATTTTCTTTACCAATACAGCAATGCCAGTTGTAAGATAAAGCAGAAATAACGTTGGGAAGGATTATTATTTTTCAGGATGAAATAACTGACTTTAAAAGGGTCCTAGCATGCAGTATAAGAGATCTTAAAAGGCCTTCACAGCATGCAGTATGTTTTGTTTGGCCTGTTGTGTTGTGGTTTACCCACCGCCCATGACATGAGGATCCTGGCTCTGAGTCTACCTTTATTAATGGACTGCATTAGGCGGTTTAAATATCAGCCGGCTGCAGCACTCTCACAGCTGTTTGTGACTGATTGTCTGGCCCATTCAATTAGCTCACGCCTGGTTGGTTCCCTCTTTCTGTCCTTCCTGTGACACCTGTGCGTCCATTTACCAGGACGCCATCAGTCGGAGCAAGCTGATCGGTCCGCTATGAGCCCTTCATGAATGTTAGATTCACATCCAGATAACCAATAGCCGGTGTGTAACTGATCAGCTGGTACTTGTTTATAATGAGGCGTGTCATGGGCGGGGGGTTGGGCATGCCAGTGGGGCGTGTCTAAGGAAGGAGACTTGGAGGGCGTCGGTCTCCAGATGGTTGAATGACGTGTCGTGACGGAGATGAGGCGGTGACGGGTGTAATGAGGAACATCAGGAGAGGAGAGGGGCTTAATTGAAATAAAGCGGCATATGATTTCACGCATTATCTGAGGTATCTAAGCAGAATGTCTGATGAACTTCAGCTGTCTGTGTGCAGCATAAACAGTAATGGAGGTCAAGGTGGAGGGCTACCAGAGTCTCTAATGGGAATGTCTGCTTGGCATCCTCTTGACATTGGACACAAGACTGTGTGTGTGTGTGTGTGTGTGTGTGTGTGTGTGTGTGTGTGTGTGTGTGTGTGTGTGTGTGTGTGTGTGTGTGTGTGTATGCATGCATGTGGTCGGGCTCCTATGGAAAGATTTAGCACCTTCCCTAATGACGGTACATTAATGCGTTTATCATGACAGTGCCATGCAAAACGTTATTTATTTCCTGAGCAGACAGCCATGACTTAACATTGCTTTTCAAATTTACACCTTACATATACAGTATAGCTTGTAATTCATTTATACAGAGGGGTTTTTACAGGGGTAATAAAAGCGTGTTGCTTCGAGGCACAAATGCTTGCATGTGCCACCGGGGTGTCCTGACCATGCCAGAGTACGCCCACATTAACCTGGCTCCTCCCATCGCTTCTGTTGAACTAAATGTTATTGGAGAGAGGATTGGCATGTTTTAAAGGGTTCCATCTTCGGGCAGTTTTGTATAATCTCTTTATACAAGAGATTATACAAAGAAAGGATACAGGACATCGATTAAATACCATATCAGGCAAAATAAGAAACAATGAAGATAGAAAGTAAATAAATAAATAAAATGTGTTACACATACAATTCCCTCCTTTCCCACCCCTAACCATTTGTTAAATTCCAGTGATTTTCTTTGTATGTTTGATACAAACAAATAGCCTGGATTGGTGACAGAAAAGGTAATTAATTTAAAAACCAATATCGGCAGTTTCTTTCTGGTGTAAATCCTTTGAATTGATTAGGCTCCTCTAATCCTCTGCCCCCTACAGACACTGAACAAGAACAACCTGCTCCCGGACGAGAGGACAAACTTCTTCCACTCACCGCTCCAGCAGACCAACGTGTACACCACCACTTATTACCCCGCCACGCTCAACAAGTACGATTACAGGCCCGACTCCTCCCCCTCCCCCTGCAGGACCTACACGCACAGCTGAGGCAGGCCCTTCCCACAGCACTCCATCGTCACGGCAACAGGGCCGGACTCCTTCACCCCTTCGCTCCGCACCCCCTATGTCCCCATACTCCTCGTACTCTTGATTGGGTGGGGTTGTGAGTCAGTGCTGCTGAGGTTCTGACAGCAGACTCAGCCTGGACTGTGGACACTTCTCTGTGAGAGCAGCCCTCACCCCTCCAACCCTGCTCCTCCTCTCTCTCCTCCCTCTCACGGAGGAAACAAACATGACACTTTAATTACAATCTTTGTTTTTTGGTTTTTGTTGTTTTTTTTCCTTCACATGGTCCTGGATGTCGTGGGTGTTAAGATGGCACTTTTTAAGGATGATATGGATAATGCTCACGGGGATCTGCGGACAGCAGTCACCCCCATCCCCGTCCTCCCTTACCATATGTGGAACTGGACTGCCTTTCATACACAGGAGA
Source organism: Albula goreensis (assembly GCA_022829145.1). Lineage (NCBI taxonomy): Eukaryota > Metazoa > Chordata > Actinopteri > Albuliformes > Albulidae > Albula > Albula goreensis. Next base: position 17,429,165 of record CM040761.1, on the reverse strand, counting down.
AGCTTCTAACTCAAGTAGAGGGACATGGGAGAAAAAGAAACCGGCTAACCACAGACAGTTGTGTTGATGCTAAGCAACCTTGGGTATAGAATGTGAGAAGGCATCTGTACGATCTGGTCTCTTCTGTGTGGACTCTGGCATGGCCCCACCCTGGAAATGTTGGTAAATGTAGCTTTTAAAAAAAAAAAAAAACTGAGCAAAATTAAAAACACAACACTAATTCACTAAACAATAAAAGCCATTACTAAACAATGACCCTACCACGGTAATGGTATCTCAGCTTGGGTAAATGAGAGGGACCAAAATATGAACTGAAGAAACTGATGTTATTCTCATCGGTTTGCAATGGATATTCACCCTGGTTTACTGATTGAAATGAGGATAATACCCTGTGCATAAGGCCGAGGTCCTGCCTCAAAGATGGGTACACACTGAACAGGAGAAAAGGGTTATTTTTGATTCTCAGCAGGTATGGAGTTGGAACTGCTTGTCTTCCATTCCACTGATTTCTGAAACATCCTATAAGGGAAGCTGGGAAAAATATGTCTTGCTTGTCTAATTTTTAAATTTTTTTTTTTGTGGTCACACCACACACCTGTGTTGTACCAATCAGTGTTCCAGTCCAGTGTTGTTACAGCTGGCAGAGTGTTGTCACAGGACTCTACACAGTGCACACTTGTATTAGGAAAGTTAAAGCTAGAACGGATTAGGGTTGGTGATCTTCCCGCGGTCCTTGATGAACCTGCACCAGGTGAAAAATGAGAATGGGGGTAACCGTCATCCCTGCTGCAACTGTCATGGAGTGTGGAGAGCAGTTTGGGGGGAGCCCAGGTGCGTGATCCCTTATGGAGGACTGATGAAGCAATCTGTGCTGCCTGTATCTACTTCAGTTTTTTTTAAAGAATAAAGGGTTTTTATATGTGACATGGAATGCTACACTCTTATCTTTCAAACAGACAGATTTGGTTGACTGCGATTGTGGTCATTAAATATGACAAGTATGCAGGTTTGAACTGCGATGCGCGGTAGCAACAGTTGCCTGTTGGGGTGCTTATTTTTTATGATTTTCAAAGGGAAAAGGGTTTGCCATGGTTTTTAACAAGGAGTAGGATAGACGATAATGGATACGTATTGCCAAGGTCAGACTTGTGACTGAACAGAATCGAAGATGTAAAAGTTTCATGCAACATAAAATACACTAATCCTACTCAGCATCGTCTCAGCAGTAACATTTTCATTTGCAAGTGGGAAACAAAAAGCAAACGGTACAACAGCATGCGTAGGTATATTTACTCAGTCTGTGTAAATGCTACCGTGGGCCATGTTGACTGTAAAATTCAATGACTCTCATGACTGTAACATTGCTAAATCATGCTTTTTGTGTTATTTCTAATATGAATCTGATGTAAAGGAGAGACCTCTGTGTCTTTAATTGCTGGGGTGAGGATGGGCTGCGGAGCGCTCTTTTTGCATATTTTAAGTGTTTTCTCTCATGTGACTCCTTGTAAAAATATTTTGGGAATGTTAAAGGGGAATGCATCTTTGTCACTTATCAGTGAAAACACAGCCACCTGTTTGTGCACACCGATGTCGCACTATGTGTTTTGCCATGTCGTGTGTAAAAGACTCAAAACATAAGCTACTGGGATGGTAATGGTCATGAACAAAATGCTAATAATCTATATTGAATCTTGGGATCTAATGGGCATTTTATTACTCTGCCTTTTTTATCATGCCTGTTCAGTGAATGCGAAACCAGAAATGTTTTTCAGTTCAGCTAAGCTTGAGAGTTCTATCTGTACATAGGAGACCCTGTTCAATGACAATTTAATGAAATCTAAAGTTAGTGTAATGTAAATGTATATTGTATAGCTAACACTGTTTTTTTAAAAGCCTTATAGTTGAAAAAGAAGTGCAGAAGTAATGTAAATACCAACCATAGAGATTGTGAGGGATGGAGTTTGTCAATACTTCACTCTGAATTGCGGCACGTTCCAACAGACAACAGAATGGGGGCGAAAGGCTAACAGCCATGCCTGCATCTTGAGGGGCTACGTATCAATCTGCCGTGAGTTTCTAATTGTCTTGTTCATATTTAAATTGCTTCAATTATTATTTTCTTTTTGCAAACACTGCAAGAGCAGTAGCTACCCTGTCACACCATAAACTATGGTATTATAACTTTTTCAAGGCAACCAATCACTTCACACTCTGCAATTATAATGGTCACTCCATTTTGCTCTGTGAATATTTCTGTCCATGGCCAAGGGGCTGAAAGCTGAAGTGGAAGTTAGAGCAGCACACTTACTGTAAAATATTCCACAAATCTCTAGCAGTGTTTTTCCATTTCTTTGGGGCGGTGGAGTTGATGCTAAATTACAGCAAGTCCTTCCTTTCGTGACCTTGCTCAAGCAACTTTTGAAAGTTTTTTTTTTTTTTTTTTTTTTTCTCCAGTGTTTTTTTTGACATCCTGACTACCCATTGCCTGGCTGATGATTATTTTGTGATTGGACACCTTCACCCTGTGATTATGTGAGATTGGACGTGCTGCCATCACGTTGCCGAGCTCCATCCCGAAGGCTCGGTGCCCTTCTATGCAATTGACCTGGTGGTACTGTTAGATGCGTGATCTAGACTGTAATCACTGCCTTTTAGACACTGTGAATTTTTTGGTACTCTATATTTTTGTATATTGTACATTGTAAAGAATAATAAACCAGAACCCTGATGCCAACCGATGCCATGCCTGTCCCATCTTCTGTCTCATATGTTCCAGACATAGAGGCCTTTTCACCCAGAGTGAAATATATCTAGCCATGTTCCCTCTGCAATACCTTGACAACATGCATGTCAGCTATCTAAAAGACTGCATTTCTAGTGCCAGGGTCAAGCTTTCAAGTGCGTATTCCTATTTGTTTTTGTCATAACTTGCTGTGCCTGCACTGGGTTTGAATTGATGTCTGGTTGTCATAACATTGTGCTGACAGGACACGCATTGACCCTCCCTGTTAATGTAGCATGTGAAACAGAACCCTGCCCAGGTGATGCATAGGGGTTGTTTTTCTGCTGTCCTTGCGTGCGTCCACAGTTCAACTGGAGCCCTGGCCCAGCTCCAGCAGAGCTGCTTTTATGAAACCTGTGGCGAGATCAAAAGACACTCCGACCCGAAAACCTGTCATCGCTATTTCTTCTATTCAATGGATGGGAATTTTCTGGCACGGATAAAGAACAGGTAACAATGACATCCAGAAAATCTGGGAATTACTTTCATCCTATTTTTAAAGCCAAGAATTTCAGCAAGACTGACAAAAAAAGTAAAATAAAAAGGAAGAGAGCCCTGTCAGATGGAAATGTCACTTCATGGACGAGGAGGAGAAATCGATCGCTGCTGTTAACATGTCATGGTCCACCCTGAAACAAGGCCAATTGATTATTGATGGAGACTGGAGGCGGCTGGACTGACACATGTGCGCCGTTCCTCACCTGCAAACCCACCGAAGCTGACAGCAGCAAGCCAGCACAGGAGCTCTTATCCACAAGGTCATCGGTGCATTTAGTTTCTTTTTACACATTAGTGTTTGCCCTCTTTACTTAACTCCAGCATGTTTCTCTTGGGTGTCTTACTTCTGCATCTCTGTTCTTTGCCTGATCCAAATATAGTGGCTCTCACATTCTGTTGGATATCATCTTTTTTCTCCCCCATGATGATTATGATGATGGATCATTATGATTCTGCATTTCCACTTCAGTTTTCACTATACATTATGTAACATTATTGATTTTGTAATGATGTGTGCCAGCATGAATGCATCAATAATGCACAGAAATACCTAAATACCATCGGTATGTATGAAGGGGTAAAACAAAATACATTAGTCTGTAATAAATGATTTTATTAAAAAAAAAAAAAAATCATTCACCCTCCATATTCTCTACAAACTAAATATTTATTTCTCATTAATTTCACATTTTTAAGAGTAATATATTGTTATACAAGTATGTGCAATACCCTTTTTCTGCTTTCAGCAATGGTTTTTGAAGGAAACAAGATTGGAATAATACAAGCTTATCGGGCATATACAGTACTGAAGAAATACTAAAGCCAGTTTAATCCAACAGTGAACGCCTTTCAGTCTATACGGTTAAAATGAGGGGAAATTGCTGTATTAATGTACTGCTTGCATGTGTTAAGTATGAGTCTTTGTTCTGAACTGTAATTCTCTGACAGGAGTTTCACCCTCCCAACTGCACCTGCAGAGATTACTGGAAATCCTTTCAGCACTTACAATGTCGCTCAGGGGGCCGGGGCTTTCGCATCAAGCCAACCGTATCCCCTCCGAGCTGCCTCCGCCAAGAGCTGAGACTCAGCGCTGTTTTTATGACCCGGCCCACAGTGCGTCCCTAATCTCATATGGGGAGGTGTGGGAGTCCATAAGGCATGGATATTGGGTGATGATACCCTTTCATGATGAGGGAAGTGAGGGTCTACCCACGCACGCACAGCTGGGGGTTCTCCTGATCCACTGGAGCTCTGCAAGGCATAGCTATTGCAATTATGTTAAAAGCCCACTTTACTCATTAAGATGTTTCCTTTGGCTATGTATTATATTCTGTATTTCGGAAATGATGTTACAAACTGATCCAAATCCAAAAATTGACATGTGAGTAAATGTATTCACAATTGTACTGTATAAGTAAAATTTCCGACTTCCTCAAACAATTTCCCACATGTCATTGCACATGTTATTGTATATTTTGCAGATGTGAGGTTGCTATCCTGTTTGTTAAATTACTGAGCAAATGAAAGGGGTAGAGAGAAGGGATTTTGAACTGGTTTGGCTAATTCCTGTGTCCATTCTCTGCTGCTGTTTTAGGATAATTTCTTCAGGTGTAGGAAGTACGTTCTGCTGGACTGAGCCTTTAAAATGAGATGTGCAAGGAAAATGCCAAGGAGCAGCAATCTTCTGGTATTACCTGTTGCATTGGCACCGCTATCTCCTTCGCTGGTGAACAATGTGTGCGAGATTGGGAGTTGAAACCCTGCAACCCCCCAAATGGACTACTGGGCAATCCTCAGGACATTCTACTGAGCAAGGTCCACTGGTCTTCCTCCGTTTTCATCCCTTTCCACTCTCCAGCCTTCTGATGAAGTCTGATTTCTCTACTATATTTAACACGGTTTCCACAATGTTCCTGCTGTCAACACATGACTTTGAGCAGCTCTGTTTGACTTGTGTCTCACCGTTCTGTCATTTCCATCTCTATGCGGGTGGAGCTCCTGCACATTAATTTGTGAATCCTAGGATTGGCTTGAACACCGTGTTCTAGAACCTGTAGTCCTCCCCCCCCTTAACCGCTCTTTAACACTCCAGCCACACTGTGGGGTTCCACAAGCTTCCGAAGCCAAAGAGCCTTGCTTCCAGCCTACCCATTGCTACTTTCCCTCTTGCTTTGTTTCTGTTCTGTAGCATTGTTCATAGTTGCGTTGCGATGTTTTGTCTGCCCACGGAATGCCCTCTCATGAATCGTAAGGAGCGCAGAGGTTTGCATATCCCAATGGTAAATATTGTGACGACGCAGCATTTGATGTCTTGTGCTGTTGTTGAGTTCTGGAACACGAGTGCATTTTTGTTTTGTTTTGATGTTTGGATTCTGCAGGGGTGAGTAGACTGATCTACTTTTTGCTGTTTGCATGATTATTTGTCAGGCTTTTGATCTCTTACCCAGATATGAATTGTTTTCTGAGTTTGTATTATCATTTTTTTTCTTTTAAGATTCACAAAAGTCAAATTAACACGGTATAGCATTTCACTGCAGGAATTAACCATTGTCTCTCAGGTCAATAAATTAAAGTACAATGTGTCTGACAGGATAGTAATGTAGGGCGACCTTTCCATCCCGGCTCATTAGTGTGATTCTAATGGAAGATTTGCTAATGCTTTATTGGTCAACACTGGGTGACAAAGAAAGATTTGCAAGAGGGGAAGGAGTGGGCAGTGATGTAGTACGCCTCTCCAGGAAACATTTTCTTTAATGAAATTGAAAGAAAATGGGCTCATGAAATGGAATCAGGATGGACAAGGTGGCGCATTTCAGCACATTTCATCCCTTTTCTCCGGGCCGTGACTGAGAGAGCCCATACTGGCTCTTTATTCAAAAACATGCAACCTGGCAAACCAAAGCAAAAGTGCATACTGTGTGTCTATTTATACAAACCTGTTGGTCACACAGGTTTAATAAATCACAGAATTAAAATCAATACACACATGGAAATAAAATGCATGTTGATGTATTGTTTTTTTATATTTATATATCTTAATTTTATTGAGAAATGATGTGCTGTATACTTCATTCCACAGGGTGCATCACATTCTGATGTCCAATAACTAACAATTTAGGGGTGGCCAAATCCTACAGGGAAGGACTTTAATTAACAAATACAGCGTACCTGCAGAGTGAGAATTAAAAGCCAACACAATTAAATGGATGTGTACATGCATTCCATATAAATGTCAATACAAAGAGAACTTTGTGTCAAAACAGACAGAAGTAACATGAGTTTACCATGTAGTGCAGACGTTGTTCCCACTTGAGAATGTTCCCTTATTCCAAGATGATAGTGTTTTCAGCAGAGCTTACTATAATTATTCCGGCAACCAAACAACCTTGCTGGGTGGCATCAAAGAGGCATGCAGTGTCCATCATGTTAATTTTCTTCTAATTCCTGAGTAATTGATCATCATGCTTTTAGAACAGATATCCCACTCAACAGATTGGTGTTGTATACTGACATTGGTAGCACATTGTATTCTGGTGTATGTATTATTTTTGAGGTATCTGGGAAATTCTGTGATTGTGGCAAAACAGGAAAGCTTGTCGGTCACAGCCAACATATATAAATCACTCTTGTAAGGGCCATTGATTTGGACTGTGCTGCATTTTTCCAACTTAACATTTTCCCTGCGGTTTAAAGTACTTATCAACTTCTTCCAGACCATTTTAAATTAGTTTCAAGCCCCAATAAGATACACAGGTTAAACTGTAAGGTAAACTATTACTGATGATATTTACATGGAACAGCCCCAGATGACCTTTAGAGACACTACATTAAGAAATCAGTTCATAGTTTGCTCAAACTGGAGAACACAATTATGTCAAAACATGCCCGCAAGATGTTGACTGACATGCCTCTCTTTCGCCATCTGGAGGAAGAGATGTGCATAACACAATATATTCACTCAAACCTAAGCATGTTTTAATCAACACTTGCGGCAAATCTTTTTCATGGACAGTGTGACATATGCCTGTTTAAGATGTATAACAGAAAAATCCTATCCTATCCTGGGATCCTGCAATTTACTGCTTAAAAAGCACTCCCACTCCACACCATTTATCTGTTTGGTTTTCCCTTGGTCATCCTCTCTTTCAAGCTCCTCTTTTCCATCCTACACTGTTGCTCCCATTACTGTACAGCAGACATCCAAGCACTCCACTGGAGAGGGCATGGCCAAGGAATGTGTAGCATGGAGAACAGGTGACCTTTCCTGTAACACTACGTAAAAACACAGACTTCTAACAGCTAAGCACTGAGACAGAGTAAGAGAGAAAAAAACTGCTACTCTTTCTAGCACCAGATGTACCAGACCAAGAAACCCTTATGCCATTCAACTTTCTCACCTTTTGAATAGCCCTACATCATTAAATATTAAAGTCCTGCTTTGAACTTTCTTCCTTGATGGCACAGAGGGAGTTCTGTTGGATGTGTATTAATTCGGGTCTGTATCTTCTCACTTTATCAAACTGCAGAAGACCAGGGGAATTTGACTTTCCTTTCTGATGGTGAAACTAAATTAGCTAATTAGCTACAAGTAAATAACTTCAGAAATTGTGCCAAGACAGCTGATTTTGGTTGCCCCTGGTGTTGTTTTATTGAAAGCTGCAACGTAACAGTAAAACAAACCAAAAGATGGCAAATACTAGACAACAAAGACAAGAAATGGGTCAGTAAAACACATGCTGCACAATGAAACCAAGTGAATGAGACTGAATATGAAATGTGCAGCATCAGGCCGTGTTCCAAATAGCAGCAATCTTTCCGTCAACATCTCAAAAAGTGAAGAAAATCACATAACTGAGGTGATCTCAGGGAGATGGTGGACTCCTAAAAGGAAGTCAAGACTGTTAATGAAAGATGTTTTCCTATTTCCTAAACCTGGCCAGTGAACAACTGAAAACCTCATGCATTTAACCATTTGTGCATGATAAAGGGTGGATTGACATTACCTAGAAATTTCTATTTCAAGACACAAGCTTCATCGGCACAGGTGCTTATGGTGACTGACTACTGATGGCAACTCCCTTGTTAGATGCTGAGTGCATTGCTATTTGTCCTGGATATAGAGCATTCGTTGTTGTATTAGATTCCAAAATTCTACTAAGATCAGGTTGTACTTCTGTTGATGGTATCACCCACAGCTGGTGGTTTATTAAAGTGGGCTGATATTTCAACAACAGCAACAAAAAATGTTCAGTGCATTAAACTTTAAGAAACAAGAAAAGCCTTTTAACCAACATGACAATAGCAAATACTGTCAATATGAGTATCCAGCTCACGCGCCAGACGGCTTTTAAGCAATTTCCCTGTCGTGTTTATTCGAAGTGTTTCATTCAGTGTTGGTCCAGAAACCAAACACTCAGCTCTGTGTCTGTAATTTGTTCCTCCTAATCAAAACAGACTGCAAAATGTGAGCTTGCAAAGGAGAATATTCAACTTATCTCCTACTCTAACTGAAGCACCCGACCTACATGTAGAATAATGTACTTTGGCATTTTTAACATGCACCATTTATGAAACTGTTACGTGCTTTTACATTGTTCTGGCCATGAACCAAACTACTTAAGATTAAATATCATATACAGATGTAGAATGTTATATTGTATATGCTGAGGAGTTAAATTGAGCAGGAACTGCCTGTATGGCATTGCACATAAAGCATATATGTATTTGCACCTGTTATTTGGCAACAGCAAGTATCTCTGTGGACCCAACATTGCATCACTTTGCTTATCGCTAAAGTTTAAATGCCTCTTCATTACAAGCATCATCGCATGTACTGTCTGTAGGTCACGGTCTGCAGTCATACTTACCAGATGGGATTTTCTAGAAGTTATGTATAAATAATATTTATGTTAAGAGAAAAAAAAGAAATGGGTTGTGATAGGTTCCTAATGAGCTGGATGTTGCAATTCCCTTTAAATCAAAGAAAACCAACCTTTTCCTCCCAGAGGCTGTGAGGAACGGGATCTACACTAAAAGTAGATCAAAGGAGTTTTACAGCTAGCCCCAGCCTGAGTAGTACAGTAATTTATGGGGCTGAATGAGTTCTAATTCCAGTGCTGGGTTTGGATTTGTTTACGCTGTTGAGGGTTGGACGGCTAGCAAATTAACACATTTTTTGCTTGACCCCCTTGGCAGACAGAGCATAAGTGCACACTCCTCCAGGCGTAAGGGATAGGTTTATAAGACATACTGATGACAGTGATATACTGATAATACTGGAATAGGGCAGACAGTTATTCAAGTAGCCTTCAAAGTTGGGATTTTAACAAAATCAAGTTAGCTGTATCTGTCTGGGACAGAAAAATCCAGCAGCGGACCCTCAACTGATGCAGAGACATCTGCATATTCATTTTTCATAACTGAATTACTTGTGCTCCATTTCACAGTCTGTACAGTACCTAATCCCAGGTGTCTTAAATCCACTTAACTAACAGGCATAGTAATGATCTACTGAACTCTGCAGCCGGAGGGATCGATACCACCGAGCCTCTGACATGCAGACATTTCCCTAGCCGACTCCCTCCACGGTCCCTCTGTGACCCTGTGAGTCCATATTTCACAGGCCAGTCGAACGGACTACACATCTATAAGGTCTCCCAAGAGAGTGCTTGTAGGAATACACCGGTAGATAGATGTACATACAGATGGCTGAGATTACCTCCTTGGATTTCTCCAGAGAGCCTGAACAGGGGACACGGGAGGCAGAGGGCCTGAGATTTTTATCTGCCCTTATATTCTGGGTAGGCCCTGAGCCGAGCCCTGGTGACATCCGTGAAAATGAACCCAGCAAAAGTAGAACGGTGGAGGAGTGATAACTCATTGATAACTCATTTCCCCGCATCGCCATAGCTTCCTCTGCTGGCTATGATGATTATCTATCTAGTCACATACAAGTCTTCTCCGGTTTGATCAAAACCCACTTGATCCAGGGGTGAAGGGGTGGGCAGGGGAATGGGGGTCAATTGTACAAGCCAACCCCTGAGAGGTGAATACAGATTCCACACCCACACATGAAAGTCTCAGAAAAGGAAATCACAAAGAGGATCTGGACTCTATCCATCAGCTGATATTGGGTGCTGTGGCAGAATGGAAAGATCATTAGAGAAGATGAGGAAGCTTAGTTCAGCTGTGTCGGGGAGTTGGGTTCGCTCAGCTAACAAACAAACTCCTACATAATTACCCTAATTAGCGAAGCTGCGCTCGAACCAATATCCTTCCCCACAGTTGACTCACACATTCAGTTTACGCACACACACAAGAGTACTGTATTGCAGAAGTGGATATGCAGTGCAATTACTTTCTCCGCATCCCAACAGCAATAACATAATCAAACACACGACAAAAACAACCATTTCATTCTTTTTTGCACAGCAGGTTGTAAATCTCTAAATTAGAGATGAACGAGGGAGAGAGACGGTGTGGTGAGTGTCTTGCTGTCCTTGTCACCCTGCCTTTCGGTAATATTAGACCAACCTAATTTTCTCCTCTCCATGTTCCCTTCATAAAAAAAAAAAAAACCTGATCACTGGACTCTGGCGGGCAGGCGGCGGTAACGCCAAGTCCTTGATGTCACCATCAGCCGTGTGATGGTCCACAGCAGCTGTCACGACGGCAGCCGCCAGGCCTCGTTTCCCCATCACCATGGGGATGGGTTAATGAAACCCTCGACCCATGCCACCCCCCCAGGCACCTCTGAGCTCAGCGGCATTCATGCTTATCACTGTGCTTTCAACGCTACCTGCAACAGCCAGGTGCGCTATTCCCATAAACTAATGCTGAGTCATAGTGAGGAGATTTTCATGAACACAAATCACAAATTAAGTAAAAACTAAATGCATAGAAAAAATGCACGCACACACACACACACACACATACACACACACACACACAGGGACTGAGCAGGTTATAACATATTGTCAGTGTCTTTGCACCTGAAATCATTGTGTGACAACTTGAGCTGTTTGCTTGAGGGCATTGTCATCTTCAGAGACACCCTTTTTTGCAGGAAATGAATCCTTTCACATGGAGATGAAGATGATATCTCAGTGCCAATAAGTAACTATTGACACTGATTTCCCTTTTAAAAGAACGAAGAAACCAAACCCTACCAGCAAAATGTGTCCCACACCATTACAGAACCACCAGAATGATTTACTGTCTTTTTACAAAAACACACACACACACACCTCAGACAAAATGAGGGAGAGGGGAAGTGGTAGGCAGAACACGTTTTGGGGACCAATCCAGCGTTCCCCCCAAGCTCCACATGTATGTTTGCCTGGTTAGCCTGGTTCCAGGGAAAGCATAAAAACCTGCTTTCATTAACAGCGGAGGATGTCTGGAGCAGAAGTGTGAGCCGTGACTTAAGTGGGAAGCCTGTTTGATCACGGACCCTACCGTTCTCCTGGATAGAGAGTTTCCGCTTCTCTGGTTATAATAATTGCTTTTAACTCTCAGGACATGCAGGTTTAGTTAGGAGCCGTCTGCCTGCATTAGAGTTATGTGACTGAAGCACAGTCAGCAGCCTGCTCCCTCACCACTTCCTACCCTGTTTTAAACAGAACAGTGTGAGTGCATCTCTCTTTGGAGGGCTGGTGAAGAGGCTATGCAGATGGTCTTAGGGACATGGCTGAATGGATGACAATTACATTTCAGCTCCTGGGTCTCATTTTGTCATGGCGCTAGCTTCCTGGTGCATCATCTGTTTTCCACTCGTTGTCTGGCATTTGTTAGTGCAGCCCTTCTTTATGGATGGCTTACATTAACAGAGCTTACTTATTTTAAAAACTTTGCCTTTAAACAGTTGGCTATTTAACTGAATCAAGTCAGGTGAAGTAATTTGCTCAAGCATACAATGGCTAGTCATGACATTGGGGTCTTCTTAGTTCTTCTATTTCCGTGGTTTCAGACACTTGCCAACACTCTGACTGCCTGTCATTACACTGCTGAAAGGCCATCCACAGTGACCATGTCCGCTGTTTCAATAAAATAACTCAACCATGTCTACTGAAAAAGGTGATAACAGTTCAGCTTAATGTGTAGTTATAAAGCATTAATTAACTATTAATAACTACATGACACAATTGAAGACATTGTTGATCCTTTGTCAATATTAAGTCATTAGTAAATGTTAATGCAGCCACATTTTAAAATAAGAGCCAGTCATCAGTAGCCCCTGAAAATGGCTTCTCTCCCCATTGACTCTGATCAATTGGATGTCTTTTAATATGAGAACGTTATTGGCAATAAAGGAGAGAAAGGACACGTCTTGTTTAATGAGGCATTTAAAATCAGCGAGCTTTCTCTTACTGCTGGCTCTAGTGTTAAAACAATATGGTTACGAGAAGAAATATCTGACCTACACGGTGACTGCCCTGTTCCATAAAAAATGAAGAAATTTAGAGCAAGGGCTGGAACAGAAAACAAATTACAGGTGTAAAAATGTCAAATGGTCTGACAGCGAAACAGATTTACAATGGAAACGGGTATCACGGTACACGACTCAAACGGTGCCAGAACAGAAAATCATTCTATGGAGAACAAAGCTAAATGGAAGCAGTGCAATTGCTTGTCACTGAATGAAAACTATTGTTTTGGGCGTGCTGGGCGCTGAACGAAGCTGCCATTACAAACAAAGCAAAGTGTTGCTCAGGCAGCTTTACATGTTTACAAGGAGGGCGAAGATCTGTTTTGAGGAGACCTGTCACCACTGAAAAGAAGTTAAACTTTTCACTATTTTTAATGTGCTGGTAGTTCAGTCCATGTGCAATTCATTTGCTTTAAAACACGGGTGGCACAAATCAATCAATGGAGCTGCCTGATTGGCCTATAGGAATGGCAGCATAAAGAGCACCAATCCATGAAATACATGAAACACAATGGACTCCAGCTATTTCAGAAGGTCTTTCCACAGTCAAATGAAATGCCTTTTTAAATTCTCTAATGTGAAGGCAATATAATACACAATGCAACTTTATCATTTGATGTTTTATGGAAAGCTTAACATTTGTATTTGAAAATAAGCCCTGGGGAAAATTTAAGAACCATGCAAATACCAAGCTGATGGTCCAAACAGAGTGGGCCATCATTTTGTCGAAAAACCACCCAAGGAGCCAAGGCAAGTGTGTTCTGGTTCAACAAAGGAAATGCGAACGGACTTGACTGTATGAAAGCAACCAGCATCGTACCGCAGCAGTCTCCCCTCTGTCCCGGGACCCCTTTTCATCAGGGTCCCTCGAGGGAGAGGCGATGCACAGGGTCAGGCGTGATGATTTCGGAACCGGGGGGGGAATGGTCCCTTTCCGTGCAGAGTCATCAATCAAACGGGCTGAAACCCCGCGTATGAGTGGACCGAGTTCTGGAACGAGCCTGCCTGCATGAGCAGCCCATTTCGTCATGCATGTCAGGCCATACTCACCATTCTCATTTATCCATGACCTCATCCGCAGCTGCAAAAGGGACTGTTTATTGTGCTTGAGGGCTTTTTTAATCTTGTGGAGAGACTATGGTACAGCTGCTTACTAAAGTGATGGAAGGGGTACTGTACTGGGGTCAGTTCCCGGTTGGTGAGAGGCATTTTCAAGATGGACTACTATATGCTGCATTAATATGACTTCAAAAGTGAACTTTTGGGGACAATGGTTAGCATTGACAAGGTGGCTGACTTTGCAAGTAAAGAGAACAGACAAAGAGTGCTTGTTTTACCACTTTCTTTTTATTGAGGTGTAGTGTTAAGACTTGCACATTTTTGACACTTCTCAGGACTGTAACATCTACACCAAACTCTAAAAAGTCCTCCATCAACACTGTAGGAGATCAGGAGAACACAGACGCATTCCAAACTGCTACACTGCACAAGAAAACAGCTTCGTCACAGTGTTGTGAGAGACGCACACCACAGACTGCCCTGTTCACGATCACGCCTGAACAGTTCATCACAGTGCGCTGGGAGAACAGAGGGTGCACAGGTCACATTTAAGGCAACGTTTCACAAAGTAAAGAGACCTCTGTACAAGGAACACAAACAAAGCACATGCCCCAGCACCAGCCCACACCCACCCACCCACTCACCCACCCCGAAGCTACAAAGCTGTTGTGCAAAGTTATTTAGAGTCTCTGTTATCTGTGGTTGGGCTGAGATGGGAGCGGGGCTGATACAGGGAGGGGAAGGATGAATCTGGGTCTCCATGGCGATAGGTGACAGAGGCGGCAGCAGGCAGCTAGCTGGCCCAGGAGCCTCTCTTACACCTAACTGCTGTTCATCACCCCAACAGCTCAATCCCAGTGCGTGGCTGAGAGAGCCCGGGACAGAATTCACAATCAGCTTTACATTGGATGCTGTTTGGACCCTGCAATCATTTTAACAGAAATCCAGCTTTCCGCCATTCCTGACAACAGTCCTTGAGGTAGCTCTCCAGATTCTGTTTAATCTGCAGACTGGAGGCTGCACCGAGAGACTCTCGCTAAAATACACTTCTAATTTATTCTCTTCCATCAACGTTCTCCCTTAATGAGTTCCATCTTTGAGATCCTCAGAGTCGGAACGGATGGTAAAGAAATTCATAGTGATCAACACAAGGTCTGACCGATGCATCCACATCAATAAAGTCGACTCTGATCGGACAAGTTGGAGTTCAGATTAAATGGAGGGCATTACCTCTGGGCCCTGGGTTTCCATTTCTTTCTGGCTACAGAAGAGAAAGTCTGCTGACCGCTAAGAAGCTGCTGACGAGGATTATGCGTTACAATGAGTGGTGCTGAGAAGCCCTGTAACTCCCTCGACTTCATCCATAACAGGACCACTGTATTTATCCACTGGAGTACAGAAGTAATTTTCCACATTATCAGACACGTGAAATGCTTTGCTAATGGTCTGTGTTAGTGTTTTGACCCCGAATAAATTAATGCACACATGCAAGTGAAAAAAGTTAAAATATGTCTGAAATGTTGCTTGATTCTAGACTTACAGGATGCTCAACTGCGAACTGCAAAAATGCCTGTACAAAAAACAGAATTACGGCTTAGAAAAAAAAAGCCAAAGAATAAGAGAATCTCTCAAAACAGATGACTGCTTCAAAAGCTTAGTCTGGCTGTTAATCTGAGTTCATGTAAGGAACCATTACAATGCCATCGCTTGACAAGAACAATACCCCAATCATCATCTGTGCTGTCTCTTTCCAAACCTCCCTGAGTACTGGACATTCGTCCTATCAGTTTGTGTGTGTTAGGGAGAGATGAGTGTTAAACACCATCCAAACCATGAAATTCCAAGTCAAACCACCTTCCTGGGCTCAAACAATCAGAGCCCTTGACTTTTAAGCACCTTTCAGTTCCAGACATCTCAATATTATCTAGTATTCACATAGGGAGTGAAAACAAGCAAAATAAAATTAAACGATGATTAAACAGGTCTTGAGGAAACGAGTCCAAAGCCGTTGTATTTCACCACATTGACAACTTAAGTCCCCTGCTTCCCACAAGCCAACAGTCATGAGTGAAATTACGACTACGAAGGGTCCCTTGTTTGCACAACTTTTGCGAGTGATTGCACAATCCTGTAATTACGGTCCTCTGCACTAATTACAGATAGAAAGGAGTAGAGACCCCACAATAGCCGACCATGAGACCCTCTTACAAACAAACATCTGTAAACAACATGAAAATTCCCTCATGCCATGACTGCATGTCAAATATTACAGCAATACATCACTTTTTAAAAAAAAAAAAAAATTCTGATGCATTTCAGAAGACCGTTGGGCACACTGGCATGTACAAACAGTATACATCAGTCTGGTTTCACTATCTACCGTAGCTACTTCTCATTGGCTATGATTAAATAAAAAACATCATCATCATAAACATTTTCAACATTTTTTCTTATTTGTTTTAGAAAACAAGAATATCAATAAAACATCCATTTTAATGGAAGGGTTGGCTGGTACCTTCTCTTTTCTTTTCTTCATTGTGCATTGAGCAAAGAAGTTCATGGTTAAAAGGTTCAGTCTTTATTAAAAAAAGGGGTCCTCTCAGACAGAGACGAAGACATCCAGGTAAAGGCGGTCGTAGGATTCCCGGAAGAGGAGGATGAGGAGGAGGCTGAAGAGGCAGGACCCCGTGAGGCACCAGTTCAGCCAGGAGAGATCTGAGGAAACACAAACACAGCACCTTCAGTCAGATACGTCGCCACCCCCATGTCATTCCCAGAGACTGATTTCATAATTAACTCACGTCATTGTGTCACCTCCAACCCATCCCCGTCAGTTAGTTAAAGTGTCAGTGTGTCACCTCCAACTCATTCCCCTCAGTGTTTTAACAAGTCATTGTGTCACCTCCAACTCATACCAGTGATTTCACAAGTTAGTTAACACTAAAACGTGTTCCTGAGATTTAATCAATCAGACGCACTACAAGCTCATCTCTAGTAGTGATTTAACAGTCAGTGTTATCCAACCAACTCCTCACCTATCACCTGTTTCTACACCGCACTTGTCCATACTTCCCAATCTATTTAAATCTGCATCAGATATCCAATTGCTGTTTATCTGAAAGCATATCTTGGTACTCCTTTAACAATGACATGTCATTTGTCACATTTGTCATATATATTTAGCATAAAAAACACCTGCCAAGAAGTACAATATAGTGTGTTAGTTGCTATAGTAACCAGCATAAATGTTTAAAATGTGCTCTGTGTTTATGCTCGGTGTGAAAGGGTGAACATGGGTTACAAGCCATATCCAGAAGAGAAGCCAAGCTGCATCTGCTGTGGTATCACTTGTGATACGCTCAGTGTGAAAACGGGATCAGTCACTGTCACCACCACCTCATCATCTATCAGTGATTAAAATGATTAGTATCACAACCCACCCACCACCACCAATTCACAATTTATCACATGTTCACACCACCAACTCATTAAAGGGTAAATACCAAGTCAGGATTACAGACAGCACATCACCCTTTCACTACAGTCACTCCACTATGGCATCAGCCACCTGCACTGAATGTTGAGTCAGTCACCAACGGCCCTCTTAACTGAGCAGATATAAGAGCTCACATGCTATGGCCCTACATGAGGAGCTTTTAATTATTATCGGCTTACAGCATTTATCACAAAAACACTCACCCGGTTTACGTAACACAAAATCCTTTTATAATGTCTTATTAATGACCCCTTTTCCACACTACCCTTAACCCAAACTTGAACCCAAAGATGATATCTTTAGGCTTCCATGTTCATGCTCCACTGCCCAAAGTCAAAGAGCTTACAAAAACTATAACCGAGTCACAATGAGGAATCAGTGAAAGCCACTCTAATTGGTTTTGAGCCCTAGGTTTGCAGCCTGGTCACATTCATGAGAGTGCACAACAGCAGCCAATTGCAGGGAGCAACACGCAACGGTTCCCATGCGCAAAACTGCCAACTGTGAGGCATGGCTGATCTGAACATGCTCTGTATTGACGGGCTGCAGGCACTTAATACACATGTTGAGATACGACTATGAACAGAGAAATTCTCACATTCAATCAGTGCAAAAAAAAAAAAAAAAAAAAAAAAGTCCATTTGCACATTGCCTTTGGCTTTAGACATTGTGTTTGTGTTGTTGCTGAGGGCCTCTGAGTATTCTCAGGGATTAAAAAGCCAACATTCACAAAATGATAATATGCAGCATTGAGCCCCACATGGAGAGCGAACGCCAGCAGCAACACGGACAAACACGTGCAAAGTGACAGTTAGATCACAGGAAAGGTAATGTACTTTGCACCCCACAGTTCGGATTTGAGTCCGGACTGTGAAATGTTAGGAGTACACAGCAGCTCAGCACAGTGCAGTAGCTGGACCTTCTCCCAGAGAGGAAGAGATTTCAGCTGGCAGGATATTCACCGCCTCCTCACTGGTCAGCTGGCACCCACAGTCTACCTGCACTGGCTGTATAAGCACTGTGTAAGCTGTGTGAGACTATGCAGCTGAGCTGGTGGACTGCAGAATGAAGGGATATGGTAACTGTTTGCATGGGGTTTATAGGAAGCATTTGCTAGTCTCCTAAATTCAAAGGATGTTGCATCAATGAAATGTGTCTTGTAATACAACGGGCATTCCAACATGGGGTAAACCACAGTGATAAGTGGCATGCATTTGCTTCTGGGGGATTTTTATGCGCATATTTTTATGTGAATCATAAGGGTTACAATTTGATAGTTACCCTGAGCAAAAACCTTTGCAAGATGAAAGCACGGAAGTGAATAAAATGCATGCTGGGTTTGCTATTGCAGTCTTTTTCCAAAAGTGTACCGTTTACCGCTATGGAGCAATTCTTAGAAAGCAGTTTTACTCAACAGGCAGGTAAGCGAGACACCTGTTGGGGGTCCTTCCATTGCATTGTACAGATCACAGCCATGGAGGATTTCCCAAGAGGTGCATCTCCAAACCCCTCGCCATAAATCAACACTCTCTGCCCTGTTATGAATTCCTCTGTGCAGGGACAGGTTAATGGAATCCAGTTTATCTCAGCACGTTGTCTCTGACACGTGAAACACTCCAGTCGTATCTATTTAAACAAAGACAAGAGTGAACGCAGTGAGACGCCGGGCCTGAATACTAATGACCTCCAGACGCACCCCTCAGGTGATTAGGTTATACGCACACTTGGGATGAACCATTAATCATTTAGTGGGGGAGTAGGGTTTGTATGAGTGTGTGTGTGCGTATGTGTGTGAGAGAAAGTTGAGGAATAGCTAGTTCAGGCCGTTGGGACAAAGGGGTCAAAAGATTGAACCATTCCAAGTCAAAAGCAGCTTTTAAAATAGCCTTCAATTTTTTTTATGCTCCATCTTTCTTTATTATTAAACAGGGACCACTGGAGAAAAACACAGGGCTATTTCTCCATTCAGTAACCGTTTTGAACAGTGTACAAAAAAGACCTGAGAACAGCATTATCAAACATCTCTCAAATGGTTTTTTTTCCAAATGGTTTTGGAAAAAAAAAACATCAACTGCTGTCCAATTAGTTTCTAGCTGTCACTTGTGGACATGAAAATTGTCAGGATGTTTTTTTCTCTCTCACCTGCTACCAAACCCAGTGCATGTCATTCAGGGCCCAATTGAGGTTGTCTTTTTATGGTGTCAGAGTTGATTGGGGCAGGATTCATGAAAGCAATGTTGTCAACATTGACAGGGTAAAAAGTGCCCTGCATTAGGCCTCCTGAATGACACACATAAATGTATTGACACATGGTACCAGGCTGTGATTGGGTCCTTGTCCTGGTTCTTCCTGGTAACAGGGGTGAGCGAGGTGTGCAAAGACTGCTGCTCATTGTGGTAATTATTTTGAATTGCCGCCTATTCAATCCTCCATCACATTAACAAGTCTTTGAGGCTTTCTTCCACGTCTTATCGGGGGAGGGGGTGATGTGATGGCAAGAAAGTAATGTCATAAATATTTAACGCATATTTAAAAAATAGCACAATGTATATTGTATTATGTTGTATTAATATTTAAAAAATGTAAAAAAAATATATATGTTTATAAATCTGCTATTTTATTCTTAAATATATTCTTATATTTATTCTAATTGCTACTAAACACATTTATCACATGTAAGCGTCGGGCAGGCATTGTCTGTAGTGTTGTTCAGAGTCTCCTTAAATGTTCTCCTGATGTGCTTGCTTAGCTGCCGTTTGAAAGCAGACACGGATGAACAGTGGTTACACCAAATCTCTGAATAAATAAAACATCTCGGGACAAAGAAAAGCGGTGTTCTGAGGCGGAGAAGTGCTCGAGTCTTGAGAAGTAAAGTGCCTTGTCAGTAGACCTCTCTGCCGGTAAGTATATACAGTCACAGGAGGAGGTTACTTGAGGTTTCCTTTAGTGAGGAACATACATGCCTCACTTTGAGAATCCATTGTTTTGTTCTTGGGACAAAACAGTATGCTTGATATTGAAATCATTTTTATAAAACCCTTCACCAGCAGCTTTATTTTAAGAGTCGGTCCACTTTAGTACATTGATTTCCTGAGCACAACAACAGCTCAACATGAAACGGCAGTGCTTCCGCACAGACACGGATGCGGGCACAGAGAAGGTGCTGACAATAAACAAAAATCGCCCACACCTCCGCATCAAACGCCAAATCCGACAAACGAAAGGAATCAAAAATATCGACAGCCTTCCTTCCCTCTCCCATATGCTAAAGCTGGTGACCTTGGTAGCTGTATTAAAATAAGCTGTGAGATCACCTGCTGTCGAACCTGCTGAACCAAATCTTCACAGATCCTCTTGAATGTGAGAACAGCCCATTACAAACATGTAAATAACACCTTTATTTCCACCAGTACATTCTCTGTATATACATGAGCCTGGCAGCCAGGATATCCTGAATGCACAGCAACTAAGAATAAACAAGGCTTTCTGGTTTGTCTCAGCCAATGTGAAATTCAGAGGGGATTTAAGAGGGGAAATGAATCATGATTTCTACGCATTTAATTTTTAATGACATTTGTGGCATGATGTGAATTACTGACAGAATCGGGATGAGACAGGGCGCCTCTGTGAAAGTCCTGCGGAGCCCAGATAATGGGATGTGCTGCTGATCCACTTCTGAAGGAATAGCTTATGGCAGATATTCCACTGGCCGCGCTTCTTAAGCCCTCGAGGTGTATGAATGCTGCAGACAAAAGCGTGTCACCGGTACAGGCTGACCTATAACTCAATCAGGGTATGAACACACTCCTCTACACTGCAACTCCTCCACACACCAGTGGGACTGCAGAAAATGACATATATACTTGGGCTGTGCATGGCTATAGGAACGTGTGCAGGTGTTTAAACAGAAAAACGCCAGTATCCATTTAAAGTGGATTGCATGGAAATGCAACACAACAAACTATTTCAATATGATATCATTTAGATTTGTTTGGATCTGAAAGTACAGTCATACTTTATACTGTGAGGGGCAGTCTATAGCCTACTGGCTAAGGAACATGACTTTGCCCCTGAAGGCTGGTTCAGGCTCCTGTTTAGTCACAATAAGATCAGTGCAGTTGTTGGGCCTTTGAGCAAGGCCCTTAACCCCACATTGCTCACAGGGGGATTTTGCCCCTGGTTAGTCTAATCAACTGTGATTAACTTTGGGTAAAAGAATCAGCTAAATAACTAATGTAATGTAATTCAGTGGTACACATGCACTCCTAAGAATGCGGGTCTTTCATAACTAAAGTACTCAGCTAAAACAGTTTTAAAGGTTTTAAATTATTTACTGATCAGAATCATTACTACCAAATGTGTTCAACGCTACTTGTTTATTTCAGAGGGTTTATTTTATAGCTATAGACATTCCCTACAATTAATCAACAATCAAACCATGCAGCAGAGGGATCTACAGTCAGCTAATGTAGCATGCACCATTAAGTACACACGCTTGCCTTGTTGACAACTGCAATAAATAAAACACTACAAACTGTAAATGAAATTAAAAAAGAAATAATGTGTATACTTCAAAGACAGAACGCTGACTGAACTTTAATTGATTAACTACGAAAAGACAGAGACACAGACAAAAATGTGAGTAAACGACATGGGATGTTTCTTCTAGCACCTTATGACCTCTTGCTACTTTTCAATGGACACCCACATGGGCAAATTATGTTCATTTTGAACTATTATTATCAATGCAAAATTGTAAATGATTTTAATTTAACACTCACCTTTTTCCATCAGTGATAAAAAGGTACATAGCAGCTAGTTAGTTACAGTTTTTTACAGCTGGCACAACCATTAGCTTTGTGATGTATTTAATTAATTCGACTGACACATCCTATTTCATTTTAATATGTTACATTACTATTATATAATTACATTATATTTAGAATTCTGCAACCGGTTATATCAATATGGGAAAAAAAGAAATATTATACACTCAGAGGCACATTTGTGGAAGATAAGCATAGCAAATATGTGGCAAGTCAGCAAGTTGAACAGCAGTGCCTGCTTCATTAAAGCTGGCAAAAGAATATCTTTGCATCAATGCCACTTCCATACTCCCCGAGTGAGAGCTCTCAAATGAAGGCCTGATGGTAAAACAGGCTTCTGGACTGACTGATGCCTGAATACATGGACAGGGTGCTGTTTCTGAAGGCTGAGCTGAAACCCAGATATATCTCAGACTGACATAAAACACAGGTAATATAGCCGATAAAGTAGCTCAGAATATTGGTGTCATTTTTTTGCTCTTTGTTTTCTTTCTTATGCTTAATTCTTTTCAGATAGGCTGACAGCTGAGCACCAGATAAGGGCACTTCTCTTTTTTGAAATTCACATCACTGAAGCTCCTGCCAAAATATATAATGCATTTTTACCACCTGAACTGAACTCTGCTATCAGCCCCTCCCACCCTGAACCCCCCCACAGACTGAGGAGGAAGCAGCCACACCAGCCTTCACTGTCTCCACACTGCCACTGTGCCATATCACATACTGTCCACACCATGGAGTCTATATATGTTTAGCTCAAGAACCTGCAGGTGCCAGCCAGGAGAGGTCACTAGAGAGCAAGCAGACTCGTTAATTTAACCCATTTTCCCCTGGTGAGGCTAAGCTAATTTTTGCCTTGCCAATGTGGACTTATGACCATAGCCAATATCAGGACTCAAACTCCCAGAAAGGACAAGCACAGCTGCCCCAAAAACATGTGCCTTTACTACCCAAAGGGCCTGGATTTACTTTTTATATCTCTTCAGACAACCCAGAAGAAGCACAAATTATTAGCTCCAAGAAGATTATCCACCGGGGGAGTCTGGACCTTTCAAGGGACGAGAGTGGCAGGGCTGGGGACAGAAAACACCTGGATCAAGTGCCCACATGCTGGGGGCCACAACCAAGCCTGGATAACAATGTGCTAAACTCAACTCCTCTGCACAGCAAGTCATCAAGTCTTGACCCAGGAAATCTATGGCCCCCTTAGAAAACCTTAATTCAAGAGAACCAGAAAAGCCAGTTTACAACGCTGTTCTCCCTGCAGTTACTGCACAATGAATTCAAGCCTCAATCCTGTCTCCAAGGCCCACAGCTGCCAGGGATCGATGGTCTATCTTACACAGGCAAAGCCCTTCTGTTAAGCAAGGGGGCGTGTGAGACAGAGAGACAGAGAACTACAGAGGGAGACGGAGGGATAGAGGGGCTGGGCAAGGAATAAAGTGCTTTCATGCCTGGAGCAGAATCAGATTTCAGATGCTAAGCTGCGCTAAGCTCACTCATCTCACTTTAATCTTCTTCAGGGGTCTGAAGGGAGACTCAAAACTCTCCAGTGTCGTCCCTGTACCCCAGAGCGCCTTCAGTCTAGAAAATGCCATGGGCCACCCACATTAACACACAGTGGACTTGTCCGTGAAAAATACCCTCGAGAAAGGTTACATGAATTGACAAGGTATACAACCAACATGTGGTATGTATGTGGCAATGGTGACAACACTGTTAGCTCACAAAGAGAAAAAAAGAAAATTTTATTACAATCAAAAGCGTGTCCTTTTTATGCACTGCAGTCAATGAGAGTTTAGCATGAATGACTTTCCCTGGATGAGTAAGAGTTGCACTGCATCGACTTTGCGGTTGTCAGTGTACATGACAGCCCACTACCTTGCCTGTGAAACATGTGTGAGAAAGCCTCATTATTATAATGGAGGCGGGGGAGGTGCTTTACTTTGGTGGAGAAAAAATGCTGTTGAACTAGCTGCATCCTGCAAACATCATGCATCATTCCAGCTGACTGGGTTTGTGATGCCAGAGGTTAATCAAATGTCACATGACAGAGGTTTGCTCCGACACAGACACAGGGTCCATTCAGTTCCACATACCCTCTACATTCAAATTTATATCCGCAAACTTGCACAAGCTGCTCAACGGTTGTTCACCCTCTTGAGAAGCATGATATAAAGTTTTTCAAATTGATTTATTTTGACTTTTTGTGTATGTGCTAGTAGCTGTGTGTGTGTGTGTGTGTGTGTGTGTGTGTGTGTGTGTAAGTGCAAGTGTGCATGCAGTGTACATGTGTGGATATACATTTGCTTTCATGCATGTAAAGGTGAATGGATGGAAATTACTACAGAGACAAGATGGTGTGTTGATCTCATATGTCAATTCATGTAGATGAACATGTAGCTGTGCTGTGCTGATAAGACAAAATCTATTTCCATACAAATTGATGATAAAGGCTTATCTTACATTGCACCGTTTTAAAACTATTACTCCAGAAGATTTGTTCTTCCTGTCATTATGTCATTGCTCCTTTTTTCCCCCCATCTTACATGGTACATTCTGTCTTATCAAATCCACCTTGTTTCCCTGCACTGCTCTCTGTAACAGTGCCTTTGATAGCGTGCTATATTTAGCCTGACTGATACTTCCATAGGCCTGCTTCAGCACTTCTGAGCTCCCGTCAAGTGGCTGGGTCAGGCCCCATGGAGGGCAGGTACCCGTGGCTTCAGTCTGTTCATAAATTCGCATCTTCGATGCAATTTCCAGTTCAGAGCACAGACCTTTCCAGCTGAAGGTAAATGCCTGTGCTCAAAAGGCACCTACAGCGATTCTGATGTGAAAATAAAATTTGGGAAAATGTTTGGCTGGATGAACAAAGCAAGTATGGATCAACCTTGCAAACCTTCATTTGCACATCAATTTTACATGGAAAACAATTCATTTTCTACAGAAATAGATTGTGCCCTTACCAATGCCTTCAAAATAAAATGAGCATAAACAAAAATACATAAATAGTATAATGTAAAATATTAAATAATTCATAAAGGTAGCATGTGTTGCTGATTCCAAAACATTTAAACATTTATATGAAAATATTGAGAGTAGACCTCTTATTAAAGTAGGCCTTAGAGGCAATTAATAATTCTTCTAAAGCAAAAATTAGCTATACACATTAAATGACAACTGTCAGGTAAACTGCGGATGTTTTTCCAGCACATGTACTGAGTGCTACTTGAGAGGAGTCAGAATTTAAGAGTTAAATGAAAATGCATATCCGGCAAAGGGGTGT
The DNA here is from genome assembly GCA_022829145.1 of Albula goreensis. NCBI lineage: Eukaryota > Metazoa > Chordata > Actinopteri > Albuliformes > Albulidae > Albula > Albula goreensis. The sequence continues at coordinate 17,403,788 of CM040761.1, read as the reverse complement.
TGAAGCTGGCAGAGCACCAGAAAAAAAAGGTGGAATGTAAATTTTCTATGAATATACTCTAGAGAAGTGTTCTTCAAAAACTTCTTTCTGGGGGCAAAATTCTTATTAAAAATGGTGCCTTTGGCCCACCTTTTCACTAACTATTCATACAACAATAGATGCGTAAGATGTATTTTACATGTGTGTGAACACATTCTTAAGACCTTGTTAAGACATTCAGAGCCCATGCTCATTATTCTGTAAGCAGTGGGAGGTAAACTGAGAGAATAATGGGTAATACTTTTGAAAGCGTCTGCATTGGGCCATGCTTACTCCCTGGTTGCCGGTGGAATAGCACTATTCTACAGCCAGAAGGCCATATGGAGCCCTCTTACCTTTGAAATAGAAGGTGAGGAAGAAGAGGAGGAGTCCAGTGACGAGGTTGCTGAGGAAGGTGACCACGCCACAGGTGATGCCCTCCGGCACGGGGTAGACTGTCTCGATGAAGAGCTCTAAGAAGATGGGCACACTGCTGTTGATGAAGATGCCCACCAGGATACAGGAAGTGTAGAGGGTGGCTGTAGAGGGGGAAAACACCCACAATTTCAGAGCCCGCACAACATTTAAAGAGGACAGGGGTTACAGTAATGGTCTGGAGGATCATGGGACATTTAGAACTAGGGTCCAGGTTCTCCATTCTTAAATCACCATTCTTCACCCAACCAGGATACTCTCTACATACTTTGAGTTAGAGCAGACTTGATACCTATGAGGTTAATAAACAGGAAACCTGGAGAAACTAGTTTTTAGAATTTCAGCCTTATTGCATCATATCAAATGTACAAGACTTACCAGCATTATTTTTGATATTGATTAGAAGTGACCGAAGAAGACATCTTTTACATTAAACAGTTTATTCAGTATGTTAATTGGCTTGCTGCATATTGAACCAGCAAGGTTATTACTGTAATAGGTACAATCTATAAAGAGGGCGTATTTTAACTGCAGTCTAGGGGTCTAATTTGTCTATTTTTGTCTTAGTTCTGGTATGAAATGTACTGCATTATATGCACACAGCAGCGATAGCCTGAGAACAGATATGGCCTTAAGCAGAAAATGTCCATCTCAAACACGTATAATGCAGTCTGTGGGCTGACCACAGCTTCTGATCTCAGAGCAGCCGATTCCCATCGCACTGATAAAGACATCGATGTCAAGAGGAGTCATGATCCTGGTTATTACTCACGTGCTTCTCAAATGAACTCCTGCTATTAGCTGACATGTCTTTTAATCAAGTGGAAAGCAGTGGAGTGCATGGAAGTAAAAAATGAAGGGCTCCACACAAGCTGATGGGGGGGGGGGGTGCAGACATGCCATAGAGGTCGGCTGGATGCGCTACGAGGCCTTTGCTTTTAAAATCAGAGCCCAGACAACACAGAGAATTAAACATTGCATCAAGTCAGGATGCCTTCTTATGTGATAATCATAAGCTGAAAAATTTCACAGGTGTCAACCAGAGAAAGCAAAGGCCAAATTAGACTCTCCATCACAACCAGGTTTCATTGTACCTGAAATTTGGTCAAGGAAATGGGGTTATGCTAAAATCATGATCATGATTAATACTTAGTATTGTACCACTGAAACAAGATGAGACCCTTAGAGACTATTCCCCACCAGTCTAATGAACTGCAGGGGAGCAAACCAGAAAAGCAATAAACCCTCTTAAGTTATGCTTTGCAATCCTGCAGTGTGACTGTGTCAGAATTTCTATGCATCTACACCATTACAGAGCAGTAGAGCACAGCACATGGACCACAACGGTGGGACAAGCCTCTGGGGAACATAAGAGCCAGAGGACCATAGGTGAAACTGAGAAACTCCCTGTCTCATAAGGACCCATTTGACTCAATATTTAGCAACAACTAGTATGAAAAGACATGAATATGAGTGTCATCTACAACACGTCCTTCTTTGTCATTTCCCTGACTTGACAGCTAGCAGCACTGTTCTACCATGTGGCACACAGCAACATGGCCACATTTCCACCAGAGCCACTTGCCTACCTGCGGTGGAGGGGAGATGGGTGAGCCGGGTCAGGCAGGTGAGGGTGAACCAGGTGGAGGCCAGGGAGGCACCCGCCAACATTAGGACCAGAATCAGCTTCAGCATGCCCCGGATAGAGTCTGCAAACCTGGATCACACACAGGTGGAGGAGATAGAGAATTTATTAGCCATATAGCAGTAACTGTCATTACTATTCTTAATAGTCCATATTTTTTGCTGGTTCTCTTGACTGAACTACCTGCCATACATACATTTCAGGTAGGAAATCAAGCAAAGAAATTTTACACATTCATTCCAATAACCACTTAAAATGGAGCAGGGACATTAATTCATATGTAAAAAGACAAAATAATTTTGGTATTCACTGGGCTGTGTTAGGAAACATTTTCACGCTTTTTGGAGTACAAAAGAACCATCTGGATCAATCAAGAACACCATGGGTAAGTCAAAAAATCAATTGTAGAAAAATAAAACAACGTAATAGAGAAATAATTTGTTAAAAACCCCAGGTCTCGAATCTAACTCAGAGGTTCTGGATTATTCTTTACCTTTAGGGTACTACTTAATTGACTTGATTGTAACGTTCTTACAGATATCTTTCTAATTCTATTATTTTATTACCCAGTATTGTACATTGTTGGCAGTACATGATTTTCTTCTCTTTCCTTCTGGTATTTTGTGGTGTGGAATTGTGTTTTTCTGTAAGATGTATACATGGTCTGTCATTTTGGACAGTGCTGAGAAAGTATGCACCTCAACCCCATGCAGCAAGAGGGGGACGGGCAGAGGAAACTGGAGGCATGTCACTCTAGGACAACTTTACAGAGCGGGGAGGGGAAGAGGGAGGGAGATTGGAGCTCCGCACCAGCCGAGCCTTAGCAGATCTCACAGCCGCCAGCCAAACCTCGGCTCTCCAGCCCATCTGCCTCTGGCTTTCACAGATGGACGCTCACGCAGGAAATTCACACCGCACATCGGCTCCGCCGCCAGCCTCCCGCCAACTGCAGCAATATGCTCTCCGTTAATACGCTTTTCGGTTATCGCCGTCGGCGGGGGCCGAGATCTCCGGCTCACGCCCATTCTGTAGACATCGATCCACTGTGTTATGAGCAATATTGTGTGCTCCACATCAAAACTAATCACAACCGTTAATAACAAGCCAATAACCTGAGGAGAAATAACAGCCAGCTTAGCCCAACCCAAGGGAACTGGCCACACTCCAAATAAACATCCATACTAACAGGGCCTTTATTGACTGGAGTACTGCACATTTTAACAGAATCATGCTACTCTCATTTTTAACATATGGATGCTTTGTTTCTTTGCTTTTGTGTTGCTTATGGTATTCACACATTTTGATATTTGTTCCTTTGTTTAAAATTGAAGTCAAGCCAATTTGAGAGACAATAGAGAAAATAACAACAGTTTTCATCGCTATTATCACTGTCATGGCTATAAGCCGTGGTGACATTGCCAAAGTGTCAGGTATATTAGTTATTTTTTGCATAAAGAGGATTTCTGGATTATAATGTCTGCGGGCGATGTGGAAAGATTTTCTAAGATAGGTGTAAGCTGCTGCAGGTGGATCAGTGAGCTACCTACAATCGGTGACAGGCTAGGTAATTCTGAAAGTCCCGCTGTGAGCTCCGTTCTTCTGAAGGTGATAATGAGGCCGGTGTTTAATAGAATCTGATAGGAAAACCGCCGCACTTCCACTTTGTGACTCATAGCAAACGGTGACGACCATCTCCTACATGAGCCAGTGTGACGCAATTAAAAGCCGAGCTGTTAATCAAACCTCCCACGAGTGCTGCGCCTCGGAGAGCTAGCATGCTAATTGACACGCAGTGACAATTCCCAAGCATTCATTACCCTCGCAAACCCAGCGAGGGGATGGATCTCTTACAAGAAAGACTATTATTGTAAGTGCCTCCTGCGAATCAAATAAATTAAAATGTGTTCCTGTCACTTTAAAGTGAAATTAAACGCCACCATTCTCCAATCCCCATGGCAGGCCTTGCAAGATGCAATCTTCAAGTAAAGGAGGTGGCATCTAATAATTCACATCCATACACTTACATTATGATCCTGGGTGCTACTAATGCTCTGTCCCTCGAGCTGTAATTCATGAGGACCACAGTGAAGAATTACCCCGCAAATGATTATTAATTGTTCCACAGAAGGCTGGGCTGCCAGGAGAAGGAGACATCTGTTGGGGACAATGTGCCTCTGTATTGCAAATGAGTACTGCACCCCCCCCCACCAAAAAAAAAGGTCATTTTATTGGGCAAATAATGTTCACTGAGGAAATGTCAATGATGATCTGAAATACTTTTACTGTACAGGCAACGCCCCCCCACTTCAGATATCCGAACACCAACAATCCAACAATACATTTGGTCCCCGCCCACTCACCTGCCCAAACAACCATGACGAACCCCCTCCATCAAAGCCCTTGCTTTTAAAAAGAATTATTGTCTCATTTTCCTAATTACAACTTTCAGAGGATTAAAAGTGGCGGGGCGTCATCGATTCAGGCTTGCCCAGAAGTGCTGAACGGACCCAACGATAAACCTCCATCCATCAGCGGTGACGAAGCCCTCGGATTGCGGACTCCGCAGTTTGAGGTACCACAGTATATAACTGTCTGTCCGTCCATGTGAAGGACTCCTCACCCTATTAGCATTCCTGTCTCTACGGCTCTCGTCTGGGATGACTTGCTGGAGATATATGCTACTTAAGTAAACATATAAATTCAATGGAGGCACAAATTAGTTAAAGGATTTGAAAGCCTCATACACAAACAAACAATCGATGCTAAATTGGTAATAACAAACATTTCAGTAGCAGAGAGGAAAGCAATGATACAGCTAAAATGCTTTAATTATTCTTACGCTTGAGAAGAGATTAAAATAAGTTACCCTTACAATATGCTGAAAGTAGTTTACTTTTGCTACTCAGGGCTAGACACATTCTGCACAATAACAACCCTTGTTGTAAACCCTGCGCTGCATATTTCATGCATACTTAATTTTACAGTACTTAGGAGTGTATGGATTTCTAGTTAAAGCTAATGCACTCATTTGATGGCTCACCAGGTTTTCCAGAGATGATTTACGGTGGATTCATTAAGCCGCCTATTTGAGGAGGACACCTCATTTACCTCATGCTGCAGTACAGGGGCCAGCCAAGGGTTAAGGCCTGACATCCTTTAAATCAGCCATGTAAAAGACCCACAGCGCTGTGGGCCCCCATGCAGGCAGAGCAGTCTGCTGAAAGTCTGCATGGTTCACCATCTATCAATTTTTCCCTTCAAGCAATTGTAAAGCTAACATATAAAATCCCAAAAGGACAAGTACCTAACGCCACAGGATGTCAATGGTACGTTAACAGAGCTGTAGTTAAGTCCCCCTGCCTGTAGGGGGCAGAGACATGACAATGAAAAAAAAACAAATATAATTGATGGGGTGACTTCTTACGACTTACCTGGCCATCGCTACTCCAAACACACATCCGCCAACAATAGACCAGAACCCGATCCAGCCAGCATCGACCTAAAAAAAAGGGAAAGGAACGTCTCAGAGACAGCATTCAATGGATACCAGGTGAAAGACTTCTGAAGCCGTGGCAACCGTCTGCACCCGCAAGCCAGTAAATCAAAGGGTGGCATTCTGCCAGTCACACGCAGTGATGGAAAAGACCGTAACGCTTCATCAACTCCTGCCACCAGGAAACGGATGGAGCATGACCAGAATCTACCGGAACTATCTGCAGTTGGGGCTTCTTTAAAATTGTATTTCATCCCCTGCAAATCCCTACAGATGCAAACTGCCTCACTTCAAATATTAAGGGTTGAGGCTTTTAAAATTCTTGATGGAGGGGACAGGGATGACGGTACCGGAGTACTGCAGTTCAGGAAATGGAGTGAAGGGAAAGTGAGGGGGCCAAAAGGTTGCCTACTGACCTTATACCAATGCATAAAAAACACTAAGGGACTGGTCTGGGAGCAATTCATATTGCTCTCCAGAGGAAACCCATTTCCAAAAAGTTTGACTATGAAGTTCTTTTTCCACTCAGGCCAGTTCCGGTCTGCTAAACTCAGTGAGTCGTTTCTTCTGCCATCACAGGATTTTCACACAGAACAGGTGTTTTTTTTTTCCCCCAGATTAAAAAAAGAGTCACATTTCATTACAGTCAATGGTGTCACCCCTGCTGTTGCCAGGCAACTTTTTTTGACTGCCATGTGTTTGAAGGAGTGTTGCTGTGGCCATCCTTCCCAAGGTTACCCCTCCTCTTCCACCACTTTCCGCTACTAACGAAAACATAATACATATCAATTTGCAGCATATTGACTGCTGTTTAGCCATCTTCATTATAACAGATTGCTCCCAGCAAAGGTTCAATGGCACTTAATTTTGCAATGATGCTCAAACCAATTTGTCGAGCCATACATAATCATTTTGAAGTCATTTTAAAACCAGGACGCGAATCAAAGCACTTTACGTGGGGAGAGTAAAAACAAAAAGTCAATTAACAGCAATATGCTAAGTGTGTGATGAGAAAAGGCATGTTTCGTGCAGAGTTAAGCTTAATCATGCATTTTGATACAGTGTCAATAACCAGTAAATATTTAGAATGCTAGATTAAGCCAGCACCACCAAAGCTGTAGGCAGCTGGCATGGTAACTTGTTTTTCTTAATTCTCCTTGTTTTAAGCCTAAAGCAAATAAACGTGGCATCCCTCCATGAAATTAGCTGTATCCTACAGTTCAGTGCAAATTCCTATCACTGCCAGCGAACAAAATGTTTATTCTTAAACAGTGCAGATCTCTGTTATTATATTTTTGTTGACGCATTGATGAAAGGGTGAACACTTCCAAACACTCCCAGAGAAAAAAAAAAAAAAAAAAGAAAAGTTTTGCTGGTCTATCCAGAGCCAGGGCTCAACCTCACAGCAGAGACCCACAAACCACATTTAAACACATGCTGTGCGGTTTTGTGTCTGCACAATGGACATTCTCCATTAACAGCGTGATTATACATGAGTGATCAGCACAGCAAGGGACCCTTATTTAAATGATGCTAATTATGGTGAAGCTATTCTGTGTGATTAACTCCACTGTCTCCGTGAACCCGAGTTTCTCTTTGTTCCGCCGCGGAGTGGAGACAATGGTTTCTCAGGGGCTGACGCTGGCTCTCACCGCTGAGGAATGCTCTCCAGTGACAGATTATCAGTCCGGCAGTTCATTCCTCTTCCAAAATGGCCCTCCTGTCCGGTTGATACCACTTTTTATTTAGATGATCAATCCTCCTCCTCGGGTGCGGACGCGTCACCTTGTGGATGTATTCCCCAAGGGGGTTTGGGAGTAGCACTGTCCCTGCATTCGGCTGAATGAGCCCCCGCCATTGTCACTGTTGCCGTCCATCACCCTTGTTTTTTTTTTAGGGGTCCCTTGAGGGTTGGGGGGTGCAAAATACCAGTTAGCTGTTGCAATTTGATGAGCACCCACTTGTCTTAACTTCTGCACCTGAGGACAGGAGCAAGGGATGCTGGGAGGGACCTCGTGATGCAGAGCCGCACAAGGCTGGAAGGCGGCACAAATTTCATGGGCAGAGTAGGAAACGGAGGGTCTTCATTTTACACTGCATGCACAAAGAACTGCGCTAGCAGTATTACCACATCTGTGCCTGCAAAACAGTCAAGTGATCAATGGGAATTGCAAATCACTTGTGACATGAAAAACAGCAACTAGGCTGGAGCTGGCCAGATCCTGTGAGATCGCGTTATTTGAGCGGTTTATGGCAATTCTCAGGGCAGCTTTTTACAGCAAACTGAGCACCAGGCAAGTGGATTGTGCTGACACTGGATCAGCTTGTGAAATATGTTTGGGCACGCACGTTCATCCTGTTGCAGCTATGGCTAATGTCCAGATATTCAGCATACAATTTCCTGGTCACTTAGCTCTTTCCCCCTCCGTAGGACCCTCAACGCCCCCAAAATGAGGACTGAAACCCACCCACTGGCATCCCTCTGTCAGCACCCACTGCAGTCAGCTGGAGCAGCATAAGTAATTGCCCCAGGCAGAGTGTCAACTTAAATTGAAACAACAGACCTGTAGTTGACTTCTAAAATATTAATGTATATGTATGTGGAAAGACCAAAAAAAATAGTGGTCTACTATAGGTCAACTGGGATGGCTGGAGAAAAATTGGCAACTGACATTTCATTGGAGAGTATGGCTCTTTTCACCTGTGAAGTTATTAAAACAGAGGCGAGAAAGAAGGCAATGTACAAATATCGCTCCTCCATATCGATCCCTCTCTTGAAAGCTCTCCATGCAGTAAATGCATTTGGTGCTTTTCTGTGGGGGGCCAAGGACAATAAGGAGAACACACACAAGCACTCACGCACGCACACGCACACACTCACACACAAGCACTCACGCACGCACGCACACACTCACGCATGCACACACAAGCACTCACTCACGCACGCACGCGCACACACTCACGCGCACACACACAAGCACACATGTGCACACACTCACGCACGCACACACACTCACGCACGCACACACAAGCACACATGTGCACACACTCACGCACGCACACACACTCACGCACGCACACACAAGCACTCACGCGCACACAAGCGCACACAAGCACTCAAGTGCACACACGCACACACACACACACGCATACTCACACATGCACACACACATGCATACATGCACACACATACTCACACACATGCGCACACGTATACTCGCACACACATACACACATGCACACACACACACACGCACGCACGCACGCACACACACGCACACACACATGCATGCATGCATACTCACACACATGCATAGGCATAGGCACATGCACGCACGCACGCACACACACCCAGATACACACATAGAGGAGTTGCCTGCAGTAATCAGGAAGCTAGGCCACAGCATGTTTCAGCAGACCAGGCTGGTCTCCTAAACGCCCCCTGATCTCTCTATACGCAGGGCCTGCATCAGCTTCAGAGCGACATCAGACACAGGGAAGACTCACCTCTCCCTGCACACACAGCCTGCATCTCCATAAGAGCTGGGGCCAGGCATCGTTCCTACCTCGTTATCAGCTAAACACACATGGACTTGCAACTGATTCAGGAAAGATGCCTTTCGTATTGATCTTGTCCCAGGCCATGTAACATAATTCTCTGCACGACAGGGAGACTGAAGGCAGTTTTGATTGGATTTTGTAAGGTCGTCCTGGCAAAACCCACAACAAAAAATTAAACAATATCAGATAAAATCTCAAGTAAGTCTTTTGAACAGTTAAAGTTATTCAGTGGACAGACAGTACACTGTTTTAAACTTCATCATAGAGGCTATTCGCTTTCCCTGTAATTTTTTCAGGTCTATGACAGTAGAAAAGTTAAGGAAAAATGTAAATGATCTAAGAGAAGGACTGTTTGATGGTGGAATAAAGAAGTTCTTTGTAACAAAGGATAATTTCTGACAAGGAAACAAAAAATATTAAATAAGATTATAAATAATTTACTGTGGAACAACCAGTTCTGACTGGAAAAAGAGGTGACAATATGAATACAAAATAGGTGTTCTGCTCCCTCTTTACTGTGAATTCATTCCTCACAAAATCTCTCATGGTAACCTTGAAAATAATCCTTCTTTTGAGGGGCCTTGTGTCCCCACCTACGTCTACTTAGAGTTATGATCATGTGAAAGTGCCGTCTCCAGTCTCCAAGCATCCTTATTTCATCTTCTCCTTTCCTACTTGAGTTGCAAATGAAGCAAGATGGACTGTCTCTGATTGCCCCTGCCTGATTAAACTTCAGGGATTTGAGTACAACGCTGATGTGCTCTCTATCTAAACATTTTCCATGTGTCTGTCGAACTCTAAATAAAGACAGACAGGGTTCTGAGCGTGTGTGATAGAGCACAGAATGGCGATTTGATAGGCGGCAGATTGCAAAGAAGACTCACAAACCCATGTGGATCGTGTCTGAATTTCAAAACCGTAATTAGTCTTCTAATGACTGTTTCAAAGTTCAAAGTATATTCACATGGGTTTATTGGTTTATAATTAGTGAGGCCAACACCAGAAAATGCAAGGGTTTGAAGATTTTGTGCTGGGACTTAGCAGAAAAATTGGTGCACCCGTTCTGGAGTTAATTACCAACAAGTTAATTTCAGTAAGTCAAACAACATCTTTTTGTTGCCAATCACAATTAAGCTGATGTGAGTACAATTACATGTGTACATTTGCTGTTTCGGTGCAAGCTGAAGCGCTGCAATGGACATGAACATTGTGCTTGCCATTTACGTAAAGTGCTGTTACACAGCCCTGCCCCAGGGGGCAGACTAGATATGCTGGTTTCTGTTCCAGCAGTTTATAATTAATTAGGAACGCTTGAGCTGCTGATTAAATACCTGTACGGGGGCCGGGGGTCATGGCTCAACATACCTTTGATACAATCATGGTTTTAATTAAAAAAAAAAAAAAAAACAATTTTTAACCAGCCCCTAAAACAGGGACATATCTGAAGAAGTCTAATTTGTTGTTTTTTGATTAACAGCGGTTGGTCCTATCACAGTTACAAGAACAATTAATTAATCTCAATCAATTAAGCTGACTGGTAATTAGTATGAATTCATTTGATAGTATGATTTTTCTGTTGCAACTGGTAATTAAATCCAGACTTTAAATATTATTATGAAGCATAACTATCCCATTGGGTTGTGTATAATAACACCCTAAGGCTTTCTCAAAAAAAATGGCCATTAAACTGTGATGACACATAAGGAAAATTGTTTGGTTGGCAATGCCACGGACATATTGAGTAAATCTGGGAAGGGCATCAATTTCTGGATGGCTGGAGTCCCACAGATTTTGCAGTTCCTTCTGAATGAGCAACTCATTTGCACCTGGAGCAGATGAGGTCACTTCCTATCGGCTGGCAGCTTCGGCAAACAGACCCATAGAGAGATTATGAAACAGATGACGAAAAACCACCTCCACTCCACTGTCCGTATTCCTTATTGAGAGATCCGTGCGAGGAGAGCTTTAGCATAATGACAGTGTGGTCTGGATTAATCAATGTTGAGGGAGATTTACTGCTGCTTAATATCTACTCACATAACTACATGAATTTGTAAAATCTTTACATGAATACAGACTAATGGAATATAATAAATAAGCAATGAGTATAATAAAATAGTAATTGCCCATTTAGCCTTTTCTTTTGATAATTAGTTATCACTGATTTGACAACTGTTGTTTAATGTTTGTCATTTTACGAGGTGTTCTTGGCAGCATATGGTACTGTAGACATTGTAACAGTCTTACCTGGCTGACTTTGGCAGGGGTCAGAACCATGTCCAGAACTCCAGACCAGCCCGCCACCACGCCCGTGGGTACTGAGTATGCCAGCGCGATCATCAGGAAGCGCAGGTTGCTGGAGGGAGGAAGTCACACACCGCTCTGTTAGGCACATCCTGCTTGCCTCTCCTCCCCCCCCTGCTGCCGCAGCCTGCCTGTTAGAGTAATAAGCGGTCTCTCTGTGACAGGGCCGGCGCACCAGCACATGGAGCTCGACCAGGGGGAGTACAGTGAGATGCTGAGGCCGGATTTAAACTTCAACAGAGCACAGTTGGCTACCGGAAAACCAACACAAGTGAAATGCTTTCCATTTCGCTTTGTGGTGTTCAGTGCTTCGGTTTCTGAGTACGGCAAGGTGTCAAGGTGTTGCAGAAGCTCAACTCAACTGAGCTGAACTTGGCAACAAAAAAGTATAAATGACTGGAGTGGGAGTGAACCATTATGATGTCCATTCTTCTCCACTACAGAGGTTCACTCTATTCACCTCTTTTAGACTGCAGAGCTGGAATTGAGATGGCTGATACTTTTCACCTCTTTTACACTGTAGAGTTGGAATCAAGCAGGCCATACTTTTTGCCTCTTTTCCTCTGTAAGACTGAGACCAGCCCAATTCCCTTTTCATTCTCCTTTTCCACTTTGGAGCTGCAGCCAGACTGGAGCCAAAATTACCCTTTTGTTGTGTTAACCCATGTCAGCTCAGCTCATTAATGTCACAGGTGCAGGTACCGGCCTGTTCACAAACGAGTTGTGGGAGTGGACAATGAGGTGAAGAACTGCATTTCAATCCACATAATTCAATCTACATAAGAATTTGCTTTTGCTTCGGCTGCAAGACCTGGCATATTATTCTGCATATTGACAACTTCCTCTCTGTGAAAATACCTCCTGAGATGTGTGCAAAATTTACTTTAAACCAATTTCCTCCAAATCCCTGCTAGTCTCCTTCTGCTGAGCCTTGAAAGATTACATGCCTTAGCTCTTTCTATATGACTTTTAAATGTGATACCTGGAACAAATTTAGTTGCCCTTCCCTGTACTTTCTTCATAGCTTCTACGTATTTCTTGTATTTTCATACTGAGAGCTGGGTACAATGCTCTAAATGCAGTCTGACAAAGAAGTTGCAGAAAATGTATTGCATATCAATAATATAACCTCCTTTAATTTATATTATATTTCTGCATCCATTCACAAGGAGTTGTGAATGTGGCACCAATGCTTTTAGAAAGTCCACATATAAAATGTTATTTGCCTGCTTTGAATCAAAACAAATTGTAACCACCTCTCATAAATCCAGGAGAATTGTTAAGCATGATCTCCCCTAAAAGAGTTACATTAGATAAAGTGTGCAAATGGAAAAAAGGGTTTAATTTAAAACGCATAAAATAGCTTTCTATACCTCTGCAACTTCAAATGCTTTACAAGAGGTGGCAGCAATAAATACTCCAGTTAATGACTGCACACACAATCAGAATAAATAAAGCGCAGAGTATCACAACCTACCATATATAATTAGAAAATAAATAGCCTGAAATAATGAGGAAAAAAAACACAAATGGTATTCAAGTGTCTTATCACCGTTTTTAAAGTGCCTTCCTGAGAGTAGGCTTTCACTCTGTTAAAAGGGGGAGGGAGGTATTTCCAGCATTAATGTGTTATAGGACGGTTGTACATGATGTCCAGCTATTTCCCTTGGCTGTCTATGACCTTGCCCGATGGGCCTACAGCTTTAGATTTGGGCGCCATTGCGGGCAGCCACACCTCAATGACTAGGTGCAATGGGGGCTTTGTCACGCACAATCAGTCCAGGCCCTCCATCTGGTGACAGTGAGTTTAACACATCCTGAGAGGGAACAAAATGGTGGGGAGAGAGCTTTTATGCAATTACCCACCAAAGGATGCCAGCTGGAATTACAGATCTACCTCATTCATATTTGTCTAGAGAGGACACCAACACTTATATCAGCTGACTTCTACAATTAAGAATGATTGACTGATGGCACACTGTTACCAATTAATCTCTGTTGTACATCTAAGGACAGATTGACTTTAAAGGCAAGGTTGTGTGCAGGGAGGAGGGAGGATGAAGGGTGGGTGGGACACATAAAATCACTCTTTACCTCCATAATGTATGCTGACATTTGGAGCTATGCACAAAAACCCTTTCATGTCCACATACTTTAGTAAATTCATAGCTATGGAAAATTTTGCCCTACAGAAAATGGGATTGATCACAATGCTTCTCCACACCCCCCACCCACCACCCCCCGAGCCACTCCCCCAACCCCACCTCACCCCAGCCCCACGGGGAACCATCACAGAACGAGGCCGACTCACTTCGGCGGTGAGCTTCTGCCGCACAGGCTCAAGACAAACACAGAGTGTGAGTGAAGGGCGAGGAGTCCTTCTACTGATGCAGCGACGTAACCATCGTTGGAGATGGCTGGGATGAGACACGCAGATGCTCTGAGCTGCCCGAGGGAAGGCAGCGGCTCAGTTTGGCAAAACAAGATTTGGGACACCCAAGGTTCCCTTCCCGTCACCTTTAACTAGAGCACAGATCACGGCCACCAGCCCTAAGATGATTAACTCTTCTAGAAGTGAACATTTTTCACCCCCTTTGGACTTATAAGGCTCTCAGTTATACAGGTGAGCAGCTTGTGAAGATAAATCAACAGAGGATTAATGTCACACAATGAGCTTTTAAAGTGACAGGTCACCCAAAATTTAAGTCTATTTTTTCCTTTCAATATGATATACTGTGAACTCAAAGAATAATTTCTTATTGAATTCAATGTCTATATCAGTGGTCATAAACCCCCAGCCTTGAAGCAAAGTAATTTATGCTGCTTTTGAAACCAGATGAGGCAAGTCAACTGTGTAACCAACTTTGTTAATTGGTCAATAAGTGCTGTGTAGCAAAGAAGCATACACCCTGAATAATTCTGAAGGCCCAGGGCTGATAGGGACCTCAGCAAAGTCCACCAATGTCATCAATAGATTGGGGGGGGTGTCATATCTTTTTATGTGGACCAGGGCTCCCCTGCAAGACTACAGTTGAAGACTATTTTATTCACCAATAGATATCATTATCAGCACATATATCCACAACAATAGCAGACTGCTTAACAATAGCAGCCAACTTATCTGTCTGCAGATACCATGCACAAACTTGCAAACATTTGCGTCCCAGAAACATCTAGAAAATTGCACGTTACAATGACTCATGGGAGGAGAATACTACTTCGGAATGAAATATTACCTTAATAAATATTGAAAAATGTGTAATGTCTCTAAATGTACTTCTTTGACCTTTTTACTTCCCTCTGTCAAAGACTCTTTGTAATTATCTACTAAAGACCCTGTACTACCCCTAATGTCTATTCAAATCACAGGGCTCTCAACCTTTTTTCCTGCATTGATTTCTAATTTGTACCAAAACACACTCCCTCCCATCAAGAATTTGATGGATCGCTTGGTAATTATTTGTGATCCAGGCTGAAAAATATTATCCTTATTAAAAAGGACATATTCTGTTTAAAGGCCTGGAGTTTCATCCTTAGAGTATAAGACTAGATCTTTTCTAAGACACAAATGGCTAAAAAACACATTATGTACTTTAACATAATTTAAAACCATAACATGGTTTCAAACATACCATAGAGAATAGATGCTGAAAACCCAAGGGGTATAATGTGTTGTGCTCACAGATAAAATAAGCAATTCAGTGCTGTATCTTTTATCCTCAAGCAGTTCTTAGTTATCCAAATAACAACCTACAGGTATAGCTGAACATGAATTTTAATTATTTCGATCAATCTTCTTTGCCAGAGAAGGCTGTTCATTTTGTCTTTCCAAACATCACATCTGTGAGATATGGAATGCTTGTGGCACATTGAATCTAACGCACAGCATTCTCCTTACACTCCTGTGAAAGGTGTTACACTGAACCAACACCGTGCGAGCACACCATTACATCGGGAGTACTACAGGAGCCTGTCATTACTCATTACTCAAGGATGGAGGCTCATGACTGATTAGTGCTGCGTGTGGAGCAGTGGCGATAGCCCCAATACTGTAACGGCTTGAGTGAATGAGCTTAGGCTTTTTCATTTCGATCAAACTCCTTCGTCACCACAGCTGCTTTTCACATGCATGCTCAGTCCCTCAATCACTGAGTCTGTGGCTTCTGGAAACTGACAGACTGAAGACTGCTCACACAAGGGTTCACTTTCCAATGCTTCAAACCTCCTGGAAGCCCACTGATTAGCCCTGGGCATGCATTAAGAACGTCTTGGCAAGTGTACTGATCTAGGGTCAGTGGTCCTCTATCAACAACCCAACCCCATCTATTACTAATTAAACAAAAAAAAAAACGAAAACTGTTCCTTGATCAGCACTTCTACTCTGAGACACTATATGAATGTGGGGTCCGGTCTCATTACAGTTACCTGGCAGGCTCAAGCTCAACTTTCAAACAATGGAGCAGACGGTTCATTCGATACCGTCAAAGCTTTTCCACACAGCTCTTCAAAAGCGCCAGACAGCCGACACCAGAGAACTCCTTGACTGTGTTGGAAGGCGGGGGGGGAGGGGGAGGCGAGCAGTTATGCGTTTGTTCATTCTGTTTTTTATTTATTTCCAAGTTCATCACACAGGTGTGGGAACACACCTGGTGCAAGCTGAAAGCTTTATTCCTCTTCTGAAGATCAAAAACAGCTGCTGAAGTATCACTCGCTACAATGTTTTGGTAACCAACTATATCCGCACTCCTTGATACCAACAAAAGCCTGCACCTTAACGTGAAGGTTTTTTTTTTTTTTAAAAAGCATCTCAGTCCATCTAAGAGACAAAGAGTGCTGAGCTCAGGTGCCCTGCACCTGACTTCCTGTATCCAGGCGGAGTCTTGCAAGCGCTTGTAAAAATCGCACTGATGGAGTACCCTTCCCTGCCCGCATCCGTTTCATTAACCTTGCTGCGGCGGAAAATCAATAACCATGCACCTTTTCCGGATGAGGTCTTGTTTAGATTACAGTATGTAAGTAAGCAGGTTTTTTGTGGAAAAAATACAGAGCCAGCGGCATCATCAGCTAAGTGCCATTCGTCCTTGGCTTCTGGAGCTGGAGCCTTATGGATCAGGAGCACAGAGGAGGACAGAAGAAACCATCAACACCTTCCGGAGTTTCTCTTACTGTCATTAACAACACGGCACCTGACACTGACAGAAAAATAGTACTAATAATAATAATAGTACAAGCATTAAAGTTATTACTATGCTAATGAGGTATCTCATCATATCTATTCCAGCACATAAATAAAGCGTATTAACAGGAGCATGGTTTCATTTAAAATCAGATACAATTCTAAAGCGAGTTTTAAATTAATGTTTGTGAATAAGCATGTGATTTTCAAGGACTTCTTTCCTGTGAAATAGTCAGCCCCACAAGCTATGGGGCTATTTGTGAGGGAGACAGATACTTTGAAGCACATTACTGTATTACTATAATGGTACACACCTAATTCACCAAAGCCCAATCGCTTTTGGTAGTGAAATTAAAATGCAAACCAGTGAGCTATCATATTTGGTTGTACTATCAACAAACTGAGTGATATTCAAAGGCTTGATACTGACACCACACTCATGAGTTAGAATGTATTTCACCTAATTTATAGGTTTACTTTCATTTTGGTATTTGTCCCCTGCGCTTCAAGGACAGTGGGATATCTGAGGATGACTTTTTCCTTTCGTGTCTTCTCCACAA
This sequence comes from Albula goreensis, assembly GCA_022829145.1. Taxonomy (NCBI): domain Eukaryota; kingdom Metazoa; phylum Chordata; class Actinopteri; order Albuliformes; family Albulidae; genus Albula; species Albula goreensis. Next base: position 17,386,596 of record CM040761.1, on the reverse strand, counting down.
AGAACAGATTGTAAAGAATTGCTCAAGGACTACAGGAACCTGGAGCAAAGACCTTGATGGAAATCAGCAAGATCTGACAATAAGACCCAGCAGAGTACTGCAAAGTGCTAAAAATGTGCCTAACAATTTGGAGAGGAGTCCAAAAATACACAACATTAAAGGCACTGCAGTCCTCCATTTTAAAAGCGCCTCCATTATAAACAGGGTGTAACAGGACTGTAAGAGAGACATCCAACCAGGAACCCCAAAAAATAAAAAGGAAAGAAGCAATTGTTCTCAAGCTGCCATCACACTGAAAAATCCCACAGCCTTAGGTATTGGCTGCATCAGCCGCCATGCAGTCAGCTCAATAGTAAATAAAGAATGTGGGCAGACGCCTAAACCAAAGACTCGGCCCCACGTGCCATTACTACCCCTGGCTTGCCCGGCCGGCGGCTCAATCCAGAATCCCTCTTCAAAGATGCTGGGCAGCTCATTGCATTGCTCTAATACAATATGAATGCTCTGTTGGAAGGCTGCCTATCTGTGGGACACCAGATAGCATTACATTCTCAATGGGGCGGCCAGTCCAGCTGGTGTTTGTGTGTGTGCGTGTGCGTGTGTGTGTGAGAGAGTTTGTTTCCTCTGCGGCTTTCTCCTGCAGCATGTCTGTAGTGTGCATCTGCGTGTGCCAATGAGAAGTGGGGAAGGCCTTTTCTGCGGCACTGGGGCTGACTGATGGCGATTCAAAGGGGCCGGCTGGCCGCTGTGCTGCCTGCTTTATCCTGGGCCACAGCTTTCAGCCCATTCTACCGGAACAGCACCACAGAGCACTGTGAACCGCCAGGCCCTGCTTCAGCTCTGAAAAGCCCAGAAATGCTTCTGGTTGCCCTGCCATTTCGTTGGGGGGGTAATGAGAAGAGAAGTGATTTTTGTCAAGAACGGAGAGAGAAGATGCCTGTCGAATACACTCAAGAGTGAGAACACCAAGGTATACAGAGTTCTGGAGCAACTGGTTTCATAACGAAGCTGATCTATTTTGAACCGGGGGTGTTGCCATCTTAAGACTTGGTAATTAATCATGAGGGAAAAAATATTTCTTTGATGTGTATTAAATAGTAACTTCGCAGATGGCGAGTCGCAAAGGCACAAACTCTCCTAATTACATTTTTTAATGCACAAGTCTCTGACAAAGTAACTCTTACAGAAATGACTACCTCATCTCAAACTGTGTCAGGACTTGTTCACAAGTTTGTGAAATTTGCAGGGGCCTAAAAATAAAACTGAATCACAGTGAATACTTTGTCAGCTCTGCTGGTGTTGGGTTTTGGCAATTTCTCAAACGTGGCACAGTATTGCAGAGGAATGAGCGTGCTGCGTAGAGGATTTGAAGGTGGAGGTGGAAGCTACACAGCTTGAATACACAACTGCGCAGACCAAGATTGCATGATTGGGCAGACAAGGATGCAAAACAGTGCAGATGGGGTGCTGGTTACCTGAGCAACCGGCAGATGCTGCTCCTGTAGCTGAGTCTCTGGCTTGCCGCAGCCACGCTGGGGGGAACGGGGGCGGGAGGGGAAGTACAGCAGCACCGCAGCGAAGAGCACGGCAATCATCGCAAACTCTGCAGAGGCAAAAACAAAACAAAAAATGAGCATCCTCATCACACTGAGAGTCAGAAATGAACAATATCTAGAACAGTAAACTAAAGGTGGGAAATAATCTGCTACACAATAAAAAAATGTACTTTGTCACTCGACTGTACTGCTGGCCCCAGAACAGTCATACCTCCATCATATCAGAATTAGAAAGCATCCTTGTTCAAGAGTACAATGGATCAAAACCCACAGCACTCTGGTTATAAAACCAATGTTCAAAGGATTGAAATACACTAATTCCTAAATGGATTCATCCCACTTGTATCCAAGCAGTTCTGTGAATAGCTAGTCTACATTTGAGCTGGGCAAATGTCAGTAACCAACATCCTACGCTATGCTTTTAGAAGAATAGAATGAGGGGAAAAAAATATGGTGCTGCTATGTTTAAGTCCCAGTCTCTGTAGGTCAGTGCCCAATCCAGTCAATTAAGGAGCACTGGCTTAGCTACCCCCTCTTTCCCAGTGGACTGTGCATATACAAAACAGAGCTGGCATACCGGCTTAGGGGCTCGGATACACTGACGACCAGCCCTGCCTTCTAAATGAGTTCTTAAATCTCCTAGTGTTTGCACTTGGCTCTGGCTGCAACCGCATGATGAAACGAGACTGCATTTCCCTGGAAGAGCATCAAGGTTTTCAGGCAGTCCATTTCCAAACTTAAATACCAGCCCTCTCTTCGATAAATCCTTCTTTTTCTGTCATAACAAATGGATTAAGCCGTGCCCTGAATGAATTTTTCTCTTTGGTGGTGCTATGCATCCACTCTCATTGATTTTTTCACCAATGGTGAAAACATATATATATATATATATGAGAAAACAAAGAACAAAACACAAAAACAGCAACAACAAAACTGTACACCCCCTCAAATTCTCTCGATCACTTTTAAAGGTAAGCGATCATTTCCAAACAAGGCATCCAGGAAAACTCCTCCAACTGAAAGCCCTAGTACAGAGAGTTCTCCTGGAATAGTGATCCGGAAAGCTTTCAGGTCCATTCTCTTCTTTGCCAATTAATGTCAATATTATTTACATTAAACAAAGTCAGCCCTTCAATGCATTTTTGAGGAAGGTTTTAAAAAAATGTAAGGCTTCAATTTTCTGAATCAGTTAACCAGAACAATTTGAATGTTGCTCAGCATTTTTTAAAAGGGATACAGTAATAAATACTGTCAAGCAATTTGACTTTGGCATTCGAAGAGGTGATGCATACATACAGTACAAAATCATATGGACAGGCCCTCTTATACCACATATATGGAATTATTTGGCTTCATTAACACACATCTCTGTTGGCATGGCAGCTGCCGTAACGAGGTTCCATTCCTATAATTCAATGATGCAGCTGTGAGTTCCCATTTCTGATCTTGATCCCTCTGCGTTCCCACACTGCTCATTTACAAGCAGATATGACACCAACTGTTATCCTTCCTGACAGAGGTAGGTATGGGAAAGCCTAAATGCAAATTAGCATTAGCACATGACCACAAAGTCTAACTGGCTGCTAGCAGTAGTTACACAGAGCACAACGGTGCTAATGACTGGCAGGGCTGCACTGGACAAGCCCCAGTCCAGCCACAGCAAGAACACCATTGCTGTTGGGCCCTTGAGCAAGGCCCTTAACCCCACATTGCTCCCAGGGGGGACTGGCACTTGGCTAGCATAATCAACTGCAAGTCGCTTTGGATAAAAGCGTCAGCTAAATGATGATAATGTAATATAGTGGATATTTTTGCAGTGCTATCATGACTGACGACTTCTTACTGATTTGCTCTGATACACAAATGCAATATTTATTTTTTTGGGGGATGAAGAAGATAGAAAATGTAGACAAAAAGGGAAAGAAACACAATAAAAGTGCTTTTGAGAGGCAGCAAAGCATATGGAAGAACACGTGTTAAAGAAGCTCACAACAGTGCTTGGTATAACGGAAATGACACTTCATTTATAACAACATTACATTTCCCTAAAATTGTATGAGAGATTCAAATATGTGTGATTCAAAATATGCTTATAGAAAAATGTCCTTGTTTTATTTATGATACATACAAATATCTCAGTGGTACAACTTAATGGTCATCTAAAATGTGAAGCTGTTCCTTGTACAGACATTCATTTTTTCACTTCCAGGTTTATGTATGGTTGTGTTTGAGCAAACAAAAAACAGCATTTAATGCAATCTGTTGTGGCAGCTGTTACACCAAAGGTGGTATATGAGAACAAAGCCAAAGTCTACTTAGTGCTGTAGTGTCCAACACATATGAGCAGAGTAAGGATGCTCCCCGTGTGTTCCAGGAATATAACTCGCTTGCAATTCAGACAACTTTTAGAGTTATATTTGACCACAGTTGACCCGACTGCCAGCTTGTTTTTTTGCTCTTATTGAACCACTCATTTAGTACAGAACTTGTGAGGCTTTCTGAGACAATCGAGGACAACAGCCTCTTTGAAGCTCAATTCTAACGTTAAAGTTGCTGTTACAGACAAACTTGAGAAACTTAAAAGCCTGGCTGTGTTTTTCCAGTCTTGTTCCATCATATCACACTGGCATAGGGCTTTGTGTGTCTTCAACTCTCCCTAGGTATACATGCGCATATACACACACATACATATGCATGCATGCACACATATGCACACACGAAAGCATGCATACACACAGCTAAGACTGGCTCCTGCCAGTAACTGTATACTGTGTGAAGTTGACTGTACCAAGCACAGAAAGATAAACTGTATTGTATTCAGGTGCTGTGGGAATGAGACCTCAGATGGCCAGATCTCACCCTGAGGTTCCTCCATATGCATGAAGCCACGATCTCATTTAAAAAGCATGAAAAAAATCAAATAAGTACTAATTTAACATTTAAATCCCTTCCGATGTTATTTGTTATTCATTGTGGTCTGTTTATTGGTTGGTTTAAAGCATTTGCATGACATAAATGAGATTCATTATTGTTAGCTGTATTCACTATGCTGCCTTCATTTTTCTGTAATAAATCTTACCTGGTCCACATTATTGGGAGGGCAACACATTATGTCCAGAATTGAAATGGGGTCATGAAATGCTACTCTATGATATGGAACAATGAGAAGCTGGGGGGGTGTTGGCTGAGAATGGTACCTGCATACAGAACGAGCTGGATCCTATCCCTTATGTGGTTGACGTCCCAGTCGTTTGTGCTGTACAGAGCTTGCGTGTCATTTGGGTGCAGGAACGACCAGTGGACCAATCAGGAAGGAGGCTGCGGCACCCAGATAGCTGATGAGTGAGGCGACGGCTGTGGCTGTGGCCCTCTGGTCTGGGGCGAACCAGGTTGTGGAGAGGAGGGGCCCAGCGCTCATTATGGTGGGACCGGCCAAACCATTCAGCAGCTGACCCCCATGGATTAACCTGCAAGCCAAAGTGGAATGAACTGTCACAACCAAGCCTGTTAATCCAGAGATGGAACCCGTGTTCTGCTTAGTTTCCTGGCACTGGGAATAGAGTTCCTGTTTCCACCTGGAACAGTTCCGGTGATGTTCCCTTCTGAATATTCATGAGCAGGCAGGCCTGGACCATATTTGGGTTCTGAATTAATGTCTGTTAGAGAGACTGTACACATATCAGTAGTGGTTATAATCAGAACAAATGCAATAATAGTCTTACTGCTGATGAATATTCATGAGCACCTGCTTTCATTCTTATGGTGAAGCAAAGCAGAGTCACATTAGAAATGACAGGTGTATCTGGTCAATCTAGTAACAAAACTAGATGGAATTCAAACTGTACAACAACCTTGTCATTCTACATGTATGTTTAAATGATACAATTCAGTCTGAAAAGGAAGAAAATTCAAATTAACCTAAAAACCTTGAACAGAAAGAAAGAGAAGGAAATCCATGTACAAAGCACTATCTGAAACCACACAAGGGCTACACTGGCAACAGAGAGGGCTTCATGTGTTCTTTGGACTCCTCCATCGGAGCGGAGCCAGAAAGATGTGCTGGTTTCAGGCTCTGCCAAGAGGAAGCCGCCCACAAAGAGGGTCTGAGGAGGCGAAACACAGGGGGCATTGTGAATCCCATGGACAGCCCTCCTCTGACACCGCCGCCTTGGTGACAGTGACCGACAGGGACCTGACAACGGCTGCCCCCCGAAAAAAGGAACCCGAGCCACGCTCCTGTCCTCAACCCGTCACTCTCATGCCCTGGGAACACGGTTCTCTGCTTCGTTCTCACCCAGAACAATACCCCCTTCCACACAGCCACCCCCCCTCCCCTCCCTACCCCTGCTTCTGATTACCCTCTGCCTGAGGGAACCGTGTTTAGTGAGGACTGGGTCTGTCTGTCTGTATGGCAGTCTGTCAGTCATCAACCCTACTGTAGGAACAACCTGCCTTATTCACACTGAAGAGTGTGTATGTGGACAAAAGAAAGTCAGGGCAAAAATTTTTTGAGTCAACAGATAAACACATGCACACAAAAGCCTAGAAGTTGCAAGCTGCAGGAAGCTCTGATCCTGTAAAAAAGTGGCCATGTTTTGTCTTCACCCTTTTGTTTTCAAAGCTTGTTTCACCTTTGCACTCATCATTACTCATGCACTTAGGAGACCCTCTTATCCACAGTGATTTGATTAGGTCACATTTTTTAAACACCATTATCCATTTATACAGCTGGATGGTTAATGAATTTCAAGATAGCTGGCTTGGGGGCAGTGCTCCACCTGGCCACATGGGAATCAAACCCACGGTCTTCATGTTGCAGACCCAGGTCCTCACTGAGTCATACCGATATGGAGTTACATCAGAACACAGCCCACAATCACCGTGTCAGAAACAGCCGTCTGGGGGTGTGGGGAGGGCGGGCAGACTGGTGCGCCGTGTCCTGTTACTCTCTGAAGAGCTTCTTTGTCGTTCATCTTTTGTTACCTAATGGCTTGCTGAAACTACTTCTGACACCTCAGAGCCATGATGTTCAAAGCAATCCATGACACCATCAGTAATCTTTCTGAATTATAGCCCCCTTAAACAACTTACAAAGTTGGATAACAAACGCTCAGTTTACAAACATTCAGTAAGTAACGCTAGTGCACCTTCAACCGGCATCAAGTGAAGTTCCCTGAAATCATGTGACACAGGGAGCCATCTCCCTGCAAAAAAACACCAAACATGCATCACTGAATACTTAGTAGATGAAGCAAAGCCATGCCTCCACATCCCACTTTTTCCCCAAAAGTTAGTGGCACATTCTTGCATTTTCAAGGCAGCTGATTTAGATTCAGGAGTTGGTTGAGCTGCAGGTCTGAACGCCCTGGGCCTGTTTGTGTGCAGTGTGTGCCCAGCCTTGCCTGTGTGGTGTAACCTGCTCAGAGTGGGGGGGCCTGGGTGAGCAGCGTGAAGCTGATTGATTATCCGTCTGTGTCGCCCAAGCAATGTGCCCTCGGCCCTGTCTGGCAGATCAGCTGGGGACCAGAGAAAAGGGGTGGGGTGGGGGTGGGGGTGGATGGATTCAGTAGCATTAGGAAATCACCCATAATGCCTTACGGAACTTTGCTTCATTTGAGGTGGGTCTTCTCTTTAGCTGTTTGGAGTGACAAACAGGCCCCGTGGACCATGCGGCAGAAGACAAAGGCTTTTCTCCCTGACAAGACGGATCGATTGGAGCATCACCATCTCCCCTGAAAGAAATCTTCACCCCCCTTCCCTTTTTCATTATGAGATTCTGACCCCCGATGGGCTTTTCTACCCCACCAGACAGAGAAATTTCACAGGGAAACTCATTCGGCGTGAGGTTTTTATTGATGTCAAAGCGAAAGCTGATTATTAAAACAATGAAAAAGGCTCCGAGCTCAGGCACTGTGTCGGGGTAGGTGTGACTCCTACGCTTGGGTGGGAAGCCGCTTCGCTCGCTGCGCTAAATCAACCCAAATCTCAAATTAAAGACGGTGGCTGCGAATTAAAACAATGGAGTATTGCACATGTCTTGTGCAAAGAGGTGTTGAGAGCATTCGCCACACCTGCATCCCTATTCTCCAGACATGGGGCTGGGAGGGGTGGCAAAACAATCTCCCTCAGCAAATTCCATCAAAGAATTCCTTTCAAAAATACCTTTTCAAAGAACCAGTCACAGGAGTGCTTTGTATATATTTCTGCTTTTACTGAAAGCAACTGCAATACTGATGAGCTGGAATCAACAGAAGCGGAGAAGCGATTTTATCAACACAGTACACAAGCATATCAGAAGCTTTATAAAGCAGACACCTCTCATCGAAAACTTTAAAAAAAATAGACCTCATCCACGATTCCGGCTTGAACAGAAGGGGAAAATTACAGCACTTACTAAAAATGATGATCTTAATGGTTATGGATGAACACAACCTGGAAGAATGTGAATGATCAGACCCAAAGCCAGCGATGAGAATGAACACTTAGTGGTGCTCACATTCTGCATGCTTCCTTTAGTTGGCAGGCAGGTGGGAATGATAGGACTGCCAATGGCTCTTCCAATTGCTCATTCCAAGCCTGATTATAGACCTAAAATGAAGGCAAGGATAGGAGGTGCCCCAGAGATGCTGCTGGCGAAGCTTGTACAGTCGGCCACATGGCGTCCCTGTGATACGAGCTAAAAAACGATGATCTCCGCAATGGCCGCAATCACACAAGGCCTCTGTCTTGCATTTTCAAACATCTCTACGCACAGGCGTGCTGTTTGTATTCAAAATGGAACCGTAGACTTTTTTCCTAATCGGTTACTATTCTCATTATGGATACATTCCAGACTGTTAAACAAAGCAAAAAACTCACACAGATAGGTCTCTTTCAGTATTTCTTTTTTGAAAAAGATGGCACAGGAGAGGGTTATGACTGCCACTGTACAGAGAACGGGAAATAGGATTCATTCATAAATCCCGCAGATTCACGTTTATCTCATAAAAGGATATGAGCTGGAGTTACCAGCAGGGCAAACCTTCCTTTAAAAGACAATCCCCACAACTGTTATTTATGTTTTCAAAAATGTGTTACAATCCCCTGTCAAGGGAATCTATACTGTGAGCCACCTGGAGCTACACTTTAGGTTTTTTAAATCAAAGGCTTTGTTTGATCATTTCAGTGATGCCCTTGAACTCTTTTTTAAATAATTTTCTTCCAGAGTAAGGCATCACAGCTATATCAGCGATGCATTTCCCCTGTCCTCATATCTGAATCCTGATCAAACCCCCTGCACCCCCACCCTGATGTTTCAATAAAGATGCGCTTGTCAAGTTTATGGGCATGAGAATACAGCGCAGGTCAGAATAACCCCCATAATTCTACCCGATTGCTTTTGTTCCATCTTACAAGCAATGCAAGCAGTGACACCTTCTGGTGACTTCTGGCAGTACAGGCAATTCCCTTGGCAAGACAGCATCCATGAACTCTTGTTTCAATGCTACATAATAGAATAATAAAACATGTTTTACAGTTACCAAGGTTCATTGTCAGGGTCATGTTACAAGTCAGCTGGAAACAATGCTGTTAAGTTACACAGCACTAACTTTGGCAGACACGGTGAATTTAAAAGCGGTTACATCCTGACATCATAAATTTATTTATCAAATGGTTTAAATAATGCACATGCTGACTCTACAACAACAAGCTGGAAATGTACTGATCTGTGAGTCAGATATGTGAGGACGGAAGTGAGGGTTTGGTCTTGCCCCCAAACGGTAGGGCGAGGGCATGGAGACGTTGCCTCAAACTAATTCCCAGCTTGTCCAGGGTGAAGTATTGCTGTGGGGTCTTCACTTATGGGAGGGGAATAAAAACTGTGCAGAAGTTATAACCAGATGGATGCTGACACTACATTGCACCAAGCAGCCTTTCATAAAGGTGCAGAGATTGATCCTGGCAGATGTCTGTTAGCTCAACAATAACACTCGGCTGTGGAGTTCTGCTGGCAGGCCGCTGCCTGCAGTATATCGTCCTTCCACATTAATGTTTATTGCATACAATAGACCTGCGGTGGATGGGCTGTAAAAGTTCATTGCGTACATTAGTATTTCTCATACAGTGGAGTAAAGAGAATGTGGACACTACATGGCCACAAAAGGCTTGAAGTCTCAGACTGTGTAAAGAGAACATGATATTCTCCTATGAAAGTACAAAATAGTAAGTGGTATTAGTTTTACACTGGCACCTACCCTTAGCTTCAGCTTAACAAAAGAAATGACAACAGTGAAAGAGATTGAGACTTCATAAACATTTCTAATATATGGCACTTCGTCCATATACAAACATTTCATTATTATTTGTGACTCACAGTAAGGCAATCAGGAATGTGTCAGCATTCAGCTGGTAACTTTAACCAGCTTAAAGTTGGTTAAACCACACTGACTGTAATGTTTATGCCACTTTATGCCACAACAGTTAACGATTCTCAAGGCTTGGAAAAGGGGGAGGAATAGTACAGCACAGCAGGGTCTGCTCCCAGTGCTGAGGGATTCAGAGACTACCTGACACCTGGACAACAGGTGAGACAAGTCCAAATTCAATTAATAGCTCCATTTAAGTGATTAATTCAGAACTGCAGCAAAGACCAGAATCATGTGTGCCTCGAGTGGATGCCACAGGTGTAAAGTGAAAACAAAACAATCCAAATCCCTTCCAAAATAGTCAGGGTTTCAAATCTCTTTGGTTTGAGGCACAAGTGATAAAAAAACAAAAAAAAACTCAGGATGGTAAAACAGAAACAATGTGGAACAACAAAATAACTAGAGTAATTTCGGTTTTCATGTTCTCATGCTGTTTAATTTCCATATTCCCTGCTAAAATACAAAAAATATGTTTTCACACTTCTCAGTCTTTTTATATTTTAAAACGTACATAAAAAGGATTAATGACCATTGTTTCGAGATCAGCGAACCAAAGGAAAGGTGCAGTGTTGCCAAAGACCTTGCTATTCTTTAATCTGTTCTTGGTGAAGTGAATCAGGAGACCATATATACCCCATAAATTAGAGGGCCAGAATCCAAAACCTCATTAAGAGATTCCTATTTTCTCTCTTGCTGCTCTTATAATGTCGATAATTCATAATCTAGCTCTGCATCAGGCGTGGGCCTCTCCAAGCACCCTCACTGGAACCACATTGTAGATCAGCAATAGAGAGCTTAATGAAATTACTTTTCATGACCAAGGGTCATTGAAATAACCTTGCCCAACTTTCCATCAACTGTAAAAAAACAAAAGAAAATCCCCCAAAAAATTTAAAGAAAAAAGAAGGATACACTGTAATTCAACAATCTTACAGGGGATTGGAATCTTTAAGTTGTTTTTTTGTGCCAGTCTTAAAAAACCAGATGACAGCTTAAGAAGGCGTCTAGAGCTGATAAGAGAGAAAATGCAGACAGCACAATGAGCCACGTAAGCTCCAAGCCTACACGTTTTGATCAATTTAAATAAAAACTGTTTATCTCCAGGACACAGTAATCTTGGGGCCTCTACTATTGTGTGGCCATCTACAAGCAGAAAGAATTACCACTGTTCACGACTTCCTGGTGACTTGCTGTTTTTTTTCTTCATTTGTGCCGATTCCCAGTCATTTTAAAACATTAGTGACACGTATTTATTCATGTATTATGACTTTTTTCCCCAGATGCTTACAGAACGCACAAAATACAATTTTTTCATATTATTTCTACCCCCACTCAGTTTAATTTTTTTAATATCTTCCTCCATCCACCTGGTTTAAAGTGCTGTTTCACAGCCCTGCTGAGGGACTGTCGCCCACGCACTCAGGGGGAGGGGACTGCGCATATGACTCCTCCATTTCCCCCATACTGCAGATGGAACATCAGTCACAAATTGCCAAAATTACCCTCTGAGAAGCAAAAAGTTCACATGTGACCAGTTCAGCCAGCCAAGACAAGACAGCAGCAGAGGCTGGGGAGAATGAGAACTGGACTTAACTGGTTTAACCCCCATTTTCCCCCCACAACGACTGAGCCCATTTTTAACCTGACTATAGACCTCCGACCATTGGGACACAAAGCTGCCCCGTCAAAACTGTTCTACTACGTGAGCCACCAAAAGACACCCGGAAAAAGACACTTGTCATTAAACATATGCATCTAACTGGACCTTGAAACCAGGACCAGTTTCCAGGAAAAATAACTATTTGACCATGAGCCCCAGGTGTTCACTATAACAAAAAAGAAAAATGTCATTTACAAGGTAAAACAGCAAATGCAAGGACTCTAAAATAAAACCCTTCCTTGAAGCTCATTTGCTCAGTGCACGATAAGTATAAGCACAGGATGGCCCTTCCATAGGGCACATAGGTACAATATAGTCAGGAAATGAGGTGCGATATGCATTATAGGTACTACTTTTGCGAGGGACTACTGATAGAGTACTGTGTGGGCTTATGTCTAATTTAAAGGGATTACTGGTACGCTCTTACTCAGGATGATAGGTACAGTATTATAGGGGATTACAGATATACAATTGTAAGGGATCATGAGTATCAAATTTTAAGGAATCACCAATACAGTAAAAAAAAAAAAATAGAGGAAATATGAGTAAAACCATAAAGTAGGTCCCCAACATTCTTCTGCCTGTTACTCTGTGAACATGAGAAATAGAGGCACTCCAGGCACCTGTAACAGGTGGCTTACCATCTCTTGAGCTGCAGGTTTGGTAGAGGGACACTTCGCAGTGCAGTGCCTGCCACCATGAAGAAGGCTGACAGCAGGAGGGACACCCTCAGACCTGAAAAACAAGGGGGATTCTTTAAAACCAGCTTTTCATCTTTGACTCGCACAGTTGTTTGACCGCCACAAATGCTGTAAGAAAAACACATCTAGAATGGTACTCAGAGGAGCACATACTTCTGCCACAATAGATGGTAATTACACCTTGCTAGTTAGCCCTGTTAAATGCCTTCTGGTTGGACCCCCTTATTGGTGTTCTATGAGATTGCCTGCTCATAAAAACCTCATATGCACTGCACAACAGCCATAAAATTTAATCATGTCGAAAAACCGGCAGTGTCATTCAAGTTTCAAGCTCCATCCACACCTATCCAAAACGTCTTCAATTATCCTGTTACTTCAGTTACTCCGGCTAAATACAGCACCACTGTGGTGAAGGTAATTAGATTCGTTGACTGACTGATTGGTTCGGTGGGCTTTCATCTCCACAGGAGAAACAGGACTAGCGGGTAAACTCAATCATTCAAATCTAAATTCAATATATCATAGATAGCAACCATATTCCACCCGGGTCTCATTGCCCTAATTATCATTACAAATACCCTTTGAACAGCCAATCTCCCATTGCACTTGTTATACAGTGTGTTTTAGTTCAAGCAGTTTACAGCATACTTTCCTATCCTCTGGTCATGGCCGTTAATGGCGTGGCTGGGACTAGCACTCTCAGCCATGGAAGCTGCACCACATGCATGTACCTTCAATCTGTGGGTGCCACCAGAATGTCCAGGTACATACAATACCTTTTAAATGCTCTTCATTGTGATTGACAGGCTGGGTTGAAATAGGGCACATACATAATCGCCTTCCTCTTTAAAAGTGCAAGCCTTTCTCTTCAGTCTGACCAGTTAAGGAAACACTGATTTCACCTCTTCCTCCTTCTGCAACTTACCCAAAGAAGAACTGAAAACCTGATTAGTTCACAACTGGAAATTAATAAATAAGCGGTGAAAAAGATGGGAGATGGGACAGGAGGTAACTTAATATAAAAGTGTTGCTTCAAGATAACAATGCACCGAGTCTCATTAACGGTAACAGTAAAATAGCCACATAAATAGGGTTGGCCTTGCTCCATGGAGTCTGCACAGTGTGGCACAGTGATTAGGTTTAGAACATCATTTATTGGCAGATGGATGTAGCTCTGAATCCCATGGGGGGGCTCTGCTTATTTACCTTTTTTTCTGCAAACAGGGAAACGGATGTAAAATGTTTACTAAAAAGTCTGAAAACACAGACAGGGTAATATGCTGGATAACAGAATTTTGTAAACAAACAATGATAACAATAGCGGAAGCAAATATAATAATGATGGCTGCCTTCTATTCAGCCCTGAGAAAGCCTCCTGGTGGCGGAATGACTGATTAAGTGCACCTGGTCTGGACACTGTGCTGATAAGCCAGTTAGTCAGGACACTCGATAGATAAGACCTCTTCTCTCAGGGGGATTGGGCTGAGCACGTGCCATAAGCAAATGGCCGCACCCTACTGTGCCATTTTCATTGCAGAAGTGGATGGGACCACATCCTTCCCCCAGCAACATTTAGCAAAGCGTAAAGGGAATGAGGAGGAATGAAGGCTCTCGCAGCTAACCACAGAAGAGACAGCTGCACTAATTGCCAGTCAGACGGAAAAACTAACATCCATTTTCGGTGTCTCTGCGGAGGACAGAAAAATCCCATCCGCTGCGCTGTAAAGTTATTGAAGTGGTCACTGATGAATAGACAGCGTCGCGACGGCAATTGTAATCCTGTCGGCTCGTTTGAAAGGTGATGCGGGATGAAGATCTAAAGAATTATCAATGTGCCGGTTTCCTCACCACAATTTCAATCAAGGAGGCAAGAACTGTCTGTCCACAAACCTAATCCAGACCTCACATGCTGAGGGTGGCATAGGCGGTAAATAAAGGGGAAGGCATCCATCACAATTGCTGACATACATTCCTTTGAGTCATAAGAACTATTACAGATGAGTCACTGTCACAAATGGCCCCTATTTACAATGGAGATCAAATAACTAGGGAAACAAACACTATTTTTCTTATTAAAGCGGCTAAGTCAGCTTTGCTACTCAAATTTATCACTACATAGTCAAATAAAACAACATCATTAATCTATGAAACAGGTGCGGCCAGTTCATCAGACTTGGGAGGCTGGGACTGAGAAATACATTGATTGCTAAGAACACTTAACTCACCAGCTGAGCTCCAAAACAATTTTTATTACAGGCATTTGTTCAAACTAGATACCAGAGAAAAAATAACCTCCAGACTTTGTGAGATAAGTGAGGTTGAAGAGGCTGAACAGGGAAAACGGGAGACAGCATTTATGAAAATGCAAGCAATCAGTTTAATTTCAGAAAGCAGCAGGGAATTCCTAGCCACCAATATTGCTTAACACTACTACTGTGAAATGTAATAGTCCCAAAAAATGACGTTCAGGAAGACTTCTGACTTTTCTGCTGACTAAAACAGGCTCAAGCTTTGTAGAGGTTTAAAGGGGTTTATTGAATTATTAATCTAATAATACTTGACTCAGCAGGGAGAGCTCCCCCTGCCCACTCCCCTCCAATCTTTGTTACTCAGTACGATTGTTTTGTGAAAACTCTGACACTGCACTTTTACTGAGACATCCCTAAATGATGTTGCAAGAAATACTCCAAAAAGTATTTTTTTGTTTACAATAACTATATTATTAAAAGCACTAAAATGAAAAGTGTCCACATTTTGAGCCAATTTGTCTTGATTAAATATTAAACATACACACACACCAAAGAAAATGCTATGATTGCACAGTTCTTTAGTACAGAAACAGTGTTGCTAAGGAGTTTGTTTTCTGTGTTATGTAACCTGTCAGAGCCATTATACAAGTGTTCATATTTAAACTGTAGAGAATGACTGCCCTGAAATCACCTCAAGAAACCCATCTGTCTTACATTACATATTCAACTACTTTCATTGCGCATTAAAACAATTTTGATGGACATTGCAGTTTTAAAAGTCACATGACCACTCGGTCATCATGTGCTCAGTGTTGTCAGGTGTTAACAGTATCATAAGATGCGGTAGGGGAACTGGTTTTGTAGCTTGGAGACTTGTGAACACTTGTCTAAAGGCTCAAGGTTGCTATGATGTTCTCATAGTCATGGGTCCAGTAATGTTCTCTCACAAGACACTCTTGGAAAACATACAATCTTATGACACCACTTCAAATAAAACAGTAAAAGGAAATTAAAGGGAATAAAACAATTTTGTTAACAATGTTTTCAGAGAACATGGCTGTTCTGGTAGATATCACCGTGAGGACGTTCCTGTGTTTGAACAATGTCAACTTTGAAAAGAACATTGTGTACATTTCTGAGAGGGCGACTCCTACAGACACCTAGCAAAAAAGCAGCTTCATAGCCACATTCTATAGGACTCCAGTGAATGTTAGCTTTTATGAAACCAATTTAACCAGTTAAGATACAGTTTAATACTATTATTAAACTCCCCTTGTCCTAAAACAAGGGCAAAGCCCGATCCATTTCATAAATGCTTTGAAAGCATTATTCTGAGACAAAGTCTGTGTCCACTGGGAGTAACTGTTTCAGTATTAACATATTATGTACTGACCATGAAGACATGGTTACACTCATTTTCCCCACACCATGAAAACATTATAATTCATGCTGGCCTTCAGTTTTCACATACTGATGATATAGCTGAAGAGAGGTGAAAAGGTCTGCATGCATTTCTCTTAAATGTCTGGTTTTAAACCATAGCAAGGATTATAATCTTACTGATAATAATGAAAATGAGAATACGTATTGCCAATAAATTCTGCATGTTCTAGTTGGAGTTAATCTTGTGACACTTTAACGGTCATTAGCACCATGTCTTTAAAATCGGCTAATTCACGATTTTTGACTTAAAGAACAAATGCATGCCACTGTGTGACACATTGGGTAATATAGCGCTGTCTATTATTGTATTTGTGAGAGTTACCAGACCCATGAAAATCCGTTCTACACAGTTCCAAGCCGTTCAAGAGGAATTCAAGAGGGGGACGGTATGAAATGTCAGGCTACAAGCGAAAACAAAGCTTTTCAGCCTGAGTATAAAGAGGCCATTTACTTTTTGAGGGCTCACACTTTTTAGTGTCTCAGGAAAAGCACGCAGTGTAACTGAGCCGTTGATTTGTCATGACACAGAGATTCTACGTGGACTTTTAACAATAGGCCTCACGACACTGCCAAAACCCATGTGAGTCGACACAGCACTGCACTGATAAGAGACCATCGTGGTCTTGGGCTGTCTTCTTAGGGTGAATATTAGGTTATACATGGATGAATATTGGGTTATACAGAGCAGTAATCAACACTGACACCCAACTGTCTGATTTAAGTTCAGTTTGAAAAGATATTTAGCACTTCTGAATATACTGCTTATGAAAATGGCAATACACACCATGTCCAACAGCACAAGATTACAAATCTTTATCAGGTGATAGTAACTGTTGGGTTGTTACACTCTGGTCCGCGCACATTTCAACGTATCAAGAAAATATCTTCCATATATTCAAAAATGTCACAAAACTGATTCAATACAGACTTCGTGCGTTATTAATAATTGAATAAAACTGTAATAATCATCAACACAAACAACTAGGAACATCAGAAACTTCTTAAGAGTGGGCGAACTGAATTTTATAACTAAGCTAATTCGTTAATATTAGAGCAGTTCATACGAAAAACTGAAAATGAGGACTGTCAATAACAAGAGTTTGTATAGCGAGGTTGTTGTCCCAACCAAAACAACTCACCTTTCTTATCCATCAACCACATGAACAGAAGCCAGGTCGTGTACCCAATTGGACCCCATAGCACCAGCACGGCGATATCTGTGTTTTCAAAACCATATGCATGTTTGGCAGAGTTCTGAATCGGACCCCATGTGTTCCACACCATTCCTTGCATGAACCCCAAAAGGGAAAATATTGCTAGCACCAGCCATCTTCTTCCGTAGACTCTGCTATAGGCAGGCTGTATGCTTGTCTCGGGCTGAGCGGGGACAAGTAAGGGTTCCCTTTCGCCCTCCGAACTCGGTCCGGCACCCATTTAACTTGCCACGTTCTTGCAGGCAACGATTACCCAAACGTTAAAACGATGTACTTTTGGAAATGTCAGCTGTCCAGAGGAACAAAACAACAACCGATGCCCTAATACAATTAAACTTTACTGCGCATGGGCAACAAAGGGACGGAAATACCTACCACTGTGAAACTGAAACACTGAGTCACCCATTTTGGCCAAATGTTCCGTGCCAAGCAAGCGGCTGTATGAAGTATTAAGAGCCAACATGGCTGCTGTTTCACAACCCAACTTCCAGCAGAAAAAACGACGCAAGTCCTCACGTGAGGTTTGTTTACAAAACTAGAACGGACGTCAGGTGCCCACTGAATTTCAGAGATAGAGACTTGAATGAAATATTGGCGATGAAAGTCAAAGCAGAGCTTCATGTTAACAGGAAAACGAATAAGCACCATCGGTTTTATGAGTGCTTTTCTGAATTTGAATGGGAATGACGTATATTATTTGCGACTGTTTCCTTTGTTCGAGGAGCAAGCTTGCTCGTGTGATAGCTGTCTTTACAACATGTGTAGCTGATAAATTAGCGACGTATTGCTAGCTAGTTTCCCAAAGGTAAACCTGACATTGTTTTGTAGCAGCAAAAAAACTTGTTTTTTTCAGTTTAGTAGTTAGTATTGCCAGAATGCCTAGGCAGCATTTGGTTAATTCCTCTTTCCAAGCAAGCAGATATTCTACATAATACTATGACCTCTTTGAAAAGAGAATTGACATTGTTAGTGACTGTAACTTGCTATTTCTACCGCTAGTTTCCATGTGTAATCCATTGTACCGTTTAAAAATAGTCTTAGCCGTAGCTTTAGCATGCTAACGTCTTGTTATATGAGTTTGTAGGCCATCGGTATATGTCTGTATTGCTAAAATAATCGATCAAAGACTTTTCAAATATTTTGCTACCTATGGTCAGCCATACATCAATATATCAGTTCACGGACCAAAATCGACCCCCAACCTTTTTCAGGTCTTATGTTTTCCTAATGTCGTTTACATACTTTATAGTCTATTCTGAGATGATATTCGAGGGGGCTGACTTCTATCTGCTATTATAAATCATTGGGGTTTACCCTGGAATTTTCTGTGTTAGTGATACAAAAGAAATATTTACTTGTGCACTATTTTTATACCTGTAATCATTTTTATCATAAAGTCTACATTTTTCTTTATCAGTGTATACTGTTCGGGAGCTTTTGAAGCAGTGTCAGTGCATTGCTTTGCTGAAATGCCCTAACTAAGCCCTGTGCCTGCAGCGTTTTGTTGCACTTCAGTTTTCTCAGCTACAAAACCTTGTACTTGCTGCACAAATTAGAACTGGTTCGCTTAGCTGGAGGTGAAACAAAGTATCATTTTGTTCAAGCGTGTTGACTGTGTGGTCCTGACTTGGGGCCTTATTCTGAGGCTCCTGTGATTTTCAGACATGGCAGTGAAGCCTTTTACCCCAGAGGAGGCACGGGAGATAGTGGAAGCTGTTCAGAAGCCCGTGGTCTTCCTTGGCATGGCCTCTGATTGGCCGGCACTGCACTGGAATGCAGAGCACCTGTCAGAAACCCTGGGCCAAAAGGCAGTCCGGTTCCGCATCGGAAAAAAACAGGACAACAAAAGTAAGGACTGTGTCTGCTTTTGAGTTTTAGAATATGCCCCCAACAATTTTCAGTCACTGATTTACTAAATCGTAGCCCATGTGTTCTCATTCCTAAGTTTTTTTAAAACATTTTTTGAAAAACTTAAATTTTGTTGTATATCCCAAGATCAGGTTAGTCTTTATTTTTCTGCATGTATATAGGCAGCTTTCCTATAATAGCCTTGTAAGTGAAATTTAAGCAGTCGCTCATTCTCCTGACATTTAAAGGGATCAGGTCTTATGCATAATTCACAGTGATGTGGTACTGCTTTAGCATTTGTTATAAATTCTAAATGTGCAGTGATAAACAGTAGCAATGTCAGTGATGCAGATGTTTGCATATAAATGTCATCTTAGTCAAGTGAAGAGAAACCTGTACACTAGGTCATAGCCTGTCGCTGTTGAAAAATAGAACTTGTTTCAAAAATAGAGTAATATATTGAGTTTTAGAATGTCTTTATTAGGTAATTGAATGTTGGGACAGGTTGTCAGTTTATGGCAGTTATACCAAATCTTTGTTTGTAAATGTCATTCATTCTTTGTTGTTTTTTTAAGAACTCACTTTAAGTCTACAGATTATTGGGATGGCATTAAATGCCACTGGTAAAAAGCCTCCAGAGATTTGAAGGCACTACAATAGCATTTAATCACCATAACGGTGCATCTTGGCATATTTATGTTCCTAATGAATAAGACAAGCCCCAATAAATTACCTTATAAAACACCTGTGTGTAGTTGTATGTGTTTAAAGAAAGTGATTTATTTGCTTTCAAAAGTATTAATTTATGTTGTTTATAATTCACTGCCCAACCATGTTATTGTGGATGAATATATTATAAAAGTTGGATTGTTTTGGGCTATAGTAATGGATACCAGTACACATTTTTCCATGGGTATTGCATCATTTTATTAAAGACATTGCAGGGCTTTGAAAAAATAAATTTCTAATTAGCTACAAGTTAAAATATACATGTACAACGTAATCAGAGCTGTTTATTATTTCAGAGGTCTTTAGAAATTGTCCTCCTTACAAAACCGTGAAAAGGCTCATAAAGCATTGGCTCAGAAACACAGGTAGGAAATAGAGTTGCAACTCATGATTCCATTTGTCTGTTTAAATTTCCATTTTATTGGTTTAGTTTCATAATGCAAACATGCAGAAAAGATAGTAACAGCCTGTGCATGACAATGGAGTCTTCTTCTCCGGAAACAGAGCTGGCTAATTTAACTGCAGAATCTATTTTCCAGGTGTAATTTCTGACAGTAAAAGCCCTCTTGGACACAAGATGTAATTTAACACACTTCATTATAAATCTCATTACCAGCCTCAAAAACTGACGCTCTGTCTAACCGTGGAATGAGGGGACTCTAAATCAAGCTGAAGATTTAATTGAAATTTGTACAGAGAATAGAAATTTTATTCGCTGTGTAAACATAACCTTATGTCATTTTGATGTCTTTCGATTGTCTAGTGTTCTTAAGAATTAAATCAATTTACCGATATCCGTAATTTATTGACACTGCACTTAAGATTTCTAATTTAATGGTCTGCTACCCCTTTCAAAAATTTGACCCTCCACTTTTCATAAGTGTATTGTCTCTCTCTCCCTCTCTCTTTCTCTCTCTCTCCCTTTCTCCCCCTCCCTCCCTCTCCCTCTATCTCTCTGTCCTTGTTGGCAAAGCTCCTTTGTTTGAGACTCAGTGCTCCTACACAGAGGCCAGTCTGTGGGAGTTTCTGTCCTGGGCCAAAGGCCGGAGCAGCACCTCCACAGGCCCTTTCCGTGACTCCCCTCTCTCTGAGCACTGGGCCTATGCAGACTACAAGTACATTGCCATGTTGTTTGAAGACAAAGCCTCCATGTTTGAGGTACCGCTTTCCTCTCTCCCTCTGTTCTGCCTCCAACCAGTCCAATCCAACAAGTTGACCTCTTTGAACAAAAACTTGTCAGTTCCCTGTCTTGGATAAGTGTTTTCCTGTCAAGCAAAGACTTCAAAGCTTGCTGTTTTCAGGCTTCTTCTGAGTATAGAGTACCTTATGGGAAAAACACATATGCAGTGTGATGTCTTTTTTCATACATTCATTCATGGAAATGGGCAAAGTGTAAAAGAGCAGCCTGTTTAATTTTGCACATAGTATATGCTTGGGAATGGTATGGAAGAATCAATTGTGAATTCTGCCCACAGCCCGTCTCTCTCTGTTTTATTAAAAGGGTGATCTTAATTTTTACTGTTAAGATCGCTCCACTGTGGTGGGTGAGCCCCGCAGTCTGCGGTCAGAGAGAGGTCCTGGACTGGCGGCCGCCTGTCATTGGCAGTTTGTCAGGGAGGCCCAGATCCAAGGGTCACGATGGTCTTTTGGCTAATACTTCAAGGGCTGGGATGGAGGCAAAGAGGCAAAACTTTTCAATTTCCCTCCCTCCATCAGTCATCAGACAAATTTCATCAGCGGTGCTCCAGGAATTTACCTTACTGCCCTCACTGCCATGCAGAATCAGCGCTGAACAGTTCAGAGTTTTAATCATGGCCTGATTCTTAGAAAGGTGCTTATTCCATTATCTGTGAGGCTTAAATTGAAGATGGTAGATTTCAAGGTTTATCACTGGCACTAAAACACTGAGTTTCTGTCTCTTTTAGATGCCTTATTATTGTGACCCAAGTTGCTCCCACATCAAATAAGCAATTTCATTTACTAGATATTAATTTCAAAGTTAAAATCTAATCTGTTTGGGTGCTTTCAACATTGAGGTAAGCGATACTTGGCATAATGTCTTAATGCTGACACCCATAGTTCTGAAAAATTAATTGTCGTTTGATTGATTTATTTATTTTTTTGTTGTGGCGTTGAAAATATAGAAATGCAGTAGGCCTTGGTATTGTTAACCCAGCTGTTTTGCTATTCTGTCAGCTTTTCTTTCATTTCTTTGCCCAGAATAATAATAAATGCTTATGAGCTGTCTGTGTGTTTGACAGTTCTGCTGAAACACAGGAGTTTGAGACAGGCAGACAGAGAGGTTTTTAAATGATGAATAGTGCCATTTAAAAGTTGCTGAAAGCCAACGCCTCTCAGTTTATCATTCACAGTTCCCTGAATATAGTAATGATTTCATTATCCAGGGTGCTGGGTAGAATCCCTAAGGTTTTTTTTTTGTTTTAAATCTCAATTTTTTTGACAGATTGATGGCCCACCTGGTTTATATATGGTCTTCAGAAAGTAAACATGCTGCCATTGACTTCTTAAAAGTGCCATGGAGCAAATATTTTGACAAGGCCGACACTTTATTTCAGCGTCATGTGGTCACATGGTGCGGAGGAATTGTTTCTTTGCTGGACCTGTACTGAAGATGAGTTTGAAATGAAATGGCGTGTGTAAAATTCATAAGCTGTCTTGTGTGTGTTGGCAGGATGTCGTATGGTCAGATTTTGGCTACCCTGGTCGAAACGGGCGAGAGAGCACCCTGTGGATTGGCACGGCAGGTGCCAGCACACCATGCCACCAGGACTCATATGGATGTAACCTGGTCTTACAGGTGCAGGGCAGGTGACGACACCCCGAGCAGCACATTACACCCAATCACAGGGCACTGAGTCCGGCGGTAACAGCCTTTCCTGCCTAGAGGAAATTGCACGTGTCCAGAGTGAAACAAATTACCAGCATTAGCACTGTGAATAAAGGGAATATGGAGGGGGCCAGACAATAGAAATGGTGAATCAGTCAAGTGAGTTTCAGAGACGCTCTGTGTAATGATCCACCAGTCAAACTTTGAGTCGGAGGAGATTAGACAACCTCCCAGATCCCACGAAGACCCACTTTTCTTTTGAGTTGCCCTCAGTCATGGGAACGAAACAGATTCATTCTCACTCTGAAAGAGAAAGCAATTTCTGCTCAGTTCGTCAGCGAGAGAATGAGGAGGAGATATGAGCTGAAGTACTTTTCAATAGAGTGTCAGTGCTCCTATTGTTGAATACAGATTGCCCAAAACCACGACAAAGAAAAGTCCTGTGTAATCTCCAGGCAGCTCTCACGTACATGTAGTGTTGTCTTTTTTAATTGGTTGGTTCTTTTCACATACAGGCATAATTAAGAGATGCCATTACCCAGTGTGATTAAGAGGAGAATTCTTTACTATTGTTTCCTTTTTCCCCAACTGGATTGACTACAATTCAGTCAGCCAGACTGAGCCATTTTCTCCTGCAGGCTCGGAGTGGAAGCTGTATACACGTGACCTCTCTGAGAGGGGTTGCATGCTTTTAGTGCTATATGGAAAAACTCACATTGGAAACAGTGCACAGTACATAAAAATCCACAGTACATACCCATATTCTCTTAAATTACCTAATTCAATTTAAGGTATACATTACCTTTACATTTGGAGTGTAACCTTTTATAGATATTTGCTGGTTTTGTAGAATAATATGAACAGTTACCCACTGTAAAATAAATAAAAATATGTTTGAAAAATGTCCTCCCTCAAAGAGGAGTTGGTGGAAATAATTATACATGTTTGTGTTTGAAATGCTCATGTTAATTGTGACTATTCAACCTTAGAGAGAAGGGGAAAATCAAGCATCTCTCCACAGCCAATAATTTTATTATGTATTTCAGGTATACTGCAATGAGTTCCGCTATTTTAGTTTTCAGAATCACTTGGTCTTTTTTCATTTTTTGTGGAATCCATTTGAATGTGAATAAGGCAATAATTCCACTGTGACTGTGCACACTTTGTGGCAGCGTATTCAAATCTCCTCCACTTGCTTCTCGAAAGCTGACAGGTTACTGAAACATGTTACTCATTTCAGTGCAGGCTTTAAAAGGCAACCAGCATTCCTCCATGTGAAAATAAATCCCGCCGAAAGCCATTTTCTTGTATGCCTCGGCATATCCATCTAAACAGTGCCCCTCGCTTTGAAATATTTATTGACTGTTTTCATATTATTCTAACTTTCAGGTAAACCATCATTTGTCAGTGAACAGTTCTGGTGCCATTTTCTGTCTCCTAATCATCTGAAACAACTCAAACCTTCCGTTGTAGGAAGAGATGGCACCTCTTTCCCCCTGAGGACACCGGCTGTCTCTATCCTACCAGGATCCCATATGAAGAGTCCAGTGTTTTTAGCCGGGTCAGCGTGGTCAGCCCAGATCACTGCCGCTTCCCTGCTTTCTCCAGGGCACGAGCCCATGTGGTCATCCTGGAGCCTGGACAGGTAAAACCGAGGGAAATACTTATATGGTGAATGTGTGAAGGCAGAGAAAAGTGAAGTTCTGTGCTCTCTTTGCACACTTCTGAACTCATGAATCGGCTGACTCGGCTGTTTTACCTGATCAGTGGCTGTTGTGGCAAAAATCTGAATTCATGGACCTCCTCTTCAAATTTAATGTGATAAAAAAAAACATGTCAAACAGCCAGGAATCAAAAGAATGCTGTGAAACTGGTTGAAGGAGACCGATATGGCTGAAGAAAGGGCAGTGTGAATAAGGTCAGGGGGAAGGCTGGGATGCAGAGCTCCTGTCTTGGAGGGGGATTATGGGGGATCAGTTCCTCTCGTGTCTCTTCTCTGGTCTCAGCATCTGCTCCAGCCGGGAGGTGTAAACACTGAGTCCCCATCTCCACTATGGGGGCGTTACGATCATTTTTAACATCAGCAATTTGTGCCCTGTCACAGGGGAAGATCACCTGTGTGGCACAGTATACACGTTGGGAAGGTCATGCTCATTAGGGGTGTTCTTCCTCCACCTGGCCCGCATTGATGTTTTTGTCATTTTTTTCCTTTTTAATGAGAAATGCACCCATTGTCCCTGTATGTCTCCGTGACGGAGGTGCCGAGTGCACCATACACACAGTGATCATTACTGAGCCATGCTCACACTCAGAGTGGGAACATTGCTCACTGCAATTTTTTTTTTAACAAGGAAAGTTGTTAACAGCCTCAGGAGATACACAGACACATTTGAAATGTCCTTTGAGTCCTGGCTGGGGAATGCAGACACCACGCATTATTTCCAGGGCAGGGATGACGCCATAGCAACTCTCCCTGTCCGTGATCACAAGCGGTGACAGAGCAGCGGCCTGCCCTCCTTAAAACACGACCGCTGGCCCGCCCCCTTTCCCCTCCCCCTCCCTCAGACACCAGCATTGCGGTCACTCTGACCGAGTCGAGATCATAACGAGGCAATTACTAGCTGTCCCGCGCAGAGTTCTGACAGCCCAGGAACACTCATCTTTTCAGCACATGCAAATGAAACCGAATGCTCAGCTGAGATGCAAATTTCCCCCGACCCCTGGACCTCAAACCTGAAACAGAATTTAAGTGCCTTCTGTGGCTGCATTTGACTACAATCTGATGCACTTTCCTTGTGTTGCCCAGTCCAGTGCTGTATGTGTGTATTATTTAATGCCAGGTATGTTCAGAACAGGGCCAAGAACAGATCAAATGTGAACGTGTAGAGCTCAAACGTGAATAAATATGTTTTTAGATCAGTTCACTCTATGAAAGCAGTGAGCCTTTGTGAAGTTTTGCAAGCGGGTTGTTAATTGCTTGTCATTGCATTTGACAGGCAGTGTATGTGTCAGATGATAAAAGAAAATAATTGTTGATGTGTATCTGGTAATTATTTAAATGAGCGTTCCCTAATTTATCATGAGGTTTCAGTCGATTCCAGGTTCATTTCATTCATTTGAGATGTAATTTTGTTAATGTGGGTAGTCATTTTGAAACACAGCACTAGTTGTATTCTGTGGAGAGGTTCCAGCCAAACTCTGTTGTACAGAGATTTGTTGCACAATGACAGGACCATATAGGAAATGTTGTCAGTATGTTATGTGTTAGGCTGGTAGATCATGTTCTCTTATTCTGCAGAGTAACTATTAGTGACAGTTGAAAGTGTGGCTATATATGACTCGTTCCTGTTTTCTCATGTTCTCCTCTGGACATATCTGCAACTCTGTGCTGGTTGTTGCTTCGTTAAATCTGTCAAACTTCTTGAACTCGGGTGTGTGCCGTGGATCTAACCAGTTTGACATAGCTCAGAAGGGCGTTCAAGTTTTGGTTCTCATTTTTACAGGAAATACCACCCACTGAACTGGAAATGTGGACAAGGTGGTTTTTTAAATCATCATAACAGAAGCAAGAATAGGAAGTGAATACCTTAGAATGAGTGCATGCGTAGATAAGGATGTCGTATGGAACTGTATGTGTGGTCATACACATATGAATTTTAGCCTGCTTCTTAATTCCTCCCTCCATTTGGGACCCTAAAAAAGTCTGGTTATATAATGTCAGGTCTTGCCGGGTGTGTACACAGACTGGGGTGCCCCTCGCACCCTTGCCTGCCTGGGGGTGGCACAGCCAGCTTTGCAGAGAGTGGGCCGGGCACATCATACAAGTGTACAGTACTCACAGAGCAGCGTAAGTCTGAGAGATTCACGAAGTGCACTTCACAGTGTCACCAACTGCAGGAGTGCTCATTACATCCACTGACAAAGATGTATCACGGCTGTCTGCCCAAGGTGTGGTATTCTCACATTCCCTTCAAATTAAAAGTTAACTTTGGATGAATTGACCCCTAAGTGCAAGTAAAAAGATGTGCTGTGCTCTTAATTTCTTGTCAGGACAGTTGTTTTTTTTTTTTTTTTTTTTTAAAAACTGAACATTAATTCCCACCACAATGGAGGCAAGCAGTAAATCGGTTCAGCTAAATCCATGAAAAATTAAAGGTGAATTAACCAATCAAGCTGAAGAGTCTGTATGATTTACTTGGTACAGCATCTGCGTGGGTCTTCTAGAAGAGTCACTACTGCCATCTAATGGTACATGATATTTGAGGTAAGCAGTGAAGGGATTTGACATTCACTGAACATGGTAGAATAAGGCTGTTGGTCTGGGCCTGCTCAAGGGATGGTGGTCACATAGAAGGTGTGTGGAGTTGTAATGTTACAGGTGATTTATTTAAATACTGTATATTTTGTGCTTCCTCTCTGTAACTGTCCCCTTGTTCATTTCAACTGGAGCTTGCTTCCAATAGCACGGACTGATGCCATACATTGCACAGCAGTGATATCAGAATACAGAGAGGGAACTAAATGAGATGGGAGTGCCATGTGTGTGTACTGCGCTTTAGTGTGCACATGTACACATGGAAAATGTCTGTGCATGTGTATTGTGCAAGAAAAATACATTTGAATTGTAAATGTGTGGGATGTCTGCTCATTGATGTGTGATTGTGTATGGAATGGTACTTCAGTAAGTGTGTATCAGGTAGAGAGTTGATTGGCAGTTGCACTGTTCCAGCCAAAGCCATACAGCCTTTTCATCTTGGTGTGTAGTCTGGGGGGCTCTGAACAGCACATAGTAAAACAGTGTGGATCTGATTTAATGATGGACACATGCAGGTTCTAAGCTCCTGGTTTGCACCCTGGTCTCCTCCCAGGTGCTGTTCGTCCCCAGACACTGGTGGCACTATGTGGAGTCCGTCGACCCCATCACGGTCAGCATCAACTCCTGGATCGAGATGGTAACTTCCTGCCCTTCTCCCCCTGTGCACTTCTCTTGCATGTCTTTCACAGAGCACTGTCACTTAGTGTTCTGCTCTACTTTCGCCTTGTATGTCTCTGATTGAAAACAACCAAACACCAATGATGTGTGTCGCTTTACAGTAATGAACAGTCTCGAGGCCTTGAGATACATCCTGTCAAAATGATTTGTAGCGTGTGCACAGTATGTAGATAAATGATGTAGCACCAGCTTTCCCGGGGAGAAAAATGGACGCTTGATTAACATTCTGTCTCAGTATTACATTTCATTGAAGGTTAAAACCACAATCGGGTACGGCTACACTATATCTTCAGCATTGTACTGCTTTTTTGGAGTCCTAACTCCAGGGTGTAATGATTTATGATGGTAACTCTGGTGGATTAGAACAGTAACTAAGCAGACCGATGCAACAGCACATACCATGGTAACAACACTGGCCAAGATCCTAAGGCCACAGACAGAGCTTAATTCCATTTCCTGTCTGACACAGGAAGTTGATGATGAGGAGCGGGTTGGGGAGGCCCTCACTAGGACCATTGTCTGTGCCCTGAAAACAACTCCTAGCAGTGACAACACTGATGACTGGCTCAACCCCACAGAGGTATTTATGTTGCAATTACTTGTTCCTCCATTCCCCCTCACCAGAGTGAAAGACCACCTGTTTCCAGGATGCAAGAAATGACATTAACAGTGCTGTCTGGTGTGGCATTTGCAGGAGAAAGTCACATCGCATGACGAGAACCTGCAGTACCTGAACCTGGCTGTGCAAGCGTGTGTGGAGAAGCAGAGGAGACTGCCGAACAAACCCCTACCACCTGCCAATCCTGGCAGAGCCCAACTGGGGAAGCGGGACTCTGAGGGACAGTCCAAATGTACTGCAGGCCTGGCAGGGGACAGCCAGCATCCCACCATCACCAACCCCTTTGGGCCCCATCTTGTCCCCGTGCCCCTCATATCAGAGCAGCTTCAGCAATCCAAGGAGCCACGCCTAAAATCCTGCTCTTCCACAGACTCTATCAGGGAGCCCAGCCATAGGTGCAGCCAGGAGAGAGAGTACTCACCAGGGACAGGGGGAGCCAAAAGGGAGGATATGGGGGGCGAGGAGTGCTCCTCCAGTCCCCAAAACGTACCCATATCCACTAATGACCTGTTGGAGTGCCTGGTTCACCCAGAGGTCATTGCCATGGTCACCAAGCTACTGATGAGCAGACACAGTGTGCAGGGCTGTACGTGAGGATTGACAGAGAAACACGCTCTCCAGTCCGCCCCTTACTGTACGAGTGTTTTTGTTAAATAAAAAAGTAAATGGAAAAATCCCAGTCTTGGATGATTTCAGGCATAATGTGAAGTTGCATGTCTTACACGAAACTGTAAGTGTGAATACTTGTATCTGTCCTCAGATAATCTCTACCTGCAATACACAATCTGATTTTCCACCTTTTTAAATGTTTTTCTTAGATAAACAGACATTTGGAATTTCCTCTTTTACCTCTCATATTGCCAGGCATGAAAAATTACCAAAAGCAGAGGCGTGAAATAGGGAATATTAAAGTGCTGTTGGCAGTAGCTTGGTCTGCCAGAGAGAAATGAGAACTAAAATGGTTTCACTTCTATTTCCTTCCTTAAGGCTGGCAATCATGCTAAATAAACATAGGAGTTGTTCTGGTTCTGTAGCAGTTTTTTGTATACAGTTTCAGTTCAAAACTCCATTTAAATTGGATGTTCGCTTGGCTTCTGCATTCACACAATACCATTAGCCACCTCCATATACATAGGTGTACATTGACTTTATTTACTCTTTTGGTCTCACGATGTAATACAATGTAAGGTAGAGATTAAAACCTTTGATCCATAATAATATCAACAGAGTATTACAATTTCTATATTATGATGATAGTAACCGTTACTGTCCTGCACTTTTAGCAACAATTTCCCCTTGTTTCTCCCAATATTGTATGTCCAGTTATGCTCACAATTTGGGCTTGTAGCTGCAGCTCCTTTAATGAGATGTGTTGTCATCTGAAACACAAAATTTCAACCACCCTTTCATTTCACATTTCTGGCCACAGGTCCGGCTAGCACACAGAGGAGCCCGATGAAGACGCCTCGTGTGTGAATTGCATTGTTGGAATGTGGGGCTCAATTAATCAGCAGCGGGCGCTGTTGAGAAACGTGACACTGACATCTTTGCGTCCCTAGATGATGTTATGGATAATTATGGGTCACTCAAAGTGAATGCCAGCCAAAGTCAGCACTGGCAGCATCTCGATTTGATACCCTGTAAAAGTGCCGTAACAGGATGAACTACCCAGCAACCCTGTCATTTTACATGGCTGTGAACATGAAGAGGTGTGCAGTGTGGCGTTTGGCCATACTGCTGTGCATGAGCCACAGTTTAAATAGACCGGATGATAGTTAAAAGATCAGTGAGTCATTTTGATATACCTTACACTGAAGTGACAGAGGAGAGGTGCTGAAAGGAATGTGTATGCAACAGTTTCAAAATGAGTATACAAGAGGCTTCCCTGATTTATTGAAGTAATTCCACATTCTGAGAAAAATCTGGAGAGTATTTTGTGCCGGTGGTAGTTGGATGATTTGAGGGAAAGATAAAGAGTAAAGGCTGGGGAAAGCTTGTGCATCCTGTGGAGTGATTTTTTTCCCTGTTCGTGGTGGCGGTAAACGGTGGTGTGTGGAATTCAAGAGGCCCCACTTGGGGGCGGTCTGCATCTCCCAGCTGCATCTTGCCACGTCACTGACTACCTCTGCTGACGGGGCAAGAGCTCTTTGTCTCCCTGGCTGTGTTTCAAAAGCTTCTGCTTTTCCTACAGTGAGTATGGGACGACCACCCTCCAAACATTGGCTGCACACGCTTTGAGGTGGATTAAGTCAAATATTTTAAAGTGTACTAAAACGGTATCTCCTCTACTGTAATTGCATGGTTATTTTACCCATATCTTACATAATATACAAAAATTATTTGACGTCACTATATGTGTAATGTACAAATATGAAGTGTTCTATAGCTTAGTATGTATTTAAAAAGGAATACATGAAGACCGAATGAACTTAAAATCTAGTTCTGGTTCTGAAACAATATTTCACCCATAAGTGCAACCTCACCTCAGAAGTGTATTCTTGCACAAATTGTAAGATGTACTTAAGGTCTTAAATGGTATCCGGATGGTTACTGAACGCTAAAAGGACTGTGCTTTTTCTGTACCTAAGTTAACACTTTAATGCTGTCATGGGGTTTTATTTTACCTGCAGTCAGGAAGGGTCAGCTGCAATGTCCATTGAGACTTAACAAATGACATACCCTGTGTGCCCTATAAGATAACAATGACTTTAAAGAAAAAATGGATCGCGCATGAAATATATGGCTTAGTTGTAAAATTTTAAAAGGCATACTCCCTATTTTGAAGTAAGTTCATGCTTTAACATTTAAGGCACTTTCATACGGGTAGTATTTTGGAAGATTTTCTTGGCAGGCTCACTGTGTTTCAGGGCATTGGAGGCTTATCTTGGTCATGGCTGGTTGTTAGGTTCCCAATTGGACCACAGTCCAGGAATAGGCAGCCCTTGTCCTGTGGCATCTGAAATGTTTTCTGGTTTCTGTGCCGCTCAAGCTGAAGATAACTTAACTATTTCATTGGTAGTTTTAATTCAATAAATTGATGCACATACCTACTGTATGTGCTTGAGGTTCTCAATGTTTCCTTCTATGATTGTCCAGTAAACAAATTGTTTTTTTCCTCCTGCCACTTCATGTGATGCTCCAAAATGGGTTTTAGTAGAATTAAGTCTATTTTGATTTCCTTTATTAAAAAAGTAGCATGGTCATAGGGAGTCAAGCGGTACCAGGCTACATTTTTGTGGTTCTGCACTCTGTGTCAGGGTAAGGGTTCTCTGTTTGGTTCTTCTTTAAGTCATCCTTCTCCTCATACTTCACATCGTCACGGAATTTCTTCTCCTCCTCAGCTGAATCGACGTATGTGTAGAAGTGGGCCATGATGGAGAAGATGATGCTGACAGCCACCAGGAGACCAGCGAAGAGGATGAACTCCATCCACTACAACACAAAGCACCCAAGGTCATGCAGGTCTTACTGTGGGGCACCCACTGTCAGGTGAGGTTGAACGATAAGCACCAGCTCATCCAATCTTTATTACACTATTATTATCTTCCACCAAATTCAGAGTGCAAAATCATAAAGATAGATAGGCCTACAGTGCTGCTGCAGCATCCTCTGGTTGTTTGGGAGAGTAGGACATATCTTCTCTAAATGAAGTAGACGGTAGTGCCCAAACAACCAGAGTAGTCAATATTATGTGATTAGGTGGTAAATACCTTCCAAACTAAAACCCTCCCTCCCTGGGAAACACTATGTCCAATACTATACACTCTTCATAAATTAAAGTTTGTGGAAATGGTAACTACTGACTAACTTTACATGCACTTAATATTTCAATTGATTGAAACCAATCTCAGTCTTACACACTAATGGGGGAAATTCACAAGACTTCTGCATATGACCCCATGTGCTGTGAACTTATGCATTTGTGTGTGTGACTGTGTGGGACCAGGTTATCTTGTACCCCATGAAATATATCTCCAGCATTGCATGAGCCCGTATAAGTTAATAATGTTTGTTTTGTAGATCTCAAAGACCGATGCTCTAGTGGGAAATAAACTCTCCGTTCAAATGCATGGAGTCTGATGTCTAAGATGTCTCTTTTTTGGAACAATCACTGTCAGTGCTGTCATGACAGTTCGATATGGAGATGGAGCTTTTCCCCAGTCAGCAAAAGAAACCTGGCAATTATCTGTCCAGCAACTGTGGCAGGCCTTGATGAATTGCATGAGGTACTTCATATGCCTTTATCTGTACAATCTACCTCCAAAAATACATATGCATTAAGGTACAAATATCAGTTGCCCCTCTAACACATTTCAGGTACACTAAATGCAAATGTACATAATGTTTATACAAATGATAAAATTAACATTTACATCAAATACGTATCTAATAAAACACATTGTTTTGCAAGCAACTGTTGAAGCTACTTTCTTAATTTATGAGTCATTTATTGTTAGCTCTTTGACTTGAGGTTTCTTTTCCTCAGCCTTAATCCACATTTTGTATGTCATGTGCACACCTACCTGTTCTAGCCCCGCGCCCTCTGCCACAATCAGCACAATCACATTGCCAAAGGCCACAGTCAGTAGCCAGCCCGCTTGCAGGACAGACTTCATGTTTGCTGGGGCCTATGTAGGGAGAGTGACAGAGTCAACAGTGAGATTTTGGTGTAGATTGATGATGTCATTAAAAAACAGGGTAAGACCTCTGCTATACCTGAGAATAGGAGAACTCAAGGCCTGTGATGGAGAACATGACCTCTCCGGCCGTCATCAGCATATACTGAGGAATCTGCCAGGCGATGTGGATGTTATTGGCATGGACATCCTCCATCTTGTGGGGGATTATTTCGCCCTGGACCTGCTAAGGCACTTGGTTTCATTCTCCATGGTATTGCACAACACACTTAAAAAACCTTAATGAGGCCTCATTGAAACTCAGTCACTTACATTTTTGAGAATGACAGTGTACGAAGCACCAAAGTCAAGAAGACCCAAATCTATTGAGTGAACAACTTGGCCTGCCTTACATTTCACGTCTCTGTACCTGTATTAGATGCAATTACAAAAGAATATTAAAAAGGGAAAAGGGGAGTATTGAGAACAGGCAATAGAAGATTTATGTATGCAGGAAAATTCAAGGGGTTTCATGTAATACCTAAACCACTGCTTACTAAAATTACAGTTAAATACTGTGAATAATGTTATTAGTCTTCAATAGAAAAAACATTACCTGCACTTTCACAGAAAAAAAATGTATATCAGTATTGTGGGGGATATACTGTATATAATCATCTTGTCAGACAATCAAAGCTTTACTGATGAATTCAGTTCTCACTTTGATCCATATAGCTGGGTAGAACTGCGTGACTCCTACAAAATGTAATTTCATGGCACGATGAGGAAAATTGATCAGGTAATTAGTGAGGAAGTAAAGACATGAAGAAATGAAGCAGAAGTTGAGGAGCTAACAGATCTACTCACTCTCCTCTCTCCACTGTTTTATTGGGAGTGACGACATATCCTGTTCGGACATCAAAATGTTCGCTGCCCACCGTTATGTTCAAAAACTCCTGGTGGGCACTGATAAACCTAGTAGATACATCCAAAAAAAGCTTGTTAGTTTTAGATAAACTCACTGGAGCACTGACAACTACATGCCAAAAAGGCAACCACTTAGGTAAATCTGTGGTGTTTTATATTTATAAAATTGAAATGATGAGTGTAAATATTTACCTCAAATATGCATCACCACTGTCAGATTTCACAATGTTGTCTTCTACCTAAAATCATCATGAAAGACTATTTGAGGTCAAGTGACTTAAACTGCAACACACAACAAACAGTTGAGTACCAAACAATCAGTCAAACATTTGCATATCAAACCACATTGCATGCATCTATTGTAGTGTTCATTAATACAAGACAGCCAACATACTTCATAAGAAAGGGAAATATCACTGACCAGATTACATTTAATACCGTCAACGTCATTATGCAGGATGAGGCTGTATGCCTTTTTCTCAGTGAAGAACAGAGGGCAGTTTACAGTTTTCATGTTCTGGGTAACCGTTGCAGTTATACTTTGGTTTACTCCATTCAGCTGTAGACGCTCATATTCCAATGGATCCTGTGAGCAAAGAGGAGACACAAAAATGTGTGAACAGTTGGCCGTCCCAAGACTTTAGACTGGGTTTGTCCTGTGTCACAATCAAAAACTCTAGGTCCTTCAAACATCCCAAACTAATCATACATTATTTTAATTATTATTACGCTGGAATACTTACACATACAGATATACAATACTGTAGGAGGGTACTCAAAATTGTTCATTTGAAAAAATTGGACTGAGCACAGCAGCCAGACAGTGTAATCTAGATCATATTGAAAATTACAATGAGAAAAAATTAAATTGTTAGTTAAATAAAGATTGAATTACATAAATAACTAGAAAAATGACCATGAATACTCAGAAAATGCATCAGTGGTATGAAACAATATGAAATAATATGAAATACAGTATTCCTCAGGTAAAACATTTTTAACCAGCTGCAATGCAGAGTTTATGACACAAGTTAATGGACATGAAAGAAATTCACCAACAGGTATATAAACTTATCTGATGCGTACCGTAATAAACAATAGATTGTTATCATTACAGTTTCTAGTTACAGTTGGCATGCCCAGTGTGAAAGTACTATAACAGTAAGCATTGAACACAGGTATTATGGTGGTATGAAGATATGGTTAAAGATAAAGACAGATATATGAAGATATAACGATATCCAGAATTTCTTCATAATGTTATTTACCTCATAAGACTTGATTGGATCGGGGAAAAGATCACCTCCTGGGATGGGGAAGTTCACTGTGACATCACCATCAGCCAAGTTGAGAATCTGCAGCAGGCTCTGGCTTGCAATTGGTGGCTCCACTACCGTTTTCTGACAGACAGATGGATGAACCAATCAGAATGTGAACACAACTACTTTCCTGTTCCATGAACATGTCAAGATGATCTTTAAAAATACAGCATGAGAAAAAAAGACAAATATTTAAAAGAGAAAAGTTAGTGATAAAATTAGAGCAAATTTAAAGATCTTGGCACAGGTTCACATTAGGGAGACATGTCTGTGGCATTAGGGAGTTGTGTCTGTAACTCAGGTCGCAGATTTGATTCTCACACAGGGCACTGCCATTGCACCCTAGAGGAAAGTACTGCTCTGATAAATGCCAACAGTGAAAATGTTGGGCCTAAATCAGTATTTAAATCACTAGGACCAGCTCATGTTTCGGGCTACATCATGGTGTGTGGCCACATGTTCCCACCGTCTCTGTCCTAATGTAAAGACCAAAAATAAAATACAATAAAATAAAATTACTTTAGCCTTCCCTTGGTGGCTATATTGGTACATATATGAATCAGGACTGGTGTTAGAAAGAGTACTGAAGAGTGACATTTGCCTTGACTCACAACTACAGAGGTGTATCTTACCGTGACGTTCACTTCAACCAAAGTAGCAGCAACAAAAGCCAGAGCCGCAAAGACCATTCCAGTGGCCATCTTCTTCAGGGGCCTGTGCACACACAATGAGAGGAAGACAGGGGGAGAGAGACATGGAAATGAATACTCTACAACCTGACGGGGAGAAATGGGGAGCCCCCTTGGCCACTGAGTTATGTTACATTGTCATATCTAGTGCTGTAACTGGCATCATATCCAAGGATCTATTTAAAATTAAACAGATACAGTTCCAGGGATACTTTTGCCATGTTTTTCTCTAATCCTTACCATCGGAACACAAACGTACATTTTAGATTACTTTGTGTTCTCTAGGATGGAATACACAGACAGGGGGAAGCAAATTAAGAGGGCAAAGCTTCATCTCATCACATCACAGTACCCAGAGAGCTAACTGAAGCAACATAAGTAATGGACAGAGCCACACTCACGTGAAGTTGATCCTGCAAAGCCCAATGAGGGGATACACCCCCATGTCAAATATGGGGACGAATACCAGAATCAATAGGGCATTAAGCATCTGGAATGAAGAGGTGATGAGAGAGAGAGCGAGAGAGAGAGAGAGAGAGGGAAGATTCAGATTACACAATGGACATTGACAGAATCATAAAAAAGTTACAACTTAATAAAACATACAGCTGAATATTACTATTGCGCAATATTCTGAGAAACAGATAAGGGCTTCAGTAATGTCAGTCATAAAGTAGGTGTGTGAGTTTGACTTCCCCTTCAGGTCAGATGAGTATAGAAGTTCCAAGTCATCTCCACGCATGGTCTATGACTCATTCTCCAACTCCAGGGAACACAAAATATATTAGCAATCCAAGCCAGGAAGTAATGGGGGTGGATGAACTAGGGCTTACTGCACTTAATTAAAATGAATAAAGAATAATACCTGCATTTGATCAGGCTTCAGAATAAATTCACCCTGCAATAAAAAAACAAGACATCTTTATAATTAGTTCCATAATTTGCATATTCCAGACATGCTGAGAAATGTAGGTTTGTTAAGTAAGAGGTTTGGTGAGGTTTTAGTCAGTGTCACAAGACAGTGCCAAGAGCTGTCTTTTCTTGTCAGTTTATTTCTTTATCTTGAATGCACCTGCTACAAGTTACCAAGGCATTTGAATGCCTCTTTCATAAATCTTTACATTATGAATAAGACAGCAATTTTCTCTGGCAGTTTACAGGCTAACATGGTAAAATTTCAATTCAGTGTACGAGAGAATGAAAAAACATGAATGATAAAAGCAGTGGGATTGTGCTGGTTTAACATGACATATTTTATATAATGGGGATGCTTCTTAAACAAAACCATGACATCCCATGAGGCAGAGCTGCACACTGTCCAATGAGATAAGGCTGTAATTTTCTTTGTATATGCTCCAGCTACATTTTCAGTACATGGTAAAAGATACATGATTGCTTCAAGCTATTCCTCTGGTAGAAAAGCACAGAAATGCAATTTCATCTGTGTGTTGAGGTGCATTCATTTTTCATCATGGCAAGAATAAAATCATACAAAAAATACAAAACTCACAAAGTCCATGTTCATCCTGGTAGCCTGGAGTGTCCAGCGGGACCCCTTATGTTTGGAATAAAGGACATGTTCAATTCAAGAGTACTGTGCATGTATAACCTCTGGTTAATGGTCTAAACCAACATCCATTTGGTCTCAAATGTTTTCAATCTATAAACAAATGTCCAGGTTTCCAGTGTCACACCCACTTAAGTGTGGACAGTATCTTTCACAAGTTAATGTTCAAGCGCCCCATACACAAGAGAATAGCACATAACCAGTCTGTCTGAGAAACATGACCATAATGTTGTGATCAAGTGTCAGGATGCAATGAGCCACTGGTTCCTACCTGCTGGTCAAAGAGGGCCCAGAACATGGGCAGTGGGATATACAGGACCAGAACCCTCAGAACCATCTTGATCTCATGGATAAGGCGTTTCTGTCAGGATACATCAGGCAGAGCAGAGACTATATGACCAAACTGCAAACGAACAGAGAGGCTGGTGCATTCAAGATTGACAAAGGCTCTCACTGTCTCTATTTCAGGTTCTGGCCGCCTGTGGTGAAGTTTGGAAGGATGGGAGAGGGTGTAGGGGCCTTGGACTATGGATCATTAACAATACAGCAGGTAAGAATTGAGAAAATCCCCCTTAACTGTGCAATCCTCTCCATTCAGCACATACCTAAACCCACCCTTGAGTTCTCACCAAGCCCTTCTGATTTGAGTGCACATAGACACAATGTCATAGTACTCTCATAGTTCTGTGCAGGAAACAAATGTGATCGGCTAATCACCAAAGTCCTGCTTTTTACAAAGATGGATACGCAGTACAGCCCAAGTTTAATAATACAGCTCTTACCCACTGCTGTTTGAGGGGATTGGATTTTAATTGTGGGGTTGGGTCTTTTATGCAAGGATGTGTACAAGAAAGGGTGGTGGAAATTGTGACTAAAACTCCTTGTGACCTCTTTTACATCTTTTACATATTTTGGTTATGCCTTATCTTAAATAAAAAATCTTTAACTTAACATTATCCGTTTAAATATCATATCACTATCGTGACAGTTTCACATCTTGAATTTGAAGTGAACAGAGATCAAAGGCATACTTCATTTACATAAATACATCTATGGTTGGCAGCATCAATTTTACAAATTTACATGGAATGAAAACTCAACATCTGTTGTTGCTGAGTTTTTTTTTTTTTAAATCCTGTTCAAAATTTTTTTTTAAGACACCCCTACAAAATGAGGTCTTCAATTGCTCTTCTTACCGAGTACTTCTCCTCAGCCCAGTCCAGCCAGTGCTCTCTCTTAGGGTCATACTTGGAGCTCCTCCACCGGTTTTTTATGGCAAACTGTGAAGAAACAGCACGATGAACACCACTGGCTAAGAGAGTGAATGAATGAAACCTCTCACAGATATTTTTAGCTGTGGTTGAGGTAACGCAGGAGGGTAGCAGACTTACCCCAATGCACTTACACACATCCAGCAGAATGTTCCCCTCTGGGGGGCTTTTTTTATACAGACCGCTTCCAGCAATGAAAACAACTACATGAGTGGGAGAGAAAGTTTGAGAAGAACATACATTAATGTTTGAAGAAAATCTATAATAGGAACTCAGAATACTTATTGGATCAAACTGGGTTGCCCATATCACTTCCTGATTGGCCTTCTTGTGATCTGTTTGTGTCAACTAGCACCATTCACTAATGTTTTACTTGGCTGGTTTCCAAAAACGATCAGCCTGCTGACACTGAATTCCATGGCTGTTAATCCATATGGAATTTAAGGTTCACTGACTCCGCCAGGCCAAAAGCATGCCTTGTATAAACAAACCATGTTTTTCAAACTTGAGGTGCCAAAGTTGGGCTCCCCACACAAGCCAGATGAACAATGGTGGCTCCTGCACAAGGCTGTACATGAAAGGGTCCGCTTTGTGCCTTGCCCAGCCACACGCGTGGGATTTTGTTGTTAGAGAAATTTCGAATGTGAGGACACGGCAACAAGGCATTTTAGAAGGTGACCATTTAGTAGTGCCAATTCATTTATTTCTTAGCAGAAACCCTTGTCCAGGGCATCTCATCATTTCCTTATTTACTTTCCTTATTTGAAAATGTATTATAGGAAATAACATATTCCAAAGGACATGGGCTTGTCTCCCATAAAATATGACATTATCAACAATTACAATGTCATAATGTAAAGTCTGTACGGTAAATTTACCAAGTAAATTCCGGTTATCAGAAGTCACACCCTTCTGGTTTAATTTCAAATCCACCAGTCCACACTTTGCATCAGGTTTATCTAGTAATGGCAACAGCACATATGCAGCTGCAAGAGACCATGTATGGGGAACATCATTTTCACTTACCCAGGGCTATGATCATCAAGGCAGCAGGCACGCCAAAGGCAAGAGCGTAGCAGTCTCCACCGAAACACTCCACATCACCTGGAGAACACACACACAGCTAGTGCAATCCTGCAAAACCATGTGCAGGGGGCAGAAATGAAATCTGTATTGTAGCTCCTTATCTATTTCAGTTTGGATTTAAAAAAAATGTCAAATTCCATGGAATTTGAAATACAAACTAAAACCTACTGTAGAGACATTTCGATTGTTAGTAAACAATAGTTATTTCATCATCTCATATCAAGGGAGCCTATTTATTACAATCAGTAGCTTTTAATGGATGCATCTATAAACAGGCCAGACCTCGTAATATTGGTGTGATCACAGTTGATAAGACACTTCCAGCATTGATAGACATGTAGAAGATGGAAAAGAACTTCCTCCTTTCTTCTGTCTGTGAGTGAGAAACCGAGAGGTTATTGACATTTTAAAAATAAGCTTTAAAGCTTGAAGTCCATTATGGATCTTTTCCATGTCCAGTGTGAATAATTGATTATATCAGAGGTCAAGTGTCCTTTCACTCTCAACCACATTAAAGCAAAACTTTCAAACCAGGGGTTGGTTAAGGTGAGTACTGGGGCCCCAGGAGCAAATTTTCCAGCTTCATATCGATAGACCCACAAAACTGTGGACTAAATGGGTGGTTTCAGTATTACGGCTATGTTTCCACTGATTAAACTTCAAAATGTTGGTTCACAACTTCTAATACTTTCCTATTGAAAGAGGTCATTGAGTGAATGCAAATGAAAGCTATGGACATTATGACCAATGGAAACAATTGCAGTTTTTCCTCACAAATTAATCCACATTTTTGTTGGATTAAATAAATCTACTATTATTACTTAAAGGACCAGTATCCTGGACCTAGATTAAGACTTGTCCTAAAACTCTTTTGTCCGTGGAAATCTTCTCTGAAGGTTTAATCCATGTATAGGAAAGTGCCCATAGAGTATTTTAATCAGTGGGTTAAGAGCCTAACTGGAACTGACAAACAGAAAACATTGTGACCTCCCAGGACAAGGAATGAATAGGCCAGGTTTATGTCTGTAGCCCCTACACATGAAGGCACTTGTGTCACTTTGTCTCCTCAGGACAGGAGGCTAAGAGGCACTTACATGCTCCTCCTCAAACTGGTCTCCTCCGAAAGCAGACACACAAGGCTTGATCCCACCGGTCCCAAAAGCGATGAGCACCAGGCCCAGCATTGAAAGCACACTGAAACCACCCCACCCCAGACCCCCCCAAAAAAAGAGTGTGAGACACAGTGCAGACCGTTAATGGTGAAGATCCCTGAAAACCAGAAGAATGTGTCCATGTGTTCCTCTTGGCTCTGACAGGTTACTCACATGTGCACAGTGCTGTCCCCCACATCTGGGATGGCCCCAACAGACTTTACCACATGGCCGATGACGTAGACGATCGAGAGGTAGATGATAGTTCTGAAGGAGTCAAACAAAGAGAGTGCGTTATGTCAGAACCGGCTGTCTGCTGTGTGTGTGTGTGTGGGGGGGGGGGGTTCACCCATGACCTTCATCACTGTCCTCCTTAGGAGTCTTATTTAGGCTTCCTGCAAAGCCTTGAGATCAACACTAAGGGAAGGGTTACTCTCTTCATTAACAGGAGTTTAATCTTTTTTAACTTGTAATATAAAGACCATTAGGTGTACAGAAATGAAATGGAGATAATTGCATGCTCATCTTAACATGACAAGTCTAGTTAAATATTTCTGAAAAACCTAATCTGATCACTTCAGTTATAAATTACGCTAGTAAATATTAGTTTAGAAGTGTATATAAACGCACAGGTAAATTATTACTAGTTTTGCTGTGGTATGGACTAATTTGTTACATTGAAATGTTTTAATTTTGATATTTTAAGTCTCTTAAAATTCTGAGCACCTTGCTGACATTTCAGCACAGCTTCACTTTCATTAGAACAAGTGGTGAGATTCTGATAAAGGTCATAACATGCCGAAATACCAACACGATGGTCAGACCTCAAAATTAAAACACCAGAATACAAACAATTAAACACATATGAGCCATTCTAAGAGAAGTAAACAAAAAATGGGAAGTGAAAAGTAAAATGTTGCTAAAACTGTTGATAAGCGAAAGATAGCTGCAGGTGCAGAGGGTAGGGATAAGTCAACTACGCGATCCGCCTCAGCACTTTTGCTTTAGCATTCAGGCTGCAGCACATCTACCATTACAATGCGTACTGCATGTTTTAACATCCACATACTAATGATGGACTATTCGACAGAGGTCTGCAGAGGTACCTGAAATATCTAATTCCATACACTATTTATTAGTCCATCCTACATGCATCAGTAATTCACCTTCAGAAGGAGTGGCCATGAAACAGCTCACTCACTGCCTGCCAACTTACTTGAACTTTCCGAGCCATGAGTCAGCAATGAGAGCCCCCAGGATGGGGGTGAAATAGCAGAGGCTGGAGAAGGCGTGGTACACCGCAGTGGACAGGTCCTTGTCCCAATGCAGGTAGCTCATGAAATACAGCGTCAGCACAGCTGTGTGGGAAAGCCAGACGAGAGCTCACAGAATAGGCTTATAAAGGTGTTATAATGTCAAATCAAAAAATAATATTTATTAATAAGATATAGGGATTTTCTGAGAAGAGCGCTAAGAATATCACAATATAAAAAAAACTGCTATGTTTTGTGTTGGACACTCTGGTGCAAAATGGCTGCCATTACTTTTGCTTCCAGCTGTTATTTACTTTCATTTCAAATTGTTCTAGTGTGTGTTCCTACCATTTTACAAATTGATTTCAACCTCTAATATACTATATGTGGGACTAGACATGCTTTATGTGTTCATTCATTTAATGGAAACTTTAAAGCATGACTCTGATATATATATTTATATAATAATATAACTTCTGTTAAAATAACATATTTCCAGAGACTGTTACTGTAATACTAGAGTGAGGCCTACCACGACAAGTTTATCTGATTACCTTTCATGCCATAGTAGGAGAACCGTTCGCAGAACTCATTCACAACGATGAAG
This sequence comes from Albula goreensis, assembly GCA_022829145.1. NCBI lineage: Eukaryota > Metazoa > Chordata > Actinopteri > Albuliformes > Albulidae > Albula > Albula goreensis. The sequence continues at coordinate 17,343,845 of CM040761.1, read as the reverse complement.
GCGATGCTCAGGGGGTAGTTGGTTCCACACAGCATCTGGAAGGAGAGGAGCAAAAGGTTCCAGGGGTAAGGGATTCGGGGGTCTACCTGTGTGCTTCATTCCGACCAGGATCACTTTATTAACTCCTGTTCCCAACAACAGCTCAAAAGGAAGATGCTGAAGCAGAAAGTGTTTGGAGCACAATGCAACCCCACCCTGATTTATATGCACAGCACAGGTTGTGGGATTACGTCAGTAACTCCTTGATAGACACTCAGTAGCGCTTTGATAGACACTAAATCATTTGATAAATGATGTCATGACCGCTTCAGTCACATGACATGAGCCTTTGACCATCACATCAAAAGGAACTTGAGAATTTGTGAATTGTTATGCAACAGAAATCAATTTCCCATGCTCCTCACATGTAATAATGGGGTCCTCGTACAAAAAAGAAGAAGCGGTCACAGGAAAAAGAGTTGACTTTGCACATGCTCAAACACAGGAACAGTTAGTGTTGCTCAACTTCCTAATAACCCCCAAAAAAAGGAAATTCTTGCAATGACAAGGCTTTCCAACGCACATGGATCTGATAATTGCTACTGAAGCTACAGCTACTGAACTTCAAACCACATGTACTTCTCCTCATTACAGGAGTGCTTTTTCCCAAAATTTCCCCCCAATTTTTGCCCAAATTGAGCTGTGCTATCAGTAGAACAACTACAATTAAACAAAAAAATAGTTGCTCAACTCGACATTGATTCATTTTCATTATTTCCACTGATAACACATCTGTGCTGCACAAGCGTGCCGGTTTTGATGAGAGGCACTGAAGTCTTACCGGTGAGCGCTGAGCTTTCCCCCCTCCATGGCTCTCCAGGGCATTATCTGTCAAAGAAGCACAAAACATTTCTGTGAGTGTTGGAAAGATAAGAAGATATTATTCTTCCTCCAGCACCTCCAGCTTATGGTTTTAGTTCAAACCTCTGCTCCATAATGATGAAATAATAGATGCCTCTGTTTTGGTGTCAAGGATTTACAGTCTGCAAGCCACTAACCCATCAGCGATATTCCAATAAACTTCCTTACACAGGCATAATTAAAATGTGGTATCAGATTCATCCAAACTAGTAAGTGACTTACTCTTATCTTCTTACTAATTCACACTTGCAGACTGTCTCCCTTTCAATATACAAACTTTTTTCTTCGAATAACTTCTCCTTTTTGGGAATGATTTGGACAACAGACTTGGACTTATGGAGGTCTTCCAAACTGTTTTATGGAAATTAATGGGTTTCTGAGTCATGGTTTCTCTGGATGATAAACATAAGCATCTTGATTTCTTCGTCCATTTCACTTTTTTTCTTGTAATTTTTTGTCTGTTGAAACTTTGAGGGAATTTCAGAGATTTCAGCTGTAACATATTTCATTTTTATAAATAGCCAGTTATTCACATTAAACATTATGTAGGTCTGTAAACATTGTCTCTTTTTCGTCGTGGCAGCTTTGCCACAGGCACAGTAATAGTTGCCTGTGTTTTACAGGCCATCCCTGTGTCTTTCAGTGCAAAAACTAAAAAATGTTTTTGCATTATTGCTCAAGCAGGTCACAGCAGGGACTTGGAATTTTTTACAGTAGAATGGGGAAGACGTTCTGATGACAAATGCTTTTTTCCTGGCTTGGAGCATTTTTTCATGCTTCATTCTTGATTGGTACAGTCAATTTAACCAAATAACTTGGGGAACAGAATCAAACTGAAAAATGTTATTTTGGGTGTCCTCTGTGGTACATACAGCTTAAAACACTAGTCCTTAGAGCATGCATTTGCCACACACTGCCCAAAATTGAATCCTGATGCACAGGCAAGGAGACTTGTAATTATCCATAGCGTCACTGAGGGAAGGACGGTTTCAGGTGGCATTGTTTTCCACAACAAATCGGCCATTAGCAATTCAAGTGCTTCCTTTGGCACTTGCAGTGCACCTGTGTCAACAGCTCAAGTCCTTCAGTGCGAGGACACCAGAGTCCGGCTGATGGATTGCTGAATTAAAAGAAGTGGCAGCTGAGTGTACACACCACAGAGGACACCAAAGCTAGACAGCGCTCTGCTCTCCCAAAAAGATGGAAATGAGGGAGGACACGGTGATGATATGCCGCTCTACAAACAGGATTGGGCATTGCAAATGATAATATGAAGAGAAAAAAGGTCATTAAAAACTGAAGTTATCATGACAGATGAATACCAATGGGCACCTGCTCTCACTGGATGTCTGCAGGTTCAGCAATGAAGGGACAAATGGTCAAATTTACATTTGTACACTCTGAAGTGTCTAAAATCTGTGTTTATTAATAGTGCAACTGGAATGTAGTTTACATCCAATCAGCACAGTCTAGTTACCACTGTTTTATAAAATATCTCCACTGATTCTCACTGATATCCACCAGTTTTCCTCACATCCACTATATGACGGTTCATATGAAGAGAAGATAGAACTATGATTCCATCTGAAAAAAGAGGACAAGACATAATTTTGTATGCTTTTTCAGGTTTGTTTGTGTTGGTATCATTCAAAATGTGATTGCAATGAACTAGTGGAAACACTTTCTTCCCTTTTTTATCTAAGCATGGACTAAATGAGCAACAGCAATGTCTCTCAGTCCAGGTGTGATGGCTGTGATCGTCATCTTGGAGCACTTTCTGTTCTGCTTAACTTGCATTTTGTATTGTCTCGAAACCTGTTGCTGCAACTTTAAGAGTGTTCTAAGAATTCTCTTTTCTGTGTCTTGACCTGGGCCCCACTCCCTGTTCTCCAGTACTCATTAACTATATAAATCAAAGTACCATCTTTGGCCATTGCCTGGACTTATTGTCTGTATCATGTGTTTTCCAAAAGCCACTCGGAATTGAGCTGCAACCTCTGACTTGCTTTTGTCATTCCATAAAGTCTCTCATAGTTCTTTACTGTTAGTTACAATAGCTGCTTGGGTCCAAGTCGGCACTTGCTCTGACATGTCATACTTAGCCAGTCCAATCAACTGCGTCATTGCGCATCAACCACTGACCTCCACCCTCACAAGCATGGTCATCTTCTATGACAACACTTTGGCTCATTCGGTGACCACATCACAACATGTGATCATCTCAGGAAACAGCTGGTTATGTTAATCCACCTTCTTTGTCAATAAACAAAATCATATGTCCACAACCAACTCAGCTGTATTCCCAACAGACCTACATAAAACCCATTTACCCCATGCCACAGTCAGATGGTGATTTATTTTTATGCAAACACAGAATCCTCTGATACTGTATGATGTCTTCCATGCAACTTAAAAATGCAGAATACAAAGGATACCATGCAAACCCTGCTCAGAGTGTATGCAAAACAATCTGTCACCAAACCTGCTTTCTGTATCAAAATGTGCTGTATTTTGCGAGCACATTTCATCTCCATAAAGCACCCAGTGAAAAATCCCCAAGAGTGTAAATGCTACATACACAACCAATGACTAATGCGATCCCATGATCTCATGAAAGCCATATGTACTATAGACAATTTTCACCAGTTAAATAAACCCTTAGTGCCAAACCAGTTAACCCTACTTCATATGATTGCCATGTGCAGTCACCAATTATGAGCGCAAAACTGTCTCTACCTGTGTGTATGTGTAAAGAAAGATTCTCCTTTCTATAAATGCTTATTCCTACTGTCTATTGTCATATAAACAAGACACTTATCTAATTATTTAAGTGCTTGCTTAATTAGGCTGTTTCACCTTGAAAATCCAGAATCCCACAGGAACTACAGGACTAACTATATACCATTTTTCATTAAAAGTTTAAAATAATTGTTGTTTTGATAGATATAGGTATATACTTGCCGTTACAAATTCTAAACAGTGCCTTGTAGAAAACAGCGCAACATATTAGATCACTTGCATAGTCCTTTAAAAAGTGTTTGTTGCACATGTGGATCTCCCCCCACATTTGATGCCATGTCGCTAACCTTGCAGCATGCTTTAATTTGTGCTTTCACAGTAAGTCAGCGGCTTAATCCTCAGTGATAACGGGAACCCAGTTCTCTCATAAACCGCTTCATTTCAAGAAATAGTGACTAACAAGCTGACCCAAATTATAGACAAAAACAAATATTAATCTTCATGCAAGTTATTTGAATACAAATCACCAGAATGCCAGTTATTTAATGGACAGTACCAGCACACTGACCCCACACAAAAAGGAATGCATGCACACATAACTTCAAGTCGTTCAAGATATACTTCACAGGCTGTATCCGTTGGACACGTGTATAGCTATATTCTATAAAGCATTCTAAAGAAATTACCACTTGAATATGCGTTTCAAGAAGTTCGACAATCAGAATATCTTGAGTAACACACAGAAATTAAAGTTTATCATCAAATGATTAGTAATGCGTCTTAAAAGCGAACGTACCCTTCCTTCCCATCCTTAGTTTTAACAAACAAGTCTCGTACGCTTGGAACGGTTTTTGACTATCATCCAAGTCCAGCCTCTCCCCGTCTGTTTCCGCTCCACTGTAGACCCCGCTTTATAAAGTTTTTCAGACCGCTAGTTAATGTTCCACCCCAAATTCGCGCTGTACAATTTTTTTTTTAGCGCACAAACTTTTTGTTGAGAGAAACTATCGCGACTCTCAGCATTAGATTGAGATTGCTTCCACTGCGTTGCGCGCAATAGATGCGAATGTACAAAGGACTCTTGTTTGGTTCGGACCCCGCTGAAATAGCTGGAAGTCATTCACACACGCTACTGTCATGAGTTTGTATAGACATTAGACAGTTTGTGGTCTTTCATCTGTTGCGCTCATTTGTATCATTGTCATGATTGTTCATTTCAATGGATGGGGCACATTTTCATGACCAATTACAGCATCTTCCAATATAAATTACAGAACCAGAACCACAAATTGGCAGAAATCAATCACGATTAGATGTGATTTTTTTTAGATTATAAGTAAAATGAATTCCTTATTAGATGAGCTCTATGCTACTTGTAAAATGTACTGTTTTAGTTGTTCATTTGTTTTTCTGATGCTTAAATTTCAGTTGTCTAACATCTGTTTATATCTCATATTTTAAAACAGTCAGGTTTGATCCTGTCTGTGTTTGCATGTTTTTGTTAAAGCCAAATTATTGGTCAATTATGGTTGCTGAAAACATTCCACAATTTTGTTCCGAAACCTATTTTAACTCAATACATGTTTGGCTTGCTGCCTTTCCCTTTGTCATTGTACTATTTTTACACAGATTTTTAGTTTTAGTGACCAGGTTTTGATACTACGCAAGTAGTCCACAACTGATTTGACCTGTCAGCATACAGCTAAATCAATTAAGCATGGAACTTTCAAACTGAATTATTTGCGAGGTAGAATAGCATTAGTTGGTCTGAGTGACCATCAGGGCCTAAGTGACCTGCTCACTCTAAGTATAAGTTTGCTGTGGGTTTACTGCAGTTAGTCAGAGGAAAAGGTGAGGTAGGACAGCTATAGACTGGACCAGACTGGCAGATTTTATGTACTGTTTTATTAGTCCCTTAGAAAATTCTTTTTGTGTCCAACAGCCATTGCCCTTTGGGGACAATAAACAAACTTATTGAACACATAGCATAAAAAACACAGCAATACTTTCCATTAAGTTTTGAAGGACATATAACCCATCTCACACAAGCATCAAATAACACACATACAATACAGAGACGACATTTTAACACAGGACCAAAATGTTACCGCAGTTTGTTCAAAGGAGCTTTGCTCGTGGAACAAATATGATCTACGAGCTTGGTTGGTTCCTAAAATCGGTGGCCTAATGGCAATCACAATATGTTGTATGGACTGGTATTGGATGGAGCTTGGGCAGAGTATTGGTTTGGAGGGGAGTGGGCTTAATGTTAACGGGCACTGGCCTACCCTGTGTACCATCCAACCCCCTGCCCCCCACCACAGACACCCTCCCCCATCCACCCCCTACCCCCACCCCATCCCCTCACCGAGCCGCCCCTGCCAGTGACTCAGGTCTGCTTACATGATAAGATCTGCTTACTTTTTATTGTGTCCATCCATGTGATATCATATCAACAGAGTGCCATCTGATAAAGTGAATTTTATTGATTTAACATAGAGTAAGATTGATAAAGCCCTATCATTACATCTACATTGCTTTCTGGTTTCAGAGATTTGTATAACACTTCATGAGCTCTGCAAGAACCTGATAAAACCTTACTATTTGCATGTTTCCTTTTAAGGTTGCCCTAAAACTACACATGACATTATCTTACCGTACTGTGCCAGAGCGCAGCCTCAATAACCAAATTCCTTCAGTTCAAGGGTCCCCAGTTTTAACCAAGAGGGGCCGGTGTGGGCACAAGCTTTTGTTGTAGCCAAGTACTAAAACCCCATTGAACCAGTTTGAAGACCATAATTAGTCTGTTAGATGAATGAGGTAATTCAGGACTGTGCTATGTAAAAGCTTGCGTTCCCACCAGCCCTTTTCAGATACATTTCTGAACCCCTGCTTTGGAAAACATCTTTCAGTTGATTTTACTGTGCATTGTTTCACTGATAATAATAAATGCATCAAATAATAATAAAATAATGTCAATAAAACCATGAGGGTACCAACAGAAATTAGCTGGATCTAGTTAGCTTTTTTTGTAGTAATCCTGATTGTGAGGACAGTGTATTTTCCATGTGAGCATAAGCTTTATCACTCGTACGTACTGGGTGGAGGTGTTCACTGGGGAATATAAACACAATATATAAAATAAATCTAAAATAGATGAGTGCAGAGGCAGCTGTGTGTTTTGTGGTTTGGTTTAAGGTAATGAGGTCACTTGTCAGGCCTTACTGTCCCTTGTTAATGATCTAACCCAAGGTGAATGAGGATAATCAATTACACAGATTTTGCTTCATCCTGAAAAAAAGAAACATTTTGATATATTGTATCTACTGCAGGCAAATAACGATTTTATAAGGTTTCTACAGTGATATGCAATGGAAAGTAGTGTACCACTACGGGAGGGAGGACACAGAATGGAGTGATCCGCTTGCAGTAGAACTGGTGATACATGTTGGAACAGGGCTGGACGCTGCCATAATTCGCTTTTACAATTCTCTCCAGGATTCTGCAGGCTCAACCATGCAGAACAAACACTTGTCTGTGACCCCTGACCCCTGACCCCTTATGCCCTCCAGGTAGATTCCCCTTGTGCATCTCACTGTGTAACCCATTACAGTGTCTCTGACCACACCCACAGGACTGATCCAGGACATTTGAACGAAACAAATGCCATCACGTGAGAGGACTTTGCTTTCTCATCTTCACTTTCATGTCCTTGTAATCTATTGCTGTTTAGCGAATAATTGTTTGTCTTAAAAATGTTATCCTGCTGCGGTTGGGTTACATATTATCTCAATTTATGAAATGGCATGTTTTATGATTTAACTGAACAGACTCATGCAGGTACTGTTTGTCCTCAGCTCTCAGCTTGTCTTGGCTCCTCACTGATGAAGGTTCTATATCCTGGTATTGATTCAGACTTTCAAGATGTGCTTGAAATGTTCATAAAAGTAATGTGCATAATACCTGCATACCCACTGGCATGCCCAGCTAAAATGTTTCTGAAATTTGATATCCTTGTGCCCATGTTTGAATGCTGATGTGTTAATACATGTAGACAAAACTATTTTTGATGTGTTTGACATAATCATAATTTTTTTTTCAAATTTCACGAACAAAATGTTTTTAAATGAAAAATAAAAAGAAGGATACGTATGTTAAATGATCTTGGTCTAAGATAAATTATGTTAAACTGGTAAAGTTTACTTATAACAAAAGTAGTTTTTATTTTTATTTAAAAACAAGAGATTCATTTCCATTTGTGTACTTGCATGCATCAGCTCCCATAAAATGAAAAATACTATGGCTGTGTATTTTCATGGTGAATATAATGAAACCGAGGTTGTTTGCAAGCTTTCAAAAATCTAATTACATAGATGACATTAAATATGAAAACGACAAAGAATGACTATTTAGGGAGTCATGTCCACAACATACCCATAAAATACATGTTAAATTGCAATTTACCTGCACTACTATAAACCATCAAGGTCTGTTTTATACTCCTACTTTGGGCAGCTCACCTTAGATACTGTACGTTGGGAAATGGTTTTATTCCTTTATAACATATTGCCTGCTCATTGTATTGCATTTAAACATCATAGTTTTGCACTGAAAGCAAAAAAGGAACTATAAAACGTTTTTTAGCTGGTTGATCATCCATCACCAGCAATTTAAAGCTTAGCTACAGTCTATTATTTAAAAAAATGTCTTGAACCTCAAAGCAAAAAAAAAAATTTTGCTTTTGGTGTGAATGAGGTTTGGTTACCTTTGGTCTTGCCTCTTACATTTGGGGTAACAACTGGCATCTGTCTAAAATAATTTATCAATGCATAATGTATATGATGTATTTTCTTACAGTCTGAGATATTTTTTCAAAGTCCTGTACAAATAACTTTTAGACAAATAAATAGCATTTATTAACATGTCTCTAAAAACCTCTAAACACCCCATAAAATAAATGCTGGTTGGTAATGTTACTCATTCAGGCATATAACACATATCATTATCAAGCCCAAAGATATCAGTTTAGCATATGAAAGCTCTTATATATCAAAAATGTATTGTGGCACCACAAATCAAATCAAAGAATCTCGAGCCTCTGATTGCTGAGAGATTAACATGAGTGCAAAGAAGTTTGATGTGTCTTTGCCTTAAGCAATTCAGCTCTGAAATTTTAGAAAAATCACATTTTTGTCAACCATAGCTTGGATCTAGGCCTAAAAACACTTTTACACAAATTCAAATGATCCCATAGTCTTTTCTCATTGCCTCCAGTCTCTGAGAAGCTGAAGTAGATCTTGTCAAGACTTGTGGATGAGAGACAACCCAGGGAAACTGATAATTGAATTACATTCTTAAGTGGTTTTTTTGATTTGATGTAGATTTGCGGTAAATACAGGCTTGATGTTGGATTTCGGCAGCTTGATAGCTTTCATTTCAACAGATTCTCTGAGTCTGAAGGGAGACCTCTCTTAAAAAGACATGTATAGGTTCATGGACCAGATTCCTGTATAGGTTCATGGACCAGACATTTCACTGTTGGTTGTACCATGCACAGCCTAATATTGTCAATTGCCAAAAAACACATGAATGTAGGCGTTAGGTTGATGCTAGATGTTGTTATTGTTGGCCAGTAGAGGGCAGTCTTCCCTGTGGGCCATGCAGAAAAACGTGTGGACTGACTGCAGGTCACCTGACAAATGAGATCCTGCCTTACTGAGATGAATCCTGCCTTACCCTACTGCCATCTGCAGGGGTGTTACTCCAGTGTCCAAGGCAACATCTCAACCAGTGAGTGGGGTAAAACTGTGTCCACATAGTGAAATTGAGCAAGCAAAAGAGCACATACAGAAGTACTCTAACTGCACTCTGGTTGCAAAGGTCGACAGTAGCATCATCCACCCCGTCTGTCATATCCTCCCTTTTGTTGTCTGCATGATATCTCTGTAAAGACCTTCCCTGTCAGCAATACACTTCATTCTGTAGTTTGAAAGACCATGCCTTTATACATGCGTGTTTTACTTTTTTGGAAGTTGAGTTTTGTCACCAAATAGATGACCTAATGTTTGCCAAACTCCTCCTTAAGAAGGGTGCATAAATATATGTAACTATTAAGATTGTCTTCAGCTTGTCCTGAGCTTGTCTTGCTGAGGTACGGCTCCCTTATAGCTGTCCATATAAAGCTTTATATCTTTCTTCTGCAAACAGACATAAAGCATGTGCTATGAACTCTGCCTTTCTGTGGGAAAGGAAACCCAAAACCTCTCAGCCTAACAATATAAATGTCACTTTCTCCAGCCTAAGAAAAATGTCATGTGTTTAAGCCAGTATGATGTCATGGGGGTGAGAGTGATGCAAAACGCACTTAATAGGGAAAGACCATTTCCAGCTTCAAACACTGCTGTAAGTGAGCAACAATGCAATTGATTTCCAGAACCTCTCTATGTTATGACATTGATCCTGATAACATACACACCACAGACTTGTCTGAGAAATTAAAAACTTTTATTTTAAAAGAGGAATGTACCTTATACATATCACAATATTAAATTGCAACGTCAGTACAATTTATTAAAAATTTTACCCTACAAGGTAAACAGGATAAACTGAAGGCACCTGCACATTATTGAATGTTTCATGACATCATGTCTAATCCATAAATTAAAATCAGTCAGTACTGTATGTCAATTTCAGAATAAGATAATGACTGCCAAAGGGAAATGTTGTGTGTTTGATGTGTTATTAACAGTATAACTAACTATACTTCCAGTGTAAGCAACAATACATTCCATCCAGTCTAGTTTTGGATACACCATCTATATCAACACTGTCTTTGTTTTTCTTTCTTTCTCGTGAGTTTTAAGAATGTGCACACAACTGAGTCTTGTGTGAAGTGCAAAAAGAGCTGCACATACATTTATAATGTGCATAACAAATTGCATGCAAAAATCTTTTTTGCAGGGGGTATACGTACATAAATATACACATATTATATATAGAATTTATACATATATCTACATTCTGATAGTCCATAAGTGCTCTGGGTAAGAGAAATATATTTTATATAATATATAAGTGCTTTATATATAAATATAAAGACATTATCGTTATACATTTGTTTTGTGTACTCAAATAATCTGATGAAAGCTAATCATTGTATAGCACTCCACGTCCACTAGGGGGCAATGTCTACTAAGTGTCTCACTCATTGCTCATTCTACTTTAAATGTTTTATAGCATTAAAATAACACCACAGTGTGAATGGTACCATCTGTTATGAAAACATTATCCAATAGAACATGATTCATTTATAATGCTACAGTAATTATTCCTGGGTCACAATTTTTGATATATCTGAATACTTATTTTCTTCTCAATGATCAAACGTCAGGACATTATCTACAATGGGCTACAGTTGGTCCCCTAGGTCACCAGGTAAATAGCCCTGCAACAGACCAAGCATATAGCAAGAAACCAAAGGCACATAATGGTTAAACGCCTTGCGGTAAAATTAGAGGCCAACCTGAAAAGAAACTGATGGCTACATGGATAACACCCTTAAAGTGCACCTCATAAATCCTTGGTCCACTGTCAAACTCACCTGTGAAATCAATAATTTTTCACATTTACACTGCTTTAAAATAATGTACTGGACGTATTATGTTATGTTGGAACTACTGCATTCCAATGTACCTTAGGAGCTAAGACCTAAGGAGAACAAGACTTAAAGAAACCCAGCGCACTTTAAACCGCGTCTGCTCTTGGTGCAGCAGTGCTGTCTTACTGGTCTTTCCGGTCCAGAAACTGCAAGTTTATGGGTGTGGCTGGGACCATGAGAGTTCTGGTGATTGGCTTGACTGTGGATCCGGATGGATCTGGGAGTACCTCAAAGCGTTTCATTAGCTGCAGAGAACATGAGGGACAGAACAGTGTGACAGAGATATATCATAATCCGTTTTGTACAACAGAAGAAAATATAACATGAGTGAAACTATGTTTTTTACAGGGCATCACACAAAAAAAAACCCAGATTTGGTATATTACAGTATTATATCATACTATATTATATTTTTATACTATGCTCCATGTGCATGTATTATAAACATATCATTAGCATGTTAAAATATTTAAAAGAGGTTCTGAACACACATCCCAGTCTGTTCTTTCTGCATTAGTTATAGCACACACACATAAGCATGAAAGTGTCAGTGGTAATCAGACATTCCCTCTGTAAAACTGTAAAAGGCTGCTGAAGGTGAGAAGTCACAGCCAGTGGGTTAGATCCTCCCTTTCCACTGGGATGTGTTTCTCAGTAAGAGACCTTCAGGCAACTTTCACCAGTTAATCATTGATAGTCCCATGACTGTAAACCATCTTATCACTATCATAAGTGAATACCCGGGGCATGATCAAAGTTGAAAGTCTAACTCAGCTAAGCAAACATATTTAAATGCAAACATCTGTTAGTGTTCAAAAGTAATATTGCTGTGCATATTTTATATAAAAACAAATGAGGAAAGGAGGCAAACAGTATGGCCTTATATGAAAACAGGCATACGTATGTACACATGATTACCTACAGTCTGGGTATTTTGAGGGACCTCCTAAATAGCTAATGACAGGAGCTAAATACAGTCATATTGGCTAAATGCTAAAACACAGTGTCATTTCTTTCATGAAAACAGAAAGTTTTCAATTTCATTTCTTACAGACAAAATGAACTATCCATGTGTGCCTGGCTGGCTGTACTGGTTTATCCAGGTGTAAATACCCTACAGGAGATATTTCACCCTGCGATATCTTAGCACTAGTTATACACGAGTTCAAACAGATGCTTCATGTCACAGTTAATGGGTTGAGCTGACATCATTGCCATCATGTCAATAATTGGCTGGTTTTTGGGACAGTCAAAATGCATTTCTCATCAGGGAAAAGGAATGCAACTGGCTGAGATAAGTAATAAGTGATTTTGCAACTGGGTTCTGCCAATTGTGATTCATAAGGCTTCACTCTCTGAACACTGGAAAATCTTATGGAAGTATTTCTCAGTGTGAAGGGGCACAGATATGGCTTAAAGCTGGCACTGATCCAGGATCAGGTCTATGCAGCTGTTTCACTCAAAACACTGTACCATGGTCAGTGTAATTAAGAGAACACCATCTGCACTGGGGTCAGTAGTCGTGCATTCTTACCCGGGACAGGGCAAGGTACATCTCCAGCTCTGCCACCCTCTTGCCCAGGCAGGCACGGATCCCGAATCCAAAGGGGACAGAGCCGAAGGGGTGCTGCTGCTGTTTTTCTGCCCCACCGCGGAGCCAGCGTTCTGGCCGGAAAGTGTGAGGCTGGGGGAAGTTCTTCTCATCGTAAGACACTGCATAGTGGCACAGGTGGAACAGGGTCTGGGGGAAGAGGTCATCGTTTGGAATTCAAGGATTCTTTTCAGGTCAGAAGAAGATGAACAGCAAGAATCACTGCATGTACGATAGACTTAGATTGACCCTTGGGTGTATCCCATTTCCGTAACTGTATTCCCCTGAAGGACTAACATCTGGAATAAGTGTATGTTTATAGATCTCTGGAACTGAATATAAGAATGGGATGTAATTGGAGTAACTGCTGCTTTACAGATGTAATGTACAGCAATTGTTTACTTTCAAGATCTGGAGATAAGTAAAGTCATGTCTGACTCCATATTTAAGCTCATGTTTGATACACAATAGCATTATTACAATTAATCACAATGTTTCTTGGCAAAATATTATCAAATATTATTCTTATCAAAATTCTTTTCCAGCTGAGTACTCCAAGTTCCCGCTGTGCCCTGTGTCCGGTGAACTCTCTACCTCTACTCCAACAACACTGCTCCCAGTAGTTCAGGAGAGTTCACTGACCACACATGACTACCATTATATCCTTGCCAAATGGCAGAGACAAGTGTGTGAGCTCGGTTAGCACTTGGACGAGAGATCTCTTGGGAAACTGACTTGTTGCTGGAAGTGGTGTCCAGGGACCAGTAACAGAATTTTGCCCCTCAGGACTAAGTGAAAACCCATTTCCCATGTTCAGTGATGATGCTGTAAATGGCAATGCCATTGGGTTAAATGTTAAACCATCCTGAGTCACAAATTACAAACTAAACGTATTGCACAGAGAGGGAGGGCACTCTGGTGTCCTAGAAAAATTCACAAGCTGGCTACCCAATCACCCCCCTGTTTAACTGGCTTGGTAATTTTATCTCTGTCCATCTCAGTGAGTGTCCTGGTTAAAAATGGCTGTTCTTCATCACCTTATAGGTGGGTGCTACACATTAAAGATGACAGAGAAGGTTGTGTGTCCCCTTTGAGGGTACACTGTTTTGAGATCATGAGATGAAGAGCTCTGTGCAGAAAATGCAATTAGCAACTCACATTTTTGGGGAAGATGTAATCGCCAACCACAATTTCATTTTCGACAGTGATGCGAGCATTTCCTGGTACCACTGGATATAATCTGTGCATGGAAGAGGCAGCAGTTAGCCCTGATAAAACACTTTATCTAAAAATTAGAGACTCAGAAGCCACATATTCACAAATGAACTCCACTATATTTGACCCTGAATCATTCCAGAATGATAAGGAATGCTAAGATTAACATACAAATGTTATTTATTTTACAAATTAGGATCAATCACACAAACTTAATTCCCTTTAAAGCTTCATTAGGTTGTATTTCAATACTCTTTTAATATACCCAAGGGGTATACCAATAGTTTCCTAGTATTGCATCAGCAACTAAATGTTAAATGTTGGTTATATAGGCATTCAGGCACCTGTCATCCGCTCACGCCTGTTAGAAGCCAATCTGATGGACAACAGAATGAAGGAGAGCTGAAGGAAAACAGCTAAGAGCTTGTGGCTGTGTTGTATGTTTACAGTAATCCAGACTTCTCCACCCACAAAACCTGATCATTGCCCTGACTCCCCTACCGCAGGGTTTCCTTCACAATGGCCTTCAGCAGGGGCATCCTGGCGATGTCGTCGCTGGTGGGAGTCTTGTCCCCTGGGCAGACACTGATCACCTCCTTATACAGCCTGTTCTGAATGTCAGGCTGTCTCGCCAAATGGTACAGCGCCCAGGAAATGGTGTTGGATGTCTAGGGATGACAAGCATTGACATGTTCACGATGCCACATGTTCAAGCAACTCAAGATGACAATTTTAACTCATACAGAAGTGTCTGCGCTGAGTTAGATCATCTATGCATGTGAAACAGCAGCTAACTGATAGCAGAAGATAGCTAGATGAATACATAAACATCCCCTGCATTTTAAGTCAGGAAGCTCAAAAATACAAATGAGGAACTGCTTTGACTTGCTCAGCAGCCTCAGGGAATAGGCAAGAGCAATCTCTCAATCAGACAAGAGAAGCAGAGCACAGGTTTTAAACATGGTAAAGAGGCAACAGACCAGTTAGTCTAATATAGCCTTTCCAACAGAAGTTCAGTGCACCACTATGCTCCACTGCCCCACGCTGTCACAGAGATGCCTGGGTGAGGCCTGTTCAGGGAACAGCCTCCTCTTACCGTGTCCACTCCAGCTAGGAGCAGCTCCGTGATGCTGCCCAGGACCTCAGTAACAGACATCTGCTCACTGACCAGCAGGTGGGTGAGGTACTCCCCTTCCACAGCCTCCCCCTGGCTCACTTTCTGCTTGATCTCTGCCATTTTCTTCTCTACTAGATCCTGGGCTGGGGTCAGAGGTCACCAAGTGAAAAAGCAGAGAGACACTCAGCACAAATCACTACCATTTTGCCATAATATCAGTAACAGTAAGGCTGTCGGTTTAGGCATTTGTGGCAGACACCTTTAAAGCAAGGTGAAAAATCACATGGCCTTGTCACCTGTATTTAATAAAGTAATTATTGAATGATTCCATTAAAATATAACTGTCATACATATTCCTGAATTCCATACATTTATAAATGTTTTTTGTCCCTAATGCAGTAGTCAGAATACACCAGTAGGTGGTGAGAATGAGAGAGGAAAAACATATGGTTTTAGATATGACAATAAAGTTGAAAGCATTGCACTTTTCATTGAACATGAAACTTACACACTTAGAGCTCATGAACTATTTGGGGTATAAAGCCCTATCGGAGCACCCAGCACACACATGAGAAAAGGGAGCTGAAGGAGGATGGCCCAGCTACGTTTAAGGAAAAACACTCACCAACTTTAAAGAGGTAGTCCCACATTGATATAAAGTGCTTCCAGAAGGGCAGGTACGGCCACAAAGACTTGGGGAATAGCACTATGATGGGGGACAGTCTGAACATCTCCCCCACAGAGTCAATGAACTGCTTGGTCTCTTCTGGAACGTTCTCATTCAGGCAGCCCATACGCGTCTCAAACAGAACCACAGAGATCCCTTCAACAAAACCACAGAGCGAGACTGGTTTCAGAACATCACACAATTACATCTACTGTGGGTCTATAAGAGAACTAAACTCAGTGAACCAAAAGGGCTGGTTTAAAATAATTATGCAGTCAAGTCCTGGAAAAAGCCACAATGTACTACTGACGCCATATCAGACTAAGATTAATCAGGAGTAATCTAAAAGGTCCAATAATAAGACTCAAAGGCAAAGGTGGCTCTCTCCTTGCAGCACCTGTGGAACGCCGTGCCAGAATTAACGAACGGACAATCCCTCTAGTCCCCACAATTCTATCTTCTATTAAATACTCACTTTCTTGTCTTTCTTTAAATTATACTTTTTTTAATGTCATGATTTTTGGATTTGTTGGTTTTAGGTGATCTGTATTGTAGCTTCTTGTCTTATTCTTTCAATTTAATGTTTCTGATTCCTGCTGCTTTTCTTGTTTGCATTGATCCTTGAGCTTTGCACATCATCAGCCTGGTTGACCAAGCATTTACACCATTTTCACAAATTCAAATGCACACATTTCTTTTTCCCAAGGCAAAAAAAGCAAATACAGAATAAGAGATCAGAAAATACATTTGTTTTACCCTTTCCACATAAATATATTGTAATTATCTGTTTGCAATGCTTGTTTTGCAAACATTAAAGCCTTTAAAGGCTTGACAGATGAGACAAAAAACCTCTGGAAAGAGCTAAAAGAATAAGGTTTATATTTTTGCTCTTCTTATAGCTATAATTAGCATTTTTCATCACATTGTTGGTGAGCAGGCCACACAGAATATCTGTCAAACCATTCACTTTGTTTTATTTTCAAATGCCTATTGACTAATTAACTATACAGAAGTTCAAGGACAACTGACAGATGACCTACTGATATTTTAACAGTGCTTGACCTGAAGTGAACTTTAACACTAATGAGTCGATCAATATCCATTCTTGAGCGTGTCCATACATGCAGCTCAATGGTCCTGACTAGTAAGAGCACATGGGATGTAAACATGATTTTTAAATGAACTAATGTCGGTACAGCCAAACAATGAGAATCCCAACAGGATTACTATTTTACATACTGGTCATACTATAGCATGTAACTACAAACAAGTATGGCGATAACAGAGTGGGTGAAAAGAGAACTAATATTCTTTCTTCATTGCGCTAGAGAAACTTTGTGCACCGTTCGCCTGTAGAGTGCCTGCACCAGCTACTCATGATGTGCAGTAGTGTAACAGTGACTGCACACTTGCACAGCTCAATGACAATGACTGGACCTCAGAGTGAAACAAAATGGCAGGCTCTTAGCATACTTGGAAGGTGGATGCTTTTGCCATGGCACTGGTGAACTACAAATGAGGGGAATATAAAACATTTATTTCTGATACACTGAGAGGCAGGAAAAGCATATAGCAACATTATTGAGGAATAAGCTGAGATTCATTTCAAAAACAGAAAAATTACACTGGATGTTATACTGAAATGTATGACACACTTTTTGAAAGTAAGATCAATTTTCTCAGAACCAATGATGTGTCTGTGACTGTCAGCTCAGTGAATGCTACCCTTGGCCCAAATATATGACAGCCTTTAATATTTGCTAGTGGTTACCTATCTAATCAAGGACATGTGATCAGACAGCCAGTAAAAGTGCTATATCTAATCATAGATTCAGTCAAGGACTAAACTATTTCTTCAAGGCCAGGTTACTGACAGATATATGCTACTAGAAGGCCGTTTCCCTTTTAACAACTTCCTATCTAGCATTTTGTGTCGTTTTCTTTCCAAGTTCTTGTTTCGTCACTCGCACTGACACGTTGGCCACTTGTTGCAGATAAATGAAGTGCATAGAGTTGAGGTGAATGGCATTTTAAGAGTGCACTGATGTGACGTAACAATAAAGAGAACTTGTCTTAATCAGGGTTCAAAGTTCAAATCTAAAGTGACATGCCACTGTTGTACTCTTGTACTTTAATTTGGCTCAATGAGTGTTCAAAAGTAGGCAATATGTATAAAGTAAGTCGCTTTATTGTACCTCACCTGCTGTCTTTGTACTACTTACACTGATACTGATATCTTTGAGATTTCCAAAAATGCTAAACTTTATTCAATAGTAAAGCTACGTGCATGTTTAGTCATTGATAAATCTTCCTTTCAATTGAATTGAATCCTCTCATTCATGTTGTGACCAACCCCTTCCTATTTTCCATCTGCTCAGGTTTGGAAAGATTAGGGGAAAAATTGGGGGGAAAAAAAATTTAAAAAGCTGGTGCTAAAGCTTAATGTTTACTGGATAAAAATAGTAATACCTTCAATGAGTAACATTTTAATGATAAGTCACCAATCATATAGTATTACATCACCAGACAGAGCTCCATCCCTTGCTCACTCACCTTCAAATGCAAACTTGTACAGTTCTCCTGCCAGGTCATGCACTATGACCCCATCCCCCTTTGTGTCTCTGAGCCACTCCACTTTCTTGATGAAGTCAGTCACCACCTGATTGAGGGAACCAGTGTAGGTGGATACATGCTTCGGCTTCAGCATCCTGGGGTTCAGAATGCTCCTGATTCGCTGCCACTCTGCACCCATCCTGAAAGGATTGACCAATCAGCAATTACCACACGCTGTCAACATTTTTCTAGCACAAGTCACATGTATGAGTAGAAACATAAATAAAAATCACATAAAGAAAAATCATAAATAAATGCACATAAATAAAAATCTGACATCTTCAATGCCAGAGGATCATGCATTACCAACATTCAACCTGTTAGACATGTTCCTACAAAAAAGAATATACAGACATGCCCGCTGTGTACCTGAGCCATCGACTATGTGTCTGGCAGAGTGAAAACAAAGCATAAGGTTTTTTGTCTGCACTGCCTTACTCTGCTCTTTCTATGGATACTTCTCCCCTGTCTAAACAGAGACTAGCCGATCCCAAAAGTGTCAGTGAAAGAATAAGCATGCCTTAACAAGTCCTTGCATTACTGCCCTACTACATATTAAGTATATCATCTCAACAAATCTACAAATATGATTTAATGTTTTGCTTCCAGAAAATGCATGAAAAACCAAATCTCTCTAAATATAAAGAATTGCAGTTCCAGCCCCTTCTGTTTGCGAATCACCCCTCTGACATTAAAAGTGGGACAACCTTTCAGAAACCTGAATCCGGTCTGTGCCAGTGCAACTAACAGCCAGCAAGCTCTCAGGGCAGTTCATAGCTGGCCACTGCATTGTCCAGTGAGAGAGGGTTTCATTTGGCAGGGTACCCCCAGGCCCCATTCCTCACTGCACAACAGTGACACCTATGGTCGATATGGCACCTGCAGTCTGCTTGTGCCAACTTTGTAAGTGGGGGTGTCCTCCTAAAACAATGACTGCTGTTCAGTCGATTAACTGCAGAATGAAAAAAGGTGTGGCTGACTACTTGTCATGTGTTAAAGTATTTGCTTGATATTTCACAATCTTCTAAATGAACAGAGGACACTGCAGCAATGAAGCAGGCCCGCAAGGACAATTCAACCATTCAAGCACGTACGGTGACAAAAGATGAGAAAAAAATGACACAGATAAGCACCCATCCTGGAGCAGATACACTGCATTTGCTCACCCTGTGAGTGGCCCATAGGCCAGATTTCGGAGTTCCCTGTAACCCCTCCAATGGGGCATGTCCGTGCGGATGGGGTGGCGCCCCTCTTGTCGCAGAACCTGCTCGATCAGTTCAGCAGTGGCCACATTCACAATGACCATGGGCCCATATTTTGACTTCCACAGAGGGCCATAGATCTTGCTGTGCTCGATCTATGATGAACACAATGATTCAGAGCAAGTGTTTACAAATGAAAATTCTTGAACTGTCACATGCAGAGAGAGGACAACAAACCTGAATGGTCACAAACAGAGGAAGACACTACAAGCTGTCACCAGGTGACACACTTTATCTTTGGACATACATTCCTTCTCCCAACTCTATTTTGTTTTGGAGATTTGAAAATGTCATACAGGGACATGTCATACAAATACAACCATACAGATCAAATAAGACAGTGTACAAACTATTGTATTAACCACCATAGTAACAAGTCATAAATTAATGACTCCTCACGCAGAAAGAAGAGAACCTCGCTAGCTAGCTATTTGCTGTTGATTTCTGAAGAATACTGCACTCTTCAGCTTTTAGCCTCTTTGCTGTTCTCTTTGGGAACCTCTGAACTAGAATGTTGCTCCTAAATTACCCTAAGGAATTTTTAGCTAATAAAAATGTAAAAAGATAGCAAAGCTAATCACTCCATTGCCTTATTGCACAAAGCCTTTGTGGCTAATGGGTAGCATCGTACTTTGGATAAATGATGAGATGCTATCATCAAGATGAAGTCATACAAGATTTTCAGTAATGAGCTACACCAGTGAGGGTAACTTTAAAGGCAATCAGGAGAGGTCTTTTGATACATGCTAGTAATGAGAAACAAATACCTTGTTGTATGACATGCAATACCATCCATGCCTGATAGAGGAGTAGAAAATGTGAGAATAGCATTCAAAAGAACTGTTCACTCCACTCCCAAAGACCCTGACCTGTCACAGAATAACTAATAAACAGAGAAGACCTCTCATTTTGCAGCAATGAAACTTTGTTTAAATGGATCAATAGTCAAACATTCTGTCATCTAGTGTTACCTTTTATATGTCCATACAATTTGTGCTTTCTTCCGTCTTTTTGCAGTTGACAGCTGCAAAATATCCAATATATGCTATGGATACATATACTATCTATGTTGTGTATTGTATGGGGGCAGTCTATAGTCTAACAGCTAAGGTACATGACTGGGACCCCTGGGACCCCTGAGGTTGGTGGCCCAAGCCCCAGTCTAGCCACAGCAAGAACACATTGCTGTTGGGCCCTTGAGCAAGGCCCTTAACCCCACGCAGGGAGGATCGGTCAGTCTAATCAACGGTAAGTCTTTTTGGATAAAAGCACCCGCTAAATGACTGTAATGTAATGTAATAATTTTCTTGTAGGCCAGTTTCTACTCACCATTAATGTAGTGCTTTCAAAGATATTTGATAGTCAATATTTAGACTATAAAATTGCTCCTTAAGAGACAATTATGCAAATTGTCACCTTGACAAGATACCTGACGTTTCAATCAAGTTGAATTAAAATCTAATAAACCTCTGATTTACCCCCAGCCATAAATGATCCATGCATAATCCAAGACCAGCCCCTGCCCCTTCTTGGTCAGATAAGATGGAAAGTCTTGTGTTGTTTTGGGCATGTTCTTTTTTTTCCTGTGCTGTGTGAGGGCAACTTTAGCTTGTTCCACTTTGAATTCTTCTCATCTTTTACTGGTATAGTTTATACAATGTTTTGTTTAATGTCTGTAGAAGATATAACTGCATAACTGCTATACTGTCCAGTGTGTCCACTGACCACAATTCATTCTATACTGCCCACTGTTCACCTCCAACAGACCACCACGGATCAATTGCCCACTACACTGTGTACAAGTAAACCTTTACATGCATAATGTATTTCTGTCTCTTTTATGTATGTTCTACCTAGCTTAAGGGGTAGCTTACGTAACGAGACAGTTTTTGTGGGTTCCCTAATGCTAAAGAATTTTACTCATGAGAGACGCATTTTACGATCAATCCCAATGCAATATAGGGCGCTGGTACAATTAGGCAAAATTACATCACTTATTGTAAATTATTTGTTTTCCCACATAAATGCCTCTGAAAACCAAACAAACAGGGAAACAAATTAACGAAAATAAATCAGCAAATAACAGACACCTTGACCCTTGTAAAGCCTACCATACGTTTTTAAGGAATGTTATATGCCAGTCATTTGTAGCCTATTCACGGTTGGTATCTCACCATGTTATGTTAGATAGCCCCATTAACATAGTATAGTTACATTTAACTAATGTTGTATTATTGAGGGCAGTGCCGAACGACATCAGATTATTCAGTTGCATTATGTCGTATTAACAGCGTCGCTATCTACATAACCAGTGATTTCTATAGCTACAGTACGGCTGTAGGCTAAACGTGAAACACCTACCTGCATTTGATGGGTTATTTGAAAGTATCCTTTACCAAAAAGCCAATAAAGAGATGTCATAAAACTTGGTCCATGTAATTCGTCCATTGTTTTTAGTTTGTTAGTAGCAGTTAACGCAGCGGGCGAAGAGGAATGTCGTTGATTGTCCAGATATGGGAGCGACAATACCGCCTTCTGTATTCCTGCGCTTGCTTCCAGTCGACTGCCTCTTATGGACATTGCGGTTCTCAAAACAGATTTGGAAAACATGTTTAATGCAAATTGTTATTCGGTTTTAATTATGCGGTGCTGATTTTACTGAGAGGAGCTGTAAATGCCGTTCCCCTTCGTTGGTCTCTTGTTTATATGACTGGAGGCTGCAGCACGCTACGTGATATCCCTAAAAGTAGGACGGCTTACTGACCGACAGTGAACCAGCTGCTGTTGGTGAATTTGAACTTTCATACCGTGTGCCACTGGCAGAGGCTGTATCTGACGCTGAGGCATTTCGACTACATCTGAGCGTCCAAGGCACCAGCTTCACTAGTCGCGCAACTATGTAGCCTATTGCCATGTCTACGTCTTGTGACATATCTATCTTTCTAATTAAAATATTGAATTTTACCAACATTAAAAGCAATTCAGCAGTGGCAGAAATCTTTTAGTAATGCTGGTAAAGCACGCTATCCACTGCCAATTTAAATGTAATTGACCGTATGGGAATTTTGTCCTGTAATTATTCAACCCGAAACATCAAATAGCCTAGTTATCTTCGTGGTTACACAAGCAAAGTTGGTGTACTCCCTGTATGTGCATGTGGACGGGTGTGTGTATAAATATATATTTACATATACATATTTTGCTATGTATTTGAAATTGTTTTAATTTTGTGATCATTTTGTTATCAGTTTTTTATCACTTTGGCAACAAGATACATGCTTGTATAAGTAAAATTAGGTATACTATACTGTAATTTTCCAAGATTGTAATTTATCAATGTTTCAATGGAATCAAACTAAATCCAGGACAAAGCCAGAAAATACTACAAGTTGAACATTGTTGGTACCTGTGTTTTCATGCTCTGTGTCCCTGGCACGGATACCTGCACTGAGTTTTTTTTTTTTTGTGATGTCAAATGAGATTGGGAGTGCTCTTGTATCATTCCTCCATGCAGACTCCTGCAATTTTCCTTGATGTCCTTGTGTCTGTGCTTAAGGGCTATATTCTTCAATTGAGGCCACAGGTTTTCAATGGGGTTTAATTATGGAAACTGAGATAACCAGTACCACATGTTTCTTTTGTTTGTAGTCAGCCATTTCTTTGTTGATTTTGAGGTGTATTTGGGGTCATTGTTGTGCTGGAAGGTCCACGTGCCTCCTGGCAGAAGCAGGAACGTCCTGGTACTTAGTAGAGATCATGATGTTATTGATCTTAGCAGGAGCTGCCATTTCATTGGCAGCAAAACAGCTACATAGCATCAACAATCCGTCACCATATTTCTGTTTCAATTTTGAATTGTTGTACCCATTAGCTGATTTGTAAACTTCAATAAACATTTGTGTTTTGATTTTTAAGTTTTGGAAAAAAAAAAAAAAAAAGCTGAGGCTAGTTGCCAAGTGTCTCACTGCAGTCAGTGTAGTCACGATGGTAGAGCTTCGCTGAGCCTGAGGAGTCTGTCGGAGTCACAGAAAACTCTGCTCAGTTTGGGTGTGGTAAGTACACAAGAGGCATCATTTTCAGGATTTTTTCCTACATCAAATCAGCAGATTTACCAGTGTTTAAAATCCACTGGTGAAAATCAAATGATAAACATATCTTAAAAATACAGGTTGAAAAAAGATTATGAACATAATGTAAATTTCCGGTAGAATATCACACTTTAATTTAAAACATCAGCATTGTGTTTAAAACAAATCTGTGTCATTCGGTAATCGGGGGGGCTGCAAAATGAAAACAAATGGGATGACAAATTCTTTTAAAATCTTTATTGTTCAATACAATTTTCAACACATATTCCCAACAGTTCACTAAGCGTTACTTCCCATTATTCCACTGGTCTAGCAGTGCTAACACTGACATGGCTGTATTCTGCAGGTGGCCATCCTAGTCATAATCCTCTTTGGGTTTCAACAGTCACCTCTATGGGTTTAGTTTAGGCTAAATGTTGACTATAAGGCCACCCATACTTTTTCAGATTCTAAACTAAGCTTATGGTACCAGAAGATTCAGCATTAATAATAATTGTTTCTCTACTTTTTTTTTTTTTTAGCATGTTCCTACAGTCACTGTGCCTATATCTCAGGAGTCATAGCCCACTAAATGTAATTCTTTCCTATCGTAAGTCTCAAGTATGGCCAAGCACAGGCCACAAATAATCGTAATACAGACAACCAGCTATGGATGTTTGGAAAATGCATGGGAACAAAAAGGCATCTATGACTGAAAAATATATTTTTATCAAAAGCCTTCAGTTCCACATCTAAACATAAATGTATGAAGGTGATCATTTTAACCAGCTTCAAATGTGCTTAATACTTATAGCAGCTAAATGTCCACAGTTCACCGAGACCTTATGTTACCCCTCTGTGTTTATAGTCTGTTGGTCTTATCTGAAAAAATGAGGAAAAATAAATATTCATATCGAGACAGATTCAAGTATTGCAGGTTTCAAGCGCTAAAGCCAAGAAGCATAATCATACATCATGTCACTGAATAGGGTCATAATCTTAGTTTTATTACTCAAAAAATGATTTTAAGTTTAAGTAGTGCAGCAGTTTATCGAGACCAACATCCTTGATATGCTATGACCAGCACATGGGCTAAAAAGCATTCAAAACATCTGTTCAATCAGAATGCATGTTCAAAAACAAAAACACCTAAAGTCTGATACTCTGAAAATAAAACAGACTACATCTTCCTATTTCTAACTGAACTGAAGAAGGCCACTTCTGCTTGCTGACCTCAGCAGGCATTCAGGCTATACTTTAGTATCAATACAAGGCAAAAGCTGAAGGCTCAATTCTTTATCAATTAAACACTGACGAATAACTTCTCCATTTGAAGTCTGGCACAGACAAGTCTATGTTGGTATAATGATATGGTCAAAAGAAATTTATTGACCGCAAGAATAACACCACCTAAAAACTACATAACTCAGATTTCCAGTTCTGAACTGTGACTCCCAACAATTCAATATGCACAAATAATAAATGAACTGAAGATATCTGATGAGGAGGTCTGCTTTAAAGTCACTCTTTCAGGAGCCTGATTCTCGCAGCTCTCAATCCAGGTCACTGGGGAGGCACAATGAGATGATAAGCTGATGTAGTGAATAAAATAAAATACATTGGAGATGTTTCTAGGAACACAGCTGGAAAAGAAACATGCATTTCAAAATGCTTAATTATTCCAGCTGTCCATCTCATATTTCAGCTTCCAGAGCTGCTTTGCTTAAGGTGATGTGGCCAGCGCAGCCCACCCTCTCCATCACTGCTACTCCCACTCGTGCTCTCTCACTTCAGCCGTGCTCTTCCTTTCAGTCATCGTCACTCTCACTTCCAGACTCACTGAGCTGCAAGTCATTTTCTGTATTAAAGAGAATAAAATTCAATGATAAAATTAATGAGTGTACATGCTATTCTAAAATGCATACATTTAACTGGTAACAGATGAGAGACTATAATCAAAAAGGGCATGAAAGAGTAAATCTTAAATGGGTACTGCAGTACAATGGTTACAGGGCTGGGCTTGTAACTGACGTTGCAGGTGTCAACCCCGTAGAGCAAGGCCTAACATCTGGATTGTTTCAGTAAATACCTTCCCATATAAATGGACATGCAAAAATATGTAAGCTGCTCAGGATAAGAGCATCTGCTTAACAAAAGTTCTTGAAACTGGCCAAATCTTGAAATATTGAAGATACATGGCCACCAAGTAATGAATACAAACCAGACGTACCACTGTTACTACAGAAACATGCAATGCTGTATTGTGGTACAGACCACATGAATAGAACCACACAACTGTACTGAGAAGCTTAATTCTTGTACAATTGTGCCTGTTATTTATAAAGATGAATCCAGCACCTCTACATCATACCCACCAGGTCAGAGGACATAAGAGACAGCCACTCTTGGTTCTCCATACTTACTGAGCGTGCTCATGAAGTGGCCGCCACTGGGCTCTTCGCTGCGGCTGTGGGAGGCGGTGACGATGGGCATGCTGTGGGTGTTGCCGGAGAAAGGGGCGGCGCTGGAGGGTCCCCCGGGGCGGGGGCGGGCCTCGTCCTCAGAGTCGCTGCTGCTGCTGGAGCTGTCCTCGCTGCTGGAGGAGGAGCTCCTGGATTCGGACGAGCTGTCACCGCTGCTCATCTGGTCCATCCCGCGTGCCTCTGCCATCAGCTCTGCGCGACACGACAGCGCCACAGTTACCGCAGCACCAAACAATCACAGCCAGGTCACAGACCACGGGAGGAGCACTGCAATGTTACCTTTGCTGTTTTTACATCACGCACAATAATTCCAGAGTTAACTCAATGTTCTCAATGTATTACTTTGTGGGCTGAGCTGACTGATGATAAGGCCATCTTTATACCTCTTTCAATGTCATCCATGGGGGAGCCTGGGGACATCTTGTCTTTGGGAGGAGAGCTCTTGGAGCCAGGTGGGGCCTTGCTGCTGCCCCCACCCCCACTCTTCATCTGCTGACTGAGTCGATTTGTCTGCTGTTCCAGACGGGACTGGATCTTACTGCTGCCCTCAGCCCTGACACAAAGCACAGTCATCTTCACCCACAATTCCCACACCCCTTTGTTTAGGACCTTAACAAAACAAAGTATTATGCGACACAGACAACCGCTATGACTTTACTGAGAGTTTAAACCTCAGGCTTAACCCATGAGGCCACAGAACTGCATTGTAACTGGAACAGCTGCTCATTATCCCACTGACTAGGAGTAACTGATTCAGTTATTTTGCAGTTCTGACTGCAAAAGGCTCAGGATGCACATTACCGGGCCAGCCAACCAACCTGGTCTTCTTGACCGCAATATTGCTGTTGAGCTTTTCCAGGCGGTATTCCCCTGTGTCGTGGTTCACAATGAGTATACATTCCTTCATATAGGGTCTCTTGGAGCCTTTGAACACGGTCACTGGTGCAGTTGATCCCTACGGCAAGGGGTAAGGATATTAACTACTTTTTCCACAACCAATTAAACTCACAAGCATTTCCATGTTCCTGTGCACTGGTGCATATATATGGACCTGTTTGTGTACAAGAAAAACTGGCATACCTCAAGATTTGGCAGAGTAATTGTCACCTGTTCTCCTTTGCCCACCTCAAGCTCTCCCTCACATGCAGTGTCAATAGAGGCTGGTTTGAAGTCATCTGCATGAAAAAAAATATGCCATCATGCAACACCTTGTGTAACAGAGCTGCGTGATTAAATCGGGGTCGTCAATGAATGCTGGCACATTTTGTTAGAAAACTACTGTCTTCGCTAATATTCTTTAGATGGAAATAGCGTACTGTTCAGACTTATGTTCGTCTAAATAATGCGCTTAATTCAATCCTCTAGAGGTCGCTGTAGTTCCATCCTTTTCTGCTACACACAGTACTGTACTTCCGAGAGATAAAACCCAAGATTCTGTACGAACAAAATTTGTTTCAGAAAGGATCCACTTAAACACATAAACACTTAATCGTAAGATTGACTGAAACACTGATTAGCCACAAAAATACCATCCTGTGGACGATGGAAAGTCCAACAACACAGATCACTTCGGCAAAATTCTAGCCAGTTGCAGTAGTCAGCAATGATCTCGCTGCCTGCTTGTGAGCTGGCTAGCTGGCTTTTCAAAAGCCTGAAAACTGGCAGAGACCGCGGTAGCTGCATCTGTTTGAGTTCATATGTAACAAACGTTATATACAAAATATGGATTTCTAAAAGTCGCTGACACACTTATTTTATCAGACTATCTAAACTAGCCCAGTAAGTTCATAAAAACATAGTTGCTACTTACATCGTACCGTGTGGTATGCGCTTTTGGGTTGTTTCTCAAATGTTTCGCCTAATTTGAGAACGTGTTCTTGGTTGTCAAAGTTTGAATAAGTTGCTCCATTCATTCTCACAAAAGTTTGCTACCATATGTTACCAACACGTAACTTTCCACTTCCATTCGATACCATCTAAGGCATTACAGGCCACCTCACTTCTCAACCTGCGGTTTGTTTTTTTCTTTCTCGTGATTGGTTGGACTTTCTCCAAAAGCCACCATTCGGCTTAATCTTCTTTGTCTGATTCATGCACCGGCTAGTCAATCAACGGTTTTACGAATTTAGGCGGAAGTGGTTCCCCCCATATGGATTCCCCTGCTTCGGTCTCGTTAAGCCATGTCACATGACATGAGTTTGCGCAGAGATCTACTGGCGATTCCTTCATCGTACAGTCAACGCATTGGATTATGATTGGTTCAGCCTCTCAACATCCAAATGTCTGAGCTAATAGGAGTAGTGGGCGCTTAGAGTTCGCTGAAAAATGTAGAAAAAAATGAATAAGAACATATACTTTTAATTTAATATGTTCATAAATAAAACACATGTTGCTGACGGATGTATATGATATTAATAATATACAATGAAGTAGTATGATGACAGTCAAAATGTGAGAAAAAGAAAAAGGGTTTTCTTTTAAATTAAACTTACGAATTAACATGAAATAATAGCTACACTGTACATACATTTAGATCAGGATTTTTATGTAAATGATTCTACCTTGTAATTTTTTTTTGTTCCACATGCCGGTTTCATGAATTGGTTTCATTCTAATTACATGGACTCCTTCTGCTTTGGGAACCTAATTTGCCAAGCTGTTGTAGGACGTGCACCAAAGAGGAAGAGGCAGAACGCGAGCGCCACCTCAGTGGATTTTCTGTTCACCAGAATCTGCAAAATTTCTTACAGAAACCTTATTCTAGTTTTTATCTCAAAGGAAACAGCAACAAGTGATCTACTTGCTCATAGATTAATGCGCCACATTATCGAGTAATTTCAAAAAATAATAATAAAAAAAAACTCTTTACACCATATGATCATACAGAATACATAATGCCCCTGACCTTAAATTCTCAAGAAACGTAGGTTGAATGAAATGAGAGGATCCTGCCTTCTGACATTTCAACTGGTCCGTTAACATGTGCTATATAATTGTTAAAATACAGTCCTTCACAGCAGACGTGGGTGAATATGGAGGCTGGCTCACTCTGCCCAAGCTCATTGTGGGCTAACACATGGACAATTGCTATAAGTATGAAATTCCCAGCTTTTACGTTCTGACAAGTTAAAACTATTGGCTGCATAATTGTATTGTTAATTCACATTGTTCATATGTGACAGCTGTAACAGTGATTAAAAACTGCATGGGAACGAGATCTTAATAAAGTCTTTTTAAATTAATTATGGGAATCCAAAGTATGTTACATAGGAGTCCATTGTTTTTTCTAAGTAAAACCACATATTGCAGTACGTTTCGGAAAAGGATGATTATCTTGCTGCCACCAGCCACTAGAGGCAGATTATCTGGCCTTGCGACTGATATGACAGTTTACAATCACCATAGCAACTTGTCTGCCAACAAACATGGTAGAACCTCAAATGCTTTGGGTGCTGTGATGTTAAGCAGGTCACGAGAGGCAAGTCTGTGCAACTCGACCGTGGAATTTGGCATATTTTTGAATACAGAAGATAACGTTTTATTAATTAAACCAGGTTAAACATGAGTGTGGGAGTCACTCGGACTATTACTCGCAAAAATGAGAGTACTGTTAGGGGGTTTAAACAGCAACGGACACACGACTATCTGTATGGTGAGTTTATTTCTTGCACTTGCTGCTCACTCCATTGCTATCAAGTCACTGTTTCTGCACGATTTTCACGCTCTGCTGCTGTTTAAATATCAAAGGTCTGTTTGTCATAACGTTAATATTGTTACTCATAGGTATCACTAAATGGTTTTATCTATATTGTTTGATTTCTCTGGGACACATGCAGATCCGGTTTGCACCCTGGGTAGTGAAACTGACCATACACGGGCACACTTCCAAGCACTAGCTTCCCTTGAGAGGGTGGTAAGTAAGCTATTAGTAAATCTAAAGATTTAAGAGCTTACACTTTTAACTTTTCTGTAACGTGTTCATGTTTTTCGTCCTTTTACAATGAAGTAATTTGTTCCAATAAATCCTTGCTGGAACAGGAAGTCAGAACCACTACACAAAAATATTTCGAAAATCTAATTATGACTTGCCATAGGCCAAAAGCATTTACGGTCCTTCTTTTCAGAAAAGAGTTCCAGAATTTAACTCCATGTTTAGTGACTTGCCACATCATCCGCGGTATGCCTTGCGCCTGGATACCGTGGATCCTGTGCCTGCTTTCATCGACCGCCGGTGGAGAGGGCACTCGGAGCAACGGAGGGAGGCGCTCCAGCACGCAGGGTAAAATCACTTTTGCAGGCTTCCATGTTTGAGCAAAACAGTTCCTACTGTGTGCTGAAGATGTATCACTTTTTAAGGGTAGCCTGAGGCTGCACTTTGCCAGGTGAAGTGTGTTGGTCCCCACTCATTCTGCTCTCATAACATGAGCCTTTTTCTACTGAGGAAATAGAAATCCAAGGGTTGGCAAAATATTCTGTTACATATTTAATCTGTGCAGAAATGGGTGAATAAGTATTGCTTTTTAGTTTGGAGAAAGGTTTGCATTTCAATACGTCTCTATGAGAGAAGTAAAGTACAAATAATTTTCTTTTTTAGATTCAGCTCAGCAGTTCAACGCGATGGCAATGCTGGTTATGATATTTCAGGCACAAATCGATGGAAGTATTTCAAGAGGTGAGATGGCAAAAAAAACAATTTGTCTGCCTTTGAGCGTAATGATTTGTTGCTGTGTCTAATTTGAGCTGTGAATGCTGTGGACATGTCCGCTGCAGGAGGGATATTAACTTTGTTGCAACCCCTCTGTGACATTATAAATGTTTATATTTATTGTTTTGTATCCTTTCGTGCATCTAGGGCATATATTGCACAGGGGATCTTAGCTATTCACAAATGATATTCTGTGGAGACTTGCAGGCAAAGGTGATTTGTGTCCACAAATCTGATATGTTTTTTGAGTAAATATGTAATGTAATAAAAACCTGTAATGTAATAACTTTGGGGGTGGTTTTCCTGTCCTTTTCTTCCTCCCTGCTCAGGCCGCTGGTCCCATTCTCCCAATCGGTTCCTCCTGATGTTGTGTTTGCAAGGCAAAAGTGAGTGGTGGAATACATGTATCTTCATAAGAGTAATATACCGTTGTAATGGTGCATCTTTACCCCTTTGATCACACGATTCTGTTTCTGTAAGATATTTAGATCTGACTATTAAGAATGTTACATATGTTTTCCTGAGTAACTTACTCTAAGCTTTTTTTTTTTTTTTGTTTAACATAAATCGAATATACTTTCAGGTCAGGTTTGTAAGTTTCTCTGGTTAAGTGAATGTAATATAATGTCTGTGCAAGGAGTCCACACTTCAACGTCAGCCGGGATGGAGACTACCATCCGATTGCATCTCACCGCACCGTGCACACCCAAACTGACTACCGGGACAGCGAGGCACAAACAGATCCCTACACCCCTAATTATGCTGTTCGTCCTGGGTCCAGCCCTGAGCTTCTGACCCTGGTTATGCTTACATGGAGTATGTATTATTATGATTGCAAACTATGATTGCAAAATGACTGAAGATCGAAAATCTTGTGTGTCAAGGTGGTTCTGCCTGTTTTTGAAAATCCAGATTTTAGCTTTTTACAAAGATCAGTTGAAGCAGTTGAAGTCATTGGATTTCTGTGTTTTGTTTTTAGTTGAAACGGTAAAAAGGCATGGTGACTGTGACACCCATTCTGTCTGAGGGTTGGGTAATTACTGGGGAGTTTCTCTTTCTGTGTGATGTTTCTTGAGCTTACATACCTGTCTCTGTCTTGAAACACGTTCGGCAGATCATGGTCTCCCCGCTGGTCTGGCAGAGGTGGAGATGATCGAGAGGCTGCGACTCAAGAGGGCCTGGGAAGCTACGCTGCCACCCCTCAATGACCTCGCCCAGTTGGAGAAGAGGCAGAGGATGATGGAGGAGATGGAAAGGAAGGAGTGGGCCTTCAGAGAGAGCGAGATAGAGAAGTGTGTGACAGACCCACCACCTAGGGTCAGCCCAAATCAGGCTAGGGTACACTTGGTGTAGTGGATGAACATAGTCCATTTTGGGTCTGAAAACTGTGCAAAAAAAAATGACTTCAGTTCAGCCAACAATGGCAAAATCCTTCTATCACACAGATCATATGCAGTAGGAAAATACAAATGTTAAGAAAGAGTGACGCCCTACAGGTTTTCCCTCCTGTAACCCCCCAGACTGCAGGAGAAACGTCTGGAGCTGCTGACCAGGCTGCTGAGCCAGAGGGAGAAGCGGCAGCAGGAGCTGCTTATCAAGCATCTGGACGCACGCTTTGCTCAGCGCCAGCAGGACAAGGAGGCCAAGCTCAAGAGGATACGCAAAGACTACATCACATGTCAGTGTCACTGCTCTTCCTCCTTCAACTCTTCCTATTCTTCTTTGATTTATTCTTCCGCCAGCAAGTTGTTGGCAGGGTATAAACTGATCATTAGCAAACAGGACAAAGACACTAACCATACAGCCAGAGCAAGCAACCTGTGCGCATGTGCTAATAATGATGTTAAAGAATATGCAAGTACAGTGATACACAAACAGTGGGCATGCAATCAATGTCTATAGCCACCTACACAATATTACAAAGAGCATCGTCATCTCATCAGCTACATTTTTTACAAAAATGTCGCACAAAGGTTTATAATCCTAAGATCCTTTCATTTGGGCTGTCAGTCACAATGTGGGAACTGCATTTCCTCTAACACATCAGCTATCCGGAGGCTAACGGAGAAAAAGAGGAATGTGGAAGGCAAGCTGAGGAAACGCGACATCGTGGAGGCATACTGGACTCAAGGGTCACGGTTCTACACCCCACTCTCCCGAATGGGCCGGTTCCCTGAGGGAGACTCCGACCATAACAGTGTGAAAAACTGGCTCCAAAACACCTACCAAGGTCTGCATTTATATTTACCACCATAGGCAGATGGAAGACTAGCAAGATTCTGTAAAGGACATACTTACAATTTAAGATTATTGTGATTTTTTTCCCTTTTCTTTTGTACTTCACAAACTTAAAGCTGTATTACTGTCTAACTGTGGATGTAGATGTTACTAACACTGTACCCTTTAGCTCTCCCTGGATAAACCCCTTAGACATAACTATTAACAAAGCCAGGCTGTTACCAGTACTATTCTGAGATATAACTGCCTCTAAACCTGGATATGACCCTTATCAACTCTGGACATAACTCTCAATAATGCTGGATAAAATCCCTTAATGACCCAGGATATGTTGTTTGCTAACCCTGGGTAATAGCCCTTGATGTTTCTCTGTGCATTTACCCCTCAATTGCTCCCTTTGCTTTTCAGGCCTGACGCTGCTGGAGGCTACACTTCCAGCCTCCCTCACTGAGCCCCGTATCAAAGCTCCTAAGCCCAAGACCTCAGCGGGGTTTGTTAGGCGTGCTGACCGACAGGAGATGGAGCTGATAAAAACACACCAGGTACCGTATATGCCAGGGGGTTCACGTAGGACAGGTGTATGAGATGCACTCAGAGAAAGGCGGAGGGTGGCAGTTATTTGCTAATGAGAGAGACTCACTCTGAGGCTCAGTGTCTCAGGCATAAAGATGTCTTTGACATACATAGAGACTGGTATTTGGTCTGTGGTCTGTGACAGCAGGCATTCACTCTCTCAGGCATTGAAGGAAAAAAAGGTGAAGGTGGAGGAGAAGAAACCTTTGAGGTTCCTGTATAAGACAGAGAAGCCCGTCCCTCGTCCCCCGACACCAGTCGTGGAAGCTCCTCCTAAGGTATGGCTCTGTCTGGAGGCTTGCTTGAAAATAATTTTTTTGTTTTTGATGTTTTATGGCTGTTCAATCACAGTGTCTCCTTTGTTGCTAGATCATGTCAGGAACAGACAAAATATGTTTTGTGCATTAGGGGGTTGAGGAGAAGGACCTGGCCATCATTTGTCTGCAGAAACTGTTCAGAGGAATATCCAAGATGGAAGCAGTGAGTTTCTTCTAAATGTTCAGTTCATGTAATAAGAATTTTGTTGTTCTGAAAATGTAAATAAGGTTTGTATGTGTACCACAGATGTGCATGTATCTTTGTGAATGGGGTGGAGTGTGTTGCAGTATATCTTTGTGAATGAAGTTTGTGTGTGTGGGTGGGTGTGTACCTTTTTGAATGGGGTTTGCGTGAGTGGCAGTGACATTATTACAACACACTAGGTGTGTGAGGGCAAGGAGAAGCGCTTGGAGCTGATCCAGGAGCTGCGCACCACTCATGCTCTTCAGCTGGAGGAGCAGGAGATGCAGAGAGCTGAGAAACAGGCTACACTGGCTCTGCAGAGACAGAGAGAGCTGCACAACCACAAGGTGAGGCAGAAACACACAAATCACAATCTAATCACACATAGACAGATAACTATGTGACTGCAAGAAGAGATTTGTCACACAAGGAGAGAATGAGGAAACATTTTTTTAAAAGGAAACAAGGAAAGGTATTTTCAGAGCAACCAATAGCAAAGCCAGTTACAGCATTTGAGAGATTAATAGGAATGTGCATGTATGCATATCCTTTTCCATGCATGTTTTTTCTCCCACCATAAAATAGAACAATTTTGGGCATAGTAGATGACATACAAAAAATTGTACACTGTTGGTAAATGAGCAAAATTAAAAGCTAAATGTGCAAAGTAAAAGCTACTACAGTGGTGTAGCTTATGCATGTTCTTAATTAACAGCAGCTTACTCCACAACCCTTAGTTCCTTATTGGTATGCCACACTTTTACTGTTGTTTCAGACACTTCCACCTACTATGGGAAGTTTGAAATCCCAAACAGACTTTATGCCCTTGGTGCCAGTGATTAATGACTTGGTACATATTCCTGTAGATGTCCAATCTGAAGTAAAACCCCAGATATTATCCTGCTTCCCTGTTTCAGGCATCGGTGGCGGAGGCGCTACAGTTGGGCGTGGCAGGAAACGTCATGGCGGACATGCTGGATTTCCTGTCGAAGGAGCTGGTGCGCCTCCAGGAGGAGCGGAGGATCCATGCCTTCACGCTGGTGGCAGAGCGCGACCGGCGCATGCGGGAGGCTGAGGAGAGCGGCCGGAGGCAGGTGGAGGAGAGACGGCGCCGTGAGGAGGACGAGATCTTCAGGCAGGTAAGATCTCTCCCTCTCTTAAATGAGGCTGTCGTCCTCTGAAATGGTGTTCTCCAGTGTCTACTGCCTTTCTCTCCACAGCCCAACGGCTGAGCCATGCTCTGTGGGTGCTGCAGGGTGTTTAAATGGAGAAGAGAGGTAGAGAGGTTGCCCGTGCATGAGCACATGTGGACAAACCCAACTATTCTAACCTTCCCTCCTGTTCCAATGATCCTACAAACAGCTGTGATCCTCCTCCTGCTGGCTCCAGTCACTAGCAATGCTGTCTGTATACCAGGCACCCAGGATGAGCAGGATGGGCTCAAGCCGTGTTTGAGTTCCCAGCGCGGTCTCTGTGTATTAGCACATCCTAATCATTTCACATTTCACCATTGTTCATTGTTTGGTACATTTGTGTCCTAGGTGGGGTGTGTGTGACAATAATGAGGATTGTGTGTTCAAGCCACATCCCAACCACTTCACTGTGATTCTTCTTTTCAACCTTCACTTTTTGCACACCTTTGTCCCAGGTGGTCCAGGTGCACCAGGCAACTGTAGACCTGTACTTAGAGGATGTCATTCTGGGTGCCATTGAGAAGACCGCCGACGAACAGGCCAGGGAGGAGATACACCGGATGGCTGAGGAGATCAACAACATTGCCTACGCCATGGAAGAGAAGTATGTTCCTCCTATGCACAGGGACCACGGCTGTGCTTTCTCCTCTGATGTTCGTCATTGCTATTTCTTTCACCTCAGCCAAATCCTCAAAAGTAGCATTCTCCTTGATAGAAAGCCTCAAAATATGGTTCCACAGGGACATGAAAACAATGTTCAGCTGCCATTTGTAAGCTTGGAAGTAAATTATCGAAAGTGTCAGATCTCACTTATATTATATGACGTCTAATTAAATGATTAAAGGCAGAATTTGGCATGAAATCCAGAAACAGATATGACCCCTCTTGCACTTCCCAGTCTCACAATCTGCTAATGTGCTCATGCTTTACTGGAGAGAGGCGTACTGATCCAACAATATACACTGTATGCAATATTGGCTGAACTGTATTGCTGGCTGAGTAATGCTTACATAAATAATTACTGGTCATTATTACTTGAACATTGAGAGTATTGATTTTTTCTCCATAGCACACTTCATACAGTTTTTATTCAGGATGGTAAATAATTATAGTGCAAGGCATGGTTATTTTATTTCCAGTCTTTATGCCAGACAGCTGTATCCTCTGTGGCTCTGTGGTGCATACATTAGAATGACCCTGGGCTGCTCCCATCAGTATGTGCTATTCAGTTTAATGTGATTGCTTTATATCTCTTTTGTGTGTTTTCTTGATTATATTACCATACGCTAAGCAGCATATGGTAGCTTACGTAACACCTGACACATTCTGTGATGTTCAACAAATTTCCATTTGATTGCACACACAGAACATGGATGTAATTACAGAAGTGGGCTGGAGATTGTTATAGCTTGTGTAACACAAGGCCACAGTGAAGGCTCTGCAGGGTTTAACCCTTGCTTGATTGCATTTTGTCACTGCAGCCAGAATAGCCTGCGGGCGGAGGAGATGGTGGCAGAGCTGGTTTACAGCTTCCTTATCCCTGAGGTTCAGAAGATTGCCGTTAGGAATAGAGGTAAGTGCACATTTTCACAGCACCTCTGCAGAGCCCTACTGTTGAAACACCATGCTGTCTACCAACACCATATGTTTTACAAAATATAAAAAATGAACATTTTTAGGAAATAAAGATTGCAAGGTTTTCAGTACATTGAACAACATTTGGTCACAGGTGGTTTATGTGTCACAAAGCCTTGAAATATTGACAATCCTCGACAGATGCTTAGAGATTTCTTTCCATGTAACAAATAAAATATAGCAAAAAAGGAGATTCAAGGTCTTTATGCTGACAGCATGCTGAAGCTTCAAGGTTAGCTGATGGAGGCCTTCTCTGTGTCCGAGTGATTAAATGTTGCAGCATTAGCTAAACAAGGCCAATAAAGAAAAGTAGTAACTCAATGAAATACCAACCTCACATTTTGAGACTTGGTAAAAAAAAATATGGTAATAGTAAAATAAGTGAGTGGATGATTCCCCCTCCTCTCTCTCCTGGGACAGTGAAGAGTAGCCAACAGAGGCTCATCCTGGCTGCCCGCCACGCCATCCATGGAGCAGTAGAGGCAGTTACAACCTCAATCCCAGGAACCCCAGAGGTCCAAGTGCCACCAGAGAACCCCCCAGAGCCTCATGAGTGCCATCAAACATCCCCAGAGTGCCCCCCAACCCTGCCTGCCAGCACCCTCCTCTGCCAGGGCCATGAGGTGGTCCCTGAAGGCGACAGTCAGCCATGTGGTGAACAAGACCCAAGCTCTGTCCAAAATGGAGGATTTGAAGGGAAGAAAGAGGAGCAGAGTGAAAGTGGAGGAGGAGGAGGAGTGTGGAAGCGGACAACACAAAGTGAGGGAGGAGAGGGAGATGGAGTGCAGGAGGAAGAGATTGAGGGTGCACAGAGAGAGAAGAAGGTGGAAAGCCAAGGAGGAGAAGGAGGGGATGGAGAAGGAGGAAAGTGAATGAAAGAATAGAGGGAGGAGAAAAAAGAAGGAAGAAAAGAAAAAAGAAAGGGAAGAGAGAGAGCAGGAGGAGGAGAGTAGAAGAAGAGAGAATAGGGCAAGGAGAGAAGGAGAACAGAGAAAGAGACTTTATGATGAAATTATTGAGCCCTGGTTTCAATTAACATTTTTCAGTTAACTCTTAATTTAATGGGGGTTTTTGTTACACAGTATGATGTGTTTAGACCTCAATATGATGAACTTGCCAGCCTGCCTATTTAAATAAAAATGAATGCTTGTATTTGTGTTGGTCACAATCAATGAAAAAGAATCAAAACCAAGTCCTAGACCTTGGAATCTACACTCTTTCTCTGCTTTTTTCTCAATAATAATCTGGAGGAAGAATGAATAAAATTTCTGTTTTCCACGTCCATAGTGAAATGGACCTTTTGGGATGTTGACGTATTTTAAATAATGGCTTTAAAAGCCACTTTATGCATTCGCTTTGGATTCTATATTCAGTCTCTAGTTGTTATGACTTTTTAAAAAAAAAAAAAAAACCAT
Source organism: Albula goreensis (assembly GCA_022829145.1). Taxonomy (NCBI): domain Eukaryota; kingdom Metazoa; phylum Chordata; class Actinopteri; order Albuliformes; family Albulidae; genus Albula; species Albula goreensis. The sequence goes on along the minus strand of CM040761.1, from coordinate 17,305,274 downwards.
GAATTATCCCTCGCTGTCACATTCAGCAGAATTAAATTATTTAATGGAGAGTAATTCAGTGCATCTATGGTTCTGAATGCATTATAATTAAGTGTGACTCAATGGACAAATTACCTGAGAAAATCACTGGGTTAGTTGTTTAGTAAGTGTTAGCCTTGCAACAAATTGCATTCAGCATTACCTGGCTGTATTTAAATCCTTCAACTGAAACAACACAGTATAACAGTGCTTATGAAGATGTCTGTAAGTATATGTATCTGAATGTTATTGCAGCTTTAGAAATTAATTTATAATATTTGATTATTATGGCAGCCTTGTGGTGTTTAGATTTATTAAACATATTGCAACTGTACAAAGCTGGCCAAATGTAAACTCTAGTTTAAAAGAAAGCTCAGTAACACTGAAATAATCAGTTACTTCTCCCTCAGGGACTAGTCCTATAGTGTAGTGACAAGAAGCACCCATTATAGATATGACATTAGTCTGTGTATCCTAATTCAAAAAGGTGTAGTAGTAATATTATTGGGAGTGATTAGAGTTGATCATACAGTTATACTGCAGTGTGCTTCACCCTTGAGTCAACTGTGCATCTGTATACATACAATCATAAACACGTGTGCATGTGTATTGAATGTGTACTTGCACATATGTGTTTATGTGCATGTGCGCACGTGTGTGAGTGAGTCTGCGAGTATGTGTGTACGCACATTCTTTACTCACAAAAACGTTACTGGAAATTGTATTATTGTGAAGGTAAAAGGAACATGAACTGAAATAACTAAAAGCACATTAACCGATGCAGATGGATAATATTTGTAGTAGCCATGGTAACCCTGATTCATTAACCCTGTCGTCAATGCACCCATTTAGATGGAGAGGTCATCTCTTTGTCGATCGGATGATGATGGGATTAACTCTCTGACGTGGGTCATGAAAGGGCACAGAGCACCTGAAACGTGATCCTTCCCATACGCCATACAGCCCTTTCAGTTTCTGCTTGCAAAACTGATGCTTGTGATCACTACTGCCTCTGCTGGCATTATGGATGATGTAACTTCATTCATGGTAAAATAGGACTTGATGAGGATGAGCCACCCAGTAAACCGATTAAAAAAAATCATAGTAGATTTTAAATAAAGTGCAAAGTAGGTTAACAAAAGTTGTCATTTGAGATATTCACAGCCTTGTTTCTGTTTATGCTACATCTTGTAGCTACTTCCTTTCTTGGTGCTATGGTGTAGGTCATATATTTTGTAATTTCCTTAAGGTTACGTAGGGTAAGTAATTCATCATTTTTATTGTGTTCCATTGTTTGGTGCTGTGATTGCATTTTCCATGCAAATAAAGCAACCAGACTAAATGATTTAATGATTGGGGGGTGAAAGTAAATAACAATGAACTTAAATATTTCCGAGATACCCAATGACCAAGCTTTACATGTAAAACATTACTGAAGTAAAAAATAAACACAGCTACAGCAAGCTAGCACCAAAACAGAAAAAATAACAGAGAAATAGGAGGCGGCAAGCACAGTTAATAGAAATACAGGTGCCACCAAAGGATAAATCAATAAAGATAAACTCACGGCCACGCAGTTCAAAGATTAGCACGTATTGTCAATATTTGGCTTTTTCCATTCAACCATGTTTCAGATTCTTAGTGTGTACATTCAGGATATCTTCACAGCTGTGAAGGTAATATCTACATTTATCATCAAACAGGTGTTTTATAGTAATCAATGGCAGAGATTTGGTCGACATCACACATATGTATGGTTAAATTAATATTTTAATTTAATGGTTTTATACAGATTTTCATAAATACAACTGTTTGCATAAATAAAGCCACCCGACTCACCTGTTTATTAGGGAGGTCGCTGCTCTCCATGGTTCTGAAAGCTTACATAACAGAGAACGTACTAGGAAGCACCTAATGAGTGGGAGGCAACATTGCGTCTTCGCAACTTCTTCCAGCCCTTCTCGAGACAAAACGACACATTTCAGACGAAGCTTCCCCAGCAAGAGTGCAGGTGGAAAATATGAATATTTACCAAAAAAACAAACAAGTAAATACATCTGGAAGCTTTTTCTTAATCGGGCTCTATACATTAATTCGGGCAAGGAAGCTCGATTTAATTTCAAGCAGCACAATTTAGAAATAGGATATCTCGTTTACACCGCCGGAGATCAATGCAGTACAGCCAGGAATGAAAAAATACAGTTGGATCATTCCAAGAATTCTGGGATTAGTAACGATGGCATCAAAGATCAATGTGTTGTGACGTCACAAGACAGGGCCTCAAAGACCGAGGGCGGCTGTTTTTGTCTCTTTGAGCAATGATTAGCACTTAATATGTCTTAGCTTCCGACGCTAATTAGCTATTTGAAAGAACGTTTATTTGTCCTCACCCTAATTAACAATTTGAATAGAAAATTCACCTTTCAACCCCACCAACTCCATACGTGAGAATGTAAGTAGTGCCAATGTATGTAGTCGAATTTAGCTGGCGTCTCTGACAACGACAGTCAGTGACAATGGCAAGCTATCAAATATTTAAAATGATCACTAATATTGATTGCCATTGTCAAATATGGTTAAACAGTCAGCTGTTTAATGGAGTCTCCATTGTAAACTCCTATGCTATTGAGGCTAACTATCCGCAAATTGAGGCATATCAAATAAATGATTTTCGCATCAGTTATGTCATAAACACTTTGCATGCAGTGTTTACATCATACTCTTCATTATTTCATTATTTTTAAACAGTGATAGAAGAAGAAGAAGAAATAATTCCCATAGAATTGCTCGGTTGGTGCGCTTATAACGTGCTGGTTAACTTACCTTTAAACATTTCAGATTCATTAAAACACTGCTAAATCCAATACAGTGCACAGTGGATCCTAGACACTATGTGGACATGATTTGCCACCTGTGTCCCTCTGCAGCCGGAGTTTGTATTCCCATTGGAGAGACTTGAGTGAGGCAGGTATAAATCCACGCAGTGCAGAGGACACCAAGATGGCCGATGAGGACAGTGACATGCCACCTCCCATCTCTGTTGTGACCCGGAGCGTAAAAATCAAAACGAAAGAGGACCAGCCCCAGACTGTAACCCTGTGTACAGTAGACACCCAGACAGACTACCGGGACAGCGAGACACAGACAGAGCCATACACCCCAAAATATGTGGCTAAACCCACCACACCCCCAGAGCTCCTGACCCTGGCTTCTCTGAAGATAGGTACATACTACCCCCTCACCTAGCACCACTTACAGTGAAACCAAAATCCTGTCTTGGATAATAATGGGCTCTCCTACCCAAAATCATCTGCAATGGCTTCACTGCTTGACTGTTGTTTACATTTTCAATCAAAACAATGTGCCTCGTAAATCAATATGGGGTTTGACCTGAATTGGTCCTCATACATATGTGGCGTGTGTGTGATGCATGTCTCCCTGTAACCCCCCCAAAAAAAAAAAAAAAAACATACCCCTTCCCAGGCCGTGGTCTTCCACCCGGTTTGTCGGAGGTGGAGAGACTGGAGTTTGCGCGGAGGCGGAAGGCCCTGGAGGCCATGATGCCCCCCTTCAATGACCGTTCCCAGCTCCCCAAGAGGGAGAGGATGATGTTGGCAATAGAAAAGGAGCGATGGGATTACAGGGAGCGTGATATACAGAGGTGAGACAAGCACCTGGGCTTGTTAGTATGCAGCTCGGGTACTTCACCCGCTGCATATTACAGCTATATCATGTGCATTATTATAAAGCCTTGGAAGTATTGGACTTTGCACCAAACTGTTTGGGCATGGCATTGTGGGCAGTACTTTATAAGGCATTCCCTTTTCAATCCCCCAACACCAAAACCCCCTCAAATTAAAGATATGTTCGATATCAATCCTTATCTGTGTAACTGTGAATATGTTCAAATGTAGTGGTAATCGGTCAGCTCAGTCAGACTAGTTTTGTTGAATATGTTTTGTGTTTCTTCATACTCATACTGCATTGTTTCGAGCCAACATTAAGGAGATTTGTGGGCATTTGTATGGGTGGGCTGAGAGATACAAGTTTAAAAAATTTAAAAACTGGTTTAGTTGTCAGATGAGTGAGAGGAGGGAACCAAAAAAGGATGTGCTAATTACTGTAAGTTTTTAATTGGTGCATGTTGCCAGTGGGCATGAGACATGTGTCAAGCCCAATGAAATCTGCACATTTGTTGCATACAGATTTGTTTAGTTTTGCAAACTGCCACATTTACATTTTTGTTAACAAAGTTCTGCCTGAGATTCAAACCACCTACACCACCTGACCTCTCTTTTTGGAGGCGGGGGAGGCTTGAGCGTTTTCTCCTCTTTTCTCCTTCATACACTTTAATGCACTAGCTGATAAGTAGCAGTCATGATGCTTTAAAGACTATTGCAGCATTATTTCCAAGTTTGGTCACAGAATAATTGATTGGATGATAATAATTGCTGGTATCATTTAGTGTAACCAGAGACTATAATGATTTATTTATTTCATGTTTTATCAAATTATTCAGCCAGTATTTCAGGTGAAGCATCTCCTTTCTCAAGGGTATGCCTAACTACCCTCACCTCTGTCCAGGACTGAACATGCCAACCTCTGGGGTTCAGGTTGAATCTCTGACTCATCAGACCATTCCCCCTTTCCTTCATTGGTCTTCAGACAGCATGACCTTCGCCTGGACCAGCTGTCCCAGCACCTATGGCAGAGAGAAAAGAGGCAGCAGGAGGTTACTGACAACCGCCTGCTGAAGCGTTTCTCCCAGCGCCAGCGAGAGAAGGAAGAGAAGATCCAGAAGCTGTACAAAGAATACCGTACCTGTCAGTGCAGTAAAATTTCAATCTTCCTCTAGTTCCCCAAGCAAGATGACTCTTCCATCTGCTCCGTGATGGAGCAGCTGCCATTTTGTGCCAGACTTAAGTGGAGAGGAGGCAACTATTAAGCCAGTTATACTGGGAAATGATGAGGTGGCCAGAAGAATGGCTGGGTTGGGAATTTAGCAAGCACTGTAGGTTTCACCTGGCCTGTTTGGCTCTCTGTCTCTGCTGCTGTGATCAGTCTGTTCATGGCCTATCATTTCCCTTGTGGGCAGTGTGGGAGGCTGAGGTGAAGCTAGGGTGCTATACTGCCAACGTTACAATGTTACATCGCTGTCTGGCCTTAGCTATCAGAAGACTGACCGAGAGTGACAGGAATGTGGGTGGGGTCCTGCAGACGCGTAAGATCATGAAGGAGTACTCGGCGTACGCAAAGCGGGTGTTCGGCCCTCGCCAGTACAAAGGGCGTGCCCCTGACCTGGACTCGCTGCTGGATGCCGTGAAGAACAAGTACCTCAGCACCTATGAGGGTTAGTTTTTTTTTTTAAGTCATGCTTGAATGTTTTGCTAATTGATAATTACTGATTTGACAAACTTCTTTTTAAAAAGTGCTTTTACTTTGCATGATATACTGATTATTAACACAGGATGTGCCCCTCTTTACTTTCCAGGCCTAATGGAGCTGGTTGATAGTATACCTCCCACTGTCACTGATCTGTGTATCAATGCACCCAAACCCAAGAGCTTTAAAGGGTTCATTAAGCGCACTGATCGGCAGGAGATGAAGCTAATGAAGATACACCAGGTATTGTGAGGCCAGGGGAGCGCCAGACAATTTTCTGCAGTCCCCTGGTCCTGTTCTCTGGTCTGGATCTGGCAGGTGTGCTCTACTGTATGTACCTGGCAGGGACTAGTGCACGCATATTACTGTTTAAATATGGATGCGGTGGAATAGCACATGTACCTCTTGCAGCATGGACTTCTGGGAAGTGGAAAAGTGTTGGCTTTTATTTAAAGTGTGTAGTAGTCTGTTTTGACAGTGCACAGTCCTCTTTACACAATGGTGAGTGACTTCACCATACAGCTTTTACCATAAATTAGATTTATGGACAGTCATTGGTTATGAAACCAGCACATGTATTTTCATTGACCTGAAAGTGTAATGGGTGCACAATTAATGAAAAATGTACATTAAATGTATGCAAAAAGACTGCAGGAAGTCTGAGAATGCAGTTTTACTTTGTAGGTTCAGCTGAAGATATTTTCCTGAGATTTTTAGTATAAGACAGGCAAAATATTTCGGCCTCCAGCACATACCCTTCATGAAATAAATACTTGGACATGAAATATGGAAAGGGCATGATGTGATTTGTGCTGGGGTATTGGAGCCATCGAGTGCCAGGCAGTGCAGAATGGCTGTGCTGAAGACAGTGGGATGTAGAGAGGTTTTTGTTCTGAGCTGTAACAATGAGTAAAAGCTGTAACGATCTTCGCTCAGGCGCTGAAGGCCGAGAAGCTGAAAGTGGAGGATAAACCATATCGTTTCCTCCATCGGCTGACCAAGCCTCGATTCCCAGTCTCCCTCGCCTCACAACTTTCTGAGGTATGGATCTCTCTGCTCCCCTGCTCCAAACTCTTAATTTACATAACTGTTCTAGCTTGTCTAGACATCCAATCTCAACAACTCCTCAGAGGCTAGCTTGTGTAAGTAACATACATTCACATAATTGTACATTGAATTACATCTTTGTAGGAAGATGAGGATGACCTTCCTGTTATTTTCCTGAAGAAGGCATTGAAAGGAACAGCTGTTATGACTCTGGTGAGTTGCTAATAGCTGTGGAGTTGTTACAATACAACATAGTGTTTTTGAAGTGGCTATGTCCATAAGCACTTCAGTTATTCACAGTAACACATACAACAGTTGCTCACAATGCTATCCTTCTGTCAACTAAACATTGTGAATACATTTTCCAGTCCAGTGTGAGATTTTGCAGATTACTGCACAGAATGAATGACCAGTCATAGGCTGTTTAATCACACACCACCAGCATGCATGCTTATACAGTCTATGATTGGTCACACATTCTGTCCATTAATCTGCAGAATTCAGGTCTCAGTACACAGGATGTGACACAGGACTGGGAAATGTATTAACCTTGTTTAGTTGACAGAAGGACAGCATTATCAGATATATGATCACAGATTATTAGATAATTTCAAGCGCATAGTTTTCTTGAAGAAGATTTTAGCACGATTCATTACCTAGCGTGAGGTGTGAATTAATTACTGAAGACTGTATATTTCCTGTTACTGTGAGAGACACAAGTGATGCAGCACCGTCAGTGCAACTCAGGTTTCTGCTTCTTGACACCCTCTGTGTTACTTACCTCGTGTCTGAACAATGTCCCCAAATTTAATCTGGTAACATGGGTTTCTCCCGTAGTTCCTGATTTCACATTCATAGCCAAGGCAACTCATTCAGATACAGAAGTGGTGCAATTTTACAGTTAGGTACATGTTGTGGATTAGTGTAGGGTTACTTGCCACATGAACCAAAGGGGGCACATAGTTCCTGGGTCTGTTGGGGAGGTTTTTGTTGTTGCTGATTAACATAATTAAATATGAATGGGAAAAAAGACAAGTGTGAGTGAAAGGGGTTTGCTTGTGTGGGGGTGTGCATGTATCTTTGTGAATGGGGTTGAGTGTGTTGTTGTGTATCTTTTAGAATGGGGTTTGCATGAATGGCGGTGACATTATTACAACACACTTCAGGTGTTTGAAGGCAAGGAGAAGCGCTTGGAGCTGATCCAGGAGCTGCGCTCCACTCACGCTCTTCAGCTGGAGAGCAGGAGATGCAGAGAGCTGAGAAACAGGCTACACTGGCTCTGCAGAGACAGAGAGAGCTGCACAACCACAAGGTGAGGCAGAAACACACAAATCACAATCTAATTACACATAGACAGATTACCATATGACTAAACAGAGAGAAATTACCATATGAAAATACAGAGTAGGATTACCATACACATAAAGAGAAATGAATATGATTACCATATACATACACAGAGAGAAATTATGCCATCACAAAACAAAGAAATCACCATATAACTATGCATAGAGAGATTACGACTTGGTTGTTTTTTCTCTTGTTACAAAAAGGAGAGTAGTTAGCTATATAAAAAGAACAGAAATATCCAATGAAGCCAACAAGAGATTTTACATGGAGTAGATTTTCCATTCAGAGATAAGGGGGTATAGCAGGGCATGTTGTGCCCCAGAGAGAGAGGATTTCAGTGCGCATTCTGGTCCCTCTCTAACACACTAAATACCTGAATTTTGCATGAACCAGTGGTGGCTACTCATTTCAACTGTGCTAGTAGACATTTTCTGCTCATTTTGTATGTCTTGAATTAACCACTGAAATTTCTGAAATGGAATGGGCCTCCAGTTATGATTGGGATGTCTGATTTAGGGGAGAAAGAAATGTGAAATAACAAATAAAATTGGAAAGAGACTCTGGGACAGTCTTGGAGTGATAGATTTCAGCCATCATTAATTTGTCTCCAATAATTGCATTAATTTATCACTTCATCATTTAAGTGTTCAAAATGACAAAAAATACGTAATAACTTTGAATCATACATTTGCTTTTGATGGAGACCAGTGAAGCAAGTAAACATGCCCCTGTCAGTCATACTTCCACCTCATAATTTACCAGCTGGCTGCTCATTTCTGCTCTGTCTGTTTACGGTTTTGTATCTCCGAGTCTCTACTTCTGTCCTTCTGTTTGAGGTCAATTTTATCAGAACACATATACCCAAACATCTAGTACACATCAGCAGTCTACCCAGTAGGGTTTTAAGAGGTTCAATAGTCAAAAGGCCTTGTTTACTGCATTTTACAGCATCACAACCATTCAGATAATTTGCAGCCATTGTGACACAATGTATGAATATTTTTTTTTTCTCAGACGTCAATGGCAACAGGTTACCAGTGGGGGATGGTGGGCAAAGTGGTGGCGGACATGTTGGAGACCCTGTCCAAGTAGCTGCCGTGTGCAGAAGGGGAGTGGGTCTGCACCCAGCTCTGTCAGACAGAATGAAAGAGGACAGAGAGAGAAAGAGCAGAAGAGCAGAGGGAGAGAGTGAGGGCAGTGAAGGAGCTGCAGGATGAGAAATACAGTCATTATTCTGTTCTGTCCCTTCACTTTGTTCCTCTTCTGTGGAGATTCAGACCTGAGTCTTGGCTGTTGCTCATGCCGGCCCTTTTCTTCTTTCATTAATAAACACTTTATAAAGTCTGTGCCTTCCCTCTGTCAGCAGATGCGGTTTATATTAAAATAACTTTTTCCTTAATAAATTAGTATTGCTTTGTATAAGTTCAGGTAAAAGTTATTCTCTAAATCATTTCTGACAATTGTTGATCATTTGTAATGATGGTATGTGGGAGGAAATGGTTTGATGGACTTCAGCACATTTTTAGCACTTTTACTCACATATAAATGCAGTAATTAACTGTCCAATCTAATGCAAGACATCTTGAGTGCAAAAAAAAAAAGTAACACCAATCACACAGTCACTCAATAGGCCACCACATTTTTGAACGAACTCACTACTCTGACCCCGGGGTGAAATTTTCAGTCATGTGATCCACAGTTGCTGGGCTGTTTTGCTTTCTGATTTGAATGACTGCATGCATCACAGACCTGGGGTGCATGCTCCTGCCAGCTTTCTTCTGAAGCGATAAGTGCAGTCTGTTGGAGTTCCATGCTGACATCACCATAGACACTATAGCCCATAAAACACCAGCAAGTCAAGCAGTCTTGGTCACTTAAGCAGAGCAGAGTACCTGGGACTATAATTACTTACAGTGTACAAAGTTACTCTTTTATTTAAGGCATACAATATGAAATTTTACCTGGTACCTTGTCTCGGTTGTTTGGGAACCAACTTTTTTCTCTTCTTGGTCACTGATCTTCCTGCCAAATGTACCCAAGCAGCCACCCCTTTTCCAAAGTCAGAGGTCTCTTCCTTCAGTCATACTGTCCAGAGTATGACTGAAGGAAGCTGCATATATTAGCATATACTGCACACATGTACTGTATCTTTCCCTTCATTCATCTGAAGTAAGCACAGATATAGGCACCAGATATACGCAAGTAGATGCGAGAGGAATTCACAAGAATGTACAAGTACACACTGCTTCATTAGGAAACTGCAGATCTACAGACCAGTCATGTCCCATGGCTGTGTCATTGTTTATTTTGGCTGCTTTATCTTTTTTCTTTTTGTGACCTCGGTGTCCATCTACACTGTTTGAAAGCCAGAACTGTGAAAGACCTGCAGTTCACAGTGCTGGTCGTGGCCACAAGGTCATTGCCATGTAGTTGCTGCTACTTTTTTTTTGTTAAGTTATGATGTTGCAAGATGACATGTACATATGCTTGTACATATGATATTTATAATTATAGACCCACATGGCAATTACTTAGCGTTTCCTCGGTATCCATCAGTGACAAATAATTATAGTTTTTAAAACTATGTGTCATTCACATTCTTTGACACGTTCTGTCATAGTCTGTTTTTGTATTGGTCGTTTTGACCCAAATGCATAAATCCAATCTTTGAATTTACAGGTGCTTGTGGTCAGATAGTGTAATTTAGTGGAGCATAAACTAGGTGGCGCCCCGTCCTTATTTGCGCACCACTGATACAAGTAGAAATATGTATTTTCACTCATTTTGTGTGTGCTTTCCTGGCAGTTGTTTCTGAGAACAACATACCTAAAGTTTGTATCGATTTGAAACTAATGCTATTTGTGCTGAGTGTTGTATTGGCAAACAGTAAAATGTTCCGGGGTAGTATCGTATGTTATCGCATTGTTCCCGACAGACACTCTGGCACCATAAATATGTGAATGAACTGAAATAAAGAGAGAGAGAGAGAGAGAGAGAGAGAGAGAGAGAGAGAGAGAGAGAGAGAGAGAGAGAGAGAGAGAGCAACCAATACTCTTTCTTCCCGGGAAAATAAATATGTCTTTGTTAGGTACATTCTCTGACCACATGAGTGTCTTTATCCTGCCAATAACTAAACTATAAAATGATTAAACTGTCAGAGTGACAGAGGAGGGAATCCTACTGGAGGATTGGCGTTGTTTTATCCAGACTGTGTTCACTAGTGTCGCAAATCTTGAGCAGCAACCAGGAAGAGAGACTGTAAGATTTTTTGGCACTCTTCCCATAAAAAACAGGTTTGCGTTTGTACTGTAATCGCTGGCGACGTTTGGACCTCTGAGTATAAAGCAAATCCCAAGGCAACTCCGTTTGATCGAAATGGTGATCGGACACGGAATGCAGTTCCTAAATATCGGAAACTCTGTATAACACAGACACAGTGATCATCGCTTTGTTATGTCTTCGTAAGTATCGTATGCCCTATTTCGGCTGTCAATGAAATTCGTGCAGCTTTCAATCTCCTTTCATGGTGTGCAAAGACCTTTCTGAAAGTACTGTTGCAGGTTAATAATCGAGAGGCAATCTGCGTTTACTTGTTGCATGGACTTCAGTTCATTGAAATAGCCGGCATCGTATCAATGTCCTGAGCTGATTTCAATGGATATTTACTGGTCATTGTGTTACAGTCTCTTTAACAGAAGTTGCCTGTAACATATTTATCCACAGTCCTTTGGCGAATTTGTACTAATTCATCGTTACTCCACTGCCATAGTATAAGGAATAGTTGTAGCTATTGGTAAGTATTACATTTTGTTTTTCAGTGGTAAGGGTTTTTATATTTGAAAAAAAAAAAAAAAAACTGAAGTAATTCTACATTAACATTTCATTCGCATCTTGTACAAGTACGTATGTGTAGTACCACGATTGTCAGACTGGATATGTGATTAGTTACTCATGTGTGGAAAGCATTGCGATAAATATGATAATCTGTGACATTTTTTTTCTCCATGTGGAATGTTCAGTGGAAGCCACTAAGTCATTTGTGGTTAAAGTTCAACAGTAGACTGTACTGCTCCTGTCCTTCTGTTAATGAATTATTGTTAAATAGCTTGCTCATTCGTAGCCTTCATAAGCATCATTCATATAGACGAAGCTTGAGCTGACATTACAGGGTCTGAGTCGTCCTGGTAGCCCCCGAAGTTCTGACCATTTTACTCCAGTATGTTTCTATTCCTTTTTTCCACCATTTCATAGGAGTTCAGTTTATTTGCCTATTAAGTGGTTGGGGAATAAGTTGCTCAAGTAGATTTTCTGGTCTTTACTCTCTGGAAAAGTCAGTTATAAAACATTATGTGGTGACTGTGCTCTAAATGGTGCTGTAACAACTGAAAAGTTAATAAATGTGCAATTAAAATTAAGTGCTTAAAATGAATGCCATGGTAGTGGCCATTGTAGCTTAACATTATATAGGACTCACGCTCTTCCTTTATTCGGTTTTTATGAAGCACTGGCAATTACAGGGTCCACGTTCACCTTATGCATTGGGCGTACAGTGCTCTCAACGAGGAGAGGCAAAACAAATATACGCCAAATGGGACCAGTTGGACGGGATTGAAACATTGCAGCGATTTCATGTTTAATGGAAGTATACTGAAAGCCTTAGTTTAAAGGTTTAAACTTTAGTTTAAAACAAATTTTTGTCGTGCTGCTGTAGTCTATTGGGTTCTATTTTCACAATTCATTCTCAAAGAAGAGACTGTAGCCTAATTAAACGCCTCCTAGTATGTTTGATTGCTGCTGCTTTCACTGAAAAAGTGGAACATGACACTTGCATATCTGCAACAGTCCAATTACGGACTGACAAAAAAAAAATGAAGTTTGATCTGACATGGATATCACACAAATCTTGATATTCTCATAATTATGCATCAATCATTTGATATAATATGACACATTATAAATAATTTGCGATTAAGCAACGCTTTTAGATTTTCGTAAGAAGGCCCTTACACACTTACATGTGTTTTGTAGCAGCATTGCTCAGTGTTTCTAGGTTGGAAGATATCGTCCAATAAAACTCCATCCTGAGATTACTTTTCCAGAAGTGCCGCACTGTAACAGAAGAATCCCTGGGCAGCTGTACTTCACAATAACCTGGATCAGGTGTCAGAGAATCCACCTGTGGCCACACACAATGCTATAGATTTCCATGTAACCAGCGACCTCCCCCCTAAGCATATGTAGTTGGCAGACCTTTTTTCACTCTCACACCCTGTTTTCATCATTGTTCCCTTCCGAGGCGTGCTGGAGGACTGACGTGCACGGGAGGCTTACAGTGCATCTCCATGACTCTGGTTCGGGCGATGGGAGGTTTTAGGATTGCTTTGTCAGGGTGTTTAGAGGGTGGGCTCACTCTGTTTGCTCTGCCTATTCATTTAGACATTTTACGGCAAATGATAAGATGCTCATAATGTGCATGTATGAATGAAACGGTTTACCACTGCAGGGCCATTCATCATAATTCATGGCACACTCAAGATATAGACAATCTCCGTAGACCTTTTGACGTGACGTCACAATTTTTCGAGGGGGGATTCGTAGCATTGACACAGGCGAATTTTGCAGATCTTGTGGTACCACGGGCCTTGCAAGTCACATGCTATGTAAAAAAATGTCAAGACAAAGAAAGCACTCATGACTGTCACAAGGAAAGTGAAACTGAGTTGCATGTCTGGATCTTTATTAAATTTTCTCTCTGATTGTAAGAGCCCAGGGTCTTTCTGTAAGGCGAAGGCTGAGGGATTTAGGTCTGGTTCTTTAGCATTGCAGAGTTGACCATTTGTGTTGTCTCATGTTGCTGCTCTCACATCCCAGATAATGAGAGATAGATTTTGTTGACTAAGAAAGGAAGACAGGAACTACATGCAGCCATCTGCTGTTTTCTCCTCTTTCTGCAGTTCACCAGCATCATTCAAGGGAATGTACAATAATATGACTTTTTAAATTATTGTTAGGAATTGCTGTAATTTATTTAGCCCCCTTTTTTTTAACCATCCAAATTGAACTATCAGCCCTCCTCATCCCGAAACTCCCCAGCATCTTCAGACAGAAGTGGCTGCAGTGTTTATTCCTGGTTCTCTTGGCAACCGGTCAAGGCTTCCCTATTTTGCGCTCTACAGATGGACATCAATCCCGTATGACCTTAATGCTGACAGGATAACAGAGTCAACATATCTACAGTTCATGAACCTGCTGGTGCCAATTATTATCATTTCCACTTCCTCTTCCTGCACAAACAAGTATGCACCCTGTATTGAGACATACAGTGTCTGCCACTGCTCCTTTCCATTGCAGAGTCCAACAGTTAAGCTCACACAGATGTTGAGTCTTGGGGGGATACTTTATGTGTAGCTTATACATGCAGGTTGGTTGGTGGGTGGGGGGGTCACTGATGTGCAATGAGTCCGGAACATACCACCAACGAATCCCTCCCTTATCAACACTGCTGCTAATTAGCACGACCCTTCAGAGCTGTTCACTACAGTCAGCAGGGCCTCAATCCAGATTAAGCACCAGACTGTGAGACCCATCTATAAGATGGAGCCACCCAACAGCTCAAAGCCACAAATAATTTGATAGTATTGTTAAATGATTAATTGCAGTTGGCAATATACCTAATTAGTGGAATCAAATTTGACGTTTAGTATGGTCAGTAAAGGATGTTGCATTTTATTATAATGAAATTTACGAGAAGACTTACATGGCTGAATTTCTCATTCTGTCATTATCTGTGTAACATTAGCTTCAAAGTGTTTTCATGTCTAGAGAGTCATTGAGGGGCACTTAAGATTTAGACATGGAAGAGGAACTTAAATTTATACCCATTGAGGTTGTGGCCATGTTTGAATTTCACGCATGGTTACGTTTCTGCCCATGCCTCAGTCTGATTCCTCCTCTGCAGCCTCACATGCCCTGGGTGAGGTAACCAGCTGTCATATGATGTAACCAACTCATGAGAGCTCTTTGAAAGCCCCAGTGGACAGAGCTAACTTTGAACTCTCACAAGTGTGTGACTAAAACCTCGCCTGTGGGAAAACTGGGCAGTAGTGGTAACAAGGTCACAGTGCTGCACTTCAGCAGTGATATTTTATTTCTTATATGTTTATGATAATTATATTGTATGTATGTATATGTATGCATTTGAGTCTATTTGAAGTCAATTCAGGTACTGTGCTTTTCTCCTCAAACTAATGTGAAGTAAATGTGAAAGGTCACTCTTTCTATTTGCCTGCAGCGTTCTGAGTGCCCGGGGTTTGGGGATAGTCTTGACTGGCCAATGATACATAGTTAAGAAACAGCAATGTGCTCCAAATGGTCTCTTAAAATGCATTCTAAACCTGAAGGTTATGCAGGTCTCTCTGACTCCTGCGCTTTCTCACAGAATTGTGTTTTTTTATTGTGTTGCCTGGGAGAATTTCAAAGTACTACAAAGTGCAGCACCATTCCATCTTCAACTCAGTGCCTTTTGAAACATGTTAATTAGTTTGGGCATGTCATAAAGTGAATGTTCTCTTATGTGAGGCATCACTTTTTACTCAGCCAGGATACCCTCTAAAAATATATCTTGTAAATATTAGCTATTTCGTACAGCTTAGTGCCAGCAGAACCAATACAGGTTAAGTGCCTTGCTCACAGGAAACAACAGCAGTGTGCTGTGAAGGAGATCATCCTGTGACCGGGTTCTTAGCCCTGGTCCGTCTGCACTGTTTTGAAGGGTAGTTGAAATAAGGGTGAATTGAGAGAGGTAATGAGCACATTGTTTGCAGCCTTGTGTGTATTGATGACTCTT
Source organism: Albula goreensis (assembly GCA_022829145.1). Lineage (NCBI taxonomy): Eukaryota > Metazoa > Chordata > Actinopteri > Albuliformes > Albulidae > Albula > Albula goreensis. The sequence goes on along the minus strand of CM040761.1, from coordinate 17,289,631 downwards.
CATGTTATGTTCTGAGGCCTTCACAGAAACACAGCCGGCGACATTTCAAGCAGTTCACTGCATGAATAAGCGGCGATGCATCATTTTGGATGCATGCTGGCTGAAAGCTAGTTCCTCTATGCCACTATAGCCACTGAAAGCTTTCCAGTAGTACTAGCTTTTTTGTCCAGTTCCTGTGTTTCTGTGGAAGATAAGCATCAGAGATAGTCCAGGGTTTATACTTCACCTACCCCAGCACCCCTCTGTGGCCTGGCCTGTGATTCTCCTGTACTCCTCAGGCTTCACCCATATGCTAAACGTCATGAAACTTCATTCTTCCGACACTAGTCTACATACTGTGTGAAACCTGCTATTAAAAGGGATGGGAGAGAGAGAGAGAGAGAGAGAGAGAGAGAGAGAGAACAATATGTTCAAGAGCCATTGTCTCTATGTGTTTGAAATCTCAGAAGTGTGTCCAACCTGGCCATAATGTTGTATTGGGAACTCAGAGGAGAGGACCCAATCATGTGACTATACGAGAAAGTTCATTTATTGAGGCTTTTACACAAATTCTTTCCCACTGCCAGTGTGGATTTCAGTTCCCAAACTCAATTGATTTGGGTTGACTCTGCTTTGGATAATGCCATGTCACTTGCTTAGCTGGGTAATTGGGTCAGTTACTTGCCTTCTCAATTAGGTAATTGTCACTATCTGTGTGGTCCCTTATTGTCCTATTGTGGAGTTAATCCTTTCCTTTCTTGTTTCTTTAAATGGCCTGAAAGCAGGTGTTGTCAAGACTTAGTCTATTTATCTTTGGAAACCGGCAAAGTTTTAGCTCTCCATACTTACGATTATACTCTTTGTACAAAAATAGTCTTCTCCTATCCCTACAGCTAGAACAGGTTAACTTTCATTTTGGGGAAAACATAAGACTGGACAAATTAAAATATTTAAGGAAACAAAGGAATTATGATTTTGATGTTAGGAAGGAGAGTTCTACCTAATTTAGGGTTATTTATTTTCAATGTACAATTCTAATAGGCATTATTACTTTTAATATGTGTTTTTTTCCCTTTAGCTTTCAAAGATACAGAAGATGCAGAAATAGAGCTTCAAATAAAAATGATATATCTAATTAAAATAAAATAAATATATCTAATAGAAATAAAAGCACAACTATATAGACAAGGGTTGGTTGGAGTTCAGTGGTATTATGGTGGCCTTTGAGTCATTAACAGGACATGCTTTCATTGGCTTTACCCAAAGACTCACGTTTTACGCCATTCAGAGAAATGCATGGGGATTGAAGGGAAAATCCTCCAGACACCATGCAAATCCACTAACAATACATGAACTTAAGATGACCAGAATTAGAAACGAAGGATGTCTTGTTTGGTTCCTGTCTCAGTATTGTTTATTTTGCCTTTTTGCATTAAAAAAACAAAAAGCTGTGGCCTGTGCTGTTGAGGTCCCTGGATACAAAATCTCCCATTTTGAAGGGGCATTCTCTGGGACCAGGGGTGTGATTTTAAAAGTTGCTTTTTTCATTAATGCAAACTGAATGGCTGCCTATTACACAAGTCAAGGGTTTTATCCCTTTGATAGTAGTTTGGTATCGAATACACTTTATTTAAAAGGGAGAGCTGTTAATCTGTGCCTTTTAATGAGCTCATATGGGAGTGAGGGGGGAGAGGTGCTGTGACAGACATCCTGTCGGCCCTGGCTGACCCCCTAGCATTGGCTGTTAAGCAGATAGCCATCATGCCCGATACGCACCACACAAAGTTAACCTCCATTTTGCTCTGTGAAATACCCCTCCATGACTCAGTCTGCCACATGAACACTTAAATCATATCATGACTTAAAAACCTTAACTCTTGTAATGTGTCATGCTCTGCCCTGCAAGAACCCATAACCGCCCTGCTGAGGACTTCCTCCGGCCACTGTGGGATAGTACAGTGTTTGAAATCCCTCCCGAATTCCATTATCATCCAGTGATACCTTTCAGGAGGTCAGAGACACAAACGCGCACACACATGCACACACACACATGAACACACTAAGCTAATAAGCTTAGTATCACTAATTAGGTGGCTTGCATTAAGTCTTCTTGTTTTAGTCTACTAATGAGGGTATCTAGCTCATTCTGTTAGTGGGAGGAGGGGCATTCCAGGTTACTTGAGGTAAGACCTACAGAAGCATTGCTCTGTGTTCTTTGTCAAAGTATCGCCCTTCATGCAGTTCCTCTGTTCACCACAGGTTCCACACTTCTAATCCATTTCCACCATCCATATTGTTCATTCCCATGGAACACGGAGACAGGACTCTCATTCCGTTTGACTGAGCCCCAGCCAATCATGTCCTGCCCCTGCAGAATCCTCGTCATGGATGGCCAATGACACAGTTAAGGGTCAAAGGTTCAATGCAATGTGAAAACACGGGTTGGCAACGAGCAGACTGTTTGTGAATTCATTTAAAACAGAAACAGTCTTGCTGCAATCGGTTTTAGCCTCTCACCACAACACTGGTCGTCAAGCAGAGAGCAGGAAGCAACTTTTCCACTTGGAAATAACTTGCGTGAGGTTTAACGTGCTCCGCCCACGGTGGCCAGAGGTTGCGCTCTGAGCTGTCCTTCTCTCTTTGCTCAGAGGTTGAGTGGGGGGTGAACAGGAAGTGCTTGATCACTATGATGACATATCAGTTCCCTTTGTTGTTGAAAGGCATGGGGATTACATGCCCTCTGTCTAGCAGAGTGAGCTGAAGTGCAGCAACATTCTCAACGGTTCTTTTAAGGTCACTGCTGGGTGCAATCAAAGAAAGATAACAACTGTACTTTTTTCTGCTCCACCTCCCCCCATGCCCCGCCTCCACAAGATAAAACTAGCCAAACACACTCCCTCATACTCTCTGAACCACAAGAGAACCTTTGACTTTGCATGAAAGAAAACAGCTCACAAAAGCTGCGTGTTGTGAGTTGTGGTTGGGGGAAGCAGAAAAAATTAGGAAAAGCAGGAGAGGGAAAAGAATGGAGGAGACAGAGACATGATGGCCTGTGTGTCTTCTCAGTGTGCTCTTGGGCCCTGAACATGGGGACGGACAGGCTGGTCAGGAGGCACACCTCTCTCACACTATGTCATCACACAGTAACATCAGACTTAGTCAAATATGTATTTGATAAAACATATCTGTTTAGATGCTTGTAAAATTAGAAAATGTAGCATTTGGAGTTAAATTAACCAAAACACAGTTTCCCATAAAGGATGAACTCAGAACCCTCCTTAAAAATCTTGTGAAAGGCATGATATGATAATGCGCTGAATAAAAGCTGTACCCACCGCTGCCAGGGTATTTCTAAAACAGGAAATACCACAGAACACTGGAGTCAGTTCAATACCTTAAGCTTTCCCGAATTCCTGAGTTTTAAGCACATTGAAAAGATTTGGTGTCCCTTGAGTTTAACAGTCACAATCCAACAATATTGAGAAAAGCACTAACCCAGGAAGCTGAACTGAATGCAGGCTTCATGCAATCACAAACTACAATGAGTGATGAAAAGTAAAGAATAGGCGCTTCAAAACCTCGGCTTCCACACAGCATGATTTTCATTATTGCTTCTAATGGTAATACTGTTGCTTTAGAGTCAAAAACATCAAGTGTTTGTTGTGTTGAGACTTTCAGAGTAAAGAATCTCAGAGTGGTGACTGATAACAGACTGATCCTCACTGAGAACATCCCATCAGTGAGTCCAGCATGCAGATTCTTCCTGTACAAAATTCCTATCTCACCTTTCTCACAGCTTCCAGCCCTAGTAATGGTACTCTCCTGCCTGGACTACTACAATTGTCACCTTCCAGGCTTATCCTGGAATGTAACCCTTTTAGCAGAGGTTTCCTTTGTCTGAACATCCGTGAAAAAGCAATATTTATTTCACTGGCCAGTTATAATATAGAAGACATGTGAATGTATAACATTCAGATCATACAAACAGGAAGAATGTGGAAAGCAATGCCACTCCTGTAAATGAGTTTTAAAGTACTGGAGTGAGACTAGGTCATGGCCCTGTAAATCGCTGCAGACCTGCAGAGTGTAATGAGGAAAATTAATATCTTCATGTCTGTATCATTGCTTCATGATCACATGTCAGCTGGCTGACAGTGTGGTGCAGCAGTCAGTGAAGCTTGCATGTGCTAAGCAGTGGAGCACTGAAGTGCAGATGCACTGAGTAGGATGTATGCGAGGTCAGAGCTGTAAGCCAGTATGTACCAGTCTCCACTGCAGAAGGTGACGTCACCCCCTTGAGCTTCAGTAAGACCGCAATTAGTAGCCCTGGCTGGGGACCATTAGCCTTCAGCTAGATTCTTATGGAGAGCCACCACCAAGGGTTGAGGTTGGACATCAGATGCAGACCTACTCCTGCTTCATGGGGAGAGATGAAATAAGTCTGACCTCGTGTTTATAGGGGTTTTCAGTCCCAGTCCAGTAAATAGAGAAATTCGATAGCATCTCCTTGATTCGCTGAACTCTGAAAGAGCAACTAAAATCATTTAGCTTGCTATTTTTAAAACTTTTTAAACTTTTTGTCAATGCAGCTGCAATTTTATAAAACTTATATATTCATGAACTAACAGAATTTTACCTGTTTTAATGGTGAATATGGATGATGCTAACTAATTTTTTCACCATGCACTGAAAACAAGTGAAACCTTTGATGATTTGTTCCATGCTCAAGGAGCTCAGTTTTTCAAAATGATATTCTTGGCTGCACTCCCACAGCAGCTCATACTGGGTGTTTTTATGTCCCTGTCGTCATACATTCCTGACCTGATTGAAGGAGATTATGGCAGCTCTCTATCCTGATCTATGATTTGGTTGGGCGATAAGGTGAAGCTCACTCCATGTGTACGTGCGGGGATGTGCCAGTGGGGCCCACTCTGCAGGGCTGCTGTTTGAGGCAGGCCACGGACAGGTGACCCTGGTGTTCCCATTCATATTTCACCCAGGTGTTGATGAAGCATTGTGCTCTGCTTGCATAATCTGTTGATACTGTAAAAATTGGTGGTAAAAAACCTTGCCTCTGAAAACAAGCTGGCTCTGTTCTCTCTACCACAACTTAACATTTAATATTCAATGAGCATAATAACCATGCAGGGCCAGATCCCCATACAGACCAACAATGCCCAGACATTGGGTCCAAAAGTCATTATGGGACTGAAATTAGGGCTAGGGAAATTAAATGAATGTATTTTTATCTTTTAATGTAGCAATTATGTATATTACATTAAAAGTTAAATAAATATGTTTATCAAACTACAAATATGGTTATTAATTATAAAATACAAATAAATAAGGCAAAGGGAACATTATTTCACTATCTGCAAGTTCTACCTTTAATATACGCTTCATGTTGGCGTGTGCATATTTTTATTATTTTCATTGGGGATGGGCGGGGGAGCTTGAAGTGAGGGTTGGGCCTGGGGCCGGTGATCAGGGCCTGGCAGTGAGTGACTCAAAAGAGGCATAGAGAGTGGTGTCCTCACCAGCCTGAACCCGTGCGGGTGTCTGGGAGATGATGCAAGCTGACAAACAGGTTCTGCCATGGCTGCAGGATCAACCAGTTTCAAAGTGCACTGCTGTGGTGTAGAGCACATGCCACCTAATGCCAGGGCCTTACAGCAGCAGCCTGGGTTCAAATCCAGCCCAGGCCCCTTGCGGCAGGTCATCCCCCCTCTCCCTTCCTGAAAAATGCCCAAAAAATAATCTTTCATTTTAAAAAAATGCACTGCTGCACACTATATGTGATTTGGCGGTGTAAAAATATGAAAACAAAAAACTGTGCTCCATGACTGCATGTCCCTTCCACTGCTCGGATGATGGCAACAAACTGTTGATCCCTCGTCTGACATGCCCCTTGATTTAGTGCACCTCGGGCCATGAGGTTAGGGGTTCCAGTGACTAATGATGAATCCCAGTTTGAGTGCTAGCAACTTTGCATGGAGTGAAGCTCATTGTAGATTATTTGTGAGGTTGAGTTGAGAGCAACTCAGAATTAAGTATTTAGCAGCAAGGGGCTGTAAAACTAGGCTGGTGACATACTACATTGTCAATTGCATTACTGTGACCAAGAAGGTCACTTTCTTTTTATAACTATAGTGTGCAAAAACTGTGTGTGTGGAAAAGCTCATTGAAAGTGCTAACTGCTCATTAGCATCTACCTAGCTCAATCAGTTGGATGATTAAGGAGCTGGATACCCACTGACATGGTGGCCTTTGTTCGTTAAAACAAATTGATGTGCTGGAGGCTAATGAACTCTCAAGGACACAAATGGGAATTAACTATGATTGGATAGCGAAAGCTGAGTGGGAAGATACAGGTAAACAGCTACTGTTTGCTGAGGGAGTCTTCACAGATACCATGGTATAGGTACCATGGCAACACAGAAATTCAGTCCCTGATGTTGGAAACGCTTTCATGTCGAAGTAGTGTGACACAGGGCAGTGTATCTTGAAAGGTAGCAGTAAAATAGTTAGGTTTTGGTCTAGTACCATAGAGGTTGTAGATTCAACCTGTACTGTTCTTGTGGTCTGTGTTACCTTAAATACACAATTCAACTGCCATAAATATCCAGCTGCATTGATGGGTCGTGTGTAATACTGAAATTTTGAGTTGCTCTGGAGAAGAGCATCTTCTAAATGAATGTAAAAATGCTTTCCTGGACAATTAGTTGATGTCATTCTTTTCTCTCCGATGTTTGCTAATGCTTTTGAGCTTGCCTGATGCAGAACTGTGTATGTACATAAGGCCAGGTTAGGCCACTGTTATTTTGTCCTAATTTGGGTGGGGCTGTACTTGAGTTGGAGCCCTTCATTCCCTAGGGCCACAACTCAGTTGGCAGAATCATGACCTATGCTGTATCAGAAGGACTGCTCCTCTAAACCTATGTCACGTGACATGTTTGTCATGTTTAATGCCTCAACTTGTGACAATGCCATTTTAACAATAGGCAGTGCCATTTTTACATGTCTGTCTGAATATTTTTCTAATTCTGTATGTGATACTCACTAGCACAACATCTAGCTAACCCGCTAATGATAACAATCTAGTTAGCCATCCCAACATTTTATTTTATTAATAAGTTCAATCATTAGCCTGTCCAGTACTAAGCTAGTGAGTCTTTCCTGCACCTCACTGGTCTGCAAAGTGTCCAGGCTAAATGCTGTGTTTATGTGTTTAATAGTTAATTAAACACATAAAAAGCTATAAACACAGACAGTATTGACTGTTGCTGTTCTTGTGCCCCCTGCAGGTCAGGATGAGTAATCAGGAGTGTGGGGGCTGGCGCCTGTCTGAACAGGAGGAGGAGGAAGATGAGGACGATGAAAAGGATGAAGAGCCGAAGGTGTGCCAAGTGTGTGGAGACCGAGCCACAGGATACCACTTCAATGCAATGACCTGTGAGGGGTGCAAGGGCTTCTTCAGGTGAGCCTTTTACTTGCTGGTGAGCATTGTTCAGTAAAACTATAACAAACCACAGACAAAGTAAAACAGACATGAATCAATTGTGTAGCTGAAGCACACTGAAGAAGGCCATTGAGCTGAAAGGTGTCCGTGCTGTTGCATGAGACTTCTCAATTATAAGACTTAAAATGATAAAACTTTAAAAATAGCTGTGTAACTCATACCTCTCTGTAATGTCCCAGCATCACCATGAGAAGAGACAAGCTGAGATACACCAAATTAATGAACCATCTCCTCAGTGGTACCCTGGCAGGAGAAAACCAATCAGCTCAGAGCAAGTGCCCTAGCAACAGCGTAGCAAGAACAACAACAAAAAAACAGTGAGCAATTGAAATTGCAATGCATTTTTGTCATAAGGGACAGAATCTGAGCTCATTGATTGCTCTAAATAAACTCTGACTGTGCTGTTGAATGGCTCATAGCAGTGGGGGAATAGTGGTGAAGTGACCCATTTCAAGTGTCCATTAATGTCAGTTCTTAGAAAAGTAGTATGTGGTTCTGCAGGAAATTAGAACATCATTGTTTGTTAAACATTTTCACACCATTGAGAAGGTCTGGCAGGGAGGAACCAAACATCTTTCATAATGGGGGTTATCAACTGTCTATTATAATGGAGAAGACATATTCTGTCATACAAATCTCTGTCATTCTTATTCATCATTTGAACCTAAGAACAGCACCTTACCCTGTCCCTTACTCTAAACCTAAACCTAAGGTCTAATGTGAAGGAGAACCCTGTTTCTCTGTTCCCAAAGCAATGGCACATCGTTTTTGATTTTTTTATTCACAGGCGGGCCATGAAGCGCCCGGTGAAGTTCAGCTGCCCATTCCAGAACGCCTGTCTCATCACCAAGAGCAACCGCCGGCAGTGCCAGGCCTGTCGCCTACGCAAGTGCAAGGAAATCGGGATGCTAAAAGAGTGTAAGTGTCTTTGTTCAGTTGTCACAGAGAACTCCACCTGCACCACTGCCTGCACCACCTCCATCACTGCAAAGCAAAACTGGGGAAAATGTCCAGCTTTAGAAATGTGTTGGTGTGTAAAAAAAAATATAAAATATGTTAACTGCTCTGGATAAAACATTCTGCATAAAAAGTAGTTGTAAAATGTGATTTATTTTAAATTAAGGGAAAAAACAGCAGACATTGAACATTTCTTGGATAGATATGAACCTCAGTGGCAAGTCAGGAAAACCCACACTGATGGCAGGTCCTGTCCCTGTCTCTCAGTGATCATGTCAGATGAGGAGGTGGAGAAGAGGCGGAGGCTGATCAAGGTGAAGAGGACACAGCTGGAGCCTGTGATCCTCACCCCACAACAGGAAGGTATCATCCAGGAGCTCCTGGAGGCACAGCGGAAGACCTTTGACCTCACCTTCTCCTGCTTCAAACAGTTCCGGGTATAAGGCAGACTCACAACCTACAGCTAGCACTGGGACTATATGCATGATGTGTTTCCTCTAGGTAGCACTGGAGATTGGGTGAAGCTTTTTTTAAGTTGGTTTACTGCAGGAGTTACAAAATACAAGCTCCCCTGTAGATCTTGCTGATCTGGATCTGTAATAAAAACTATTACTGTATGTAAATAAATCAGCAAGACAGCATATAGACACTGAATCAGGTAGAATTTGAGCGAAGATGTACATATTAATATTAGCATTTGCATATTTGCATATCATCACTGGAAAAAAAATGACACCTCTGCTTTTGACAGCCTATTGATCGAACCCTCGCCCCGATGGTCATGCATGTACCGCCTGACTCCGGGTTTGGAGGGAGCGATGACTGTCCCTCCTCCTCCTCTTCCTCCTCCTTGTCCTCAGATGAGGTGGGCAGGAATGACAGGAAGTTCTCCATGCTGCCCCATGTCGCTGACCTTAGCACCTACATGATCCAGCAAATCATTGACTTTGCCAAGATACTCCCCTCCTTCAGGTGAGCCACTAAGATGCACAGAGAACGCTGTCTTAACCTTACAGAGAAACTAAGGGGAAATCTTAACTTAAAGCGCACATGGAAGCCATATAAGTAAAAAAGAGGCTACAGAGTAAGAAGGACATTTTGCTTATAGTCTCAATCCTAGATTCTCAATCACTGACAGAACATGGAAAAGAAGTGTGTTCCGGCATTGGCCGACAGGCATCTGAGTGCACTTAGGTAGCTAATGGTAGATATGATTTTCTTATGTGGATGTAATTTAACATAAATACTCCTACTTTCTTATAGTATACACATTTACTTGGCAGAAATAGCATTGTTTGATGAAAATAACACAGTTTCCTCAATATGGAGATTTCATGAGATTTCCACTGTAGTATCTTTGTTTGAAAACAGCTTTTTCTTGACAACTTGAGCAGTATGGGAAATATTTGATCTATCAAGCATGGTCTGTACGGTATGCAGTTTGTTGTTGTAGAATTATCTTCAGGAATGTTTTGAGAATTCTGTTGTTTGGGTTATAGATGTCTTATCTTCTCTTATGAAAGAACAAGTGAAATGTTTGAAGGTAAAGGGTTTATCAGCTGTGTATGCTGGCATTGATGAATATTGTGCTGCGGCTGGGTTGGTATGGCTTAGAGGCAGTGCACTCCATGGTTCAATGACAAATCTCTTTTGATTATATTGTTATTTTTATTATACTGATGGTACTGTTAGCTTTTTCCATGAGAGTGGGATTAGACAGAAGTGGTAAATGGCCATTGGTTTATTACCAAAATGGACCCATGATGTCTGGTAGTGTTGCTCCACAACAAAGACAGTAGTTTTAGAGACTCAGCTATGAGGTATCAGAAATATTGATTTATATGAAGATGAGGGTCTAAATTAAAACTGTAGCACAATGACTGACAGCTATAAAGATGTAAGAAAATAAATGAACAGATGGCAAGAGGGAAGGAAAATAAATTATGGGAGTCTACATGAATGAATGAATGCATTGTAATAATGACCTGTGGCTATCATTGTAATCATCACTCTTTGAATAACTCCTTTCTCAAAACCTATTGCAAAACAACCATGCTTAAAAACCTAGCTTAAAAACAGTAATAAAATTGATGCAATGCTTTCATTGTACTGACTGAGTCAGACAGAATGCGAATTTGAGACACTGGTACACAAAAAAGCACTTTATGAGCATAGTTTAAATCGGACATTTTAGATTTGTCCCATGTCGACATGGTTGGGTAAGTTTAAAAAGCACCAAGATGAGCTTGCCAAACTGCATGTGTGAAGTAAAAAAAAACACTTTGTGATATTTATGGTGGGGGGCAAAGGGATAATGTTCAGAGTGGGGAAAAAGGGAATCTGACCGATCGGGTCATCAGGTGTGTGTGTGTGTGTGTGTGTGTGTGTGTGTGGGCTTGTAGGGAGCTGGCTATAGAGGACCAGATCTCCCTGCTCAAAGGTGCCACCTTCGAGGTCTGCCAGATCCGCTTCAACATGCTGTTCAATGAGAAGACGGGCAAGTGGGAGTGCGGCCCTCTGACCTACTGCATGGACGATGCCGCACGCGGTAAGACACAGATCCTCATGCCAGAGAATGCACTGTGTCAGTACAACCTCAGAGGTACAAAAACACCAGTCGAGTGAATCAAAAAAGTGTGACCAAAATACTATCACACTTCCCATTTATATAAATCCAAATATCATTATTACATCATAATCATATATGGACATGTTTTAGCGCTACTGCTGATCAGTATCTGTTAAGAAAATGAACAAGCTGGTTAGCAAATGCTGGCAGTTATTCAATGTACAAATCTGTTTCTATGAAGCAGATGACTGGCTATCCAACTGGATGGCAAAATAAAAACAAAATTGAATTAAGGTACAGAAACCCACAAATATGTATCTTCCTATTATCTTTATTATCAGTGATGCAAAAAAAATATCATTGAACCCATATTAATAATGCTGTCCATTCAAAAGTTCAAAATAAAAAACTCCTCCTGTGCGCATATGTCAGTCCATTGAAATGCAGACTTTTCTGTGCCATAATCCAGGACCTGCTCCTGCAGATTGCAAAAAGCACATTTTAAATACACTTCATGTTGGCTGACCACTGTCTAAATTAGCTGTCAGGACATTGTATTGCTGATTTGATTGTTGAGGGCTACAAAACAAGTATAGCCTACTATAAATAAGGCAGTAATCAGTGACAGTTGTGTAAGTAATGATTTCATCAATTTAGCCGATTAAAATTGTTCAAATTAGTGTGATTATATATCACTTTAAGGGTCATAGAGCTCCCAGCAGTATGTACCACCTTCCAGCCCTGAGGTGTTTATATCTCTAAAGGTTCCACTGTGATAATTTTCTTACATTTTCCCCCTTCTGTTCTGATTTCACCATGCATCTGCATTTTCTGGTGCGATAACCCCTCGCTGTGTGAATTCTGAGTGGTTTGTGGAGTGATTCCCGTTCTGAAAGGCTGTGCAGGTGGAAGAAGCTTCTAAATGAGGCGTAATTAACTGCTGCTCTGTCCCTCTGTCCTGGTCCATTCCAACCGTGGGAGTATCTGTTGCCTTGGGAGGCAGAAACAAAAGGCTGTATCCAAGGACAACCTTGTGAAAGCCGGATTGGGTATTTGGCACAGCAGGCTTGTTAAGCAGCTGGAGGAGCTCATCCATTTAAATTTCTACAGTTCAGCTCCGCCTCTTTACTGTGTGACATCATCATTTTTTAAGTTTTCTGTTGAATGGCTTTACAACTGTGATGAATATTTAAATATTCATAAATAATGTTTAAAGTATTTAAGAAATAATGTTGCAAATGTTTCCAGCATTTAACAGGAATGTGCAGGAGAACTGGGGAATAACGATATTGTTGAATTGTTGGGAGGTTGTAGTCATGACATTGTTGGGGGGAAGGGGGTTTGAAACATAATGATTTAATGGAACAGTGGTTAACAATTCCTGCCAAGCAGTGGAAAATCTCATCATTTTATTCATATTTTTATTTATCTAAAAAAACCCTGGCAAAACATGTATATTTCCACAAAGGCAATAGTGGAAAAAAGTTTTTTTACGATAAATTTGTTTTACTTAATTTGCGGCTTAATGTCCCTGTTCTCTTGTCTGGTGCAGCTGGCTTTCAGCGCCACCTGCTGGATCCTCTAATGAAGTTCCACTACACCTTGCGGAACCTGCAGCTAAATGAGTCCGAGTACGTGCTGATGCAGGCCATGTCCCTCTTCTCTCCAGGTGTGAAACGGGCGGGATCCCACGGTGATCCCAGTGCCACTCTCACTATATCTCTGTGTCCCCTCCGTTTACCCACTGCTGCTGCTTCATCACCTCTTTGTATTCACGCCCTTTCTTTCAGCTCACCCTGCTTTTTAAAAGGGTTTTGAGTCATAAATAAGTCATACATTTCCCATTAAAAATTCCCAGCATCACTTGTGTCTGTGGTGACCTCCCTTCCCTCGGGGTGTCATTTAACACAGCAGGCCCACAACAGGCCTGGAGTTTAGTAACATTTCATTAATCACATATTATTTTGCCACTAATCCCCTGCAGCCAATACAGAATGCCGCTTGCACCGCTTCCTTACAGTCTTCCCAACCACACCATGTCACACCCCTCCTCATCTCAATTCACTGTGACTTGTTATGGCAACTTTGGTGCTAGCCTACAGGGCAGGGAATGGAACAGCTACACTGTACCTTCATTCAATGTTCAGATCTTACATTCTCCACCCACTCTCAGTCCTGATACCACAAAGTGACTGACTGCACCCTCCTTACATGGTTAACTTGCATTATTGCTTTAGTGATGTTACAAACTGCATACTTGCTTGTATTTATATAACAGTAGTTAAAAATGACAAAAACACAGTCTTGGGCCCAACTCAGACAGGTTTTGAGCAGGTTCGTAATCTGCAGAATTGAGCAAAATGAAGTGAATAGGAGAAAAATAAATGAAGAGAAGAAGTGATGTTTGAAATTGTTAAAATCAAATACTTGTTTTAACCTCATTGCACAACCTCATAACACAAAAACCAAGAGGACAAAAATACCACAAACCTCACCCAATAAAGGAAAACACATAAAAACAAACTTTTACAAAAACTGTGAGAGAGAAAGAGAGAGAAACTGGTTTCAGGGTTACCTTTTCCTTCAACATAATTGTGGTGAATGTAGCCATTCTTTACTTTGACTGTGTTTGTGCATTTCTGTCACAGACCGTCCAGGTGTGATGCAGCACGCAGTGGTTGACAGACTCCAGGAGACCTTTGCGCTGACTCTGAAGACATACATTGACACCCAGAGAATGTCACCTGAGAAACAGTAAGAGTGTCTCCACTTGAAAAGAGCAAAATTATTACATTGTTTTATCAGCCCTTGTCAAGCAGGATTAAGTCCTTCTTGTTCCATAATCCCTCTCAGCGTTGAAAACCAATGAAACATGTCATTGTTTCTCATCTAAACATTGTTATCATCTAAACATGATAACATTGTATAAATGATTAAGTTATTAATACAAGTGATGAAAACGTGAGTGGTCCTAGCACATGCCAATCATTCGGTCATATGAACTTCTTATTGGTTCTGATCAAGTGTCATTGACAGCAAATGACAGCCTCTCCTAGTTTATGGTCCTAACTCTTGCAACAGTAGTGAATGAAGTCTGTTGAAAATGTTGATTGTACTCTTCCCCTCTCCCAGCCTGCTGTATCCCAGGATCATGGCCTGCTTGACGGAGATGCGCACCATGAACGAGGAGTACACCAAGCAGCTTCTGCAGATCCAGGACATCCAGCCGGACGTGACCCCCCTCATGATGGAGGTGGTCAGGAAGGACATTTAACAGAACACACGGACAAATGGATATCAGCGGAGAGCCTTAACAACCTGTCTGTCTGTCTGTCTGTCACACAAACTCAAATAACAAACAGACTGGGGCCAGCAAGAGAGACATGTGTGCGTATGCACACACACACAGTTACACACATGCATAAACACATGTGTTGTCAGAATGACATTGCCCCATAACATGAGGTGGATGGTATGAACCAACCAAATGAGGCTAACATCAGTAATAAAATACCTGCAGATGGACAGATAGACAGATAGCAACTGTTCAGAGTGTCTGAAGAAACACTCTGAAAAAAAAATAACATTTGCTTGGAGCCACATCAGAAAAAGCCCCACTTTTCAATCATTCAGTCTCTGTCTTATGGGCCAGTCAACAAGAGAACTTCTTGTGCCTGAAGAAAACAGGATGTGATGTCATGTATTGAAGGAGTGTTGTCATTTTGGGGTAAAACGTCATGCTCACTCTGCGTAAAAGCAATTCCTAAGAGCACAGGAAGATGACATGAATCTTCTGTGATAAGCTATTGTATAGGAATACATTGTCTACTGTATCTACACAAATTGAGAATTAAGCTCTGCAAAGAAAAGGAAACTTTATGCTTTTTACACTTTAAAATGAATGGGATTTTCTGTTAATTAGAAAACCTACATGCCACAAAATTCAATGAATACAGACTATTAACCTTATGCTGGAATACGTCTTGCACACATTTGCCATTAAATGCGTAATTTAAAGATTCATGGCTATGGAAGTCCACAGACACTTACTCCAGGCTGCTGTTTTCTGTGAAAACATTTTGACATGAAAAAGTATTTGACATATTTATTTTGAGAGAAACACCAACATAGCTCAGGTATCTCAAGGTACTCAACCTCAACATAATCTTTGGTTGGGTTATTCTCCTCTCCAGAGCCCAGAGACATGGAGGTGGGGGAGTTTATTAAGGTGGTTTTTGTATGTGCAGGCATGTCTTTGCTTGTGAATTATTTGTGGCGGATTTTGTTGTTCAGCTCTTCGCTGCAAGCCCCTGCACGTGTTGAAAGTTGTAACCACCTTACTAAAGTCTCTGGCATCATCTCAGTCCACGTTTATCCTTTTGAGAATAAAATGGTTACAAGCCAACCAGAGCCAACCAGAGCTACCCAGAGCCCACTGGCACCCCCAAATGGTCAAATGGGGGAAATAAGTTAAGATCTGTGTGTTCCATGCCTGAATCACACTTAAAAAGGCCATGTCCAGCCAAACTTCCTTCCTGATTGTAACTGCAGGATGTAATGTACAGCTGAATAACATCAGGATGAGTAAGCTGCGCCTTAAACAATTCTGCTTTGCAAAGGTGGGACACTTTGGCTGGATTAAGAAAATAATGTGTATGTTTTGTGGAAATGTGTAGTTTTTAACCTAAGCTGCTAAATTACTGTTGTGCCAGGTACTGCAAGAAAAAGGAAAGAAAAAGTCATGAACTAGCTTTCAGCATGTATGATAGTGTCATTAGAATATAGCTTCTACAAAATATATTCAGAAGTTTTTACATTTATGATTATTGATGAAATGTACAGGGTATAAAATATACCCAGGTTATTTTGTATGTTGTGAAGTACTTTTTGTTTCTGTCCCTGTGGTTATTCTATACCTGCAGTTGTATTTTTGTATGAATTTTGTAAGGAATGGAACAAAAGGACAATGCCAAAGGAATCTCAGTGGATTTCTCACCAAATCATTACAATCTATGAAAAGTGGTTAAAAACAGATCATTAGCAGCAACATGAATTAAATTAAACTAGGTTTATCAAGTCCCAGCTTTGGCGCTTTAGCTCAAGGCAGTAGTGTCAAACTCACGGCCATGTGGAGGAGCACGGGCTGGAGTAGAGCGGCAAACATGCATAGACCACTATGGCGTGGAGTTTAACATTATTGCCTCATGGCGTGTATAGAGCCCCACACTACAGGTACCTCCCCAGCACAAGGTTTTTGAAATGCCAGAAACCAGGAAAGACAGAATGCAAATACCATGAAGTCTCAGGGCCTTATTTCTCAGTCAATTTGAGCATTTGACTTTTGAGCTGTGTTTGAGCTTTGTTTAGACAGTCAACTTGAACTGACTCAAATCTGATCATTTTCTTGAGGTCTACAAAGAAGTAGTCACATGGAATCAAATTGTTTCAAGTCTAGTTTGGAGCACATTCATATGTGGTCCAAATCAGATTCTAATCAGATTTCTGCCCATGTGACTTGTGTCTGACCAACACCATCAAGTGTTTTTTCATCATGTACTATTGACTTATGTCATCTATGCCAAAAACAACATTCAGCATAGCAATTTCAGCAAACGGTTACAAACCAGCAGCATGAATTTGATCGTTGCTGGTATTGTGTGAACAGTCACCTAAAAAGGAACACCCCTGAAAGATGATCAGATTTGAACATTAAGGGCAGTCTCACTACTTACCCTCATGTTGAGTTTTTTTTTTATTCAGGTGTCTTTGTGAACTTGTAGTAGTTCTGTGGTATTAAAATAATTAAGCAAAGTGATTGTGGTTGTCTTTACACCATCTTTCAGTTTCTCAGAGCAGTGTGCTGTGCACCTCAATCGAACAGAAAAGTGAAATCAAATAAGGCGGCTGCCTCCTCTGAAACCAGGCTGCAGATTGTGCTTTGATTTAACACATAAGAACCATGTACTGTTATTTATACTGTTAGGACCATATACTGTTACTTTGTTCATTGTGCTTTTGATAACAGGATTATACAAATTGCCTGTAAGACAGGGGTGTCAAACTCCAGTCCTGGAGGGCCGCAGTGTCTGCGGGTTTTTGTTCTTTCCTTTCGATTGGCAGCCATTTTAGGCCTTGGAAACCAGGTGTGTGGACTCTTTAGCCAACCAGTGATTTTAATTAATCAATTAAGTGCTAAAACACCCCAAAAACCAGCTACCACTGCGGCCCTCCAGGATTGCAGTTTGACACCCCTGCTGTAAGACGATACACTGAGAATGTATCAAAGTCAACTTTTAAAAAAGCTTTCCATTGTATTTGTATGTATATACTATATACATACAAAGATACATAAGCCAGGACTGTGGTTAACCTTGGAGATTGCTATGGAACTACTTTTAACCAGAGCAGCTGGAACTGCACCACCCTGTGGCTCTTTACATCACCTGCAACAGCACAGGACAAGTCATCAATGCAATACAAGAAACAGCTGGTTTAAATGCTGAACCAGAAAAGAAGCAGAAAAGTCAAGTCTCATAACTTATTCAGCATTTACACACACTGATGTGTTCAAATGCCTCCGTCCATTCTGGTCATATCTCTCTGGTTATACGCGCAAGCTGTGTCCACATGCATGGCTGCTACTTTTGCCTACCTGTTGTTGTGTCCAGTATGTTTCTAAATGAGGGCAATCAAAACAAAGCATAATGAACTGCCAATTGCTGGGCAAGGTTTCTGACTCCAACCAATCACTACACCCTCTTAACATGTGATGAAATATTTGAAAATACTGGGAGGACAAAGGAGTAGACAGTTTTTTTCATTTCCAGGCTATCCTACTCTTTATTTAATGCAAATTACAGTACCAGGTAACTATTTCTTTGAACCAAGTCACACAGAGGAACAAAACGGACATATTTACAAGGAGAGGGAAACATTTAGCATACTTTCACAGAAAAAAAGTTGATATTTAAAATGAAATAAAAATTTCAGTCACAAACAGAGGCATTCAAGTAGTAGTAATGTTATACAGGTTGTTTTTGTCATTTTTTCCTTATTTTAAATCAAGACAGTTTTTTTCCACAAGGTGTATGCGATAGTCTGTATATAACCCACAGTCTCTTTTTCATTTTTTTTTAATTATCTTTTCAACTTTGTGTTTTTACGTTTTTTTTTTTCTTTTTAAATCTTATTTAACTTTAGTCACGAGAAGTGGTCACACGGTTTGTTTTACAGGCCAGGTGATTGGATAGCAACACATCTATGAATGCAAATATTACAAGCAAGCATCTTTTATATATATAATTATATATATAAAATCACAAAAGGGGAAGGGGGCTACATGATATTTCTCCTATTAAGTGCTGTTGAATGTGGAGTACAGATCACTGACAGAGGAAAAACCCTACATATTAAATCTTTATTGCCTCTTAGTTCGCTGGGTCAACAATCAACAACATTGATTCACTTTGGTACCAGGACAGGAATCAGACAGAACATCTGTGTTTTACCCTCAAAAAATTCCAAACCAAAAATACAACAGACTGTATTGAGAGGGGAGAGAGAGAGAGAGAGAGAGAGAGAGAGAGAGAGAAGAGAGTGAGAGAAGAAGAGAAACAGAGGAGCACCCCAGCTAAAACTTTATCGTAAAACCATCCTTAACTCTCCACAGGAGTCTGTACTGGAGAAAAAAATAAAAGGTAAAAAAGACGCTACATTTAAAATACAGCATAAGAATTTTTCTCCTCGAAAGATAAAAGGTAGAACTTTGAAAGGTGAAAAGTAAACACAGTTGGCTGTGGAAGAACTCAAAAGGTTGTGTGAGTGAGGGACCAGCAATTCAACAGCACTGCCCTGGTGGGTGGGTCAAGGAGCAGGGGCGGGAGGGGGCGGGGACAGGGGCGGGGCTGGTACGAACGGTAGCAAAGGCACTCCAAACTATAGATACACTATACATTACTAGTTATTGTTACAATAATATAGCCGGCACCTACTGTACAGTTACGATTGAACTATATGGCTGGAAAATGCTCATCTATATATTTTTTTTGAATAAACGATCATTGCCCTGATTTCTTTTTTCCTCTTTTTTTGTCTTGTTTTCTTTTTTTTGCTCATTAACAGTTCTTGGGTCTGCATATTTACATACCATACACAAAAAGAAAAAAAAAGAATAAAGTACAAGCCAGAATTTGGTGAGGAGCATCTATATATATATACACACACACACATTTTTTTATTTTGATTCTTTTTTTAACCATTCTTCTTCCTGTTGCAACTCTGAAGTAAGACATATGGGAAGATTCTACTGAACAGGCAGGTTTATACCAAAATCTTGTCGACTTGAAGGAAGGAGGAGGGAGAAAGGAGGTGAATGACGAATGACAAAGTGACGCACTCCCTCAGTAGTGGTTTCAGATAAGGAAGAATTAAATGGAGGAAACACAACCAGCAGCAAGCAGCCTGTGGGCTCTGGTATACCCCTCCCATCACCACTCTCCTCAAAACCAAGAGTACCCGCCAGCTGATGACTGAATCAAGTTAAGCAGCTGACCACTTCTTTACACGGTGTATTAAAAAAAAGTGTACTGAATCCATGGGAACCTTGTGCACCCAGAGACGCTCACCTGCCATCACCCTGGCAACCCATGCCGAAGGCCTGGCGTCTACCAAAAAGCCCACTCAACACAAGCTCTCGTGCTGCTCTGTCTCCTAACACAGTTTGAGGGTGGGGGTGGGATATCTGACCGTCCCATTTTCGTCCTGGAACCCACAAGTGTTCCCAACAGGGGGTCACCAGCATCAGGGAGGGAGGGGAAGAGATTCAGCAGGCCTGTTTCTGCTAACCAGCTGTAAACACTAAGCTTAAGTAACGGTCACAGCGGGAGACTCAGAGACTCTACGGAGGCTTGTTCACACGGTGTATAAAAAAAAAAAAAAAAAACAACGCAAAAGTATACAAGCTTAAATACATCTTTATATTAGCATTCATTATTTTGCATTCCTTTCAGAAACTGGGGCCTTGCTTACGCCCTGATGAGGTTAAACAGTTAAACAGAACAGAAAGAAGGGGCAGGTTGACCAAGTGAAGAAACACATAAAAGTCCACTAAGTTTCCTGTATCTCCAAAATATAATCAAACAGATGCACCCCTCCCACACACCTTGCACCCCTTTTGCCTACCACATCCACAACAGATACATACAAAGGATGTCTATGTGGTTAGTTACATGCACTAATAAATAATGTAATGAAAATTAGGAAGGTTAAAGGTCATTTCCACGTCATCGACAAAAACGGTTTAGAAACGGAAGAAAGAGGAGGTCCTACCGTTAGAGGCTTTAGACAGCAGCAAATATTGCCCCTGCTTTTCCCCTTAAGCTGACCCCATTATTCTGAATCCATTCTGAACCATATATATTTCTGATATATATTTTTCATATATAGATTTACTTTTGTACATAATGCAATATATAAACTGTGTATGTATATATAATACAAGCACACAGCTGCACTGTAAATACATGTTACTCTTTTTAAAAGTTCCCATTTCCCCACTTCACCCCCCAACAAGGAAAAAAAAAAAAAAAAAAAAACAAAGGCTAGAGATCCATAGTAACTCATGATTTCTCCAGACTGCATTGATTCATTCCCAACAACAGTCAGAGATATTTTTTCCACATCAGGAAAAACTGGCGGTCATAACTGGATAGAGTTGAGTGAGCCTGTGAGGTTTATGTGTTCTTGATCATCAGAAATGTGTGCCAAGCCATCTTTTGAACCTTTTCTCAGCCTGCTGGTGCTCCCAACCAAATTCAAGCCATGCACTTCCACAAGGACCCTGCAGGGGGAGCTCTGTGAAAGGGCCAGGGTCAGGGGTCAGTTGACAGGGGATGTCACATGGACAGGAGGCACAGGAGAGAGTGTAGGGGAATGAGCAGAGTGGGCGTGGTCACCCTAATTAAAGAGGGAGAGGGGGTGGGGTTGGGTAGAAGATGAATATAGCTACAGTAATGCTTCAATAAAAAGATTGTCCAGGGAGAAACATGAAATATTCGTATTTACTGTATATTTATATATTTATATATATTTATACTTATGTACTGAACAGCTCCCATGTCCAACCCCTCCACTCTCTCCATGTGCACAAAAAAGAGCAGTTTTCATACACATTATTTCATACAAAAAAAAAAAAAAATTAAGAACACAAACACATGGGGGTGTGGTGGTGGTGGGTTGGGGGTGGGGGGTTCACTCAGTCTGATTGGTTTCATTGTGTTTGTTCCTTTTTTTATATTCCTAACCCCCGCCTTTCTTTCCGCCCCCTCCCCGGGACATGGGCGTGGCTAGCGAGCAGCAGGGTGGGCGTGGCCCCAGGTTAGTGGGGCAGGCCTCAGGGATGCAGGCGGGCTCAAGTGGAGTTGGAGGCGGAGGCAGAGGCTGCGTTGGTGGTCTGCCCGCGATCTCCACTATTGGCATCTGAAATTGGGAGACAACATATACTTAAATACATACACATACTGTAGTAATAAACTGATTAATTTGATCACTGAATCAACTGGTCCAATCGATTAATTGGTCCAATTACTGGACTAATCCTTCCTAAACTGCTAACTAATTCAGAAGTAAGATTGTGTAATAGAAGTTGCATCCATTATTAAATTTCCCTATTTTCTCTAATTTCTTTGACTTTGTATATGTTAGCTTATTTTATTTTCAATGTTGGTTTTAGGAAAGGAGGGAGCGGCTGGATCCCACCTGAAGTGGCAGAGGCGTTGGTGGGGGTGGAGGCCCCAGCCTGACTGCGGGCGTGGGCGGGGATGAGAATGGAGGCCAGCGAGGGATTACTGGACAGCTCTTAGGAGACAGAAACAGCATCGTGTCAAAACTGGCAGGCTAACATATATTTCATCAAACAATGGGTGGGGAGGAAAGGAGGAAAGGGAGGAAAGGGAGAGTAGTGTAGTGGTATGATGGTTGGGAGCTGGGTCTTCCACCTCAGAGGTGGAGGGTTCGATTGTTGTAACCTGAATTGCTTCAGTAAATAGCCAGCTGTATAAGCTGATGGCATTTTGAGACGTAAAAACTGTAAGTTGTTGAATATGAGTCTGCTATAAATGTAAACGTGGAGAGGCAGGAAGAAAACAGAAGGGGGGGAATGAAAGATGGGGAAGGAAAGAGAGGAAATAGGAAGGCGGAGGATAAAAAAGAGACAGGAAGGTGGAATTTTAGGTACAGAGCGAGGGAGAAAAACACGGAAAAAGGAAAAAGCACAGGGGGGTGGCAATGGATGAGAAGGAAGGGAATACAGAAGAGGGGGGAGGGACGGAGGAGGGGTCCTGGCACCTTGAGTGGTGAAGTTGAAAAGGGAGGGCTTCTCCCTCCCATTGGGCAGCTTGACGTTGGGGTCCCGGAGCTCGTCGAAGAAGGAGTGGGCGCAGGCCTCCAGCGGGGTGAGGCGGGCGGTGGGCGTGTACTCCAGCAGCCGCGAGCAGAGGGCGATGGCCTCCGGGGGCGTGCGCGGCCGGAACACCTGCAACACATTACCACAGGGCTGACATTCGTCATTGACAGGTTATGTACCTCTACTGCCACAGAGACAGCACTCAAATAAATGAGCATCAGTCTGTCTGTCCATTTGAACACACATAGGAAAATAACTAACATCGCTGAGCTAAGAGCGTGTCCAGCAAAACTTAACACTGACCCAAAGGGATAATCGTGTCTACATAACATCCAAGCATTGGGCTAGTGGTCTTCTTGCAGGACAAGGTAAAAAACTGACAAAAAGTTGAGTCAATATTATTGCCAAGTATAGAAAGTGGATTCCAAAGGCAAGCACTGATGGGTTAATTTAGTAGGCTGGATGAAAGAGTGCAGCGGTGAGAGGCAGGCAGGTTATTTATCGGGCCGGGTGAGGAGAGGTAGGTATTCCAGCGAGCCCATGCCCAGACAGGGGGCATTTCAGCATACCAATCATAAATTCATGAGTAAATTCTGACATGCCTGTCAAAGACAGACCAGTCACTTCTACAAGCTTTTCACAAAGTGAAGTGGGCCTTTTTAGAATGGACCCCAAAATGAACTGTGATTTCGGCACACCTCTATTCATCTACCACTTTCTGCGGACACCAAAACCCCTTTCACAGCAGCAAGGAAGACAGCAGAATGGAACAAGATCCCCAAAAAGCTGTTGTTTTACACCAATGCTGGCACCGATGACACCTTTTTGGAGGTGCCTCTCTGGGGGGTGAATAATTGGTGCCTGTGCCAAGTGAATTAATCTTAAACTGTCAGAAAGAGCTCAGTGACTGAAATGTGAACCTGGGAGCACGTGCGGTCTCTAGACCTATAAAAGTGTGTGTGTGTGTGTATATGCGCGTGTCAATATGCGTGCACGTTCGTGGGCTCCTAACAGCTCTTTGGTACCGTACACATGCCAGACATCTCCCCACAGGGTTAGCACGGAGGCCCTCCCCATTGCATTTGTCACCAGTGAGTTAAGCCAGCAGCTGGCAAGGCCTAAGGTTAGCGACACGCTAACGCCACGCTGCACATGCGTGTGAAAAGCCTGTCGTTAGACAGGCGAG
The DNA here is from genome assembly GCA_022829145.1 of Albula goreensis. Lineage (NCBI taxonomy): Eukaryota > Metazoa > Chordata > Actinopteri > Albuliformes > Albulidae > Albula > Albula goreensis. Next base: position 17,266,020 of record CM040761.1, on the reverse strand, counting down.
AGCTGGTACCATCCCCCACTACCAGCCACATGCCCAAAGAACATGTGATCGAGAGGATATGCCACCAGACACAGATCACCAACATGGAATTATGGGATTGATTCTACACATGGTGCAAGACTGTAATTTCAGTGATAGAATTTTGTTTTTTACAATTCCACAACATGTTTGGCTCTCCTTGAAAAGTTGCTAATTTTCAATGGACACTGACATATGTGAGTTAGAGGGGGAGGTGTTCTTCGGTGTCATAATTCCAACAAGTGAGGATCGCACAAAAGCTTTATGGTGTGTTTTGATATTACAGGTCAGACTGAGTGCGCAGACACAGGAATGCGTAAATGCCAGTGCTCTCGTCTACTAACGACACAAATTTATCACATGGCATTGGCTAGCTTTGAGTGCGACAGTGAAAGCCCGCTCTGTGGTAGGATTGATTCTGGGAGAGCCAAAAGATGATACCAAACATCTAATTACCAATTACATACAGCTTAAGAACGAAAATGGACACAAAAACACAATGGCAACATTTCCAGTAGTGAGGGGTTCTAGTGGCAGTGATGATTTCTGGTGGTTTGATGACGATGTTGGGCACATTTTCCTGACATGGTTAGGCTGTCCTCATTAGTTTGTTAACTGTAATCTTAACCCCATGTTATATCATTTCCTTCCTGGAAAGGGGTCTCTTTCCAAGCTAACACTCCTGCCCACAGGGCAGAAATAGCTAGCCAGTGGTTTGAGCAGCATGACACCAACGTTTTCCATATGTCACAGCCTTCTCGGTCACCAGGTCCGAACCCAATCGAGCATTTATGGGATATTCTGGAACGACACCCGAGACAGAGTATTCCACTTCCATCAACTAAGTGTGAGTTGATTGGCTTTCTCATGAAAGAGTGGTGCTGTGTTCGTCCTACGGAATTCCAGATGCTAGCAGAGTCTTTCCCATGGTGCTTAGACTGTACAGCTCCATACAGCTGATGAAGTGATTTTACTATTCACTTTCTTATTTTTGTTCATTACTTATACATAAAAATCAATAATATAAAGACACAGACAAAGTTACCATTTCTCAAACTCTGAGGTTTCAAAGTGCCATTTGCTTTAAAAAGAGGGAAATCACCACCAGTAAGAAACTGGCTTACTGCCCCTGAGAAAAGCACTACTGTGTAGTTTGCAGTGATCATGCTGCAGTTATGATCTCTTGGGGCATCATGCACTTCTAGTGGTCAGTGACAGCGATGCAACAGGCATGCTACAAATCATGCAGCATATTATGTGTCTCTACTGCACTTAAAAGTCTTCTGTGTTTCAGGAAATTCCTTATGACACACTGCATGACCAAACATCCATTATAAATATAACTTTGCACTTCCTTGACTACGAGGTTCTGGTTGGCAACACGTTTCTGATGCTCTCTGTCATTATGTGCTAACTATGGATCATGAAATGGAAAATTGGAAGACTTCGGAACTACAACAGCAGAGACGGAACTTCCAAGGATAAGCACAAGAAGGTGGACTTCCGCTCAGGTTATAGAGTATCTATATTTCCATAACACAGGAGCCATCTGAGTCACATTTAGGTGGGAAGGGAGGTGGGTACACATTCAGCAGAACACGGGAGGGGTATGAAGGAAGGGAGGGTGGCTTGGGGGGTGGGGGCGAGAGGTGACGCCATAGAGGCACATGGGCGAGACATGACCAGGGTGGGGTAGCAAGGTCAGATGAGGGGGGTGGGGGGGTTGGGAGTGGTTGAGGAGAGTAGTAAAATGTTCTGTACCTGTTGACTCACCTTAGTCCATGGGTGCGCCTTTATCTGGGGGAATTTGAACTCGGTGTAATTTGGGTTCATCTCACGGATCTGTTCCCTTGTGGGTGTCCCCAGAACCTGAGGGTCAGAGAGAGAGAGAGAGAGGGAGAGAGAAAGAGAGAGATGGAAGGAAAAGGCAGGAGAAGTGATGGGAAAAGAGCCAAAGGAAGGAGACTAATGTGAATTTCCAGCTTTCTATTTCAGTCACAAAAACATTCCAGCGATTGAGGAATTCTCTAAGGGCCTTAAGGACCTATATAACCGTTTGATTCATGCCCCACAGTAAGACAAACACACACAGAAGGGGCCTCGATTGGGAGGGGGTGTCTTGTACAGAAAAGCCTGTTGCTGAACAAAATGCTTCCTGTTTTAAAGCGAAGCTGATCATTTCATATTTCACACACACAAATATAGCTTTTCCCTGTTGCCAGTGAAAGGATTGCCAAGGTTTTACATAAATATCAACACCACATCCTGATACAACACAGTAAATAAAAAAAAAACATTTAAGCAGTATAACATATCAGATATAAAATCGAAGTGAATGTTTGTACAAACATCTCTCTCCCTATCACCATGCGTAGGAGTGAAAAATATCTATATATGACAATAAGTGATACAATGTTACTAACTATAGACACTTACATAATGTGATGGGAAGAACAGTGGTTAACTGATTGGGACAAATGGGGCGATGTTACTGGGTGAATTGAAGACTAAGGCATGTTACCAACTGACAGACGTTGAAGACGACATTACTAATTGGGCTGGGGACTGAGGCAAAGTTTCTGATCACAACTGCAACTGCAAAGCTGCCCAACACTACCAAACACACTGCTTCATGCTCCTAAAACCCTCCTCTTCAACATCACTGGGCTTCTTACCACTTAATACACTTAATACACAATAATGAGCAATACATGCAAGTTAAACCCTTTGGACAATGTGATATGGAAGTAATCTTAGCTAGAAGTCCTAAATTATCTGTAATAAATTAAACAACAGGACTATTATCTAAGATGATAAATAGCTTGTCAAACAGCATTAACGCGCACACATGGGGTGGTGCTCCGCGGAGCGGACACACACAGATGCAGAGACACACACCCCGACATGTGCGCACACTCCCCTGGTCTCACCTTGATGATCTCAACCAGCTGATCCACTCCGCTGTCACCGGGGAAGATCGGTTGCCCTAGCAACAGTTCTGCCAGTACACAGCCAGCTGACCACACGTCTGCAGAAGGAGAGGTAAGGAGAAGGAAAATTGAAAAACAAAACTCAGTGAAAACATATCAGAAACATTACATACATGTACTGCTGTAGACAGTGAAGTGTTGCCAATGTAAGTGCTGTGTACATACCTTTACTGGAGGTGTAGTCTGTGTTAATGCTATATGCATACCTATACTGGAGGTGTAGTCTGTGTTAATGCTATATACATACCTATACTGGAGGTGTAGTCTGTGTTAATGCTATATACATACCTATACTGGAGGTGTAGTCTGTGTTAATGCTATATACATACCTATACTGGAGGTGTAGTCTGTGTTAATGCTATATACATACCTTTACTGGAGGTGTAGTCTGTGTTAATGCTATATACATACCTATACTGGAGGTGTAGTCTGTGTTAATGCTATATGCATACCTATACTGGAGGTGTAGTCTGTGTTAATGCTATATACATACCTATACTGGAGGTGTAGTCTGTGTTAATGCTATATGCATACCTATACTGGAGGTGTAGTCTGTGTTAATGCTATATGCATACCTATACTGGAGGTGTAGTCTGTGTTAATGCTATATACATACCTATACTGGAGGTGTAGTCTGTGGCTCCAAAGATGAGCTCAGGGGCTCTGTAGTACCGGGAGCAGATATAGGACACATTGGGCTCACCCCGCACCAGCTGTTTTGCACTGTGGACAGGTGAACCATAGACATCATCATCATCATCATCATCATCATCATCATCATCATCACCACGACCACGACATCTACAACATGCACTATCAACCAGGTAAACCAGTATTAATACACACATTTTACTCAGTGCGATCCTCATCCCTGTCCCATGTGCATAGGGCAGGTGGCCATTTTGCACAAGCATAGGTTTATGGATTTGAGCAGTGCAGCTTAAAGAATACAGCACACTGCTAATCCACATGATATAGGATACAAGTGCATCAGAGCCGTTTTTAGGGATCTCCACTCACCTCCCGAAGTCGCACAGTTTGAGGACAGCGGTCTCAGGGTCCAGCAGCAGGTTCTGAGGCTTGATGTCCCGATGGCAGATGCCAAAGGAATGGATGTAGGCCAGACTGCGGAACAGCTGATACATGTATAGCTGCAACGACAGGAACAGGCGAAACACGTTAAGACTGCACGCCTGTGTGAGCATGTGTGTGTGTGTGTGTGTGTGTGTGTGTGTGTGAGAGCGTGCGTGCGTGTTTGTGTGTGTGAGTGAGAGAGAGAGCTGGAAACTGTACAGCTGAAATTATGGCTGAGACATTCAGACACTGAGTCCCAGAAGAAAACAAAGAGTTAATAAGAGCATATGGAGACAACTAAATAAAATTCCACCATGTAAAGGTTTAGTGTTTTCTGCAAAAACAAACGGAGACAGACAGACAGCCAGTTGGGGAAGGGGCGGGGAGTTGAACAGAGGGAGAGTGGAGAGACAAAAATGTGGAGGAAGGGGGCGGGAGGTGGGGGAGATCAGGGAGCAAGCTGTCTTTGTTGCTTCCACTTCCTCCCATAGAAAGAGGGAAGGAGCCGTTTAGAACACAAAAGGCCATGACGCAGCGGCGACCACCTTCCAAGCGCTGACGCAGACCAGCACTGGAGTGGGAACCTCGGACGGAGCGTCAACGCAGTGTGCGTCACTGCCATTGTGCACGCCGGAAATAAAAACTATGCACACACAGGAACCGCTGTTGAGAAAAACCTGCTACTGCTAATAGGTAACAGCAATGTATCAGCCCGCTGTAAATTTCACTTGGCTATACTGTAGTAAAACAGCATCATTTGTCCTAGACCACAACTAATTAGCCAGAATATAGCTGTGCACGGCCTCAGAAGTTCTCACATACTTAAGCCTACAGAAGGCTTGACAACAGGGGGATGCAAAGACTACATGCTGATTGGTGGACGGCTGTCAGAGGGGAGGGTCTTTGGAGAGCTCAGCTTCCCATCTCACAGGCAGCTCATCAAATATGGATGAGAGCTGAGCATGTGGCCTTCCTTTTCTCTCAGCGAAAATGGCTTATCTCTCACATGCACACACACACAAACACACACGCGTGCGCACACACACGCTCACACACACATGCTCACATGATGCACACAGCTTTCAAATTGAATTCTCCTTTATTTCCCATCAATCTCAAATGATCTATAAGGCAAGGATCTCTAAATCCAGACTATGAGGTTCTCAGGGACTCAAGCTTTTTGTGGGTTTCTCTCAATCAGGAGCTAACTCAGGCCTGGAAAAAAAAATATGTGAATTTGGGGCCAAGCACTGAAAAAGTACAGACGAGTTACACACAAAGGGAATGATCTTTTGGAGCTTTGAAATGCTTCTAACTTCAAGCATTTAAAAGATTAAGATTTCAATCCCTCAATATATATCCAAATACATGTACAGCGATCTGGCCATTCATTTGCTTCATAATTTTGCTTCATAGATTTATACAAGTACCATGCTGAATGGTCATAACCCTGAGGTTCTATTGCACTTCAACACTGAATAAAACACACAATAAGCAGTCACTGAAGAGCTCTAGGACTGAAGTTTGAGATCTGTGCTGTGCCCAGCATCCACCAAGCATCCACCACACTTTAGTCTCCTCTCTCCCATCCCGAGATCCCTGCCCTAATGCAGCAGAATGAATCCAGCCTGCGTTTATCCTGCTTGCCGCTAAATTTCCGTGCTTTCTATGTGGAGTGGGTCAGAGGTCTTTTTCCACATTCCTCTTCCAAAACAAACAGTGGAGCTGAAGCTGCTATTATTAGACTGCCCGGGTCAGACACAGGCCACAACTGCACCAACACAGACAGGTGGCACAGCCTTTCACTGGCCCTGGGGTGTGTGTGTGCGCACGTGTGTGTGTGTGAGAGAGAGAGAGAGAGTGTGTGTGTGTGCGCACATGTGTGTGAGAGAGAGTGTGTGCGCGCATGAGTGTGTGTGAGAGAGTGTGTGTGTGTGTTTGTGTGTGAGTATGTGTTTGTGTGTGCGTGTGAGAGAAAGTGCGTGTGTGTGTATGTATGTGTGTGAAAGAGAGAGAGAGCGAGAGAGAGAGAGAGAGAGAGAAAGTGTGTGTGTATGTGTGTGTGTGAGACGGACAGATATATATGGGTGGTGGACAACATAGAACAGTCTTTTGAAACTGAAATATTTCTAATTTTAAAAGTTACCAGACGATCTAAAGAATTTCAGTTACGGTTTTGTGACTATCAACTTTCATTTCCAATCAAATCAATAGTGTTCATGATCTCCTATTTGCCCTACGCAGACAATGTACAGTGAGTAGAAACATGGGTAGATAACAAAAAAACAAACAAAAAAAAAATGTTGCTTTTTATTGGAAAGTTAGAGGAGTTCAATATTTATACATTAATTTATGAATCATGCTTACATTAATATAATATTAATATAATTTATATTACTTTTTTTTGGGGGGGATTTTTCCACTTTATTTGACAGTTACAGTGGAGAGGCAGACAGAGGATGCAGGAGAGAGAGGGGGGAGGACATGCAGCAAAGGGCCCTAGCAGGATTTGAAGCAGGGCTGCTGCAGTCAGGCCTCAGCCTTACACTCTACCGGATGAGCTACCGGGGCACAATTTATATTACTTTAAAAAGCATTTTTATATTTATTATTTATGTATTAATATTTATTTTTTTCAATGGAAAATGAGATTTGTTCTGCTTTAAATGCTCGCCCTCATGCAACTCTGACGATGAGCAGCTAGATGTTACATACCTTCACATAGACCATGGGAAGAGTCTGCTTGGCTCGGCTGTAGTGTCTGGCCACTCTGTATACAGTCTCTGGAACGTAGTCCAGCACCAGGTTCAGATAGACTTCATCCTTCTGCAAGACAGAGACAGAAAGAGCTGGTCATGGAGTGCACAGGGAGGGGGTGTGATGTGCAGGCTCAGAGCTGGAGGTGGGCACAGAGCACTTTCACCCTGCAGGGACGTCGTGTTCACATGCATTCCCCGAACGAATGGATGAGGAAATTCACTAGATGCAGCATATGGGCACCTAATGAGTTACACAAACACAGAGAAACGGGCGAGGGGGAGGACCTGGGGGCTGGCGTGCCACAGATAAATCACCCAGGACCTCCTATGACAACACATGATTACAGAGCCCAGCTTCTGCCAGAAACATTAAAGAGCACAGCAATCAGGCCGATCTGGCCAGCTCTAAATAGAGACGTGTCACGAGGAAACCCCACCACACTGCTTTACCATTGCACATTCTCCTCTGGATAAATAACATTATATCAGCGAAATCTGAGTGTGGGAAACAGAGGGCCTCGCTGGGATAGAATCATTTCTTTTGCAATCCCTTACGAAAGATAAAACACAAACACACACGCATGTGAACGCACGCACGCACGCATGCGCACGTTCACGGCCTGCCATCACTCTGTTATTGAACTCAACTTCACTTCTGCACCAAAAGGCTTGCTGGGTATTTGTGGATAAGAGGCACATTAGTGTATATAAGCCATATGGTAATTTCACCTCAACCCACCACGGTTGCATACACATTGCTGAAATAAAAGAATAAAAAAAAAATATACCTGACAGCTTGCGTGTGGAGTGGTTTTTGGTTTAAAACCACATCTTTAGCAAAGGGTAGGTTTTACATTTCTGTGTATGAGTGTATGTGCATGCATCAGGGCAATGGCCTTTGCTACAGGGTGCTCATGTACATCTTTGTTTCTAAACAGGTTTCAAAAATGTTGACACAGTTCCATAATTCTGCTCCATGCTGGACTCTGCAGGAATCCACTCAGCCTTGAGCTCAAAGACTGCCCCATGGGGGTGGCTGCGGGATAAGGAAGTGATGTCACTTCCTCTATCTTTCCTCTGCCTCTCGGATGGCAGGCGGCCACCATTCCTGTAATTCCTCGGCTCTGAGACACAGGGTGACCCAGTTTGACAAAGATAAGGCTTCTGGGTCTTTTTTTACTTCCCTATGACTAATAGCGAGGCAGGCAGGAGGGTGACTACTGCGCCAGGGGGAAGGGAGTGGCCAGGCTGGCTATGGCTTTCTGCTGTGCCAAGTCATTACGAGCAGGAACACCCGGACTACAAAGATATGAGCGCAACCAGGAGCAAAACTACAAACAGTTCAGATGACGAGGATGATGATGGTGTATGTGGTGACTGAAGGATAAGGTGGGGTGGGGTGGGGTGGGGCGGGGCAGAAGCTGGAACAGGGTGTGGAGGAGGGGAGGGGCGTTCCAAAGTTCAGGCCTGCAGCTGCCTGTTGTTGAAGGGAACGAGGGCAGGGTGGGAGTCTGCAGTTGGAGGCCTGCTCAGACAGGGGTATCCTGAGGGGTGCAAACCCATATTGGGATATGAACAGGGTCCAGCGACGTGCATATGTGTGTGTGCGTGTGCCCGGAAGCAGCCTCATGACTAAGCCATAAGTGCAGAAATCAGCTCCCGCTGCGCCTTCCGCTGCCCTCCCACTGACCACGGCTTCACACACATCTGAGGCGCAATTACGCCATGAGGTACACATTCAGTGCAAATCAAGCCACATTCAGACACTCGCTCACTCTCAGAGGAAAAACACCAGTCACACTCACATAACCGCGGTGCATTACGCAGCTATCGCTAAGGTGAAACATGATACTGAAACACGATCCATGTTGACCTCATCTTCTTTGAAACAGTTATACTTCAGTGTAACTGTAAGCAACGTTCATACCATAAGCTATGTTATAACCATGAAAGCAGCTGCAGCATATACTGAGTCCACCAGGAGAGTGCACTAAAGAGTGATGAGACTAAAAGGTGAACTAAACTATTTTGACACTTGTACTGGTATCCTAGACATACTTAGATATTGTGACACTATCACATAAACACACACCAAAACTGATATTGGTGTACACTCATACTCAGATATACTCCTGACAGACATTCAGCTTACCCCTACTGCTGATTTCAGAATGACACACACTGATTGGCAGAGCTGCTCTATACCTCCTGATAAGAAGGGAGAGACAAATCCATCTCACTCCAGAGAAAACGACACAGAGCCACTCTATGGAAGACAAGCCAGACAAATCAGAGAATCACACTATGCCAGACAAAGCTGAATAAAAACACACAGAAAGCACATCATACCCACACTGTGTAAGGCAGACCCATCTCATACCAGAGAAAATAGAACAGAACCACCCTGTGCCATCTCACACAAGAGAAAAGAGAGAATCACGCTACACAAGACAAAGCCGTTTCATTTAATAAAAAGCAAAACAGAACCATGCTACATTAGAGAGGGGAAAAAATACAACCAATCACAAACACCAGCCTATTGATCAGCAGGACTGGAGCTTGGATGTGACGGAGTCATTCCTATGTGATGGAATGTCTACACACACACACACACACACACACACACACAAACCCTGGACAGAACCACAAACCCAGCATCCGAACAAGGAGAAGGGCACCCTGTTTACATGGCAGAGCATAACTCCAGAATACTGCAGAGTAGAACAGCAGCAGACTCAAGTATCATTTAATTATAAATACTGTATACACAAGCACAGAGACCGCACTGTCAGGTAGCACTGCTTAAGCAGCTCTCTCTGCACTGTGGGAAAACATTCAAAAACACTGTACATGTCAGGGACCACCAAATGTCCTCCTGCCAGGTAGAATTGAATAAGCCACCATGCTGTTTGTTAGGAAGCAAATTAAACCTGTCACAGAATTTTCCTTCCCTGGTGACAACAGAAAGTCAGACAGAAAGCGTGATTCTGCAGACATGTGCGGAGATCCGCCATGCAACTGGCAGGATGTGGCACATTAGACAGGTGTGAATTACGCCACTAACGGTCCAAACGGTGGAGCACGACACCCCCCCCCCCAACAGGGCAAGATATGCGATACCAGCATGAAGCAGACAGCATGCAGAGGGAGGGGGAAGGAGAGGGAGAGGAGAGAGAGAGAAAAGTGAGAATGAGAGGCTACGAACTGGCTCTCATTGACAAATGAAGGATAGAAACGCCTCCAGTACGATTCTGGCTCTAAATTTAGAACTGTGGAGTTGATGACTCACCAACACCCCCCGGTCCCCCGTCCCCCCCCCCCCGTCCCCTCCCACCAACAGCACCACCAATTACAGCTGATCAGTCATGCAGCTGATTGGCTCCTGCGTGGCTCCTTGGGAGCTCAAGGACCTGGCTGATTGGTCGCTGGGCAGCCCCAGCTGACTGTTCTGAAGGCGGATTGGCTCTCATGGTCCGCTGCTGCAGGGCAGTGTTTGCGCCCACGCAGCGCAGGCGCTCCAACGACAGCGCCGGTACCGGGGGAGGTCGTCACGCTGAGTTCACTTCCTGTTTGTGTGGCGTAGATCTGTAATCTTTACTTCTGCCCCCTGCCTACACCTGCAGGCCAGACTGGGAGCGCGCTCAGTATCAGTCTATGAGAGTGCGAGTGTCAGTTTGTGTTCGGACTACACTCCACCAAACACCTTCTCTCCTGCCCTTCACCATATAGCCATTCACCGCAGCAAAGTCTCAACTTAAATGACTTTGCTGCATGCACTGCTAGAATTAAGCATTTTCCAACATTAATGTGCATTAAAGCATTTTTCTTCCTTGCTGCTTACAGATTTCCAACATTTGCCAGGACAACTGGCTCCATTAATATTAACATAACATCATCCACCTCTAATTATACAGAGAGGTACTCATTAATAAATCACATCTTCTATCACCCGTCACACAGTAAGACAAACGTAAAATTGTTAATTTTGTACACGGTCTCAAATAACCTGGAGTGGCCCCTGTTTTACATGGTAAAGCAATAATACATAAAATAACATTTAGCATACCAGCATTTTAGCTGCGTTCGTATAGCCGTTGCACTATGAACTCAGTGCACTGAGGAGTGATATTTAAATAGATGCATCTTGGACTACTTGTCCCTTGGCTTGACTTCTCTCATTACTCATTTACACAGCGCAGTATAAACAGTTGCAATTCAAGACGCACCTTGCTCTAGATTAAAACAGCACTATGCCCCACCTAACTTTGGTTCGAACCTCTAAGCATCTGGTTGCAAGTGTCCTGACCTGAGATCAGACAGGAGATCATATTCTATAAGGTGGAAAATGTAAAGCCATTCCAGGGCCTGACATTACCTTTGGCCCCTTTCCCCAGTGAAATCAATGAACACTGCAGAACTGGTGAGTGTAGCAAATCCGTATGGAGCAGAGCTGCGCTTCTGTGCGTGGCCATTAGGGGGCTGCAATGGGGCCTCTTCCTCTGTCTTCTTCATCCTCCCACACACAGAGCAGCCCCATCCAGCAACTCAGCAGCCTCCTCTAACCTTTGCCAGCCTCCAATGTCACCCTCAGGAACTATAGGGTTTAATGGTAATGCTGACTGTCGTTGGCAGCAGCACTCCAAGTCCCTGCTGCAGCTGCTGCTACCTGCTTTACTGCAGTCACACTATGTCTCTGCTGCCTGCCCTATGCACAGCCAGAACCCAGGGCCCCTAAGCACACTTTCTGACTGCAGCTAACTGCAAACGTGCCACTGAGTGAGAGTGCACGCATGCAAAATAACATGCGGGCACACGTGTGTGTGTGTGTGTGTGTGTGCGTGTGTGTGTGCGCGCGTACACGCAAGTGCATGTGTATGTTTGAGAGGCTCTATGTGTGTGGGTGGGTGCATGTATAAGTGTGTCAGTGCAATGCAGCTAGCATCACAGACTACTAGCTCCCATAAATCCCATTTTACCCCGGCTTTGGTTTTAAGTTAGCAAGTCTCCTGGAACTTTCCACCTCTTTTACGCAGAGTCAGCAGAACAGTACCCCCAACACCCCAAACAGGCTCAAGAGTTTTATTTTTCTTCCTGACTGCAATCTGAAAAACGTATTTTGTCTGTTAGCTCTTCCCCTATGCGACTTAATTGTATAGTCAATATAAATTCAATACATCACAGTGCAGGCTAACACACATGAGCAGCACACATACCTAAAAAAAACCAAAAAACAAAAGTCTCTGAATTCTGATAACTACAGAATGAAGGCACCTATGCTTGCCCTGATTACAACAGTCTAGGACCATGGTGACAAACTCAATCGAATTACCGACAAATTGCCACAAAATTTAAACCACTGACGGAGTGAAGAATGCAGTAATCAATATCAGTTAAGAGTTTAAGATACTCATTTTATTACAAATAAAAAGATGCAGGCTTAACAGCTGGTGTTTTGTTTTTCCTCAATGGCTGGAGTAGAATTATAAAAACCAAAGGAAATACATAAGCATTAAACATGAAACCTGTACATGCAAATACATATTTCAAATAAATGCACTTAAAATAATGTTCATCCCAGAATGTAAAGACTGATATGCACTTTGATTCATTAAAAACTGAAACATGGGTCTCTGTGTTTGAAGAGTACCCACAGAAGGACTGCAGGAAATACAGTTCATTCGGGACAAAATTTTAAGTACCTCGCTTGCACAAGAGATTCACTGAATTCACTCACACTACCAGGAAGGGAAATTAATAGCATCAATGAACTATCGGTTATATTACGCTGGGCCCTGAGGCCATTACATTACTGGGGTTCCTAGGCTGGTCTTCATGAATAGGTGCTTTTGGACCAAACACTTCTGGGGACCTTTTTGAGAGGAGCTACCTACTGGGGAGGGTCCCCGAGAACTACGAACCTTCAACGACTTTTTTCTGTTTGCATTCACGTTGCCAGGAACGCTGAAGTGATGTAAGCCGGCGGTTAGTACACCTACATCAATTCTTAATGTAATTTTTTTAAAAAATGGAGGTTGCCGGTGCTGCATTGGTTCATGTGTTCGACCAATTAACGTACACTTATGTCTGGACCAATCACCGTACACTTATGTCACTCAAGGTTCCTCTTGTGCTGGGAGACTACCTACCCTGAAGTAGGAGCAAAAAAAGCCCCTCAAAATGGCGTTCTAAGAACTATGATTGTTCCCAGTTCCTACAGTATGGAAACAATAAAAAGGGGGTAGTTCCTCCAACAGTTCTTAGAACAATGAAAATGTTCCTCCGGTCCAAAAAAGCCTATTGTTAATGAGGAGAGGGGAGGAGGTTTACAGCCATGCATTTCACTGCTGTAGAGTGTAATGCCTTTAAGATGATCTGAGGGCGGAGTCTCATCTCTGCGTCAGACACTTTAACAGGGTCTAAAGGAAGCAGACCTGCACTGCACTCCGCAGCCCCAGATACAGGGTCCCCTTTCCTCCCATGGTTTCGGGTGTCCCATGGTCACACTGCTGTGCCCACCACATGGTGCCCCGCTCTGAAATGAGGTCAGCACTCAGACCGGGACAGGTGCTACCTAGCCTCGCTTTTCTGGCCCCTAACTTTAAGTCTGGCCGGTCTCTCTCTCTCTCTGATGTGATGCGGCTCTGCCTGACTTTCCATGACGTGTTGATTTACTAATAAATCAACGGTCAGTTACAAGCCCAGAGTCTTGGGGGTGGGTGCCTGAAATGATACACCAATAAAAAGCCACCCAAATTCATCCTGCAGGCATCACTCAGACAGCATGAACCTGAGGCCCGAGAAGTTCAAGAGGAGAATGGGTAGCGGTGTAGTGTAATCGCTCGGGAGCTGGGCTTTTGAGCGGAAGGTTGCAGGTTTGACTCGCCAAGAGGGCGCAGGCATTGTCCCCTTGAGTACTATATTATACGTTAATTCCTTCAGTAAATATCCAGCCGTATAAATTGCTAGTGTGTAGAAACATACGCTGTGCATGTTGCTCTGGATAAGGGCATCTGGTAAATGTAATGAGTATAGCTGAGCCCCGGTGTGAAAACCCCTCCACGCCCCTCTCTCTCATGCTTCCACTTGCTGGAATGCCAGTGTCTCTATGCAGTGATGTCACTCCTGCTATCCAGGGGAACATGAGGTAAGCACTCCCACATTTCCATGAAGGTACAGGACAGGACAGAATAGGACAGGGGGGTGGTACATCATGCCAGACCACTTATCCACCCAAAAGGAAAACAAATCTGTGCACCAACGGGGGACAAGGAGAGCGATCCTCTGAAACGGAGAGCATTCAGGATCCCTTAAGGCATGTGGCGCAACTAGCATTCATCTGTACTGTATACGCAAATTAGAGCCTCTTTTAAAAATGGAAAGGAAAAAAAAAAAACCACCTCGTCATGTCTAAACTTAGTCCTGCGTTCGCGGCCAAAGACAGCGCACAAACGCAGCGCTGGCACGTGCGTGAGAATGCTGTGTTCCTCTGTGGTGGGGTGGATTCAGAGAAAAGCACAGCGGCTCATTAATCTTCCTCCTCTGACCGGAGGACTGGAGCTGGGCCTACATTGCTGGGTGTCGAAGAGGGCCCACCGTGGTTTGCTCTCCCCCACTGTCTGAGTGACAGACACCGTCGGAGACACCTGCCACCGTCAGGGGTGATGGATCCTGCCGGGCTGGGCAAACTGCGACAGCTGTGAATGGCAGGTCCTGTTGGGGCCTCGGTGAGCCTGTCCACTGCACAACAGAAAGCTCAATGAAGCTTGGCATTGGCAGTGGAACTACAGCTCCCAGAATCCTGTCTGTTGCAGGATTCATATATCCCAGAGTTCAATCTGGTTAAAAGGGGGAAGAATTCATGTCATAATTAATTTCAAACACGATGAATTATGCTATGAAATGTGCATCTGAGAATAATATTAAATGTTTGCTTGTTGCAGCGCTTGACTACTAGACTGACTGGAAACAGAGATGGAAACCATACTATCAAGCACACAAGTCCACCACCTTGAACCCTTTGACCCTGGTACTGTATTACAGAACATGCCCAGGTCAAGAGGATTTTGGGGAATTGGGCGCAGGGGTGAAGGGGTCGTGCCCCAGTGCCTTCCAAAGCCAGTATGACAAGCCTGCCATGCTCGCGAAAACTCCAGAGCGCAATGACGCCATGTCTAGACCGCAGGCGGACACTCGTATTCATGGGCCTGTGGGGTTTAGAGCCTGCAGCTGCAGGTCCTGCCAAACAGGCTGCAAGCAGTACCGAGAAACCACCCACTGTAGACGCGCAGGCAAGCCAAGGGGCGGGGTCCTGCAGCACAATATCAGCTCTGTCTGGCTGTCCCCAGACTCCTCACCTCCCCAAACTCTTCCCCCTCACCGCATCCGGCATCCTCCATGGTATTCTTCACTCCAGGAAATGAAAACAAAAAACAGAATAGCAATCCCAAAAAAACCCCCAAGAAACACTAATGTAAAGAAGCTCGGGCCCAAGCCACCGGCCACACCCAGTCTTATGAGCGGAGTGACCTCATGGTGCTGTCGCCCCCGAGCTGAACGTCGTGTATGGAGCGTGTTTCTCTGCCTCACGTTACGGCAGTCTGTGGCGCGGCCTCTTTGAAGTCTGGTCTGGCAGGGAGGGTGTGGGAATGGAATCAGGCTCCACCGCAAACTGGAGCAGCTGGGTTTCCCAACAGCCAACAACGGGGCTGCAGGTTCAGCTCCCACCGCGCCGTCACCAAGCCAAACTCAAACTCAAACCAGATCCAGTTTTACCCCACCATTACCACTTGGCAAAGCAAACTCCATTCATTTGGAATAAATCTCCTGTTCCTATGGAGTTGCTCATCAATTGGATTTATGAGATTGGACTAGTCACCCAGACACACATATCCCCAGGGTGACACTTTCACAAAGTTTCCCTCTGTCCCTCTGACTCCATTTTGTCACAGTGACAGACCAACAGGAAAGGGACTGTGGAAAACAACAGACAGATATAGACAGGGCACCCTACAGTTCCACGTCCCATTACCCTAAATTGAAGACCCCATATGACCTGTACAGCAGGTTGTATCAAGATAAATAAAAATGAATCCTGTTTTCAGGATTAAGTCTTGCACACTCCAAACAAGTCCACTGTCATTTTGCATGTGCATTTTGCATTTTGCCTAGTTTAGGGATTATCTTATTTAGACATAATTTATATAAAATATGCACATGAGGTTTCTCCAATCCAATATTCGCACCACTAAAATAACTCAAATTTATTTATTTTTTCTTTTTAAACTTTTAAAGAGCATTTAAGTTCTTGATTTCACTTTTTAATACATGTGAGGAAGTTCAAGGTGTTCCAAGAAGCAAAGGAACCCTGTACATGGACAAGCAGGGGGTACGGGGCTTACCTTGTCTCCGCTTGAGTAAAAGAAATACCGCAAACGCACAATGTTGCAGTGATCCAGCTTCCTCATGATCTGGAGTTCACGATTCTGAGAGAGAGAGAGAGAGAAAGAGAGAGAGAGAAAAGGAGATGGGGAAGAGAGAAAGGGATAAACCATGAAGACAGCAGTTGAGCAGGTCACATTTCACTCTTACAGTGCTACAATCTGTCTCTGTGCGCCATGACTTTGATGCTAAACGCTCCAGTCTGTGCAGAAACTCGAAATGCGAATACTCTGAATGCCATTTGCCCATGTTTTTCCACTTAAAAAAAGCTGAAGTTGTATGAGCTAAGAGGAAGGAAATCTTCCTCCTTCACAAAGAGACAGGGTGGGGTGATGGGGGAAATCAGGGCTGTTTGTGTGTGTGTGTTGATTTTCAGTCCAACGGGCAACAATTCAGGCATTATAAACCTTTACCAACTCATTACACTGACTCCATCTTTTTAATTATGTTTGAGCCAGGCCTACTGGCAATCCCATATAGAGTTCTGATTCTATTATTAGAGATAGAAGCACTGAACTATAGGTTCCACTGAGTTCTTCTGTATATGGTTCTAGTTTAGCTGTGTTTGGCTCTGGTTCCACTGGGTGCTGTTCTGTTTCTGAAGGCACAGTGGAAGGAGATTTCCTTCCTGCAGTAATAATGATGGGAGAATCGCACAGCTCTTATTTCCTGCTCAGAGGTGGAAAAAAAATCTGAACAGCATTCAGATAGGCAGTGGCATTCAGTGTTCAGTTTGGCACCTTGTTGTTGCCCCCTTTACCAAAGGAAGGAATTTAGAATGAAAGCCGGAAATATTAAATACAGCTGCTGGATTTCCCTGAGGTGTGTGCTGTGCTGCTCTCAGAAAGACTTGTTACAGAAGAAGGATGAATTGCCTTGAAAATAATCCTTTGTATGGAAAGAAAGTGTTTATTTGAACGGAGATCAAATGCAAGTACACAAAACACCTTTCAGGTACATACATATGTACAGATGTGTAAACTGTCAATATACCTCTCTCTCTCTCACACACACACACACACACACACACAAAATCAATGACTTAATTAACTGAGGAATGTCATCATGGATAGGCATAAAACAATTAACTGTAGTTAATTGTTTAACTACAGTTACTCATACTCATAATCTTTATTGGCAAACACACAGTGTGTCTTATGTGGAAAGATGCAGTGGTGTTGCTGAGGACTATAGAGGCCGAGCGGGGCTGAAATGTCTACTGCTTGCAGGTCCTCTCGTACACAGCCTTCACTGTGAGTGAAATCGATAACCACTGTAGAATGACAACCCAGTCTCTCGGCTCCACATCACGCAAGACTGCACGGCTCGATGTTGTAAGTCACATGGCTCGGGCGGTGTCAAATCACAGCCTCGGAACAAGCTAGACAATTCCGGTTGCCCCCGTGTGCTCTTCACCAATAACCGACACGCTCGTGTCTTAGAGAGTGTCTATTGTGTATTCAGAGGGTCACATCTGCTGCTAGGACAGGAATACATTAATGGGCCTACTGGCTACAAACAGCTCATGTCTGTAGCTCTTTACATGTTGGGTTGACTGGGGCAGAACTGGCCAGAATCAGACTACTGTCAAATGCACCAACACCAAATTCTCTGAAGGTCACAATGCTGGACTTGCACAGAGACATTCATACATGATATTACAATGGGAACAGAGGCACAGAGAAAAGGTTCATTTTCATTCCAGGCTCAAGGTGAGGGTCTTTAGCATAAGGCTGCAGGAGCTGTTCTCCATAGGGTCACTGTTGTCAGCCATTTTCTCACACACACAAGTACTTTGACCAGCATGCACTTGGGTGAGCATGAACCCCCTCCTTGCCCTCTGAAGGCGGGGCTTCGAGAGGTGAAGCCCTCTGAGACAGAAGGGAGAGGCTCACTTTGTCAGCGCTAACGCTGCATGCCACCTCTGACTGACACCCAGCACCTCCCCCCACATCCCACACAGGGAGCAGGACTCCCAGCCATTACATCACCGAGACGGACAGCTGAGGCAGGGCAGGCCGCCAGACTGATTAATCAAACGCCTATCAGGGTTTCGCACGGACGCGTGACTATCATGACTGAGCAGTCTCACTACTGCAAGAGCCCAGGAAAAAAAATACAGCATCATCACTTACAGTAGCTGAGTAGAGCTCAGGAAGAGATGTGTGTGTGTGTGTGTGTGTGTGTGTGTGTGTGTGTGTGTGTGTGTGTGTGTGTGCTGGGGAGGGCGGGGTGACTAAGCAGATTCTACATTATTCATCTGAAGCATAATTCAAAGCACACACACACGCACACGCGCGCACGCACGCACGCACACACACACACACACACAGAGCTAATTGAGCAGCCCCATAAGGTGAGGCCAGTGTGCCTTTTATAGAAGTGGCATGCTGAGCACAGGAACTGCAGAGGGAGGGCTGAAGATCCACAGTCTTAGATACAGCAGAGTCTGTGCAGATCTACCACTGAAAGAGTCACACTGAACCAACACTAAAACAATCACACAGGCCCAATACAGAGATACTCACGAATCAAACACAAGAGACTCCCACAGACCCAGCACTGACAGACTCCATGTAAAACCAACATTGACAGACTCTATACAACTCCAGCACTGACAGACTCCACATAGACCCAACACTGACAGACTGCTGAGACAACCAACTGTGACAGCTCCAGCACTGACAAACTACATACAGCTCTAACACTGAGGCTCCAAACTGACCCAGCACTGACATACTCCCTATAAAACCATAACTGAGAGACTCTCAACAGACAAAACACTGACAGACTCCCTACAGACCCAGCACTGACAAGCACAGACCCAGCAGACAGTAGTCAGACTGACAGCAGCAGCAGACACTGGTACACTCTGCAGTGCTGGAACAGAACTTGGGGTGGGGGGGGTCATGTGAGGAGATTCCCTCCTCGTGGCTCATTTTTCTTAACACCCAATGAAGAGGTCTGGGGGGGCTGCTACTATAAATGGAACACAGAACTCACAGAATCATGGGCCAGCCAGTTCTGCTGACTGCAGCAACACCCACTCATGAATGGACCCAATCCTGAGCCACAGGCCCGACAAGGGGGGCCACTGCCCAAACACAACCGCTACAGCTTAACACTGCCTGTGAGCCCAGTGTGTGTGTGTGTGTGTGTGAGTAAGGAGAGAGAGAGATTGCTTGTCTGTGTGTGATGGCTACTGTTGCACCAAGTCTATTCTTAGCTTGCAAAATGTGTTAAGACTAATGACATAAATCTCTAAGAATTTCACCTTACAGCCATTGCCACTTCTGAGAACAGAAGCTGGGACATCTGCAGCAGCACGAGCCACTCCAACCAGGAAATAATCCAGTATCGGCTCATTATATCCGCATGCGCTAAACCTCAATTACAACACCTCATATTAGTTCCGTCAGTACAGCGAGCCCAATTTAAACTCATCCAAGCATTCCAGGAGAATTCAATTTGAATGGCAGATGAGCAGCAGCATTTCAGTAACACTTCCTTTCAGGCATGGGCCTGAAAAATTCATTTCACCAAGAATACTAAATAGTAATGAAGATCATAATGACCCCACTGACTAAACAGACTTAACACTCAACCCCCATGCCCCACACACAAAGACACTCGCGTACATTCACTTCAGAAATTGATATTACAATGTAAGAGCTGAGGTAGTCATGTGATTGCACAGTGGACTTGCCAAGCTCACAACCCACGAGTTGGTCATGTGAACCGCTGCCAGACGGGACACCTCTGCTGTAACCACGGTGACCACACCCCATAAGCTGCACTAAAGACCCATCTGTACGGGAGGCACGTATTAATGGGGGAGTGGGAGTGACCCCTGCATGTGTGGTGGGGTCAGGGAGTTTGTTCCAGGAAGGAGGGCCCCATCTGAGAGGAGGCCGCGCCCGTACGGTGCCACAGCTGCCTGGCACCACACCCGGCCCCCGCTCTTCATATGCTAATGTGCCCCCCCCGGCCCCATGTGGTCTCACACAGGCGGGCAGGACGGGTCATGGAGGGGGGGGAAGGGGGGGAGTGGGGGGTCTTATTGTTCTCTAAAGGACGCCCCCTTAAGTCTCAAAGGAGGAGGCGGGGCTTGCATTCAGCCAGCCAGATCCAGCATCCCTCACCGCCATTCAGACTCCTGACTGAGAACGTCAACAAGAAAATTAAATACATTCAGACGGTTTCAGCCATCAGTGTCCCCCTTCTTTCTCTTCCTCCTACTCCTTCCTGTTGTAAAGTTATGAAAGGAGAGGCATCTGCCGCCATGTTGTTGTTTTTGTTGAGCGCCCCACTCGGAACCCACTCAAAACACCCCCGCACCCCCCACCCCACACCGCATCACAACCAAGGGGCAGCTTAGGTCACACCTCTCCTCCTGCCACCCATGAAGATGAGTGAGACAGCCCAAGTCATCGTTCTGCAAGTATGTACATTTGGAAAGCCTCCATACTGCTTTGGAAGTTAACGCTATGACGTTTTTCAATTAAAAACCCAGAAAAATCAAGACGAGGATGGAAAGAGCCCTCCCAATTCACAGCAGCCAGAGCCATTCCGGGCCAAGCCTTTACATGCCAAGCTTATACTTCTCCGCTGCAGTGCAGATCAGAGCAATAGACCTGCCTGCTTTTGGGACACAACCAATGTTTAAGAACCCAGTGCTTAAACTTGGTGAGGCAAATACAAAAGCTGCCATGTGGCTGGCATGGCTATCACAACTACGGTAAGAGCTGCTATGGTAAGGGTATTCAGCGTAGCACCAGAGGGAAAAAATGGTACTAAGTATACACTCAGGATTTGAAGGGGCCCACGAAAATGTGGGAATTTTTTTTTTCTTTTTTTAATCAAGAGTGGAGGGGCCCTCAGAGCCTGCCTGTGTACAGGGTCCAGAATTTCTAGCTACACCCCTGAGGGTATTGTGTATTAACAGGTAATTACTACAAGTATAGAAATTTATTTATTAGCAAAGACCACCCCTGAGGTTTGGCAGCATTATCCAACAATACTATAAGCATAACATGTGAGGCTACACCAGGCCCAGTGCATGTGTGTGTGTGCATACAGGGGTGCATGTGTATAGATGATCAAATTTTCATCTACGTAACTGATCACAACATCTAAAGAAAGGTGACACCAAAAGTCTCTACCTCTTCCCCTTCTCCCCCCCCACCTTCTTTCGACTCTCAGTAACTCTGCCCCTGTCTTTTCCTACTTCCCACTGGATGGGTGTGCTGATTAAATTGGGCCTGGGATGGCCTGCAGCAGGGTGCCGATGCAGATCCTTCCCAACGTGAGGAACGGCTCCTCTGTCTCTGAGCTCCAGCACACAGAGGCATTGGGGGAGACATGCTATTGCCACGCCCTTTTCATTGCCTCACTCTTACACAGTGACAGGACCGGGGAGGCGCTTCACTCCCTGTCCTGATTGGTTGAATTAAGTAGTCTCACCTGCAGGGATAGAGGCTGAACTCAGCGACGCCAGCGCAGGGTTTAGAGCAAATAAGAGACATTCCTCTTTTCCCCTGTCTGCGCATTCACCCAGCGAGGTACCAGTCCTGTGGCCTCGCTGTGTGATCTCCTCCCTCCCCAAGGAGGAATGCATCATTCCAGCAGACAGGCCCAAGGCCCCGCCCCACTGTTGCCTGCTGGGAGGTGAAAGGTCATAATGTGACAGCTGGTGCTGGGGACAGTTCACGATTTGGTTTAGGGGACCTGTCTGATGACTTTCACCTCATGAAGAATGATCAATACGCGGCACAACAGGAAGCTAACCTCCAAAGAATTTGTCCTGGAGGTGTGTGGGTGAATTCGGATACAGAGGGAGACACACCCTATGGCCCCTGCACTGCACTCTTTCATTTTGTCACACATTTGCACGCTGCAGCAGTGGCAGTTCCTCCCATGCCCTCCGCACTCCGCTGCGGTTTCCTGTGCCACGAGGTGCCCAATTATCCTTACCCACTTCAGAGCCAACGGCGCGACACGCAGGCATGCACCGCAGGAGTCCGCATCGCAGACGCCACACGCTGGAGCCAGCACACCGCCACACGTCTCAGTGTGTTTCAGTGTGTGCGTGTGTCTGTGCGCCCCAGAACCGGCTCACTGTCCATGTTTCAGGACCTTTCAGTCCAGCGCTTTGCTATTCGGTACGTTTGTGCATCTGTGTGTGTGGGTGTGCCAGAGTGCTTGTTCACTGATGCTTTACTATTCTAAAAGACTGTCACTGCAGCTGGGAGCACTATATTTGTATGTACATCAGTTACTTTAGGGTTCATGACTGATTAGCAATTGTTCTAGATAACAGGCGGCTATGTTCATGAACCTACAGATTAGTGACAGAGAGACTGCAAGTGAAAGGAACTGGGGCTCATGAGGCCTCAGTCTCTAATGCTGTAGGTTTGCTGCTAGAAATGGTTGTGATTACTATCAGACATGGGCTCTGTAGCCTGGATTTAGCCTTCTCACCTTGAACCTCTTGTCCTGCAGGACCTTCTTGATGGCCACCAGCTCCCCCGAGTCACAGAGCTTGGCCTGGTAGACCACGCCAAAGGAGCCATTCCCGATCACCTTGGTGTCGGTGTAGCTGACCTCCTGCGGCCGGTCAGGGCCCTGGCCTGGCGTTGCCACGACTGTGGTCACCTTGCTGCCATCTTTATCTCCTGGAACACACAGACAGAGAGGGGGAGAAAAGACATCAGTGTCTTGACTGGACATCAAAAGGGACATGGAAACTTCAATAAAGTCATATTTGGTTCTGCTTATACCTTTATTAGGGCATCTGCAACTGATCACATTTTGAAATAAACACTTTCCTAATTCTACTGGTTCAGCCTACTGTACAAGGGAGAACAGGGTGAATTTATAAATAAGAAGCAACCGATTACAGCAAAACTGGAAAGACTATAAACTCAGCATGGTTTAAGAATAGGTCCTGAAGATCATCTTTTTTCCCAGGGGTAGAAACACAGGGATGAAAAGTTGGTGACATCATCTCACTGGTAGAAAACAGAGAGGAGCGCCTCAATGCTGGGACACTACTTTCTGGCAAATAAGCACAGAGGTCTAGAAAGCACAGCCAGGACATCTCCACCAATCACAGTCTGTGTTGTTCTATTGGTTGTGTCCAATGCGTTCTATTATTGGCTGAGCTCCTCCCTGGTTTCTACGCACAAGGTGACATCAGAACAGTTTTACCCCCTATTTTATTGTCTCTACTGAAACTCAAAGCCCAGGTGTACTGCACCTAGAGCCAAAATAGTCACAATTCGCCCTTGGTTAAGCAGGCCTAGATCGGGCCACCACAGCCCTGAAAAGTGGAAACCACAAACACAGAAAACAGGGTTTGCAGCCGTTTGAGTCGCACAGGATGAGGGTTTGCAGGTTCCATCAGCTTTCCTTCCAACTCTCACATGCTATACTTTAACAAATATTTTTTTGGTCAGACGCAAAACAAAAGCTGCCAAACCACAGAGAAAATCAAAACAGAGCTTAGTGAGAGATGCAACAGTCAAAAACAGCATCTTTTTGCATCCTCCTTTTTTGATTCCAGGGTGAATCAGTCTTTCCACACATACCCAGTGAAATAAAGCCATATAATTGTTGTCACTTATAGCCTATCCTTTCTCATCTCTGAAAGCAGAAACAAATTTGAGATGCTCTAATCAATCCTCCCAAAAAACCATTGGAAAAATTACACAGGATACCGGCAAAACAAATTCTGCCATATCCATTTCTCTCAATTCTTATGTGTTACCAATAAAATGTTTTAGAGACTGATGTGTTAGAGGCATTCACTGCGATTCACCAAAAAAATGTTCAAGGGAATCTTCTGCACACTAATGAGGCGGCTTGCAGTGCCTGACATTTAACAACGGCTGTGCACAGTGAAGGCAAGGTGACCATGCCACGTGGCCCTCACCCACACATGAGAAAAAGTACAATTTGGATGGAAATCATTCTCGGGATAGCTGTCCCATATTTGAACCAAATAAGTGTGCAAGAATTACAGGATCTTCTGCAGTGATTGTCCAATGGGGACAGTAGGTCAATATGGAAAGTATGTCACAGGTATCGAGGTAAGGAAGTGGACATGACTGGGCCAATGTAGAGCCAAAGCAATTCCCCCCAACTCTACATTGAAGAAACCTGATTACACCAAAGACACTGCATGTACATTTACAAAGCTGGACATTTAAGAGAAATTTAGGTTAAATACCTTACTCAAGCACCCACAACAGTGTGTATAACCTGACCTTATGACAGGTCTGGACCTGTGACCTGGGGTTACGACGTTAGGCCCAGTACATTGCTGCATAGGGCTGCCCATGAGTGACCTCAAACCAGCAGTGTCATCATACACTGTGTCTTACAGCAAACACCACATACCACAAACACAGCAGAGTCCGGCTCACACATGTGACCTCCACACAGTGTGACCATCAGAGCCGTCAGTCTGCTGTGACCTCGTCCTCTGACACAGTCACCTTCCACCCTGCCTCCCTCTTCATCACTCGCATTACTACTTCTCTTCCTCCTCTCTGTCTGCCTACATCTCTTCTATAGTTTACCATAGGTGCTACTCAAGATCTTTTGAAGTTAAATGTTAGTGAAGTTTCGGAACAAGTGATTTAGCAACAGACCGAGAGTGCATGTGTTCATGCATTACATACAGAGGGTAGGAAACAAAATCTATGGCCACACAAGTGAAGGGCGAACACTGCTGCAGACATACTGTTCCTTTAGATGCGAGCTTAAACAAAGCTCCTGACTCACTCTGGTGATTGAAGATCCCATGGCACTTTCAGGAAGAGGACGGGTGTTAACCCTGACTGTCCTGGTCAAATTTCCCAAAAAAACTGCCTATCAGCATCAGGCAAGCTTCCCACAATTACTTCACAAGGTCATTGCTGCAAATGAGATTTGAGTTCTCAATTGACCTAGTTTATTGTATAAAGGAAAACATTTTTACACAAATTATACAGTTCCTAATATCAATCAGAAAACCATATGATTTACACTACAACACTAATTACGATACCTATAGCTGTTAACTGGAACATTGCACCATTACTGCTGACAGTTTCACCACCTGGCTGAAGGCAGCAGCTGGGTTAAATAGACATATTTAACAAGCAGAAAACCAGCCATGGCCAATTTCAGATTCCCTTCCTCACACCTCTGCCCTTTGGTAAGTGGAATACGGTGGCCAGTAACAGTATGCTGCTAAAAAAAATACCTTGATAAGGAAGAGCAATTAACCTCAATAGATCACAGTCCATTAGTCTCAAAATGAAAAATGTAAGCACTTAGCATTCAAATTAACTGTGATTTGTGGCCAAGTGGCAGCATGCCTTTGCCGTGATCTGACCAATAGACAATGGGCAGGAAGTGATGTCAGAAGGGTGTCATTTGACCACACAGACAGACCTATGGCCTGAATCTGACAGCTGGACTTTGAATGCTCTGACCATATGCCGCCCACGCTCCGTGGCTTTCCTAGACCCCCGCCCCCCTGCCGCCCCCACCCCGATCAATACTCCTAGTGGGGACAGCGAGCTACGGGAAATAAACAGCATGAAAGCTACAAATGTTGCACTAACTGCCCAACATTACTGGCAGGATTAGCTTCTCGCTGCCTGCAGAGCAAAGTCCTTGTTAACTCTGGGTTAAAGGTTAACTGGTCCGCTCTGACGTTTTCCTCCTTTCTGCTACCAATAACCCTATGGGTGGAGACCCAACAATGAGCCCTTTTGTCTGAGCACAGACTGTGACCCATGTTTCCTGTGCCCTCTAAAACAGCTTGCTGCAGAAACAAGTAAACTGTCCCAAGAAAGGCAGTGTCATCCCAGGTGATAAAACCCGACTCGAGACCGCAAAGAACGCAGCATCCCAAGGCAGGACCAGGTAACTCCTTTGTACAATTTCATACATATCAATAACAGCAGCTAATGGGTGAGATGTGACCTTAAAGCTGTCCTACCCAAGAATGTTGCCTTCTTTAAAAAAAAAAAAAGAATAGCAACAGCAATTTTATTCTTAATGAATCAAGTTATTGAGTTCGGTCTATTGAGAAGGCGGCCAGCATTTACTTGTAGTTCTTCCCCAGCCACCAATAAAACTGCAAGCCTGCATAGCAAGACTAAGCCACATGCAACCTCCCATGGTGACTTAGTGAAATCTTATATTTTACTGCATGGAGTCAGCTGTAGTCTATGTAACAGGAGTGTCGGGTCCCATGGTTGGGCCAGGAGCCAACAGGTATCGTGTGGTTCTAACCGGACAGAGGGTCTCAGGTTCAATAAGTGAATGGTTCCTGCCCGGTTCTGAACCATATCAGGTGGAACGGATCCCATGCCTTTCTGCCCAGGGTCTGGGTCAATTCCATTTTGATGCAGTCAATTTATGAAATTAGTTGAAAGCAAACTTTGAACTAAAAAAAAGCCCATAATGTTCTCTAAAGTTTCTTTATGAGCTGCTATTAATCTGAACTGTACTGAAGTAGAGCAGACCAAAACGGACTCAGTATGTTTGACTTTTTAACATTTCTCATTCATAAGATTTTGAGCTTTGACAGGTGAACAAGTCCTGCGTGGGTCAAATGTGACAGTGGGTCATAGTATGATTTTAGCACACTGAAACAACATTACACAGATTCTGTCTGAGGTTTCCATTTCCACCAGCCTGTTCCATTTTCATTCATTTAAGAGGGGAAAAAGTATGAAAGGAAATTAATACATGCACATTTGGAGGGAAAAAATGACTCATCAGGGAAGTTGGTGAAATGTATGCACAAATAAGGTTTATGCGCAGATTATCAAGTGTAAATCACAAAAAAAATGCTAAATAACAGAACAAACAATGTTACGGTCAGGCCCCTTTCTGTACATTACTACAGCCACAAGGTTGTTTTTCTAGTCCGTTCCGTTTCCCTTAGTTCATCCTAAGGACAACACAAATGTACCTCTCATAAAGAGCATATCGTCATCCAGTACCTCGGGCAAACTGCATGGCCGGGCCCTGGTGTGACCCTAGTGCGTGCGTCTCAGCAGAATAAAAGGCCGACACAGCTGATCAGCACGTCCATATCGAACTGCTCTCACGCCTGCATGTCCAGGCTTATTATACACTGTAGTTAGTCTATATTAACTGCTTACACCGGACAAGGAGCTAAGAGTTAAAATGGCTCAGAACCACACCATCACACACCACAATGCTCAATGAGAAAACTACTACTGCTATTCTAACGTGACACAGCATAACATCCAATTGCTTGCATAGGAACTACACCGAGTAATGAAACACAGACAAACGCAAGACTCTCACACCATGATTCAGGTGGCTTGGTCAAGGCAGAGCTCTGAAAAATGCGCCCCCTGCTGTTTGGAGGTCAACATGACTCCATCATGAACACTCACAGTATTTTATCAGGACTGAATCCAAGCTGGAGGCCACAGAGATGCAGCGGCGTCCCACCTGAGGACTGGCAGACCGCAGGTCCACCAGGACAAGCTGCGGTTGGCTCTACACCACCGCTGTGTCTTTCTGAAAACCTGGTTCACACTGATTCACACATTTCTATTTTTATTTTGACTGGCGCCACAGATCTAGCTGTCATTTTTCAGGAAGTGCCACTAGATGAGAAGAAAGGCACGTTCTAGAACAGATGCAGATGATACAAACTGTGAAGTGAAAACAGGTCAGTCCCAAAGTAAAAACCTTTTACGCTCCCTACCCCTCAAGCTTCACGTAAATACTGGGCTTGCAGATTAGGTAGTCACCTCTGTGGTGGGAGAGAGGGAGACACAGCCCCCTGTTCTCCTGTTTCAGGAAGCCAGCACTGCGTGAAGCCAAGCTGCCCTCATTCAGGGCCCCAAGACACCAGACACTGCCCACGCAGGAGCACCGCAGAGCCCAAACGCCTGGGGAACGACCTGCCCACATGCCTGCCCTTGAGACAGATCTGGGGAGGGTCACAGCAGGGTTATGGCAGGGTCACAGCCAGGGTCACCGTGAGGCCACTGGCCTCAGCTTCACAGGCAGGAGCCATTTTGTGTTCAGTGATATGGTTCTGGAGCTTGTCGATGAGTTGTGGTGTCTTCCTACTGTCCCCAGAAGTAGCTTGTGAGTGGCAGAGAGGAGGGAATTCAGGGTACACTCAACCACAGCAGACTGTCAGCGGATGGAAACTTCAAAGGGGCTTTTCACCCCTATGACCCTGTAAAGCAAGTACCCATGTAGCGCAACTTTAGGATTTATGGACCCAAAATAAGGTCCTTTTACAAAGGCCATCAATCACATTTAGCCTTGAATTAATATCCTCTAGAGCTGTGTGTGTGTGTGTGTCTGTGTGTGTCTCTGTGTGTGTGTGTTTCTCCATCCTCCAGCTGATTTAAAATCCAGCTTAAATCAAAGACATGAATGAGCTTTTATGTTCCGATCAAAAGGCTCTGAAAGCCAATTAAACGTTTAGTGAAATCCGCCAGTGGTCCGGGTCAGCAGGCAGACCGTTTCACCATCCCTGCCCCGCCGGGGATGGCGTTTAGCCACACGTAGTCAGACGGGACAGAAAGCCTCACCCACAAGCAGGACCTGACCCGGCCCCAACGTTCTAGCCCGGCTGCACTCCAACACAAATTATATGGCAACGCACTCTGGCACCACATAATGACCTCTCACTGAGAGAACACCCGCAGCCACACACACTGCATGCATGCACGCACGCACACACACACACACCGCACAGACACACTGCGCGTGCACACACACACACAACGCATGCGCACACACACAATGAGCATACACACAATGCGCACACACACACACACACCACATGCAAACACACACACACATTCACATACACACCGCACACATGCAGGGCAACACAAGGACCCAACTGCACCACAAACTACACACCCAAAATGCTACTGCCCCCCAAATCGTACACCTGAATGTACACCTAAACTGCACCACGTGACTGCCCAAATTGTGGCCTCAAAACAAACCCCCAAACTGTGCAATGGTCCAGCAGTAGTGCTGTTCACCCTGTGCAGCTGAGCTGAGTGTTAAGCTCAGTCCCCCTGGCAAGGTAATGCTGCACAACTTTGAACAACAAGCCCAGATCAGGCATAGAGGTCATTTTTTAGAGAGGGAGGGAGGGAGGGAGGGAGGGAGAGGGAAGGGACAACAGAAAAATAGGCCAGAAAAAAAATGTAGAGCAAAGGTTAACCTTGTTACATAAACACTTGCCTGAGACATAATGTAATATCTAAAGAAAATGTGTATTAAAAATGAAGATATCCTGTATAAACACACTGTTGGGGCTGGTTATTTCTAAGAACCAGATGGCCCCGCCTACTGGAGTCTAAACCAATCCTCAGAGCCTGTTACACTGGAATCCACCCCCCTTCCCCCTTACCCCTGGGCGGTGGGACAGCTGCAGCGGTGTGCATCTAACAGGCTGACAGGATGCAGCAGCAGTAATGCAGAAACAGCAGTGTCTAGCGCAACAACAATGGGGGGCCATACATACAGGAATTTCCAACGCGTAAAAAACACAGCTGGACAAGTGTTTTCACCGAGCGCAATTCCTTGTCATATTACAGAGATGCACACAGTGCAGTGTTTTAGACAGTGCAGTGGTATACAGATGAACCAGTGCAGCCACTGCAGGGCCCAGCTCTTCCCAGCATGCCCTGCAAAATGCCTTCCACAAAAGCATAACATTTCCTGTAGAATGTACAGCTCTATAGGAAACGCTTTCCACCAAACCCCCACTATCAATATTCACTTTCCCCCTCCCTGCTCCTTTGCCTGGGTCTATGGCCCTTTTCGCCCAGCTGAGTTAGGAGAAGCCCATTCAGCAGCCTGGCAGAGTACCCATGTACCCTGTGCATAGCTGCACACCAGAAATCCTGATGCAGTCAGATAACAATCCAAGTACTGCAGCAAGTGCTGGAGCTTGAGCATTTTGGGTGTGAGCCGAGAGGTGATTCTGCAGCTATCTGGAGACGGCAACCTCTAACCAAACTGCAATGGTCAGGCAAACCCCCAAGGCCCGCGTACTGTGCCTCCATGCTGCCGGAGGACAAAAAGAACAACACCAGCCCACAAAGGGTAACCTGATAGCCATGGTGTATCTGCACTCAGGTCTATCTCCCCTACTAGCCATGCTCTCTGTGGAGTGGGGGAGGAGGGGACAGGACAAGAAGTGAGGACAAAAGGCAGGACTAACCAAACACTCAACAGACAGGCAGCCAGAACAGAAAATAAACTATTGTGGTGTATTAAAAATGAAGATATACTGTATAAACACACTGTTGGGGCTGGTTATTTCTAAGAACCAGATGGCCCCGCCTACTGGAGTCTAAACCAATCCTCAGAGCCTGTTACACTGGAATCCACCCCCTCCCCCTTACCCCTGGGCGGTGGGACAGCTGCAGCGGTGTGCATCTAACAGGCTGACAGGATGCAGCAGCAGTAATGCAGAAACAGCAGTGTCTAGCGCAACAACAATGGGGGGCCATACATACAGGAATTTCCAACGCGTAAAAACACAGCTGGACAAGTGTTTTCACCGAGCGCAATTCCTTGTCATATTACAGAGATGCACACAGTGCAGTGTTTTAGACAGTGCAGTGGTATACAGATGAACCAGTGCAGCCACTGCAGGGCCCAGCTCTTCCCAGCATGCCCTGCAAAATGCCTTCCACAAAAGCATAACATTTCCTGTAGAATGTACAGCTCTATAGGAAACGCTTTCCACCAAACCCCCACTATCAATATTCACTTTCCCCCTCCCTGCTCCTTTGCCTGGGTCTATGGCCCTTTTCGCCCAGCTGAGTTAGGAGAAGCCCATTCAGCAGCCTGGCAGAGTACCCATGTACCCTGTGCATAGCTGCACACCAGAAATCCTGATGCAGTCAGATAACAATCCAAGTACTGCAGCAAGTGCTGGAGCTTGAGCATTTTGGGTGTGAGCCGAGAGGTGATTCTGCAGCTATCTGGAGACGGCAACCTCTAACCAAACTGCAATGGTCAGGCAAACCCCCAAGGCCCGCGTACTGTGCCTCCATGCTGCCGGAGGACAAAAAGAACAACACCAGCCCACAAAGGGTAACCTGATAGCCATGGTGTATCTGCACTCAGGTCTATCTCCCCTACTAGCCATGCTCTCTGTGGAGTGGGGGAGGAGGGGACAGGACAAGAAGTGAGGACAAAAGGCAGGACTAACCAAACACTCAACAGACAGGCAGCCAGAACAGAAAATAAACTATTGTGGTGTATTAAAATGACCAAACATTACAGAAACGTAAAAATTATTCATAGAAAAACCGATACTTATCTATGGTGATTTTAGAATGAGAATGTTGCCCCTACTGTATGCCCCTACTGAAGGAATAAGTCCTCACATGTTTCTCACTAACTCCACAAACAAATAAAGATCCTGTCAGATCAACACACAGGCTGATAAATAAATGCACTGAAGGGGACCAATAAAAGGGCAGACTCCAGGCTTGTAATCTGAGCCACTGCAATACTCAAAAGTGAGCTCCAGTTACCATGCCAACTGGTTAGCGACCGGCACTCAAACTGTGTATCTCATCCTGGTGCTCACCCAGGGGACAGAGCAGCTCACTTCCCAGGTATGCAGTGCATTCTGGGAGACAGACAGTAAAGCACTGCAAGTGAAGGGAACAAAAAGACAGGGGAAGGGGAGAGCAAGATAGAGGGGGATGAGGAAGAGAGAAGGGCAAAGGAGAGAGTGCAATTCATATATGATGCGTTTCCTGTCTCTCTCTCTCTCTCTTTTCCCCACATCTGCCCTTGTTCCTGAAGCAATACCTGGATACATCCACCACAACCTTGAAAGCATCCAGTGAGTTAGGCATGAATAAAACACCAGGTGTGAAAAGTGGAGGATCTTGTGTCTATAACAAGCAGACATAGACCACATCCACCGAATGCAGGTGCTGTCTGGGGTCACCGGCCCCACACAGAGGTGCGTGATTGGCCACAGTGTTGCCCAGGTGGAGAGGGATTTCAGTCATCAAGATAAACATGCCTGGATAAATCACGCCCCCCTCTGGATGACTGTGCTCCCACAGTCTTCCTGCACAAGCTGCACATGGAGCAGCTTCCTCTGACTCAGCTTGAGCGGCAGGGCGCCTGGGTGAACAGACACAGCAGTCTGCTATCATAATTGTCTCTAGAGAGCTAGCACGTGCTTGTCTCCGCTCTCCCCAACAGACAGAGGTTGCAGTGATGAGCATGAATTCGGCATCCTGAATTAGTATACAAGAGGGATAAAATTAAAAAGGAAAAAAAAAAAGCTCTTTGAAGAAAAGCACGGCGGCTTTCTAGTTTGTGAGGGAGGGAAAAAAATGCGATGAAGGCCAACAGAAGGGGAAAATGACATCCTCTTTTCCAGAGTTAAATCCACTGCGAATTGGAGAATATCAGGATGAAAGAGTCGGCTAATGGGCTGTGACGAAGCCCGAGACACAGCCCTCCATCTGATCCTCTCCTCTGTCACCCGCACATCAAAGAGAGACAGAAACAACAGGAAGTGGTTAGTGCAGAACTGAGAGCTCTGCCGCTCACGGTCGCGCCGTTTCCCCCCCCGCTCTTGCTGGCTGAGGCAGCGCGGGCCGTGGCGGGACAGCGCCGTCATCACCGCTGGCGACCGGCCCGGGCTGTACTCCACATGATCGTAAAGCGCCTCAGGGATGACCACAGTGCAGTGACCCCCCATGAACATCAGAGTCGGAATAAACCACAATGTCAGTGTGACCCCAGAGCCATGCCGAATCCCACCCGAGAGATCCCCCAACCCCCCAGGACGCCACTCCACCAGGGTGAACCAGCGGCTGAAAAGCCAGAGGGTCTCTCTTTATTCATTCACCGTCCACCGCCCCACCCACCCACTCAGCTGCCCCTCCGTAATCTCTCCATCCCGCCTGGAATCTGGGTCACTGAGCGTCCAGCCAGGAGGAGGAATCTCTTCCGTCCATCATGCCAGAAAGAAACGCCAACATGATGGCCAGCTACATGTTCCACCACCTACCCCACAGGAGAATAACGTACTCTGCCCTCAGCTTCATACTCCCTCACCTCACACAGGTGAGTAAAGCACACCACCTCCAGCTATATTTTCCCCAACCTCAAACAGGTGTGTGAAACACTGACCCCAGCTTCATGCTACCTAAGCTCCAACAGGAGTAGAGCAATGCCCTCAATTTCATAATCAACAGAACAGCACACACACATACGGATACTGTCACTACCTTTCAAAAAACCCCATTCACCCAACAGCATACACAGTCTGCTTGTTCTTCTTCTGAGTGGCAAAAAGCAACCCATTCTAAACTATTTACTGACTCCACTATAACCCCTCCCCTTTCAATGGATGAAATTAGATTATTTACAGACATGCAAACATTTCAAAGAAATCTTTACAATACACGGAAATAAAATATTTACCTAAAATTTATATGTTCTGAAACACCCTACCCCTAAAGACCCCAATGACTAAATGCAAAAGATCTAAAGATCTTATGTATGACTCCCTGACACAGGCCAGCATACAAAATTGTGAATGTGCACAAGGTAATGTATCATAGCTGTAAAGGGGACTTACACTGTAGAGGGGGTGCACTGCAAGGTGTTGTGTAGTAGGAGGACACACTATAAAAGCCCTTTGAGGAGAGGCAAACTGCTGCACAGGAACAAGCGCTAACCGCTTCAGGCTAAAATTGAACATCTGAACTCTTGACCAGAAACAGAAAAAGTCCTAAATGCATGCTAAATTTGGTGCTGTGCGCACAGCTACTCTAAAAAGACCTAGATCTCACTAGTGTGTTTAGGCAAAATACAAATGGTGCCATGCTTGGCTCTCCTCACGTTTAACAGACCGCTTTGATGTTTGTTGAATATTCACCAAACGCCCACTGAGGTAGGAAAGCTGAAGTGGTCTCGTCAACAAACGCTCTGATCTTTTGTAAGCTAGACGACCGTTTACTTTGTATTTGTTTTTCCAACAGATGTTTCTCTCCCCCTTTTTTTCATTTCAAATGATTTCTCAGGTCAACAGAGCTAATGTGTTGCCAAGAAAAACGGGTTAGCGTTATCGGCGGCATCACATGACGCCCACTCTCTCTGGGCTGGTGCGAGGAAGCCCTGCTAAACCGCGAGCTGACAAACGGGTGCGAACCATGGGTGGCGACAGAAGGCATCCTTCGCCAGCTACAGCCATGGCGCCCACATGCCTCGTGTCCCCTGAGGTTTGCAGGGCTCCAGTGAAGGCCTGGGTAACGTACACCTAAAAAACCCGATGAACCTACAACCAGCGAGGGCCGCTGCACACCCGAGACGCAAACAGCCTAAACAAGAGACCAGGACCTCACCCCATTACTGAGGCAGCGAGTGGGAAAATGGGTATTGATTTCTTTTTTCTCCCCTCATATAGAGATGGCTTTAAGGAATCAACACTAGTAAGAGGCCAGTTTGCAGTGAAATTTAGAGGCCTCTTAAAACATAAGCACTGGAAAAAAACAAACGATCCATTTTACTATTGGGTGTTTCAGACACAGCGCAAGAGTGTGTGTGAGGCAGTGTGTGATAGAGAGAGACAGCAGCAGAACAGAGAGGCCTGGAAGCAGAGCAGCACATCCAAACTGTGAGGGTGGGATTTCAGACTGTGAGAAAGCACAGAATCACCCCCACGCAACACGTGGAGAAAGGCAGGCTGAGATGCTCCAACCACTAGCATTTACACAGCACCCTGCCACTCAGTCATCACCTCACAGCTCCATCACATCTGCACCCCACCACTCAGTCATCACAGCTCCATCACATCTGCACCCTGCCACTCAGTCATCACCTCACAGCTCCATCACATCTGCACCCTGCCACTCAGTCATCACCTCACAGCTCCATCACATCTGCACCCCACCACTCAGTCATCACGGCTCCATCACATCTGCACCCCGCCACTCAGTCATCACAGCTCCATCACATCTGTGGGCCTCCAGGAGGGCCAACCGAGGTACAGGAGAGGCTCCGTGGGGTGTGACAAGTGACAAGTGTCTGTCATGCCAGTGTAGGTATGTGCCTTCTCTGCATCCTAGATTTCCAATCAGAGTTTTCGCCAGGAAGTAAATGCCAGTTCACAGGAAAGAGTCAGGTTGGAGTGGCTCTGAGGCTGGCAGAGGGGGAGAAAAAGTTCCCCATCTGTTTCTACTATGATAAACACCCCAAGGTCATCAGCTGCAGCCAGAGACTCAGGAGCAGCCCCCGAGGCCCAGAGAGAGAGAGAAATAAGGAGGGAGGGAGGGAGGAGAGAAGGGCAGAGAGAAATAACGAATGAGGGAAGAGAGAAGGAAAGACAGAGTTAGATGTGTGTCTGTTCATGTGTGTGCCAAGTGTGTATGTGTGTGTTGGGAGTGGTATGAGAGAAAAACAGGGCAAGGGAGAATACGAGGGGAAAAAAGAGGGAGAAAGCAGGGGAGGAAAAAAAAGAGTGAGAGAGCGAGGGTGGGGAAATGTGGAAATACAAAGGGAGGGGGGAAAGACAGAGAGCGCGGGCAGAATCTGAAACTGTGCTCTCACCCTGAGGGCCGATCCTGACTCCTCCCACGCCAGCCGGGGGCTCGGCTCTCCGCCTCCAATCGCAGGGCAGCCCTGCCACTAATCACCAGAGCCAGACAGCGGTGCAGATACTTGGAGCACAGGCAGGGCTGGGGAGGGCAGGCGGAGGAGCCGCCGTCTCTGGGACTTTCCCTGAATGAACTGAGGTACTGCTCAAGGAAACATCCACACAGGAGGCAAAACCACGCCCGGCTCCACACACCCTGCCTGGTCTCGCACGGAAAACAGTGCAATACACCGTTTCATCCTCCAACATTGACAGATCACTTGGCAGTGCAAGAGTGTCAGGATTTGCTTGCATGTGCATGTTTGTTGTGTGTGTGTGTGTGCACATGAGTGTGTGCATGCCTGTGTGTGTGTGTGTGTGTGCACCTGAGTGTGTGCATGCCTGTGTGTGTATGTGTGTGTGTGTGCACGTGAGTGTGTGCATGCCTGTGTGTGTGTGTGTGTGTGTGTGCATGTGTGTGCACGTGAGTGTGTGCATGCCTGTGTGTGTATGCCTGTGTGTGTGTGTGTGTGTGTGCACGTGAGTGTGTGCATGCCTGTGTGTGTATGTGTGTGTGTGTGTGTGTGTGCGCACATGAGTGTGTGCATGCCTGTGTGTGTGTGTGTGCACATGAGTGTGTGCATGCCTGTGTGTGTATGTGTGTGTGTGTGTGTGTGCACATGAGTGTCTGCATGCCTGTGTGTGTGTGTGTGCACATGAGTGTGTGCATGCCTGTGTGTGTATGTGTGTGTGTGTGCATGAGTGTGTGTGCACATGAGTGTGTGCATGCCTGTGTGTGTATGTGTGTGTGTGTGTGCACGTGAGTGTGTGCATGCCTGTGTGTGTGTGAATGTGTGTGTGTGTGTGTGTGTGTGTGTGTGTGTATGTGCACATGAGTGTGTGCATGTGTGTGTGTGTGTGTGTGTGTGTCATGGAAAGGGTGGGGAATAAGCCACTGCCCTCTGAATCAGGGTGTGATGAAAATGTGGCCTCTGAACTGCATGGTGCCTCTCCTCTCTCTCTCAAACTTCTCCTAATTACCTCAAAAACCAGCTGTGGATTTCAACTAAAGGATTTCAAAACAATTGAATCATCTTTAAAATTACTATTATTTTGCTAAGCAGAAAACCCTAACCAGACTGTATTGCATACTATTATATTTCCACATCTGGATAGCTGAAGGTATTTGGACCAAGCAAATAGCACTCGAAGGCAATAAAACAGCATCACCTGCAACCTTTAGGTCACAAAGCCCAGGTCCACCACCCCTGTGCCTTGCACACAGACCTGTACGCAACATTTTCTCTGCTTTCTATACATACATTTAATGCAAACATTGAATACATGCTACATAAATCAAATCTGCATTTAGTCTGTTTCATTACACATTTTTATGCCATTTTTAGCAAGTGGGGGTAGAGGAAACATTAAAGACTGCTTTTGCAAGTCAATGTTTTCTGCAGTTATGAAATCAGATTCATCCAAATCAACAGACTAGTTCCAAATACATTGTTTAGGAAGAGCATAATTACACACCATACTGAAATGGTATCTATTTTGATGCCTCTGACGCCTGAAGTCATGTGTATTTGTTCAGCAGGATTATGCACATTCATCCGTTTGCAGTACTGTACTGTGCCTTAAGCCCCTCAGAACACTTAAGATAATAAAATGAGGCTTGAAGGATTGCAGGGGAAAATGGCAGCAGTGGCAGAGCGTTACGCGAACCTTATCGGGTGACACATCAAAAGGAGCAGTCGCAAGCAGCTCCACTGGGACGAATGAGTGAGAGGCGGAGATCTCTTACCCTCATGCCCAATGAGGGGTGGGGGAGGAAAAATGCTTACTCCATCGCCATGGTTACTCAGAGGGGAGGGCAGGAGTCTGCCAGTGACCTTTTAGAATGACCGGGGAGCGGAGCGAGACAAACCGAGGTGACGGGAGTCATGTTGGACGGGTCATCGGGTCGTCGGACGCTCTGGGGGTGGTGGAGTTTGCAGGCTCAAATCCCACCCATCAGGACGTTCCCACGTGCCATATGACCCACATAAAGGATGTACTATGCACCCCACCCCACCCCCCCGCAATTCCCTGGGAAAAATCCTCTCAATTGGGGAAAAATGGCCTAATCCACTGCTCATCCCAGTTTGAAATGAGACACTCCAAAGCAAATTACAGCGGGTCGCCCTTAATGAAAATCTCTCTCTGACCTTTACAGCAGCCCTGCTGGACAACCATAATCCCACGGTGGACCACACTACTGCATGCACACATGCACGTAAGCACTCGCACATGCATGCGCGCACACAACAAACAGCACACAATCCAGCTGCAGGCTGATGCTACCCTGCTCTTCCAAGACTATTTCCACTGCTCTCTTGGCATCAAGTACCAAAAGGACTTCCTGTACAAGAGATGGCTGGAACCACTCAGTCAAAGGGTAAGACAGTCGGTCAGTCATTCTCTCAGTCAGCCAGCCAGTCACAGGCTCACTCAGTCTCTACCAATTCAATTTTAAAGCTTTCATCCTTCTGCTGCAGCCAGTAAAAACGACAGATGTAGGCAGAGTACAGATTTGCCTGGCTCAACAACAGTGACCAAAATGGCTGCTGAGCAAACACTTGAATGCTTGAAATCTCAATGCCGCCTTCAAATTTATAAATACTTATTGCGGACTTTATAATACAAAGTGGATTTGCTGGTCCCTGGAAACATGTTAACAGGGAAAAGGATTTAGGCATTGTAATGAGGCAAGTGGCCGTAACCGGGAAACAATCAGGATGACGGCAGCCAGCCGTTTGTTCAAGTATCGCTAGAAATAATCCCCTCCTTCTGAACCTGTACCTCAGACTGCCAAAGAGTTTGGAGGGGCAGGGATTAGATGCACCAAGCACCACAGCCTGAGAAACACAGCCAGTCAGTCAGCCTGTTCAATCAGCTGTTCAGTCAGACAGCCATCTAACAGTCAGTCAGTCAGCTAGGCAACCAGCCATCCAACCAGACAGTCAGTGAGCCAAGCCAACCAAACAGGCATTGAACAAGGTAATGCATGGGTCAGCCAGTCAACCAGCCATTTTGTCAGCTAGTTGGAAAACCAGACAACCAGTCAGTCAGTCATTCAACCACTAGCCAGTCAAACAGCTAGTCTGCCACCTAACCTTCCAGCCAGTCAGCGATTCACTCCCTTGACACCCGCACCCGTTTCCTTATTCGCCCTGTTCTGCTGCTCCACTGGCAGTCTCATATCACCTCATTCAATCACTACCCCCATTACATAAACACATTTTAAAAGCGTGACAAAAAACCTGTCAGGCCAAATTCAGTCTAATAACCACCTTCTGTGGACAGCTATAGACAGGGTCCCATCACATTAACCATGTGAAAATGCACCGAATCTGCAGTTTCCCCATTAATCCCCCATCTCTTTGTCTGCGGCTCTTTATCTCCTCCGACAGTTGTCTTGTGATTATCACATTTTGTCCATAGTTCTTTCTGATAAGATGATAAAACCGTGGAGTTCAGGCTTCGGAACGTCGCCCGGAGTGACCCTCTCTTGTCCTGAAATCCTCTCTGCAGAAGGACACAGCAGGACAAACTTCAGCCTTTTGTCCTGCAGCTCATGGTCCACCACTGTCTCTTAATGCCAGTTTGCCAGTGCATTCTGTTGCAGCTTCCCATTCCTCTCCCCCATTAAGAACATCTTCACACTTTCCGGTCAGAAACACTGACATCCTACACAAAGATCAGTTAATCATCGAAAGCATGTGGTTGCCCCACCTTTTTTACTTTTTGTGAAACCTTATTGAAACCATAGCTGGCTTGCAACCAGGGCATGACCAGGGTTCCCAATCTGTTTGGCTGACCAAAAAAATAGAGAAAAATCTAATTAATATGGGGAAGGAAAAAACCAAACATGCTGGTGTTGAACATGGGTCAGCAAACCTGTTGTGGACGTGACGGCGGATGAAAAGCTCACAGAGCCAGAGACTTGCGTGTCCAGACACTATGGTGCGTGACAGCTGCAGTTTTCACAGACATACTGACCAGTGTTATTGGCGATGATAAACACCATTGTTTCAGGGGGAGCGCCGTCATTTTATTTTTTCCTGCCATGGATGAATGTACAACAGAATGACTAATGCTATGAGCTCAGCACAGAAACACATCCAGCTTTTAACCACCAAGCATTATCTACACCTGAGGTCCTTTAGTGCCCCTCATAAGACTGGGCACAAACAGAGTCTACCTTGGGCTCCAATATTTATAGATATGACAAGTCAGTGGTAGAGTAAAGACAACTTTAACTATAACAGTGTCATCACTTAATTTAAACGGAACAATTTTTGCACCTTTAATGGAGTCTTTGGTGCTCTGAAGGCTTCCATCTTAATGCTCTGTACAGCAGGGGTGACGCAGAGCCAAGTCTAACCATGTGTCCACAGTGCTTACTGACTGAGGTAATAACTGGAATTCAGGCTACTCTCTGGTCGCCGCAACAGTATCCATGAATACACAGCACATGGAAGGAAATTAATTTCCCCACTTCTGAGACCAGGGTGACGGATATCGATAACCATGGAACTGTCCTGTGATGGGCCCTGGCCAATGTCATCACCAATGGCCATTACAAAACTGTCACAATGCTCATGAACCACTCAACAGGATAAGATTATGTCACCAACTGGAGCGCCATAGCAAGACCTTTGGTTCCCCCCACGCTGAAAAAGAGCAGTCACTCCCATTCTCTTTTTTCTATCTCTCCGTTTTGGCCAGCACACCTTCAGAAAAATCCATCTCCCCCACAGCTTCCTATTTCCTCCCAGGAAATTGCCAACGAACAGAAGCCTTTAAAGTACCCTCTCGGCGGGGCTACAGAAGGATCCGGGCCGTCTGGAGGGGGGTGTGGTGGGGGGTTGGGGGAAGAAGGGCTTCAGTGTTGGAGAGGAGCTGAGCAGTATGTCTGGAATGTGTTCACATATTTTTTTGATTACAACAGATCTATGCTGAGAGTAGGGAGAGGACATATCCTCCACTGTGAATCAAAGCGCAGGGCCTATTCAAACATGCTGAAATATAGGGAGTGGGGGAGGGGAATCTTGAGTTTCACAAAGCAGTTGATGCCCCATACACACAGAGGAAGCAGCAACAGGAAACATCCAACACTGAGAACAGAGCCTACATATAAAGTCTTTAACATGCCAATGGACCAGCCATTTTATGAACAAACTGGCTCGGAATGAAAATGGTAACTCTGAACTCACAAGCAAAATCTGGCAACAATTTAGGTGGTCATGCCACAGGCTAGTAAAATGTTAGAATTCCAGAACCTCCAGTTGGAGGAATGTAACCTATCCTGTACGGTGCTCATACTTTTCCCCCAATTCGTGTTCCAAGTCACGAGTGAAGTACATTTTTACATGTCAGATGACTTCAAGTACTGGAAAGTAGTGAACGCAAGACAAACTATACTTATAAGCCCTACTGTGCTTAGCCTTCTCCCTGACCACAAATCTTACTAAAGTCACCTTAATAATCACCTCCCTAACAGTCTACACCTATCGCCTCCTGTCACAGTCCACATTACCCATGCCCTTTCCACAATAGCACTAGTAAAACTGCTATGAAAATCAATAGCATTTAAAGGTGCCAGTCATGCTTAACCTCATACTGGCTGATTCTGAGATACTATGTTTTCTGTGAAAAATGTGTAGCTTATGTGCATCCAAAAATGCTAGTCACTAATGGTTTGTGTTATTAATGTCACCTCCTCATTCTTTCACCTGCATCACCTCCACTTCCTTTCTCCCATTTCCAGCAAAGCCAAACTGGCTGTGGGCACTTTCCCAAATAGCACCAGCACCACTGTGAAGCACAGAAATCAGGACAAATCTAACAAACTCAAACTGCAGCGAGGGTTACCGACAGCAGTTGCCTTGAGGATAAGTACACAAATAGACAGCATATCCACCTTCAGCACATCAGGACAAGCAAACACAGCAGTGAATCACAGCTCACTCTTCCCTGCCATACCACCACTACCCCATATCTTCTGCATCTTCCTCCGGCCCACACTGACACCCTCCATCTGAACGCATTTACAACACACATTCACCAATGCAAGACTGAATGCACATGCAATGGTGGGTCCCTCCATTACAGAACTGACTCGTAAGTGAGGGTCACTTCCTCTCTACAGTGTCAAATTGACCATAATACCGGACAAATAAAGCTCACATTAAATTGGAACCGGGAGCGAAGATCTTAAACTAAATGTTGTACTTTAAGAACAGGCAGGGGGCACTTAGGCGTTCCTTTCAGACAAGGACAGACAGTACTAAACCAGAGGTGGAAGGAACACCCACTTGGTGTGGCAGTCACAGGTATTCCAGGTGCAGAGGGACGTAGTCAGCTGAAGCCATGTGTTAGAGGCCTCCAGGCAGCGTGCCTTCCTTCCAATACCGCAAAGCTCTGGATGCAGCCGACATTAAGATCTGGAGTGCTCAAACGAAATGCTATGCCTCATTGGCAGTATAACTTCCATTGCTGCAGGCACACTCAAATGCGTGTACACTCACTCTCTCTCTCTCTCTCTCTCTCTCTCTCCAGGAAGCTTATTTCAGTAAAACTGAGCACCACAGCTCCACCCAGGTCTCCCTAATGATCAAGCGCTTCCTTAAGGATAAGAATAAGCACCCAATACCAAACCTGGAGGAAACAGTATTTAGACCAGAAGCATCCACTAACTGGCTCTCTTCAGCAGGTACACTAAACACATAAAGGAAGACTCTCTTCCAAGTTTACTTTAAATTCTTGAACGGTATTCATTATTTGTATTAAAAACATGGACACAGAGCTGAACTATGACATTTCAAACACATTTGCACATGGATCACACAGGATACAGAAATGTACTCTACTTAATTCATAATTAAAGCAGTGTGAGTATTGTTACAAGCAGGATACAGCTGCCAAACCCACCTCATGTTATATCCGCATTAAATGAGTGGCAGTGTCTTATTGGTTACAATGGGAATCTGCAACAGGCATGGGTGTATGCTCAGCTGGACACGGATTGGACGAAAGCTGCTGTGGCTAGGCTGGTTTGAATACCAGTGAAGGCCCTGTCATTGTAAATGCATGTTACTTCAGCTGAGCTGCTTCAGTAAGCCTGCTAACTGCCTATGTGTAAATATACATGTCTACACAATGCAGGGTTCCTGTCCAAGCCTTCTGGTTGGCAAGCAGATGTCCCTCATCCATATGTTGTGTTTGCATCGCAATGCCTAAACAGAGCTATTAGATGGGTGCTAAATTTGACAGGTAGACACACACACACACACAGACACACACAGACACACACAGACACACACAGACACACGAAAGCTAGCCTGCCTTAGCTCAC
Organism: Albula goreensis; assembly: GCA_022829145.1. NCBI lineage: Eukaryota > Metazoa > Chordata > Actinopteri > Albuliformes > Albulidae > Albula > Albula goreensis. Next base: position 17,222,694 of record CM040761.1, on the reverse strand, counting down.
CACATACGGATAATTTGCCAATACTTCTCATGCATAGGCTAAACCTCATAACACAGGGAAAGGATTATGAATGACATAATCCAGACACATGAATGAACTGTCTCTGTGCTGGAGAGGTATGGACAGAGCCAATATGAAGCCATCTATCATAAGAACAGTGGTACTACTTTGGCAATGGAGGCAGACATCCAAAAATGTATCCTTCCATCCTTGATCAGTTAGAAGGCCTCTCTGATTTCTCACACACACACACACACACACACACACACACACACACACACACACACACACACACACACACACACACACACACACACACACACACACAGGGAAAATGGCTGGCCATACCAAGAGTTAACAAATCAGCATCATGACGCCCACTTAGATGAAAATGTTCTAAGCCCAGAATGGCCTATAAACAGCTTCCCTTGGGTTCGTTTTCACATACTAACTTCTTCCCAGAAATCTTCCAAGGCCCCAATTAAAATAACAATCTAAAAGTCCGATGATAACCATAAGGATAATCTACTGATCATTTTTAAATCAGAGAACAGCCCTAAAAGCACCCTGAATAACCCACACTACACCACAATGTTAGTTTTGTGGTTTTCAACAACAAATGGAAGAAAAGAAGCATTTAAACACTAAACAGATATGCTGTGTTCTTGGACAGTGGCCCCAGAAAGCTGAGGGAGAGGGAGAGGCTGCAGAATAACACATCCAGCTGCGCGGACTCCTAAACGCCCCCTCCTCAGATCCACGGCCAAGTTCTCACAGATGCCAGTGTGTGCTCTGCGTTTATCAGGCCAATCATAAACTCCCATCCAGCAGTTAGCAGTGAGACATGGGCCCGCGGGACGTGAGCTCTGTCTGGATCACAGCCGTGGGATGCAGTCATACTGGGGACTCGGGCCGTTTCTTGTGCCTCGAGCTAACTGACCAGACAGCACCATGGGTAGATGAGGGGGGAAAGAAAGAAAGAAAAAAAAAAAAAAAGTCGGTCACACTGTCACATGACCAGAGGGAGTGTGCATGTCTGTGGCCAGTCCTGTTGTGAGTTTGGTTTCATGAAGTATCAGGGTGTGATCTTGAATCAGGTTCTATCCTGACACCTATACTGTCTGTATAATAAGCTTATCCATTATGAGCTAGAAGGCAAAGCTGATACTAGATCAGTGCTCATACTTCATGATTGCATGGCCCTGGTGTATAAGGAAGTGCAGTGACACTGGTGAGTCTATTTCCCAGGACAGGGGTCTTTTCTTTCTGCACTTAATTCAAGCTAATTAATCTGATTAAAGACCATCACAACCGGGAGGGGAGCCAATTGAGCCCCTGGGTCTCCCAAACCAAGATTTCGGATGCAACGTTGGAACAATAGGTGGCAAAAGTCCAGGGGGTGCATGTAACTAAGGGCAGAGGGCTGGCACAGGATGGCATGAAAACTCAACCAGACAATAAAAACAGGGCTTATCAACAAGACAGCTATGAATGGAAAAGGAGAAAAAACTGGTCCTGTTCTCAAACATCGGCAGGATACAACATGCACAATATTCTCTGAGGCAGAGGCCAAGGTCTTAGGTTAGCCGTCCTCAGACAGCAACATCATTGTGCGTAGGGTAAAAAAACACTTCAATAAGCAGCAAAATTTTTAAGTGCAGCCAAAATCTTATAATGTCACTGACAAGGCTAAAAAGGGGGAATGGCCTACTTGAGCACTAAATTAGTTTAACTCAACATTTTCATTTCCCTGTGAAAAATTTACATGAAATGTAAAAATGCTGAAAAACAACGAGGCTGAGGAATCTACGCCGCCTTTAGATTATTCCACATTCCCCGGCCAACTCGGCATTTTCCATAACCGAATGTTCTGGAAAAACCCCGCCTGACCTCAGCGAAGCAGACGGCAGGATGTCTGACCTCAGGTGATTGGATTTTTTGCCATGATGACGGAAGGCGCGCCTGAGTCCCAGCACATATTTTGGCTCCCCTTCTCCCCGCCACGCACCCCCGCTTACCTGCACGTTCGGCCCGGACCTGACGCTGTGAGTCACAGGGACCTGACTCAGAGAGCTGGTGCATTATGCAACCACATGGGCGGGGCCAGGGTCCACTTTAACCCCTTGGAGCTTTGCACAGGGCTCTGACTCCCACCTCCCACTAACTCCAAACCCCTTCCACGCCCTGGCCCTCCATACCCTCACCCCAGAGAACTCATGGGCACCCAGCCTAGCGGGACATGAAAATGCAGACATGCCAGTTCACTGCAGACATCACATGCTAACGGCTGAATAGTCCATCTGGCACAGAAGTTATGTCAACTCAGGTCACTGAGAGGCCAAAAACGCTCAATAAAATATCTCTTAAAAAAACCTCAAAGCAAAGAACTTTACTGTCCACCAACTTTACTGTCCAAACCTGTCCCAGTCGTGACAGGTTTTACGTTTTACAAGTTTTATCCTCAATTTCTCTCTTCCCTACACTGACCTTCCCTTCCCAACTGGTCCAGTGGTTCACCTCATGGCCATTCCTGGTAGTAGGGGGTTGTGTCCCTAAGGGAGGCCACTTAAACAGGAGCACCAGGAATCCAAATGCACCAGCAGGGGGGTGCAACATAGCATTTGCAGTCACCCCCTGGCAATAAGGAACGCTTCTTTCTGGGTAGAGCTCCACCCCCAGCACCCCCCCACACACACACACACACACAGCTCATACAGCGTTTGCTTGCAGGTTTCCATAGCACTGTGGTGAGTAAGCAGGTGATTCCCTGAGATAAGGAGAGATTTTAAAAGGAAGAAAAAAGGTGCGGCTGCTGGAACACCTGTTCAGCTCTGCACTCGGACCACTAACCTACATAGTATTTTTAGCAGAGAGGGAGGCTGGGGTTTTATTGCCACCACCAGAACATGGAAGCTCAGCTCAGCTTTCTGATGGCAGCACTCCTTTCAAAGATATAAAAATCCAGCAGAAATGTGGGACAGGGTTGCTTTAACGTGAACTTATAGATAACAGCCTATCACAGATCCCTTTTGTTATTTTTCATGGACTTGCAGAGTACAATGCTCTCCAAGACAAACCTCACTGGTTATGGTGGTTAGATATGAAAAACAGACCCTTTTGACTTTAGAAGCACCATCCCTGACAGATTTCACTAATACCAAGAAGGACAAAAAAGAGTTTCCTAATGAGTCACACATACCAGCCCACAATACCAGCCCATGCCCATATGTAATCATTTTTATATATACATTCCTTTTAGATAAATCATACTTGTAACAAGAGGCAGGTGGGCACAGAAAGAAACCTGGCTGACTGGAGCTCCAAATCACTTCCTAAAAGGGGAAAAGGCAGGAGCATCCTTTTCCCCTCCCAGGGCAGGAGAGACCTGTGCCTCACGCCATCAGCTCTATGCCTGCTGCGTGGAGCCCGGCTCCCCTGTGCCAGCCCTCCAGGCTGGGCACCAGATTAGACACTCGGGCAGGCTCATGCCAGCGCCCTGCTGGAACGGTCCACGTCAGCTGGGAGCGATCTGGTGGGCGGCGACCGCACAGCATGGAGGTGAGGTGCGAAAGCAAGCCACTAACTCGATTGGCCGGGGCCTTCGTATCATCTGCCTGCTTCTTTGTCTCATCGCAGATCCCCCCACGCCCACACACCCACACTCCTTCAGTCGTTTAGTTTCTAAAATATCAGGCACGGGTCACCAGATCACCATTACATAACAGTGCTTTTATTTTTATGACATATTTGCACTGTGCTTACACCTGCTGACTGAAAGAGATTTTTTCCCACTCTTCTTTCCCAAACAAAAGTCAGTGTCATTCATGATGTTGATATTATCAGCAAATGGGCTTTTTTTGAAGCCTCTCCGGTCCTTTCAGCTCATTTTGATTAAATGTTTTGTGATCTAGGGAACCAGGTATAATCTTACATAACACTCATCTGCTTCAAAGTCGAGTTGGCCATTACAGATTTGATTCCTTTCATTTCCATGTAAAATAACACAATATGAAATGAGATGATTAATAATTCTCCTTGCTTAATTAAAATAAAACTTCCATTAAATTTGCTATTTGCCAAAGAAAAATTATGATCATGAAAGATGTGACAATCAAGCCAAACACATAACTCAGAATCAGCACTGCAGCCCTTCAGTGGTGCCCTCTCACTCTATGACCACAGCCTCAGAGCCATTTGATCAGGGGTGCAAAACTCTAGTCCCCAAGGGCTGGTGTGTATGCTGGTCTTTGGTGTGTTTCTGCACTGATGTGCAAGAGTGTCATCACACCTCGTTTCCCAGGCCTAAACTGGCTGCTTATTTAAGGGAAGTCACAAAAACAGGGATACCCTGCAGCCCTCCAGGACTGGAGCTGCACACCCCTGCATTGACAGAACTGTGGCGGCAGCTCAAGAGAACCACACCTCCTATTCCAAGGCCACACCTAAACCATGACTGAAGTCCAGCACTCAATACTTGACAGGAAACAGAACACCCCCATCCCCCACCAGTCTGTGACATCACCTCATGACCCAACAAGAGTCTCAAGCCATTCGTCTGTCCATTCTCACACTCCACCACCCCCACACTTCCGACCTTAGCAAAGAAATGAAGTCAGACAGTTGAATTTCTCCATATGTCCTTGCAAGGTCTATTTTCTAAGTCCTTCTCCACCGCGCCTATACCAACTTGGTCATCCATTCACTCTTCACCCAATCATCAGTCAGCTCTCCTAGTTTGTGGGGGCCATTATGGCTTTTTGCGGGCCCAGGACTCAAACGGGACACAGAATGTAGTGACCACACAAAGGGAAGTATAATTTTCAATCAAATTCAGAAAAGGGAGTACCCAGTGATAATCAAGACTTCCTGAAAATTTGTGTTTGTATTAAAAATTGGGATGCCAATGCTAAATTATTAAACACTGTAAATTTTACACATGTTTAAGTTATCAACAAAACTACAAAATACAGTTTCAAAGCCAAGCATAGGTTTACTTTGTCCATATACATTTGCCCACTTACAACATTTCATGTTCATGTAGTCATCAGCACAGTTCCTGCTATAGCCTTTTTTTCAGTCTTGGTGGACTTTCCAGTGCCAAAGTCTTGAGATGCCTTTTTTCTTGTCACCTTCTCCTAAATGATTTCACATTTTTCCTCAATGGCCTGAACTGTGTCCTTTAGTTCCACCACATGCCTTTCTTTAAATTAATGATAATGTTCTACAGCTGCGGTACTTCACTTTGATATTTATCATCTTTCTGAAAATGTAAGCCAGTGAGTACTGTCCATAAGTCATGTACTAAACATAATGTATAAATTATATTACAACTGAATTATTCACATGTTGTTCACAATTGATTCATTCATCTATAATACTTGATTTTTCTTCCAGTTGATAATGTATTGAAAGTTTGTGTCAGTACACACTTCGTAATGGACAAATGCTTTTAAATACTGTAATCTGCACTGGCAGACACTAATGACAATATGAGAAATCGCCTATAAATTCTGTACTGTTTTACCACCTAAAACTCCCATTCTGCATAAATAACTCTCTGCCAGGGTATGTCTATTCACTCACACTTTCCAGTAGGAAAATGAATGTCATCAAACCAGATGTTTTCTCTGATGGTTCATACATTAAACACTTAAATATTTTGTAACAGTAATGTGTCCTAATGGGCCAACTAAGGACAGAGGCTTCTTTGGGCTGACTCAGTTTATGACACTGATGTCCAGGGAGGGAGGGTAATGGTCAGCTGGTTAATCCCTGCATTATGGTGCTCTGCAAACTCATGTGGAGTGAAGAGGTCAGAGGGGGGAGAAAAGGAGTTGATATAAATCTCTTTAACACACCCTCTCATGCACAAATACCCACTGTTTCTCTCTCACACACAGAAATCACCCTTTGGTTCACACACTCATGTAGTGTGTGTGTATGACACAGTCTGACACACAGACTTGAATGCATCATCAGCACATTATGGTTTTACCAACTGTATTGGAGAAAGGCTTTAATCTGCAACATTCAGATGTCAGCCAGTCCACGATGATGGTGAAAAACTCATTGTGGTTAACTATTTGTTTCAATATGACTGTTCTTGTCAAAAAATTCTATATACCTGCCTATTCTAATGTAATCAAAAACAGATAACCCCAGTGTGGGACAAAATACAACCTCAAAATAAAAGTTAAGTGAAAATGCAATGTAAGGATTCATTAAGCACATGACCCAGAGTGGAAAAGAGGAGAGTTGCAAAGAAAGAGGGGTAAAGTTGAATTCAGCCACTGCCGAATACATGTGACAACATCTCTACAGTAGCTCATCCTGTGCACCACCGGGGGTTTGCAGGCATTGAACCGCAGTGCAGGAGCTAGCACTAACCCTCCACAACTCTTAAATTATTGAGCTGAACCAGGCGCGAATCAATTAGGCAACCACATGTGCTAAACATCTGAAGTGTAATAAAATCAAAAGTGTTAAGACTGCACTCAGGTTTTTTTCCCCCCCTATCTCGATTGCCAATGGCTTCTGTAGCTCATCCGAAATAAAGCAGCTTCCTCTGAGGAACAGTGATTCACGTGTCTGCACGTCGCCATTACACCAACAGCGTGGCACACCTCGCTGGACCAAGAGACGATCAATTCATCGGGTGCTATGGCAACCATGATGTGTCAATCACTTGGTCTCTATTGTCCTGCTGGCAAGATATTAGGGGCCGGGAGCGATTTGAAGGATGCAGAATATTAAGTAATGTCTTGAGATTCTTATTCCAAAGTTGAACGAACACAGCTGGTCAATCAAGGCATTATTAAACTCTCCGGAGGTTACAGGGTTCAGCTCAGCCCCACTGTTCATTATTATTAATGAATAATATGTGATTTTTCATACTCTCCTTTCACAGCAGCAAGCAGAACTGGGATCCAAATAAGACAGCAACTACACCCCGAACAATAACCAACTCATTCCGACCTAAACTGTGCAGAGGAAAAATAGCATTAACTTAACGAGAAGAATTATTGTACAGACTGTTTGAGTTCTGAAACACCATGCGCCGTGGCTACTCCGTAGTAGTATAACGGAGATGCAGGTGGCTGAATGATTCAATGTCACAACCACGAATTTTACAAAGGTAAACTCTAAATTCAAAATTCACGATGTGTGATTTAACATTAGTCAAGTCACTAAATCTTGTGCAAAGACGAGTTGTAATAAAGTTTTTATGAGCTGGTTAGCAATCGCATATTTTGATGGATCCAGGACTCGTCGACATATAAACGTGGAATAAGAGAGTGAAATGCAGCAACAAGGAAAATAATTAGCTATTAAGTTTTCTGGCTAGCAATCGAACGCTCATAACCCAAGCTGAAAGCAGTCCTAAAACCCAGATGGAGTCAACTCGACTCAACGAAAGAAAATGTTGAAGAATGCCTAAACGTAATGAAGGGTAACTACACTATCTAGTTAAATCGGCTATTTAAAATCATGCAAGTTTGCCTGTAGCCAGTACGCGAGCTTGCTCTATCTACTAATTAACCGAAACAGAGACGCACATAGTGCACCACTAGCAACCAAGGTAATTATCTACCACTGTATCGCAAGGCCAGCCAACACGGTCTCATTACTTAACAATCTATGTAGTTAACAAGCTGTATTGAATTCGACTCGGGTGTTAACCAATGATTATTTCCCAAGGACGTTCTCGTTTATTAAATATCCAACGCTCGTTAAATAGGCCTCCTGACAACGCCTGCTTCTACGACTCAGCTGCTGACAGGTAAGAAAAAAAAAGCCTGTGCCTTTCAGCTAGCTTGCAAAATGACACGGGACACTTAGCTAGCTAATATTAGTCAACGAAAAAGCATTTATCTTTAACATGTTAATACAGTAATGCTGCTGTAGTCAACAAACTAGCGACGATACAATACACAACTTGCAGTCTGTGTAACAGATTGGCCAGATAGCTAGCTGCGTTGGTCATCGTTAGCTAGCTTGCATCAGTTTCCAGGACACGGCGCAACACTCATTACCACCCTAGTTAGCTATCCAATGTTCGCTACCAAACTGTATTGGAAAGAGGGCCTATCTAGCTGCACAAAATAACTGCACATAGTTTGCAATCTGAACATCGTCAGATGATACACTGTGCCACAACATAACGGTTTAGCTAAAAAGTCTGACCATGCTACCACAAAATAAAATGGCACTTCAGATTTGTAAATGTCTCTGAAAGACAAGGAATTCAAGTGGACACTGACAGTAAATTTTGCGAACACTGCTAAACAAGGTTCAAGGTTGAGCACACTTAGGGCAACACACAGGTAATAAAATGATCTCAAATTATACTTACTGCTGACTTTCATGCTACCGAATGTCGAGGGTTGCTGCACTGGTTTGCAGCTCTCTGCAAAGGAGGTGGTTCTGGGCCGACCCGACATATTACAATTCCAAATCCTTTCCTCTTCTCCTTCTCTCGCTTAAGGATAGGCTATTCTTCACGATGTTCGCTGTTCGCCTTTGAGCCTAATATTACGATTGTAGCAACAATCGTCACAGTGTTAATAAATATAAAAACAGACAAGCAACTCCTCCGTCCGCCCGTTCCTTCCCAAATCGTTTTCTTGATAGCTAAGGATAGCTATTTCTCCCGTCCTCCAATACTGTCTTTGCTCTCAAACCATCCTTTTTCAGATTCGGTAATCTTCTTCCTCCTCTGCTCTTTTTCACAAGGCCTTTAACAGAAATGCGTTTATTATAATAAATTGTCTCATTAAAATGTCCTTTCCTTAGTTTGTTCTATTTTTAAAACTTGTATTTAAATCATAAAACCGCGCCAATCAAATAAATAACCCTCAATAACAAAAACCAAAGTCTAATGTGTTGGCTATTTTTTCAATTCTGATAATTAATAAAATAGAGTAAAATAATTATTCATATACTGAGGTGGAGACTCAGTGATCCGACAGCTCCAGCCATGGCGGCTCCCTTACTCAACCCAACCAACAATTCAAATGAAAAAATTCAAATTTCCCGATTTTAAATCAAATAATTTACACAGAAGTTCAAAGCCGTCCGACCCCATAAACACGGAAGTGATAATCGGAACTCCCTGCAATCGGACGACGAGCCGTACAGCCACCTTCTGTGCCTCTTTCTATGGGAAACAACAATTCTAACACCACTCCACAAATTCAGAATTTCTTTTTTATTCCTTCTCCGTCTGTCTCTGCTCGCTCTCTTTGTCACTCCGACCCATAAGACGTCATTTACGTAAACTACGGAAAATTGTGTGCTGGTGCAGGAGTACATGCGGCACCTACGTCAACTTATTGCAACATGAATCGGAAACTGTGAACGCGCAGGCAGACGTGAGGAGGTTGTGTCAGCCAATCCAAAGCCGACTCCCTATGAGATAGGCGGAGGGACCCGGAGACTATAGGCCAATGGGCTAGCAGCTCTCCAATCACACATTCCGAAAATTGCCGAATGCTGCCCCTGGTGTCATGAAAAATGACCTAAAGTAATATGCAGAGTAGGCGGGAAGAGATGAGACAGCCAATAGACTGACTGCACACTGACCAATTGCGCTAAACAGGACGCCGGAAGTGAACCAATCAAGTTCTAGCCGGGCACTGGTAGCGCGCCAGTGGCCAGACAGCGCTGTTGCTAGTCAGTTCCTGTAGTCTGTCCAATGACGAGATGCGTTTAAGTGCTGGCGTTTTACTTAGACATGTGCACTCTGATTGGCTGTTAAAGAACAGATAAGGTGGCTAAATAGTGACATTTTTCTCTGGTCCTCGGCTGATGTTTCAGCGCTGATTTCAGTTTCTAAGGGGTCCAACTCGTTTCCCCTTAGAAGCTGATAGTAGAAATGTATGCCTTGTGACATGGGTAACAGTTTTAATCATGGTAATTTTAGACATGAATGTTGCTATATTTAAGTACCCTACAATAGCAAAATTGACTCATTTAAATGTCGGGCAGAGAAATGACTCAGTACCTTGTTGCTGCACAGTTGTCTGCACAAGATTAAAACAGACCTTCCATATCAACCCACTGACACCAACCCTTAGATCAGCTAAGAGTATCTAAGGATGCAGCTGTCAGGTTTAAGCCACATCTTCCTTTACAATGACAATACTGTATAATGTGTGTCCTCATCATCTCTGTAGTTCTCATGCCCGTTGCACAAAGATGGAAACGCTTTACTTTTGTAGCACAACACAGAGCATTGTTGAACTGACACCGGCAATTGCTAAGCACTCATCTGAATCCAAGGTTTTTCCATGTATAATGACAGCCCTTTTCATTCTTTTTATTTTTTTTTTTCCTCTGGAAAGTGCTCACCACTTAGTTCAAGGGCATTGTCTGTGATTTGAGTGTAGAGGCATTAAATTCATCATCTTGGCCCTTGACCACTGGTTCACACTCTGCCCTTTATCTTCACTATACAGAGGACAGTATTGGCCTTGCTTTATGAGAACATAGGCTTACCTTTCTCTGAAGTCAGAAGTACAGGGCATTAGGGATGACATACAATTCAGCATAGCGGGTTTAATAGAATGTTTGCAGAGAGCTGGAAATGTGGAGATTTCATTTTAACCGAGGTCTTGGTGATTATATGCAAGGAAGTCCATTTGATTATTGTCCATTCTTGTAATGTACTAATTTGGAAAACTTGCATGTGAACTTGCATTTTTTCCATATCATGTGAAATTGTAGCATTTTCCCCAAGGACATTCTAGACCCAGACACTCTCCAAGCAAATCTGAAAATAATGTTTTGCCAGATGGCATTTCTACTGGCATACAACCAACCTTATTTTATTACTGTAATAACACCTCAGCAAGAAATAAAAAAGGCAAATTTGTATGGAAATGGTTCGGCCTTCTCCTGCACCTTCCACAGAAGCAGCTGTTTTAGGACTTCGTAAGAAACATACTTTTACAATGGCAATATAATAAAATAACTTCCTCACTGCCCATGCCTACTATACCTTCAGTAATGAGACGTTTGGGAATAATCATTCAACAGTGCTACAATTTAGGAATAAAGCACACAAAAAAGTCTTGCCATCTGCGTGGTCAGTGCTATAATTAACCTGTCTCAGCTAGAAGATTGGCATATGGCTGAAACACTCCCTCTGTAAACAGCTCTGCTTCAGAAATGTGATATTTTCGGTGCAGTTATTGGCAGTTTTTATGTGGATCCTCTGATTTTTGTTTTACGAGGTGTGCTGCAAAACAGTTTGTCTGGTGAGTATGGGTCACCATGTTTATTTGTGAAGAATTCTACTCAGTTTTTAATGGAGAAAATGTAAAGCACTGATACAATAATTGCAATACATCAAGAGGTCGGGCAAATTAAAACACTAGCTCTACAGTTATTTATACACCAAATTGTATGGGATATATTTAATATTGAATTCAACTATATATTTTGTATATATATGTGTGTGTGTAAATGTTAATGCAATGTTTTAAAAAAACAAGGCACATTAATGAATCAATAAATACATAAGGAGAAAGGGTAGTAGAAAAAAAACGTATCTTAATGGTTTTGGGGATGACATTGCCTATAATTTCTCATTCAAACAGTATACAATTTCTAAAGTTGAACACTAAAATATTTTGTTCTTTTTTACCCCACAGCACTGTAGAAGACTCTGGTTTTGTCTGCACAAATATTGACTCACTGTACACAGGCTTACATTCGTGCATTCCTCTGTACAGGCTAATGAAAATGAACAGAAAGAGTACTAATACTTCCTTTTTAACATGCATTGGGATTTTGATTTCAAGTACAAGATTAATGGTCTTATGGTTCAATATCTGAATTATTAATATATTTTTTTTTTTTGATCTCACCCATAGTTTACTGATACATACAATACCCATATTTTTATATGTGTATATCATCCCATGTTCTGACATAGTGCTTCTTATTGCATAGAGCTTTAGTCATCTGGAGGAGCATTCCTGTAGCTCATCTCTGAGAAGCTAAATGAAAAATAAAAAGGTTAAAGTACATTAATAGACAGGGACAATTATGGTAATTAGTACTAATGTTTTTATGAGATTCTGTGTGTCATTACCCTATTCATACTTACTATAATATTGATGCATTCTAATGTATTCCAAATTAGCATTTGATAAATGTACTATAACATAAATTCCAAAAAAGCACTGATATTGAGGGAAATTCTGATCAGCACTGCTCCTTGTTGATTCCATCAACTAATAAATGAGCAGAAAATAGTTTGTGTCTGCTTTTGCAAGATCCCTTATTGAGACCATCCACAATCCTGGTATTTCAGTGCAAGTCAATAAGGTGTTGAAAGCTGAATTTAAATGTTGTGGGATTTTTCTTGCTGTGATGTTTCAGCATCCTCCTAATCTTAAACCAATTTAAGATTAAAAATAAATGGAGATGGCATTTAAATATTTCTCCACATCCTCTACTTAAGTGGAGCAAAACACTTGTATAAGAGTTGTTACATAATGATTTCTATGACCATGTCTGAAATAATCAAACATGCATGCGCACATACACACACACAACAGACACATATGTGGCTAATTTTGTGACAAACTGGAATTGTAATTAAAGAGAAAATAGGATATATCTTCCTCTAGAGAAATGTAGGGACAAGTCTATGCAGATCTCAATAACATTACAGATGTTTGGTGGGCAGTCACTTTATGTTTCCTCTTTCGATTCCAGCTGTAACATCAGAAGTACACTGTTCTTCTTGGCCAGCTTTTATCATTCTGGACAAAAAGACTGCATTTATAATGGAGGCATTTGGGCTGAAATAATGAAAGTTGCAGTTTTCCCTCCCAACATATTTCCTTGGGCTAAAAGACACAGCTTCTCTCTCTATTCTTGTCAGTGTTTGACATAACAAACAACAAAAAAAAACTTGGTGGTAAATAGCTCTTTCAGAGAGAGCTCTTTCAATGAGCCCAGTCTGTGCTTTCCTTTCCCCTTGCATTCAAGCAGTCAAAAGGTATATATCCTAATCTGTGTATGCTGCTATATACAGTTGTCCCTGTCACAAAGCAATTTGGTCCTCATCATTTTCAACCGCTCTAGGAAAAAAAGGTAATATTATTCAAAAAGTTCCATTAAGGGATGACACTTGAGGGCCTTTCCTGATGTTCTGGACTGAACTAGTTGTGTTCAAAATCTACTGGAGAGATGAGCAGAAACCTGGACTGACCTGCATCTTTGCTGTGTGTCTCTATGGTGAAAACATTTTTGTCAAATATTGCAACATAATGTATAGCTGGAAGAAATCATGTTACAAAAACAAAAAAATGTTTAATGTTAGGACCTTAGTGTTTTGCATGGTTTCATAATGTAGTAGTCACTGTACACAGAAAATGAAGGACATCTGTGTGATGTGGGGCATTGGCTGATTTCTGACAGAAGGAAATGCATGTAATACACTATGGTGTGTGGGTGTACAGTGGCCAAAAATAAAACAGCCTGCTTTTAAAGATGCAACAACATCAGAACCACTTAGGTTGCAGGTGAGAATTTATCATTTAGAATGTGAACAGCTTCAAGAAGAACACACACAACTGAGGAACACCATTGGAATTGCAGCTTCCCCATTCTCTGTGAGGAAATTGCGAGTGCAATTTGAGTGATTTCCCTTCAGCCCTTGAAGAAATATGTACTTTCATGATTTCAGAGGTGCCGGTTTTTGAAGTGGGGGGTTGGGGGGGGACACTAAACTGTGAGCAAATGGTCTCAACTTTTAAACTTATACAATATATTTTTTTTCTCAAAGTGGGGGGACGAATCAGGATCCCTATGAACTGGGGGGACGAATCCTCCCATCCCCCCAGCCATTTGCACCCCTGCATGAATTTGCAGAACACAAAATTAGATATGATGCTATTTTTAGTGAAATTAAGATATTTCCATATATTTGTATGTTCAGAAGAAAAAACTGCTATCAACTCATCAAAACACATTTTATTTACAAAATGTAAAAACAGATAAATAAAAATCCACTCCTTCCCACTTGTATTATGTCATATCCATACTGCAACATACATGACACAAAAATTGAAAGTAAAATGGAGGTAATAAATTAAAGGCAAGGTATGAAATAAATTATGCTTAAAAAAAGAAAAGCCTTCCAAAATTCAATCAGATGCAGACAAGCATTCATATTCAAATGAGATGACTAAACTAAAAGATGATACAGCAGCAATTCCTAGAAAGAGCCTTTTGTTCTTCAAACTTTATATACAGGCAATGAACAAAATGGAAACAAGTGATGTTCTAAAAGGGAATGGTATTGGTGGATCCAGGATTGTGGAATGCTTTTTCCTAATCTTCCTGATATGGTTTGGGTGCACTCATCCTCATAAGGCAAGGGCAATGTGAATTGTTACTAAATGGAACTGAGAGATCATCGTCATCCTGTGTTTATGTTTTTGTGGAGAGGGGTCACATCCATTAGGATCTGAGGAAGATGACACATGATTCTATCCTCATGTCATGGCTTCCTCAGTCACTATATCTGAACCCAATCCAGTAACAAAAACTCATAAAGCATTGACTTTACATTGGTGTTTCTTTTTTTGTTGACTATATACACATCTTTAAAATTACCCAAAGAGTTAATAAATCAAGTATCTCTATGCAAAAGGACTTTAATGTGATATTTATACATTTTAGCTTATTAAGAAGATTGTGTTTTAAAAAATTCTAGATTAAGTTAGTACAATTAATTTGTTTTTTTTTTCTAAGAATGGACATCCTGAGTGTAGACTGATTTTCATACTAATTAAAAAAGGGGTAGTATTACAGTACAGTGATTGGGCAAGCTGGTACTTCATGAACATTACTGTGTGTGCCAGCTGTTAACAGATATTACTAATACCTCTCCAAAAACATGATAAAGTGCTTTCTTACTATTGTGAACATGTCTTGAGATAAACCCAGGCAAAACCTTGAACATGATACACAACATAGCATCAACAGTGGGTCATATAAGAACAGATGGAAGGTGTGGCTTGGCAAAAATGATGGTATATTCAGGCCTCACTCTAGATAACTGAGTTTTAAGCTCGGTTATGGCTACCACCTTGGGCCTTAAATCATATTACTTCTAGGCATATCTGACAAGAGGACTAGAAAATTCCAATGCTCCATAGAAATATAAGACGTCAGCTCATCCGAGAAATAGCAGAAGACAATGTTAGTGGATGTATAAGCAAAAGGATTCAGGACAGTCTCTGTCATTTGATTGGTCCAACCACTGAGGTCATTGGTCGACTACAAGCAGGGTAGCTATTGGCTGTGTTGTCGCCCATCGTGGAAATACTCAGTGAATACATTTTAATTCCAAGAGCATTCCAAGAGAGCTAGGGTAAACATTCCCAGCCCATAAATTTATCCAGTTTCCTGGATGTCGCAAGTAAACTGGACACATGGACTTACAACATATTTCAATTTTGTTATTCCTGTGATTTTTTGGGGGAATGGTAGGCAAGGGACCTAATATCTGGGAGATTCTTACAGATTCTTGTTATTTTTTTAAATAATAAATAGATTATAAGTTTGCTTGGGAAACATTCTCAACATAGCATCTGAATCGAAAAGTGAACAGAATGTTGCCCAACATTCCAATATTTTCAATTAGCTGGATAATTTCCATACACCTCGTTGTCCAACTGCAGGATGGAATGTTTGTGACATCAAACTCAGACAAAGGTGGGTTTAAGGTCCTCGTTAAAATTAACCACAGGATGGGTCTTTCGGCAGAAGCCTGACAGACTACCAAGCTCACTGTCTGAAGTTTCAGAGACAGTGCTCTCTGTAGATTCATAAGGCCCGTGGAAGCAAGCACTGCAGTATGGCCTGTGGTAGTAGCAGTAGTTGTCTTCAGAGCTGCTGGAATCTGAGTCTGAGTAATCATAAGGGTCCTCTCCAACATCCTCCTGATGGTTCTGAGAGCCCTCAGTTTTGGTCGGTTTTGGGAGAGACCCTGAGAAAGGCGAGATGGTGCACCGGCGAGGTGGCCCCTGGTGGTCCCCTTTTGAGCTGTGCCTCCCCCATCTTGGTGACACATTCACTATGCAACTATCCTCTACCCCATCCTCTTGGTTGCTCCCTTTTAACATGTCTGAGTGCAGGAGTTGAGTCTCTGTGGACTCGGGCTCAGCTGCCGGGTCACCGGCACCAGCGTGTCTGTCCACTTGACAAGGAATAATGCTCCTCCGCCGCGTTGGGGGTGCTGACCCTGGGTAGCAATACATGGGCGCCTTTGCTCTGGAGGTGCGAAAGGGGGGCCTTCGTTTCCTCATGACATAGGGCGAGATGCTTGGGTAGAGGTAGTGAACAGGTGAGCCAGAAGACCTCGGCAGGGGCTTGTCGTGGGTAGGGCTTGAGGCCCTCCTTGTCTGGGTCGGCAACCTGAGGGAGGTGCTGACAGCATCCAAACACAGGTCCTGAAGGATCTCCTGCAGTTGTTCGCTGCTGACAAAGCCAGGTCTACTGCTCTCAGCTGCCACCATTGTGGTCTGCTCTCCCAGTGCGTTTGAGCTCCTAGCCAGATCAGGACCACAACTGGTGGGGGGCGACTGAGGAGCAGAGCTTGGGGTGTTGTCATTGCCCACAACTGTGCCAGCTGAGGCCTGAGGCAGATCCTTCCCCACAGTGTCCTCAGTCTCAGAGGAAACTGAGGGGCTTTGATTTAGCCTCAGCTGTGTCTGTGTCTCCTCTGTGTCACAGCTTAGGCTTGTATTGTCAACTACAAACTCCACTCTCTTCTCTGAACTATTTGTGACCTGTGTTATCTCTTCTGCAGCTGGAGGAGGAGAAGTGCAAGGAGGATCAGCTCCAATCTCCAGCAGTGGACCGGGTGACTCTGGCGGCAGATCCGTAACTTGCGTGGAGGAGGAGTTGAGGTTAGTGATGGAGGAGTCCATTTCCCGGTCCTGTTTAGGGCTGCTTGCCGACATGAGCCTCAGCAGTTTGTCCTTGGCATTGTTCACTTGTTCCTGCAGGCTATCGATCATAGCATTTTTCTACAAAAAAAGAAACAAAGAACAGGACAAGTAAGAGACTTGAGTCAGCTCCATTCAAAGGCTTGAGCAGCAAGAGCCTTGTTACAGGAAATGAGTTCACAGAACAGACTCAACAAAGGTAAACGGACATATTAGACTTCACAGCAACTTTCTGGTCACACGACTGAAGTACTAAACTATTTCAGTCTGTCTGCTATCTGCTGGTCACACCCAATCTATGAATATCACAATCACAAATGGCCCTTGTGAGCCAGGACAGAAAGTCAAACAAGAAGAGTCCTGAATTTGGACAGGAGGAGGGCTTCTTTGGAGTGAGAGATGTACCCCTTCTCTAACTTTATATTCATGTAATGCTTTTATCACCCTCTATGCCTTATCTGGCCTTGCCCTCTGAAAGGAGCCTTTCTCTCTCCTGAGCTTTCTAACATAAAAGACCTCTATCTCTCTCTTGACCACACCTGTATGAGGAACCTCTATGAGTCTCCTGGCCTTACCTCTGTAAGGAGCCTCTTCATTGAGTTGTTCTCCCCCAGCAGGTAGTAGATCTCATCCTCACTGTACATGGATCGCATGCTTTTGCTGGGGCTGCTAAAGTACTTGGCCATCTGGCTGGGGTTGGGGTTCAGCTCATCCTCAAACTGCTTCCACTGGGTGAGCTGAGGGACACATGGGAAGGGGAACGGTGGCGGGGAAGGGGGAAGACAGGATTAGAGAGTTAGAGGTTTCAAAGGTTCAAGTGCTAATGGGTCAGGCACAGTAAATGGCTTTTCCCATTCCTTTGTAACCAGACAAAAATAAAATCCAGCATCTCTACTTCTTGGCATGGTCTGAAGTTTATGTTGTGTCGACTGCTGAGTGCTTCCTCCTTCCTCTGCATGCCATTGTCTAAACATCACCAGCTCCATCAACAGGGATGCCTGATTGTTCCTTTTCATCTCAGCAGCTAGAGAGCACACAGGGTACACATTTACGCAATATTAATGCAGTCCTGGAAAAGGCACTAAAACTGAAGATCACAGATCTGTCTTTATGAGAGTCGTCTCCATAAAGGATGAGGGGTCATACAGCTGCCCCTCCCCTGTAACCACATGGTGACTCAACTTCACTTTGATGACTGACGCTCCTCCTCTGAACACCCTGGTTATCAGAGCTACAATTTATAAGAATTCTCTCATTCAGATTATTTTGCAAATATTGTTTTATGAACATCCTGGTCATAATGTATGCAAAATGAACCCACTTCTTGCCTTGAAAGTGCAATGGTCACCCACATCCCGTTTGTTCTTGCTTTTTTCCTTTTTCCTTGACAACAATGTTTGCTTTTGCTCAGTAATGGTACACTAATTAGTCACAGTTTGTGGACTTGACCTAGGTCAGGCTACACCCAGTATGGTCAACAATATGTTTTTTTGTCACATCAGTAACTTTTGAGTTCTGGGTATAGCTGTAGCTGACCTTGGTAAAATACATGTTTCAAATCCTTCAACACTTCAGACATCAGCACATCTCCAGCAGATTCCATACAAATTTAAATGTAAAAGAAAGGTCTATGATAACCAGAAAACATTCCAAATAAAATGGTTCTTTAACATGATGCTGTTTTGGTAATTAATGCCAGGAATGTGAACTGTTTTCAGATTTTTCTGGTTCAGTTTATAATGTTTAAGGAGGTGATATTCCAAGTCAGAGGTGAAGGGTTCAATTCCCACCGAGGGCACGATATGGGTAGTGTGTAGAAAAGTAAATTGTGTGGGTTGCTCTGGATAGGAATATTTGCCCAACCAAATGTGGGTTTTATTCTCTCTACATTTTCAATTAATACTTGTCACATTTTTACTTTGAGTTACCTCAGCAAACTATGGCTCAAAGTAACAAACCACTTGGGAGTTGTGGTTCCCTGCAAACTCTGTCATACATTATGCAGGCAGGTTCTTTTTCCCCAATGCAAATATTGCTTTTTTTTTTATAAAAGTTTTGTCTGTCACCAGGGTGATTTCCTTGCCACCTTCCACTTGGGAGATGATGCACTTTTATGCTTTCACAGTCGCCTCCAGAACAAAGGAAGGTGGGATGGTGAGAATGCCAGTCATTAGGGTCATTATTCCCTCAGTCACTCTGTCCTCATTAACGTGGCCTCCTGTTGTATTGTTCAGAAGCTTAAAAAAGTGTCTGAATAATAATTCAAGGAGCACTTCGGTGGTGTAGCAGGACTGACTGGGGTTCAGTCATGATCAGTGAGCACTTTCTGATGGAATATACAGTAATTCCTCTTACCTCTCAAATTTGTTGTACTGTGCTATTTCTAAGTGTGTGTGTGTGTGTGTATGTGTATGTGCATGCCTGATGCATTGACAGATATTCCCCACAGCAATAATATGTTTTCAGAAGTTGCTCTCATCATAAATAACTTGGTAATGGACTTAATGGACATGTCAATAAAAGCCAAATTGGTCCACACAGCTAACCTCTTTTGGAAAAGGGCACTGTCATCAAAGTCAAAGTCAGTCGGTGCTGTCCTGGAAGCCGTGCTGAAACCCAGCTGAAACTGAAAGTCTGCCAAAGCCGCTATACCCATTGCTCTGAGCTAGCTCACTGCATTAGAATGAACCCCATTCTTCAACACTGACAGTGTGTGAGTCAACTCCCCCACCACTTACCCAGCCGACAAGAAATCTGAACACGGTGAATCCCATTTGGCTGTAAGTTAACATTGTGGTGATACATTCTTTAAACAGTTTCAGAGCTTATTAATTGTTCTAATCAAGGTAGTTTCAAATCCTGTAAAACACTGTAAGGACGCTGCACACCAAACTTACTGGTAACATCTCCTGATATTTCTCATTTAGTCATGAAAAACATGATGACAGGTATGTTTATGTAATATTTTTCCTCCCCTTTTTTTGCATTTGCACTCCTTCCTGTGCATACCCTCTGTGATTCAGGAAAGTTCACATAAGCATGTGCTTTCCTCTGAAACAAGTGATGTCAGATGCAGTTTTTATTATTTAGTCCACCAGTTAAGTTTGCACAGGAAATTAGTTAAAAGAGGATACTTTGTATGCAGCTTGTGCATTAAACTGTAGGTACTCATTTGACCAGAATGGGTCAATGGAGTGCAGTTAGACCTCATTGTTCCACCAACTGAAATCCTTCCTTCCTGAGAGACATTGTACCTGATCATTGGGCCCACCCTCACACTGAAACTGTGCTTTTACAAGATGTGCCATTTTTCAGCACTCAGTAACATTTTGGTTTGTTAAACATTGACTACTTTCCTTTCTTCATTGGAATAGCAAGACAGTATAACATTCTGTTACAACAACAATTATTATTATGGGACATCCAAGAAACACAATGAATTTGCACACTGGGAGTGTTCAGACAAATTGCCTTGGAGTGCTCTGGGACACAGATGTTGTCAGCCAAATACCTGTGGCACAAACAGCAGGCAGTCGATGGCCAGTGTGCAGATGAAGATAGCCCCGGACAAGACGCTGTAGACCACATTGGGCCAGGCGTGCAGGAGCTTGGAGACGGGGATGGTGACCGCCACCGATAAGGTGACCAGGCAGACGGCTGCCATGATGGTGGGGGACTGGTTGACTGGAGGAGAGCTGACGTTGCTGGTCAGACCGGCCAGGTATGTCCCGTACAGCAGGAGGCTACCCTGGACATGAGAACAAGCAGGTAAACAGGGTAACAGATGGGAAATGCACCAGTTAACATGGGCACAGAGGTGTGCGGTCAGGGCAGACATGGCAAACATGGCTTACCTCGTAAAAATCCAGTAAATGTAATGGAGCATTGTTCATCAGCCTTCAATGCACCACAATTTTCTGCATAGTGTACATTATTTTGGTCATACAATGCCAGTCAAGGTATTGGTTTGGAAGGCACTGGTTAGGACATTCCCTTAACGTGGGTAGTTCTTCCTAAAGGATTTTTTCCAGTGCTGTGTGTGCTGTAATATTTTGTGTGTACTGAGCCAGGTGTATACCTTATCTACCCAAACTGCAGGGTCTTACAAGGGTACCAGGGAATATGAGTGCCAGGGAAACCAGGTAACCAGGGAACCAGGTGGAGATTATGACTGGCTTTCTTCCCTCTCCACTGGAGGTTGTTTAGGATAATCTACCTTTGTGATTTATGTTAGTTGAAAGGTGAACCAGGTCATACAGCTATCAGGTCACAGGTGTATCTGGTGATTGGGGTATCAGGTGACACAGGCCAGTGGCATGCATCAGGTGAGGGGCATGGTTTCGGATTAACAGCACAAGGGGGGGAAAAATACGTCCAATTAATTTTTATCATTGATACCATCCATTGTGTAACCTGAAGATGAACCTGAGCTTGCCTGCCCTTGTAAACAGAGCTGTAAAAGCATAAGAAGGAGACGTATCAGATTCTGCAGTGCAGTACGCTGAAGGTACAGTAGTCCTGAAATGGCTGAAGAGTGGCTCCCGGTGGGGAAATGCTGATTGCAGCCACTCGTCAGCAGCATGTTCAAAAAGAGGGTAAAGCCTACTGACAATGTGATTGAGTGGAGGAGACCATCTGTGTAACAGAGCTGGGGAGATTATGTGTGTATTTGAGAGTCTGGGTGTGAGTGTGGAAAAGAGGAGAGAAGCAGTGTGTTCCTGTATGTTTGTATGTATGTGTGTATGTGAGAGAGAATGAGGTAATCAAGGTGTGTGTATGTGTGTGTTTTTGTGTGTAATGGAGGAAGGGAGGGAGAGAGAGCAAGAGAGGGAGAAGAAGTATGTGTGTTGGAGAGAGTGAGTATGAGAAAGATAAATAGTCAGAGAATCTGTGCATGTATGTGCGGATAGGACAGAGGAAGAAGCAGTGTGTGTGAATATGAGAGAGACAGAAGCAGTGTCTGAGCAGTTTGTGTGTGTAGGTGAGAGACAGTGTAAGTGACTAAGTCCTGTATCTATTGGGGGATTTACCTTCAGAACAGAAAGGAGGATGCTCCACACATCAGAGTTGACAGAGGAGCAGGAATCTATCTGAGACAGGGAGTAGGACACGTCCCGTTCCACCACCTTTGAGAGAACGGACACACACAACACACACAAACATTTGGCTGCGTGTAATCCTTGAATGCATGAGCTGCACAACTGTGTAACAACATTAGGCAAACATAAACTGTTCCTAGGACAGGAGTGTCAAACTCCAGTCCTGGAGGGCCATACAATGGTAGCTGGTTTTTGGTGTGTTTTAGCACTTAATTGATTAATTAAAATCACTGGCTGGCTAAAGAGTCCACACACCTGGTTTCCAAGGCCTAAAATGGCTGCCAATCGAAAGGAAAGAACAAAAACCTGCAGACACTGTGGCCCTCCGGGACTGGAGTTTGACACCCCTGTCCTTGGAGGTTGCAGGATTGAACCACTCTTGTAATCACCATAGGTACATCACATTATGAAGTTCTACTAAATTTCTAGCTGTGTAAATGTATGATATATAAAAAAGTAAGTCAGCTCGGGTCATGCTGGCTGATTAATGAATAATGTTGCAGAGTCATGGTGCCACAGCCATGGGGAAGCATTTACCTTAACCACAGCACTGATGGACTTTGCACACTGAACCGGGTCAGTCAGGCTCCAGATGGCCAGAACAAGGATGTCAGCTAGAATCAGCAGTGCCACCAGGCCCATCAGCTGGATGTCCCTAATGATCTGAGAGGAGAGCCATGCATGTAAATACAGAACATGCAGCAGCAGTGAGAGGACATGCCCACATACACACACGCGCACACATACACACACACATGCGCACATATACACACACACACACACATGCACACGTGCGCACGCATACACACACACACACGTGCACATGCACACACACATACATGCATATGCACACACACACATACACACACACGTGCACATGCACACACACATACACATGTGCACATACATACACACATACATGCATATGCACACACATACACACACGCAAGACATGCACACACATACATGCATATGCACACACACAACACATTCTTTTGCATACATCAGGTATTCAACAGTGTAAATGTTTGATTGGTTCACTTATTTCCACATTTATATTAACTCTTTTTTATGTATTTTCATGCAAGAAGGGAGCTTTTATTACTCATCTGTCTTCCTATCCCACTGGTATTGCTTAAAAATTAGACTAATTTCCTTTCCTTTCCTAATTTCCCCCTCCCCTCCCTACACAGTCTCTTCGTGTCATTTTCATTCCCCCTTATTCATTTGTGCTGCTCTTGTCAGACAAGATTAATTATGCAATCTGGAGGACTCAAATGGCAAGCAAGCCGCACACAGTGAGCACTGCAGAGCAGTTATATGCCTCTTAGTGCCTGTACCAGGTGGCAAAGGAACATACAGTGTTGTTTCAGTATTGCAACAACAGCTAAACAATGTATACCCTGGGCTGGCCAAATGAGGATGGGCTCCCCCTCCCAAGTCTGGTTCCTCCCAAGGGTTCTTCCTCTGTTTCACATGGGGAGCTTTTCTTTGCCACTGTGGCCATCAGCTTGCTTTTCAGTGGCTAAGGCTGGGGTCTATTGTAAAAGTGTATTGTTACATTACATTACGTTAGGGGCATTTGTTAGACGCTTTTACCCAGAGCGACTTACAAGGCAATTGTGATGAATTCTGAAATATATAAATTAATTTCATATTTGACTCTGTACTTTCGTCACACTTTTATCGAAGCAATGTGCATTATCTCAGTCTGCTCTTGTGTTTGCATTTTAAAGGATTAGAATGTATACAACAAATAGTGTAAAAAAGCCTTTTGGGGGGAGTGCTGCTGAAGACTATTGTCTTTCCTGTTCCTGCAGCCGAAGGTCCAAGCACACAAACCCAGGACACAAAGGCAAGCTGGGGCTCCCGGTAGTAACACCATTATTGCATATTGTGTCAGAGGCTCAAGGCCCGCAGCACAGAAGGCAATATCTGGCAGTAAAATATTGACTGAACAAATGCAAGAGGTTTGGGAGTGTGTTGGGCTGATATGGAATCTTGAATTCCAGTATGTGCTGTCCTCTCTGGACCTGTGCTCCCGTAGATCTGGCCAATGAAAACCTCAGAGGCTGAATCAGGGGTGCGAGCTGCTTGAGTGTAACTAATTTAGTCTGGCCATAGCTTGGCCTGGCCTCAGTCAGGCTGTTTACCTTAGTGTTAGAGGTGGAGCAATTTGGGCATCATGGTCTGAACAATAACCCACAGCTGCAGTTTGAAATGAAGCTTAAATTTATTGAATGAGCTTCAGGAGTCTGTCTTCAGAGAAAAGTAATTAAATATCTTTGTACTGCTGCCAAACTCACAAAAATAGAAATACAGAAATCTCCACTGTGTAACAACAAAAAAGTATTATTTTGACAGAGATAAAATTAATTGTATTATGGAAAATACATTTGAGTAGGGCTAACAGGATGCGGTGTTGGTTGTGGGCATGTACTGCTTTGGTTTTATATGGTAATACAAGTTTGAAGTGTAGCCTGTCTTTGATGGCACCACATTCTGGAGCTTTACATTTATCATGTTTTGGCTAATGCCTTACTTCTTAAACACCAGTCAGAACCAAATCATCAATGTAGTAGTGTACTTCCAAAAAAATATTAGTAGGTTTGTTTATCAGGCCTAGTTAATCTTTTTAACAAGCCTTGTACGGCTGTAAAACCCCAGCATGTTTGTTTACCAGGCCTCAATTCCCTCCACCATGCCATAGAGACCGTTAAGATGAATCGTACTTGAATCACTTGGTACCTGCAACAGTCTGAGTGGCATGGTAATAACACACATGTTCTGTGAGACTCCATTTTCCAAAGCTGCCAAAGAGATGGATGTCCATATACCGCTGGGGAACAGGAGACAGATGAATGTTGTGTCTATCTGCCTGTTTCCTACATTTCTATTCCTCTCACCACAGACTGATATATAGATTAAACCTATCTATCACACTTCTCTTCTGCTTCTTCTTTTCTCTTCTGTGCGTCTGGTTCCCTCGCTGACTAATGGTTGTTGTAAGTCAGTCTGCCTAGAGAGCAACCTCTTCCTCTAACTCCTAAATTTTCTCTCCCAACATGTTAGAAGGCTGGATGGAAATGCAAAAGCTGTACTGGCAAACATCTGAAATTACAGACGTGGTGGAGAAGTCCCTTGAAGATGCCTGCAAGGCCAGCAGAGCAGGCGACAGTGGAGGGGATCTGTGCTTACCACTCTCTTGTCTGGGACACGCTGAGTGAAGACCCTGTACAGCCGCCACGTTTTTCCCAGGATGGGTCCAAAAACCAGGGAGCTGCCAATGCACAGAGTCCATATCTGGGCCTGGAACACAGGAGAGAGACATCAGTGTGTAACACAGTTCCCCGAGGCATGATGGGTATTGCCATCATACATCTCCTTATTCCATCAAGGGTGAATGTTCAAAGAGCTGAAAGTGCCTGACAAATGAATTAAGCTACACAAACGCACATATGCATGGGTGCACACAGGTGCGTGCACACACACACACACCACACACACACACACACAAGGTACATACTGCATTGCTTATTTATATTGCACATGAAACAGGTTATTAGCAGGATAATTATGTTAAATGGAATCAGGAAGGAGGTAAACACAAAGGACTCTCACTTGTGCACAAACACATGCAAATCAAACCCAGAGCACCCTGCGTTGCTACATTCCCAAACCCTATCATACATAACAAGCTCAGGCTGTTGAGGTGAGTGTTCTGCTGTGGTGCCTGTCAGGCAGGTCTGCACTTCTATCTGCAAACAATGCACTATGGAGAGAGATGCATTTAGACTGCAGCCCCTAGAGAAGAGAAACATATCTCCCTGTAATGAGATGATGGCACTGTTCTACTGTTCCGATGCCAAAGCAAGCCAAGCATATGAGGCACTGATGTGGGAGTTTTCATGAGGGGTGCTCACTTGAGTTTGTTTCAATAAACAAAACCAAGGACAAGCCTGGGTACCATAAACAGGTCACACTGCTGCTCCCGGCATGAAACCCCCTTGAGAACACCACCATCCTGCACTTCCATGCTGTTAGAAGTGTGCAGTTATTTTTGGTAGAAGAATTCTTGAAAGAATTCTGAATGAAACCAATCAACCAATCATCACCTGGTACCGTGGAAACCACCCTCACTCCACCCCATTACCATAACCCTGCATGCACTCTGATACCATCCTCACACCACAACCGCTTGGAACAGGTTTAGGCTGATTGCAATGACACCCACCAAAACTGGTTATAAACTGACTAACTCCACAGCCCAAGAGGAAGGTCAGCCACTAGCCTCAGTCTCTGAGTTATGCTTTTGTCATACAGGCACTCTTGGAGCAATGTGTAGATCAAAACATTGGCTTCCTATAGTAAATGTAGAGAGCAAGAGTCCACTTCCAAGAACACTTCAAAACAAAAGCATCGCTACTTACAAACTAAATTCATAAAATGTAAATAGATTTTTTAAAATTACAGAGGAAACAATGTATTATTAGTTATTACATTCTGAGTGATATAGCAGTGCTTTGTGATGCTACGCACAATATGAACAATATCCTTGTAACAATAATTTTTTTGTGAACCGGAAGAACCACCAGTTCAGTAGCACTGACTGCTCATTCTGCTGCTGCTTTGAGATTTACACTAGCCGGGCTGAGGCTTCCCACTGGGGCTGCTACCTGAGGTTTTCTTTTTTGAACCGGCAGCTACCCTGCCGTGAGAACAGGGTTTGAACCACAATCACTCTGCCCCATTAGCCACACTGTAAACACAGTCGGTGCGCAGAGGAAAACCGCTAGCAGCGGCTCTGCGCATGCAGGGGTTCCCACACTATCTGAGCACATGACCCACTTAATGACCGCATGTGTTTTCTGTGAGCCGGCACCAAAACATAGCTTTACAAATATATATTTTTAAATCTACACTGTGCAGCGATATATGTCAGGTTATTTTTGTCATGTGTATCACCCATGACCCACAGTTTAGTCAATGCTGGTTGAAGCCACCAGCAATCTGCAGCGGCTGCGGCAGCCACATTGACCGTTGGAGAGGATCGTCAGTTCCTCTCTCATTCTGTGTCTGGCCTCCAGTCAAACCTGCAGGTCGATGCTGCCAGCTGCTGCCAAGCTTTAATGATCCGAGCTGGAGCGGGTGGTGGCACAGATAAATGCTAGCATGATGGTCCACACCCTCGCATGCCTGACCCTGACTGGCATCATGG
This sequence comes from Albula goreensis, assembly GCA_022829145.1. Taxonomy (NCBI): domain Eukaryota; kingdom Metazoa; phylum Chordata; class Actinopteri; order Albuliformes; family Albulidae; genus Albula; species Albula goreensis. Next base: position 17,195,404 of record CM040761.1, on the reverse strand, counting down.
GATAGGGGATGAGGTAAGGACATGAGGAGACATGCCTGGACAAGCAGAGCAGAGCTGACAAATATGGGGCTCGTTCCATTACATCACTGCCTTCCAAATGATGGGTCTGGACTCACTGGTGGGTTTTGCAAGGAGCTAAGATGAGTCACAGGATAAACATCAAAAAAATGACTTACTGCACACATCTATATATAATACGCTTTGGTAGGACTGACAGCCAGAGCTCAGCATTCTCCAAAAAAATCTATTTGTTAATTGATGATGGTATTGGTGATAGTAGCTTATACAGACAGTAAAAACAAAAACAAAGTTTAGAGCATTTCCTCTTATGAAAGATAACAATAACACCTGTGTGGGTAACTGAGGTGCATGACATGGTCAGGAACACACAGCAGTCAGACATTTCCATGCTGAAGACATGCTATAGATCCTGAACTTGAGACAGTTCTCTCTCGACATTGCTCACACAAATACACCCAACAGAGTGGGAATGGGAATGAGCGTCTGCTTGATGCAATGCAGGGTGTCGGAATGGAAAAGGACTGTAGTCTTGTAAATAGGCGGATGCAGGTTTGATTCCCAGGTGGAGCACAGCTGTCATATCCTCTAGCAAGATCCTTCACCTCAGCTGAATTACTCCAGCAAACATCCAGCTGTAATGGAAATACACACTGTACAAGTCCTACCCCATTCTGGACTTTGCCATGCAGATAAAAGATAATTGCAGCTTCTAGATTCTGTAGGATTCCTTTTTTGTTTTACTTTAGGGTAAATAATTCAAAACAGTGTGCACCACACACCCGAGGCAAAACACAAAGCTTCCTTTCAACTCGAAACCTGCCGAGAGGTTCACCTGTCGAGCCTCCAGCTCGTCCTGTAAGTGCGAACTGAGGAGATGAAACAGGGCACAGTTTAGAGTGCTCAGAATTCCACAGGAAATGGGTTTCGCTGGGAGGGAAAAGGGGACATTTATGACATGGCTTGAAGTCACACATCAGAAGGTGAGCGGGTGCCCTGAGACATGCTGCGCAGTGTGATCTGAGCCGATGCAGTCTTGTGACTCATCAGAGAGCGCACTCACACGCCTGTGTCTGCGCACTGAAAGGTCAAACTCCATCCTGTCTGGGTTAGTCATGATAGCAACTGAATTGTACTCTTTTTTTGTACTTTTTACTATTTTGTAGTAGCTTTTTCAATTGTCTGATCGTGAGGGCTCACTACCTTATTAAGTTATATGTGATATTTTTATGTTTTGTTTCTTTTATTTGTGTGTGTGTGTTTTATGCATGTCTGTGTGTATTTGCACATTTGTGTGTGTGTGTGTGTGTGTGTGTGTGTGTGTGTGTGTGGTACCTGAATTACAGTCCTGGGGCTGGTCTCTGGCAGCAGTGAGCGCTCTTCGATGGCAAACAGGAAACCGCTGCTGTAGGTTAGCACACTCCCACAGAGGGTCAGGATGTTCAGATTAGGGCTGGACATCTTCACTATCCTATCAGGAGACACAGAAAGACCGGACTGAGAGACAAAGATAAAGAGACCTTGGACAGTGACTGGGCAGAGGAGAAAGAGAGAGAAAAAGACTGGCAAGTGAGGGCTGTCAAGACTGAACAAAATGAGAATAGAACATATACCTTAAATACTCCTCTTAAAAGGATATTTGTCCCATACATAAGTATTCATGGTAATTCATATCAAATACATGTATGACATAACATTGCCAGTATTGCCACATTTTATATGTTTATTCCTCTGCAAAGGCTAAGCCGTTCAGAGGACTAAACCGGCCGACTTTCAGGATACAAGACGTTTTTTTTACAACCGACCACATCAACAAGTGAAGGTGGAGGTGTAAGGAGAAAGTGGAAATTTAAACATCAGCTATGAGATGTGGTGAAGTATTAGCTTGACCAATCAGAGGTCAGAGCTTGGAATCACAAATAAGCCAAAAAAAATAAATGGCATCAACAATAATTATCAACATGGAGTGACTAATCCTCACATAGTAACTGTATTTTTTTTTTCATTTTTACTGGCAACTTAATGATTATCTATTTGTTAAGGATACATGTATCTTATTTTGTGTTATCTCTGGATAAAGGTGTTGCTAAATGACTATACTGTAATGGTGTCTTAAATTCTCCTTTCATCTCATGTGTAAATATCAATGAGAGAGTGCATTGTGCTTAGATTTCATAGATTTTTGGGTCACCACAAGGTCTGCACAAGCTGAGCTCTACAGAAATACCCTGCTGGGGGGGCCACTCTCCACAGTTCAGGAGAGTTTATAAGAGGTTCTTGGAAGCCCTTTAAATTCATAAAAAAAAACAACCCCCAGGACCTGAAGCAGTCCTCACTCTAACTTTTCATTTTGTGAGCGGAGACCCCGGTAGATAAGGTTACGGAAGAAATAAAGCAGCAGTGGGGGGCTCAGTGTTTGGTTTCTGGTCTCTGGTCTCTGTGGTTCAGAGGGCTTTTCTCCAGGCATGTGCGTAAAAACAGGCAGACCTGCTCTTTTGAGCCGAAAGCCCAGGGATAGACACTGCATCATGAACATGCTGATCGTCCATCCTCATCGGCTCACAGCCCTGTCCTCGTTTGACCAGCACGGTTGTACCGGCGCGGGACGGGATCGCAGGCCGACACCTCTGCACTTGGCTCATGCTCTCACACACAGACCTGATTATCTCAGCCATTTGAAGATGGGGCTGCTTGTTTTACAAGGCATGATAATACAGCGAAACTGGAATGATACAGAAGTAAAAGTCTTAACCAAATATCCATACCCAGCTTAGCAAAAGAAAAATGACCATCCGCCCACATACATCTTATTAACAAAAAATATTTCCAGAGCTCCATTGGGTAATACGTGGGTGAAATCCAATATTGTGTATTATTAGTTGTATTACACTCTGCCTATACCAAATTTAAAAACAATCTCACGCAGGGCACTGTGCCAGCCTTGACATCTGTGTTAAAGATATTCTTCAACTGGCCATGAGACCAGGAGACATTCTGAGCACTCAAATGTCATTGCTACTGCACTGTGGTTGACCGCTGCCAGTGAAAGGCACTCAGCTCACAATGGCAAAATGACCTACAACACCACAGCTCAGATTCTCAATATACTAATTCTGTGAGCACAAACCAGATATTGCAAGGCCATTAATGTTATCATACAGTTCAGTAGGTCAGTACCTGTTGTTTCTGAAGCGTAGAGTGAAGCCCATGAAGAAGAGTGCCAGCAGGATGCCACAGGAGAGCAAGGTCCAGACCACAGCGCAAAGCACAGGGGATAGAGACCTGCGCTCTGCCTCCAGCCCACTCTGCTCCCAGGAGAGAGTCACAACTGCTTACTGGCACTGGACAAATGTGCGTGTGCATGTGTGTGTGTGTGTGTGTGTATGTGTCTATGTATGTGTGCATGTCAATGTGTGCCACAGTGTATGAATGTGTGTGTATGTGAGACAGCATGTGCGTGAATGTGTTTGTGTATGTGACACAGTGTGAGTTTGATTGTGTGCATGTGTGTGTATGTGAGACAGTGTGTGTTTTAATGTGTGCATGTGTGTGTATGTGAGACAGTGAGTGTGTGCATGTGTGTGTATGTGAGACAGTGAGTGTGTTAATGTGTGCATGTGTGTGTATGTGAGAGAGTGAGTATGTGCATGTGTGTGTATGTGAGACAGTGAGTGTGTTAATGTGTGCATGTGTGTGTATGTGAGAGAGTGAGTGTGTTCGTGTGTGCATGTGTGTGTATGTAAGAGAGTGAGTGTGTGCATGTGCGTGTGTTTACCAAGGCGAAGCTGCAGAGCCGCTGCAGCACCTCCCAGGCGTGCTGGCTGTTGATGGCAGGGTGGATGGAGCAGCCTCTGGCCCCACACTCTGTGCTGCAGTTGAGGGCTGGCTCCATGGCTGCCCGTCCTCACACTCTCATCCTGGACGAGTGGAGCTGTGTCCGGAGCGCTGATGAGCAGAAAAGAGCCAATCAGATGTGGCCACACAGGCACCCAACCCCCATTGCCCTGCACCCCCCATCCTGACACACACACACACTCATACACAACACATGCATGTTTACACACAACTACATGTGCTCTCAGATATACATGTATTTCATATACTAAGAATTTAGAAAATATGGGCTCAGTAGCTTTAGACTTAGCACCTGGCATCAGTTTTGTTCTGCACCTGGATGATATACACAGGTAAACGCAGGCACTGATGTAAATGTCATTGGTGTGATTTTCTGTCAGCACAGTGGTTGTGTTCACCTCCTACCACAAGGGGGAGTCGGAATGCATATGGACAGTCACTGGGAGTATTTACATAAGAGGGTATACTCGTTGTTAGCAACTGGGTGCCTGTTACAAGTATGTGAAAACAATATGAAACAACAAACAGAAAGGGAGGGAGGGAAGAAAGTTTTCTCATTGCTTCTACTTTGTATAATTACCCCTGTAGTCCATACCATGGCAAATTCATATAAGCAGAATGGGTCATGGAACCAGTCTCTCAAGCTCTGCAATCTGAGAATGTGATGAAAACTATGCACACCTGTGTGTGTGTGTGTGTGTGTGTGTGCGTATGTGTGTGCATGCGTATATGTGTGCGTGTGTATCATAGCGGTGTGAGAGAGAGAGAAGAGACAGAGTGTTTGTGTGCATGCATGTGTGTGTGTTTGTATGAGTGTGTGAGAGAGCGAGATAGATTGTTTGTGTGAGGGTGTGTGTGTGTGTGTGTTTGTGTGAGGGTGTGTGTCCATGTCTTTCTGATGAATGCCTGTACATTACTGGGACACATAGGCAGATGGTGTCCCATTCAGCCAAATTCTCTACATTTACAGTCGGTCTGTCCAAAAGCACCATGGAGGACAGCAGCTTCACTCTAAAAGCCTCATTCATCTGCTTCCACATTAACAATTCAAGGGAAAATAATGAAATTCAGGTCAGTTGCTCCTTGAATTTTCCTTAATGTCCCATAAAGTAAACTGGAGAATATCATTAAAAACAGGGAACATGCAATTCCATAAATTACATTAGTCACCACCCATTCCCTTAATTTGTGTCCAGAGTAAAAATATTTCTATTGCCTTGGGTGGTAGGAAAAGTTAGAGTCAGCAAATTTCATCAGATGATGATGAGAGCAAGAAGAAACTGAACAATTCTGGCAGATGTTTGGTTGTATAATATCTGCTAAGCAAGCAACTGTGCAGCCCTGGATGAATTACAAATAGTCACATAGTCATCTAACCACCTCTGTAAATGTATAGGCATGCAGCAAGAGCAAAATTTGAGAATAACAGGGTTGTAACTGCTAGATAGAAGATCAAGCATCAGAAGCGTCAAAACCCATGAGACATTTAAGCAAATATAAGCACATAATGACGAAAACAAATCACTCAGCCCGAGCCTCAATAACCTGCAGAGTACCCAGTGATTGCATCACACCTTGACTTGGAATTTCTCATAGTACACGTCAACTCCTTTACAGTTGTTCAAAATGAAAAGGTCCACAAAAATATTACATCCTGACAGTAATCAAGCAAGTAATTTTGACCACAGCACCACAGCAGAGTTAACAGGGATAGTTATTTTGCAGCTCTGACCAGTGCAGAGGTCAGTAATGGAGGGGCTGGAGCGCAGTCTTAGCTGCTCCATAAACATGTGCTTGTACAGCATGAGCCATCACAGAGCCCACCCAACCGAAGTGCATGAAACGGGTTTACTGGCAAAATCAACTTGTGAGTTAAAGAAAAGGAGTGGGCATTCGTTTTTGGAAGTATACATTTTGAGCACTCATGGTGGAAGATTAAAGTTTATCAAAGATTTGATTTGAAATCCAGTCTGCTGCCTCCCACACTGTGATAATCACTGTGATAATCAGGTTTGTTATGTGTCCCTGCACAGAACAAAAGGGTACTAAAGCACGTCGCCCCGAGGCTATCGAATGATGTGCGGACTTGAAATGTGTTTCGGCCCATACCAGTGATGTCACATAAAACCAGCTCTTAAACTGAGCTGTCAGTCAGTTTTAGAGGTCTTTGATTCAAGATGCAGCATGCTGTTCTACTCAAGGGCCTTGTTTCTTCCCTCTACAACAAATTCATAAATACTACATATGTCCCCACTTGATGTGCATTCTTGGTTATGACGGGGAACTCAATTTTAGAATTAGAATTTAAATCGAGTCATTATTTTGGGAAATAAATTTTTCATGAAATGAAAATATAGCTCAATGGGTAATTAAATGTTTTCATGCATGCTTCTATTTGACTATGCATTGTTGCTTTAAAATGAACATGACGTATACTAAAACATAATTGTAGACCTTCCTTTGGCTCCGATGGACATCTTCAGGAATTCTGAGAATGTTATGATGTAATGCTATGATGTGTGTGTTTTTTTTACCGTTCCTCACGTTCTGGGATGCTGTTCTTGGGCCAGAATGCCCGTGTTAAATGTGTATATTAAAAACATGGTTTATTCATTTGTGAAATTAATCCCAAAGGGCTGGGTGGAGCTGGCTATTTCTGGAAAATTGGTTTGACAATATTTTTGTTTTGGAAAAATTTGGGAGCCATTTCTTCCTCCGATTCACGTGATGATGCTCTCGCTTCTTTTCACACTGCTGCTGCACCACTAACTGCACACTGCCAATGATATCGGAGGAGGGCGTGGTCAGTGTACAGTCGGTTTGTGCCGCCGCAGGTGCCCAAGCATGACAGGGTGGGCGCTATTGCGATGAGACCAGCAGGGTGATTAGGCCGCCCATATTGAGCCCCGGCAAGGCTGGCCAGTTGTTGTCTGATGAGGTGGGGCCTCTGGCCATGGCCGGAATGGCGAGCCCGGGAATCGAACCCCCGACCACAGGGCCCGCAGGCTACCCAGTGAGCCACCCAGAGACCCCACTGTAGTTCTTTTAAATGGATATTGATTTGTTTAAAAAAATTGACATAAAAATATAAAATACACCAAGTTTAGGATAAGGTATCCTGATCTGGCAACCCAAAATGATCATCACCCATGGGAGAGATCGAGATGAGTTCACTTCCTTCACTATACTATACTACAGTATACAGATTTATTGATTGCAGTCAATCATTATTATGCAGATTATTAGTGTGCAGAAGGATATCAACAAAGTTTAATCCAAATCCTGACTGAACTCTGCTGACATTAAAGCATAAAATTACAGAATGTATCTGAGGTTGAAGAAGGAGGTCCTGGTAACAAACTGATCAATTCCTCACTGTTATGAAGGCTAAATGGTTTGCACTATATTGCATTATATTCCCACCAGAACACACATACCTTAAATCTGTTCATATGTGAACTTTTGGGCCTGTGTCAGGATTTGTGTGTACTTGGAAGAGTTGAAAGGGTCATGAGGTTCGATTCTGAAGTGGAGTGGTATAGAAATTAGCTATGGGTGTGGCAGCAGTTATAATTGAGCTCAAGTGTAGTTACAAGACAACAGAAATGTATCTCATTATGTCGGTATCTGTTTCAGTGCAGATCTACCCTTGCAATTAAAGCTCTTATACTCAGTTCATTATAATTTATAGAACATCCCGTTGTTTCATTTATTTACGCGTTTTGGAATTGCCTGCAATTCTTTCCCATTCCCTAGTGGCACTTCGTCATCTTTCCTACCCTACCTCCTAGCTTGCGGTTTCCTGCAAAAACAGCTATTTCAGCGCGGTGTTTCCTCTTTGCAAATTTCAGAACAATGTGTTTTTTTTTCATATTGACTTCATTACAAGTTTATCATGACTATCTGGAATAGGCCACATGCAACGCACATAGGCCGCCACACTGCTGAGGATTATACCATCCTAAAGTGTCAGATTTTTAAAATGTTAAGGAAGATCACCAAAACAGAAATGAGTAAAAAAATTGAGATGACATCGACCGCTGAGCACAGCAGTCTCACAGTGGAGAGAGGCTATGCTTTTTTCTTTTTTTGGATAATTAAGCTTAATGCTCACAGGACCGTTTCCTCTTGCCAACAGTTAAGAAGTTGAGTTCTTGTGGGCTTTCTGAGCTCCAGATTTCCAGAGTTAGATTTTTGCAGGAATCTTTATCTCCCAAATTCCATTCAGTCAAGGTTACATATAATATAATGTGTTTTTCAATATCGCACATCAAAACAATATACATGTGAGATGATAGTCAAGGAATTTACTTGTATTTTACAAATCATGTTTAGCTTCAAATTTTATTTTCAAATTCTGAAGCGGTGCCTGTGGTGAACAGCCATATAGCATTGTCTGTGTTTGTCCCCTTCTATATGCAACTTGTGCAACATATCTCCGGAATGAGGGTTTGTGGGGTCATTATTTTTAAATGTAATTTCAAATGCACCGATTCCTCGCTGTACTAATGTCTTCTGCGTAGACTTACCTTATAGTAATGGTTAGGTGTGCCATTTTTTCCTTTCTTTAGTTTCATAAACAAGTGTAATAATTCAGCAGATACCGGTGACCGCAGGCGAGAAAGGGGAGGATGGACGTTTTCTTTAAATATTGTTTTTTTGGTGACTACAGTTTCACTATGAAAACAGGCCTACTTACATAACTAAACTCTTCGCACTGTGTTGTAAAAAACACTTTCTTACAATGCATGGTATGTACATATCAAGTAATAAAGTAATATGTTCATTCTTTCCTTTCATTTTTTCTTGGCACAGCCGCCGCTTTTTGAGATTATAATGATTGAAATATTCCAATTAATTTAGAACGGACAAAGCACGACCAGTGTTCGGGGGGATAATATTGAAACATTCCTCTCCACAATGTAATCCGTTTAACGTTCAACCTAAGCTGATCAGGTGTAAGAATGCAAGTTATTGGTTTACCCCCTTCACGCGAGGCACACAGATCAATTCGTTCAGTGTGTTTAAAAGAATGCAGGTTTAATGAACTGTACACTTGCACGGAATTGCAGGTCAACAAAAGTTTAAAATGCTTTTACGCTCAAATGCACTTACAAATTGCAAGAATTTGAAGAGCAATACCCGCTTCTGTCAATTTAATAACAAAACAAGGGTAGGATGTGTCTATCCCTCTGCACCGACACAAGACATTGTCTCTCAAAACATATTAAGATTTTTAAATGTACACCCTCCTTCAAAATTAATGTACATAAACCTTGCTAAAGTCTCCCGGTTATGAAGTATAGCCTAAGAAACTTGATGGCATAAAAAACCTAATTATTGCCATGAATTTTGGTTTTGAACAAAAACTACATGCTGGAAACCATTTTAAGTTTTGTTCTGCATTTTATTCCAACATCACAGGCTAAAATAATTAGTAATATACAAATCTATTAATAATGAACTGGCTACACTAAATTTAAAACATTTTGGCTAAAGAGAAAATTGTGATAGTAATGCTCCTCTCCTTGTTATACCGAAGACTATACTTAGTAACAGACCACAAGACTGAAACAAAAAAGAAGGAGAAAAGCAAACGAACCTTTGAAAAGTGCATGGGAAGAGTGCCTGGGATTGATGTCAGGAGGGCGGGTGAGTAAGTCCGACACTTCCTCGCTGTCTTCAATCCATCTTTGCAAGTTCACAGAACGAAATGCGACTTCTCGTTTATTCTGTCCTCTAAACTTGGTCTCATAGTTAGAGACACTTCCAGCGACACCCAGCGAGTCAAAACATTTTTAAATCTTTATAAATGTGACGTTATTCCGCACATGAAAAATGGCATTTCCACATGTCAGACACTGTGAACTTGGTGGAAAAAGACACTTGAACTGAAGTTTCCGCAACACAGAGAGAGAGAGAGAGAAAGAGAGAGAGAGGGAGGGAGAGAGAGGGGGGCATGCTGTAACTAAAAGGTTGAGCTTCAAAAGAGGCCGTGTTCGGTCGCTGGGTGTGTAGTAGAAAAGGGGCGGACATATCCCGCATAATACGCATCTAAGGACATTCAAATTTGAGTGACCACAGCGTTAATATTGGTCGAAACATAAAACAACATTTAAGACACTTAAAGTCAGTGCTACCAGAGAATGACAAAGACGACCGGTATAATACCATAAAGTAATTATAACAACACATAAAAGTCGAAATAGGTTAAACCCAATATTTTATAGCTGCTGTCGTTATTATTTCAGGAGCAATTAATACACTGCTCACATCGCAAAAATTTAATTGTCGTTATATTATCATTATGTCTCAGACATATAAAGTAGTGCGTAATGAACAATAAAGTACATTATGAAATTGAAGATACTGCTGCCAGTTTACACAATTCGCCCACTGATGTTCTGACAGGGCGATGCAACAGCAGTGGTGCCCTCTGGGATTTCAGCTCAAGAAGTGTTTAACGCCTAATACCCCTAACATTTACATCTCACAAAGGCTACTAAATTACAGGGAAGGCTTAAATCTGAGCTCTGCAATGAGTGTGTTTCTGCTGTTCATTCCCCTTCATAATGTAGATTGGGCGGGAAATTACAGTCAGCGCGCCTGTGTCTTCCGTCTTGTTATAGGCACACATTCTCACCTTTTTCAGGAGCGTAACACCACCGCCAGGCAGGGATTTAGACTGTCACCCACAAAGTACACTCCGGTTCACGACTCAAGATGACGGTAAAATCTAACTGGATTGGGGTAGTTGAATTTGACAAGGACAGGAGATCCTCGAGCTACATCTACGGGAGAATGGGGGAAAGGGATGGGTGTGCGTGGGTGTAACCCCTCTAATGGGCTGGCAGGGTGGCGCGTGGGAGAGGGTGGCATACGGCACAGGGTCGTCTGCTGCACAAATACATAACAACGATAATTCAGAAACACTGATTCACTGTGGAAACAAAAATATTCTCGTTTATATTTTCCTTTAAACATTGTTCCATTACGAAATTTTCAAAGAAACAGGAAACTTATGTTAGGTGCATTTGTTTTGCGTTCATGTCTTTTAAAATTAATGGGAAACAACAGCTATTACAAAAAAGTAAACCGCAGTTCCTCTGTGACAAAGCACATTCTGCCAAACCCTGCGTAAATATTTCTGCACGCTTTACCCGCCTCACCGAATGCCACAGCTACATAAGCTGTTATTAAGCCTTCACGGGGATTTACGATGTGAATCTACGTAGTGAGATATTCCTGACAGGGAGTGTCACTTTTACCAGCTGTGTTTTGGCAGACAGCAGAGCGGGGCGGAGGAGGTCGCTCTTCCTTTCAAAGAGCAAGAGCAAAGAACAGTAGCCCACTGCTTCGTACCTGAACATAAATACATTGATGGGAATCCCTACGGAATTCTTTGAAATTCTTCAAGGCCCAAATTCCTTAACCCTTTTGAGGAGTCAGGAAAATTTTTAACATATAGTTCAAAGTTGTATTTCCAACACGACAATGGGCCCTTCCTGTTCGAGGGCCATCTCTTTGCTATTTCTAGCACGGAGAGAAGACATTTCCTGCTTTGGCATTCTGCTCCTTGCGAATGTGTTTGCTTGCACATGGATGTTTTTGTGGGGGGGCTTTATTTAAATATGTCATCCCTATCGTTACATACCAAACTATGAAATCTTGTTTCCATCAATAATACAACAGCATTTATATATATTAAAAAAAAATGCTACAATACACTCATCAGGGACTCAACAGGGAAGACTCAAAAAATCAATGTTCACCAGAGGTTGAGTTACACCCATGCTGACGCAGCTTTGTCTCATGGGGAAAGGGCTGACTTTGTGTTTTGTGTGTGTGTGTGTGTGTGTGTTGGGCGGGGGGGTCTATGACAGAGAAAATAAAATTGGTAGACTAAAACTGAAGGGGTTTTACCTTTCAGTTATCCCAGTTTCACTCAGAGTGGGCGGATCTTTACATATAAAGACTAGATTTGGTCTCAAACTAATTGCATAGGCCTTTGAAACAAACTAGTCCGGTCTCGTCCCATGAGCTGCAGCTACACCATGGAGTGTTTATTATTTAGGTGGACCAGCAGGTGTCAGTGTTTCCTACCATCAATGAAAAACACATTTAGACACTTGAGCTCTGATAAGGGACCGCTTTCAGAAGGTGAATTCAAGACCAGAAAAGCTAAATCGGAAATGGTATAGTAAGCGGTGTGGACGATGGTGTGCGGCTGTAGCCGTTGTCAAAATAAAGAAATCAGACAAGTTACAAATAAAGCAAGTTAATACAACTCAAAATGATCCACACAGACTGTACCCTTATATTTTAAAATAATCCAAACACTTCATTTTTTACATAATGAGTAACAAGGCCCCTGAAGATACTCTGTGGATACAGCACACCTTAATTTTGTTTTCGTAACCTACTCAGGAATTTATTCGAAATTGAATGGCCTGGTCACATCAATACACTAGTGCACTTGCAGCACAGTGATCCCCCACACTTTTAACTCAGTTCAAGCAATGGGTGAAGCAGAGCCAATGCTCTCATCCCATTGACAAGCACACCAAACATCTTTGAGGACGATAGCAAAACATAAAAATATTTAGAGTGCAGCTTCTGCTCAATGAACGGAACGTTGTGAATTTAACAGAACGTTCTGTTTGTTGAGTAAGCCCTTCTCAACGGATGCCCCGAGCCATTGAGCCGTGGACGAAGCGTTGTCATTTCTATCACAGCCTACCGGGGGGCAGCACGTCAAATATATGTGCACAAACGAACACACAGGCACGCGGATGAAGTTTTATCACATGACATACTTAACAAACTGAGAGATGAAGCTAGGCCAGGATCAACGTTTTCACGTCAGCAGGTGAGCCAGGATCGGCTGTCACACTCTTGTCCATGTCCACACTCTGAAATGAACTCGTTGGTGTCATTTCCCAACTCTATTGAGGCAAATATCAATTCCAGCCGCGTGGCCAGGATCAGGTTCGTCCAAGCAGCTGTAATTCAACCAGACTCAGGTTACAAGCTGCTGAATTTTTTATGGCTAGACGCAGAGCATTTTTTAAACCAACTTCAGTTATGTTGATGACGTGGGTCTGCTAGATACACAGAATGAAAGCTGTTATGGCAAAAATTATCACTGTAATGACAATGCATGGAAGTGCTAATTAACACCTTATTCACACAGGGACTCAAAGTCAGCTTCATCCTCGCTCCCTTAGAGTATCTGCACTTGGAACTACAGCAGGAGCCATTTTGGGGCTTAGGGAAATAAATAGGAGTAACAGACAAAACAACAGCAACAAAACGAGGCATTGGAAATCCTTGGCGAGCTGCACCACTATCCATTTTCAAGTACTGAATTAAGTCCTGATCAAAAGCCCTATTGAATCACAATCCTTGCCCTAATCCTTAATCTTCCAGTGGCAGAAATGTACTGTTTTGCTCAGGCCAAATCGCATAACCTTTTCCCTTAAAGACAAACACTTACTGCTCGCCTCTGTCTGCCTCTAAATCCGAGTTCACAATTCTTCTTTTCAGAGTGTCTCACACAACTGAGGGACTTCTTTGTAGGAGAGCTTCTTAGATAATACACTACTCAGCAACAACAAAATCACAACAAGAACAACTAAATCTATTGAATACGATGTCGGTGTCTCTCCGCAATTCTGAGTTTGGGGTACCTTACCCAGTTGAGGTGCTAGAAGTAATGTCTGTGGTCATCATGTGTAGGGGGAATTGAACAGGAATTTGAGTGTTTTGTGTGCTGCGCTAACCACTAATGCCGCCTTACACAATACTAAACCCTACCTCCACATTCCTACCACAACTTACTATTGTATACTACACTTTACTACATTATATTGTACTATATTTAGTACAATAAACCGTACTCTAATACACCACAATGTACGATAATATGCTATACCATATTACAGTTCAGTGTAGCATACCAGAGTATTGCATGGTGTAATACATCACACTGTACTATGCTGTACTCTACTTACACTATGTTTTTCTAGAGCCCAGTATGATACTATCACCCAGATGACAGAACATATTGTTCATGATCACAACCGACAGTCCCAGTCTCTGAGTTGCTGCACAGTAGCAATGATGCCCACAGCTTGTAGAAAATGATTTGGCTTGGGTATTATTCATTGTCCTGCTAGGGCAGAGGGAAGGGAGGCCATGTTTACATGGACCCGGCTGAATGGTTGATCATTTACTTCTTAAGGGGATTCTTGGACAGTTCTACAGAGAACTGACCAGGCCAACAGTATGGAACCCAGCACCCAGATAAGACTTTTAGGTTGCCTCAGGGTCCATGTGAGTTACCCATGAATCGGTAAGCACATCGTGTTAAATACGGAACTGTAAGGGGGAGCACTTCAAGCTTAACTGCTTGTTCTCAGTTTAGTTATCTACCCCACTGTGTAGATAAAGGTGTATTAAACTCAATAGCTGTCGGGCAGCAGTGTCTGTAGGTGTTTTGGTTTCCTTTCCATCAGCTGCCAGTTTAGACCTTAGAGACAAGATGTGTGGACTCAGTATGTTAATCAGGGACACCACTTTAACTGTTTAAGAACTTAAACACACCAAAAACCATCAGAAACTATTCCTCGCTATGACTGGAGTCTGACACCACTGGTCCAGACCTGAATCCTTATTGTGGCCAGGAATCCAATGCAAGAAAATTAAAGATTTCCCCCAGTGAATTAGGTGCCATGAACCTCATAATGGGTGGAGCTAACAATGGGCTATCAATCACTATATTGTTTGAACTGATCAAAATATTGCTCTTCAGATTAAATCACAGTTATCAATTCAGTTAGTCCATAGTGTCCCTTGGGACAATTGGAAACTCCAATCCTCCTTTACCCTATGAACTAATATGTCAGATACAACTAGTATCAGTCACCTGCTTTCATATGGTCTCTACAAAACTGGGAACAAAAGCACAAGTCTCCAGTTTCTTCCTTCACTATAGACTGCATAAATCTCCCAAGTTATCTTGCTCATTTATTTATGAGCAAAGGAGATAAAGAAGGGTGAAGGAGGAGCCAGATAAGTTCAAATCTAAAGACATTCTGGGCTTTTAATGGTCAGCAGCAATTAAGTCAACAAGGTTCTATTAGCTGAAGGTAAATGTGGAAGTGATAGTCTAACACAGCAAGTCCAGTAAGCTTCATCAGCACAAACTACACTCTGAACTCTAAACAACAGCAAAGAAAGGGCTGGTGTTCCTTTTAATTGTGTCTGTTACAAATTACTATATCTGTTAGAAACACACACAGCTCTTCAGATCAGTAGATGTCCAAGCAGGATCAGTGTGTCTGTTTGGAGGAAGTGGAACACCAGTGACATTACAACCAGTACGTTTTAGCAGCAATCACATGTATGACTCCCTGCTGAAGTCAGCTCAAACCCACTAAAGCAATATGTAGGAGAATAAAAAAGTGAACAAAGTCTCAGCCATTCGTGTATGATATACCCTACTGTCCTTGAGCTCAACCATGGGCCCTCACAAGTGGCATTTGCAAATGTGCGCCACAAAATATCACAACATCCAAAAATGTCAGTGTCTCAGCATGTAAGTGGCTTCACCTCAGTCACTGCTCTTCCATGATATTTGATTGGTCCCTGTTTGGTATTTAACTTTTGACCTCATTCATTCTATATATAGCCATGGCAGTGTGGGTCACTAACCCACAGGACAAGGTTAGTGTCTGTTGGAGCTATGGGGTAAAGTACTTCTGTGGCAGGGTCTCCATTTTTCACTTGCATCTCATCTACCCCTCCTTGGGGTGTATGAACACAACACTGGGGGAAGGGGGAAGTATAATACCTCACATCCCAATATACTGCAGTTATTTATATCTGACAACAATAAAAATAAAGGTTGCTATTTGATTTGATGAAAATCAATCTATCTCTCATATCAATCTCTGTATAATGCAATGCTCCCCTCCCCGAAAGAAAAAAAGCATCAGGTTCAAACAACCATTTACCTTGTCCTGGTAGACGTGTGCTTCTTCAACTTGACAATCGTTCCCTTAGGTGCCCTCAAACTCCACTACCTGTTTAATCCTAAATCTCTCCCTGAATAGAAATTTCGCAGAGCTCTGTCTGGAAGGTTCTTGATTTCGCGTTCCGTGGTGGTTTACATCCTCTATTAGCAGTTTTTCACAGTACAGTTACCTTTTGCCATGGTGTCTTCACCCGTCTTTCTCAGGTTCAACACCTGACGCCCCCTCCCCCCCCACCACACACACACACAGACACACGTTAAGTGTAACCCGATCCCCATGCACCTGTGTGCTGTTGTCACCTGCAGTCTTAGTTTTCCTCTAGTGACAGTTTCCGATAGAGAAGCAGCTTCGTAAAACCTGACACACTCAAAGTCTTACATTTTCACGCAGGTCTCCAATATAACTTCTGCTGTGGTCTGTCAACCCTACCATGCCTCTTCTATAGGGGGATATTTTCACTGCAAGGTGAGACTTACCAGAAAACACACATTTTGATTTTTCCTCTCTAGGCAAGAGTGATGCTGGATTAGGGAATCAGAGTGCTGACTCAAACATCTTTGGGAGCTTTTCCTTGTACAGCCTGATATCAGCTCCATTAATACTTCAGAAAATGCATGCTGATATATTTATTGTTGAATGGTTGAACAATGTTCTATAATTCTTTTTACAATACCAATTACGACTGCATTATTTTATAAATGACACAGTATGCATAGAATTCAATAAGCTTATAACTGTTGTACTTCACTCTTTATCTCTACATCTTCTCAAAACTGTGAGGTATATTTGTTCTATTTCTCAGATATATTATGATTTTCATTTGCACCTGTTTCAGGTATAAAAATGTCTGTAGCTCTCTGTCTCACATGTATCTGTCATCTCCAACTGTCGCTCCTGTGCGTGGCTTTGCCAGTCTCGTGGTTATTGCTGTGTTAAGGCTTACTGCAGTTAATTCTTATCTTATCTGGGGCTTCTCTCAGAACCTCAGTAATCAATGTAGGACTAATTTTCCATGTGTGTGCAAGAAACAAGCAGAGTCAATGACCAGGTGGGTGTAAAATAGTGCTCTTTCTGTGCGTCAGCGCCCAGACAATGGGGAGTGCGTAGATGTGTATACATGTGCATGTACCTAATTAAAACAAACTGCGTAATAATGTGACTGGCTGCTATAGCATGCACAGTGGAATAAAAGGCTGGCTTCTTCACCTATTCAGTAGGGTCGCGTTTCCCTGGCTCATTTCATTTCAGCACCTGTGTCCCTGAAAGAGGTGATGACATCACCAACAGCGACTGTGCAGAGAAGAGAACAGCTTCATGTCGTATTGTGTCAATTTTATGCCTGATTGAGAAATGCCTAAGGCATTTGGAGGTGATGAGCGTAAAACTACTATCAAACAGGGCACCAAATAAACATAAACATGTTTGTCCTCCAGCACCGTCAAAGACTGACATGACCTGCTCAGGCGAGCGAAAGTGGGAACGTTAGAGGAAGTGAGAAAGGGAACTTGGAAACATTACTTAGAAATTTCTTTATTTTAAAGGAGAAGAGGGGAGGCAGGGGCTTAAAAGATGTAAAACAAAAGCATGAACACAAAAACACAAATATAAAAGGAAGTAAATGAAGTCTTTTGTTAAGGGGTGAAAAGGAGGCCACTTTGTATTCATACTGCATAATGTGATCATGTTCACATGCAAATGTGTCACATACAAACTCAATGCTCAACCGCTCAGAATAACGCCACGGCTACACTGCTACAGTCCCACTCCTGGGTGGGGCAGGGTCACCATTGTCTATGGAAATATATATACTTTTAAAAGTAATCATGTATTTACATAATTAGCAGCATGGCTCACCTATCAGCACAATTCATCAGAGGGAAAGAATTGGGGAAGATGTATGTATGTAAGTATGAAAACTTTTCCACCTCATTACATTTTTTTTATTTTAGAAGATTCATTCTGTTAATAATGACAATCCAGTAAAATGTTTAAAAGACAGAGATGAAAAACGATAGGCCTCGTGACATTTCGAATGATCGTACACAACATTTTCAGCATTTAAACTCTTAAAACTTTATTAGGATAATAAATTCTGTACATTCTATATTAATGAAAAAGTGCACATGCTTAGAGAAACATTTCTACAAATTGTTCCAGAAATTTGTGTTTTTTATGCTCAGCTGCATAGTACATTTTTGACGTAAATGTATTGTATTAGCGTTAATATTTACTATAGTAGTGATAATAAAAAGTAGGTTTTGTTTAAAGGCAACAAATTGTTACAACCTTTGCATAATTGCATTTTTGAATACAAAATCAATGAAAGTAATAAAAAGTGCTAAATCCTAAAATGAGAACAGTCCAGTCCTGTTTTCCTCATGTGACATTTTTATCATCATTTTTCTTATAGGATATGTGAACAGAGCAAAAATAAAATTCACTTCAGAAAGCACTTCGGCTGGCAATGTAACAACGGAGGAAAATTTATATTTCTGTAGCCTGTATCACCACAAATGCCCCAAAAACTAAAAACAAAAAATCAGGTACTCTTCATTTCCAGTGCATATATAACAGAAAAAATAAGTATCCATTGTGCATTTCTATGAAAGATTTTTAACGAAAAGATGAAATCCCTGGACACAGGTTATTTTAAGGAAGACAACAATTTGTGCGTGCAGTTGCAAAATATTAAAAATAACAACAGAATGTTTGGCAGAGACTTGTGACCTTTGTACTGTGGTGTGTGTGTGTCTGTGTGTGTCAGCAGTGTCAGATCCTGCAAAGAAATGGGGCAGTTAAACAGTAATCTCACCCCATGGGCCGGCTGATCTGCCTCCCCACTCAACTCCTAAAAGGACCTTTAGAACAAAGTCGATTCAGCTCAAAAGCAGCAGCGCCATTCTTTCCATAAGCATACGCATTATTCTTCACACAGCAAGCAGAGCCACCAACAACACTCAACACCATCCTCATGGCCGACAACCCACAAAATCACAGTTTTATCCTGGGGTGACAAGCTTTTGCCATTCAGTCGATAACGAGACATTAAGTATGAAAATTTTGTGTTGTAATACTGGCATTTACAAAAATTGAAGTTTGCAAAGTAAACAGGAAAAAAATCATACAGGACTGTGAATAAGCCGATCAGGAACTGGGGTTCCTGCCTTCAGTTTCCATGTTTTTTTTTACCCTTTCCTTTTACCCTTAAACAATTGTAAATGACTTCAGTGATTAAGTAGCAGAATAAATAGATAATACCTAAAACAATTAAACTGTGCGGGGAAACACTTTGTAAAGGTACCTGCAAAGCTAATAAATACTTAAGTCATTAAGTGAAACTTCATTTAGGGAAGAATTTAAGTATGACTTGAATATACATTTTCCACCTAGTGTTTAAGGCACTTATGTAATAAAAGCTTTTAACATACACATTTATCTGTCTGCCTCTTAAAATGGGCATAAGAGGTGCTCTAAGTTCACCATTAGGTTTCTACACAGTGGTAGCAAAACATCTTTTATACTGTCCAGAAAATGTTTCTACTTTATGTGTCCTACCCTGAGCTGTCAGTTTTCATGTTACTTTTCCCAGATGCCATAGTAACAAAAAGGTCAATAAGGTAATAAATAATCTGTGATGCAAGTGTATTAGAAAAACGAAAAAATTCTTCATTTAAAAAAGAAACCAAAACAAAAAAAACTCCTATTCCTGATTTTAATTGGCAGTAGTACACAGACTTGTTTGCACTACAAATGAATGTAGCTCATTAGAACGTAAGCGTTTTCTGGTCTGATCCATACACAGACTGTAAATAAAGAGAGGAAGGGGGGTGCTGCATAAGTACTGCTGTATAAAGACAGACCACACCCACCCTTCCCTCCCCGGACGTGATCGGATGGTCTAAAACCCCTCCCCTCAGCCCTATCCCAGCAGCACCCTCTGCAGTCTGTCTGCAGGCACACTGTTCTCATCCTCTGAGTCGGCATCACTCTGCGGGTTGGAGCTGCACGGAGAGGTGCATTCTGGGGAGCACAGGTAATGCATGAGCGGAAGCCGGTACTTCCCACAAAAGTCCACAAACTTGATATGCCGCACACAGGAGTCGAAGTACACGCCTGTGGACAGAAGATGAGTACCGAAAATGAGGGCAAGAAATGATTGAATGAAGAAATAACACATGCATGCATGAGTCAAAGTACATGCCTACAGAGACAAGAAATGTTGCAAACATGAGAAAAAATATACACACACACACACACACACACACAAGTCAAAGTACACACAGCACACACTCATTTGCAGGTATGCACTCACACGCGTGCACATACGCGCACACACACAACTTCTCTCACCTGCACATTTGGGGTTGGGACACTTGCTTGCCAGGTCCAGGTAATGCACCAAGTTGGAGGGAAGGTCGAGAGGAGAGTATAGAAGGTTTCGGGACTTGATGGTGCGTCCGGCTAGCTCAAGCAGGGATGGGGGGTCGTAGGTCATGTCCTTGACAAAGCGCACCACCAAGGGGTTGCCACGGAGACTGAGCTCCTGCAGGTGAACCAGGCTGAGGATCTCACGAGGAAGGTAGGTGAGCAGGTTGTTGTGAAGGCTCAGAGAGCGTAGAGAGTAGAGTCTGCATGAAAGGAAAGGGGGCAGGGTGGTAGGGGTCAGAGGAGTGCATCTGGTGAGTAGCCAAGTCTGTAAAACAGCACTGGCCGAACATGATGGACCTACACCATGTGTGGAAACATGAGTACTACATCACCACTCAGCTGTGCGTGTGTGTGTGTGTGTATGAGACAGAGAGACAGAGAGAGAGAGAGAGAGAGAGAGAGAGAGAGAGAGAGAGAGAGAAGAGAGCTCTGCCTGCATGTGCAGATCTGTGCCATGGCAACTAGGAATTTGGGTGTTTGTGAACCTGTGTGTGTGTGTGTGTGTGTGGCTTTGTGTAGTGAGGTTGTGTCAAAGTGACTCACCGGTTGAGCTGTGGCGGGACGCTCTGGATACGGTTGTCACACAGCACCAAGTAAGAGAGGTACGGCAGGTTGGCCAGCTCAGGGGGGATGGCACTGATGAGGTTACCCCCCAGATATAGCAGCTCCAGACTGTAGGGAAAAAGAGAGAGCAGGAAAGGAAGAGAAGGAGGAAAAGACCTTAAGTACACCCATGAAAACACACTGGAGACAATAAACATAGCATGACCTTATTAACCTAGTTAATACTGGACAAGCATTCTGGTATGGCGACACCAGATTTTAAAACGAGGTCGAAATAAACAGGAAACCTTTTTTTTTTTTTTAAATCAGCATCCAAATAATTCCCAAGACGCCAGTTCATGTATTGACCATGGAAAATCTGCAAATTTGTGTGCATGGCATGAGTGTGTACAATAGATGTTAAAATGTTCTGATTCTAGGTCGAGTGATAAAGCACTTATGGACAGTGGATGGGCCACACACAGAGGAGATCAAATCTACCATGCGGCATGCTCAAGAGGCGCCAGCCGGAGGGTGCTCTGCACAGCATTCAAAGGAGGGAGCGAGGCCATGCCCTCAGATACACTGACTTTATACATTCCACATGCGGGTGCTGAAATCCTGCCACCTGCAACTATCAGTAGTCCAACACTTTGTTAGCCCAAGGATAGTGGAGTCTGCCTTCAGCTTCAAGCCTGGGAACTCTTGATGTTCCATTGAGTGGGATGATTCTCTTCACATGGAGATCGCACCTCTTCTTTTAATGGTGCCATGGGTTCTTTGTTATATATGGTATAACATGTGACTTTGAAATGGCGATCCAAGTTCAAGTAACTTTCTGAGCACAACAAATAATGGGAATAGAAAACTTACTTTCATTTTTTCTAGGCTGTCGGTCTGCTATCTCACAAAGTCCCACTGAACCATGCACTGGCCTACATCAAAGCACACATCATAGAAGCCTCCAGGGAAGTAGAAACCTTAGGTATGATAACAGTGTGCTCTGAACAGTAAACCCAGCCTACAGCAAAGTACATAAACAAGGTTTCCAATTTGTGGAATGCTGTTGCTTTCTGTCGCTCATGATAAGGTCCTGGAGGGTTGTTTCAGTTAAAGGAGGACCATGTTCAAAACCCAACAGAGGACAGAGAGAGGGAGCAGAGTCTCTATGTGCTGTTAGAGGCACAGAGGCGAGATGGCAAGAGACGGGGGTGGAGCTACACGCCGTTCCCGTACAACCGATGACACAGCAAGCGGCGGGGCCGCCGGCCTATTTCCAGGCCGCCCGGGTTTCCAAAAGACCCATTCATCCCCCTTTCAATACCTCATTCTCCTCCCGAATCCCTCCTGACTCTTTGCCAAGAGACCAGGGTGAGGCTGGGGCGAACAGGCCACTCATGTGACGAGCAAACACGGGGCTAGCCCTGTTTCGTAACACGGCACAGCTCATACGGCCACACACATCCACAGACTCTACTGCCTCAGACAGACATCATGCCTTTCAATTAAGAAGCGCTCAGAGTTTCCTCTTTCATCACAGCATGGGTACCATGAGACTAGTAAGAAAGAGTAGCTATTCACAATGGCACAATATCATACTGCATTTCAGCCAACAGTCTCATCAACTGTTCCAGGGCCAATGACCACAGTGGATCTTTGGAGTTGTTTGTGTGAAAAAAAGGGAAAAGAAACTGAGGCAGTAAGCTGGCTAGCCACATGTGTTTTTTTTCGACTTCAGTTCAAAAATAGAGGAAGAAATACCCCATCTTTTGCACCCCTTTCTGAGACCAAAATAAGCACTTCCCATTCGCCCATATCTGGGAATTGCAAACTACTGTGGGCCTAAGCGAATACACTGATGTGTAAACACCTGTGGCTCTCCTTACAAGATAGGTGATCAACTGCTAAAAGGGGGCAGTAGAAAGGCAGGAAGACATCATCATTGTTGTCCTACTTATCTGTTATTATTCACTCTAACAAGCCTAATAAACGTGCTACTGTGCACTCGCTTAGTTCCACTCAACGGCAGTTATGGTTCATATTTAAGTCCAGGAAAAAAGCACCTGACTTTGATCTGGATAAGAGAAGCCAAGACAAGCATCAGTTTAGCCTCATCCAGGTCAGAATTACTGCAACAAGGAAGCACCAAGAGAGCCTGCAGACTAATTTATGGGCCCAGAGTCCACACTTCACTTTGTGGACTGTGGGACCAGCAATTACCAACCTTCACCTTGACTGGGAGATGAGAGGGGGGAGAACAAATTTACAAAGCCGGCCCCCTACATCTCCACCACATTGCCCTGGTTACCAAATGAGGCTACTCTTCAGGTGAAAGACCTTCCCTACTTTGCACCAGGTCTATGAAAAGGTGGAGGAGTGAAGTTCAGCTAATTTGGGGCGGGGGGCGGGTGGGGAGGTAAAGTAGGACCTTTCAGGAAAGGGGGCCAGGATGAGAACCCTTCAGTGTTCTGGTGAACGGCATCTTTTGAGTAGTTTGTCAGAGAAGAAATATCTTTACACAAAGAAAACATCCAATTACAGCTCCATTGCGCCTCCCCTTCCCCAAGAGGCCCTGTGATTTGATGCTGCTTATAAAAGCAGGCCTGGAGTGGGTGAGCTCTCCCCTCAGCCCCTTACACTGTCTCCTTGCTAATCAGGGCTCTAGGCCAACAACTCACTGAAAAGTAGCTTTGTAAATAGGAGAGAAAGAAGAGGGTAAATAGTGACTGATACAGCACAAAGGGGGGAGAGCAGCAGAAATAAAGAAAGAGTGAAACGGGGGAGGAAAGCAACATATTTTTTATCTTTACCATTCTTCCACAGGTCACCCTGACCTGCAGAAAGCACTGATAGTCCTCCAAACTGAGGAAAACAACCTATAAAAAAAAAACCAAACAAAAAAAAACACTTGTGCTTAACATATCTCCCAAACAAAACAACTGCTGATTCATTATTGTTCGCCAAAACTGTGCATAGTTTGTATATGACAAATGTGAATAGGAAGTTGTATGGCGATGGTGGAGCTGGTGTAAAAGACAGCACTGTTTTCAATATAAGGCAGCTGTTTTTAACCCAAACTGTAAGTCAACACAACCCAGAAAAATTGCAAGGTAACAGCATCCTATTATTATGAGGTTTTGGTTAATACACTGTACAGAATATGATCTGCTCTGACAATAAGGGTGCTTTTCTTGTTTCTACTTTTTATTGTATCAGCACAAATTCCCCCAGCTGTAAATAACTGTGTCAGTGTGACATGAGTGGGCTTTCAATGAGTGATCAGAGCTGCTCCACAAGAGGAAAATATGGACTGGACTGGTGTATATTATATAAACACATGTTCAACAATCTTAACTTTTCATGAGATCAGCTGTAACAAAAGCCAGAGGGGGTCCTAAAGGGCTGAGTTTGAGAACCCCTGGCCGAATCATTTTTAAATACCATTTGTGGGAGTTCAAAATCCAAAACATTTTCAAATCAGACAAGGACAGTCTGGCTCTGAAAACAGCCACTTTAAAACATTGCAGAGAAAGTGGAGATATGACATGGATGTCTCCTGCTGGACTGCACGTGTCCAGCTCTGTTGGTATCTCAGAATGAACTTCCCTATCCCAGGTTGGCTGGATCTTGTGAAAACTGTAAAACCGTACATGAAAATGTCAGGATGTTTCACTCAACCCATTAAGCCAAAAGATGATGCTGGTGCACTTGTGAATTATTCTGGCTAGCCCAAGATATTCAGACCCTCCTCAAGACGGTTCCATTACATAACCACAGCCACGAGATCCTACGTGATAACTTTTTCAATATTATTAGATCGAGTCACTCACTGATCAACTATTCAACACCACTGTTACGTATCTTCCCGTCTAATCTCAACTTTTATTCTTATTTCAAACACTGTAAATTGGGTCATTTGGACTCAGACGTAGTGGCAGCCTATAGACGTGGGAACATGATAGCAGTCACTCAAACGTTCTTTAAAACACATAATCATCATAATTAAAACAGCAGAAGTAACCTACTTCCAGGACCACGCTTACTGATTTTTTTGTTGGTCGTTTTCTTTTTACTCTATAAGATATACACTTCTTTAGCACAGTGGTTGAGGTCAACCGGGGTGCTGGTAGCCTACAATAAACGAAAATCTATCCCTGCATGAGGTTTATCACGGAAATAGTATTGTAAGTTATACTAAGCCACTAGCTAATGTATTAATAGGCTAACCGGGGGTTCGATTTCTTAACCCTACAGCAAAGTTTAAGTTGACGACCCGTCAAAAACTAGAAACCGCTAGAACAGGTGGCATATGCTAAACACTCAAAATAAAGTGTAACCGAAGAAATATAGGCTCAAAGTGCCACCGCTACTATGAAAACCCACAGCTTACAACGTGTGCCGCACCTAACTTTTTAGGTTACAGCAAGAGTCGGGATGAAACAGTAACTAAAATATCCCAGTATCTATGGCGACCCCGATACTGAAATAATGCAACCCAGTTATCAGTATAAATGCTAAGTTGCTAAGTTAGCTAGCCACCAAATAGCACACACCAAATGCTACTACATTTTTGCAGCGTAAGAACTAATGTACAGGTGGTTTTCGGGATCAATCATACCTTGTTAAGTTTTCTATTTCTGCTGGGATAGCTTTGAGTCGGTTTCCTCCGACAGAAAGGGACTTCAGTCGCTGCAGTTTCAGACACTGGGTCGGCAGCTCCTCAAATCTGTTCCCACTGAAGTTTAACACCTCGATCTGCATGGATCCGAACTCCTTGGGTATGGAGAACTCGTCCAGACGATTGTTCTTTGCTATTAGCGTTTTAAGCTTCGTTAACCTAGTAATGTCTTCACACATAGATGATAGTCCATTGTTGCTAATATCTATGAATTCAAGGTTTTCGAACAGACAGATAGATTCGGGTAGTACCACCAGCCGGTTATAAGTCAGGTACAGCTGTTTAGTATCTTTCCTTCGTTCTTCACTTACGTTTTCCAGACTCAGACTGTCCAGATTTAGCCGTGATAAATCTAAAATGTTTTCCCCGCGGTCAGCTCCATCGAAGACCTCCATTTTTGATCAACTCAAAAACTTTAAAATGTATTGGAAAATCGTACGGCTTTGTAAATGGTTTCCAGAGAAAAAGAAGAAAGGACAGGTTCGTGGTAACGATATTAAATGTTCGCTCAACGGAAAAATGAGAGGAGAGATATGGCACATGCGACTTAGAAACGATTTCCGTACAAAGTAATTATTCGATGCAAGCGTGGGATTCATGTAACCACAATATTTAGGTGGCTGTTAACTATGACCCAAAAATTATACATTCATCTTCCTATTTGAGGCCGCCCGGAATCTGTATACAGAGAGAATGACCGCCTGCTCAACAAATTACCTTATTTAGTTCATGTTCCGGGGCTAAACTACCCAATGTCCCCGCCCTAACTTTAACCCGCAAATGTCGTTGAGGATTCTAGGAACCTATCGATTCATCACTCGGTTCCAGCTTTGCTTCGACCGTCCCAAAGGCCTGAGACCTCCTTGTCGTCTGACCTGTATGTCCAAAGTTCATATGCTACTGGCCGTGTCTCTTCGACTGCATTCCAGAAGCACTTCCAGCAGCAATTCTAATTCTCTGTACTTGAAATGAGTCAGAAGGTGTGCTCTTTCACGTGTGGCGCGGTCCTCACTCGTAACACAATGACGAAATCTGGCACGCCTATTGCATTATAAGACAGCCCTGCCATCAACTCCTTGCTACCTAAAACATACACAGTACTCGCGTTACCTTGTTAATATGCTCTTTAATAAGCTATCATATGTAATTTCCAGAAGCATGCTCTTATGTAATTACGATGTGATGTACATGTAACCCTCTGCTGCTCCTCAGTCGTCCGCTTACGTAAGTCACCGCAGGGGTAGTGTGAACGTTCTGTACATTCACGTATTCAGTTTTCGGTGACAATACGTGCATGCAAAGACAAAACAAGAACAACTGCTATTATTATTATTATTATTATTATTATTATTATTATTATCATTATTATTATTATCATCATCATTTTACCTAACTGTTCTGTATGGGAAGGTGGGCTTGGAATAACATTTGTAGCCCTTCAACATCCAAACATGAGTTCATCCTTTTTTACATCAGTTCGTTCAGTTGGAAATATGGAAAGACAGCAAGCATATTTTAGGCTGGACTGCACATATGCCCAGTTCTGTTGTTAAACCCACTGATATAATGCTTTAAATTATGCAACTTAAAGTAACACTGCCATAATACTACACAAACTACACAAACTTATTTGATGAATGAGAGTGGCTCTCATATATTTATTGTAATGATTTTTAAATTTTAATATGAATAAAGAAAAAAAGGTAAATCTGATTGGCAAGATGTTTATATGGTGTATTAAGTAAGGAAGTCACTCACCTGGAAGTTAGACTGGGGCCTGCTATCTAAACCATATACAAATTCTGTACACACCACATAATGCCTGGATTCAAACACACAAATCCAGCACCTCACTCATTGTACTAGTTCCACATAAATATCAGTTACTTAAAAATGCAAGCAATCAAAAAGTCATGAACACACACACACACACACACACACACACACACACACACACACACACCTCTCACCTGCACATTTGGGGTTGGGACACTTGCTTGCCAAGTCCAGGTAATGCACCAAGTTGGATAACACATGCAATAAGATTCAAACACACAAATCTGTCCACTTAATCATTGCAAAAGAACCGCATAAAGTTGTACCTTAGGCTTCAATTCTTAGTATGTGCAGTCAAACAACCCACAAGTGGTAATATATTTGTAGTAATTTTGTTTATTGGCATGTATACCCGAAATTCCTGTATGACAATTAGTTGTAATAAAATGAGTGAGTAACAAGTAGTAATAACATTTTACATGGATACAAAATGTTTTGTTTTTCTGTGTGACAACAGTGAAGGACATACATACATACAAACACACATACAGGGAAAAACAAGAAAAACAAAATGAACTAGTTTAAGGTAATACTGCCAAATATTGTTTGTGCTGTTTCCAAATTTGTTCAAATTCACTGCAAGAGGATGAGAAACACATTTCTGCAAGCGCAGTGTTGTTATTTTTAGGTTTTTAAGGCACTGATAACCACACGATACCCTTGTCATTAGTGGGATCTTCAAAAAAAAAGCACATAACAAATTCACCTAAGCTACAGAGTCGATAGTGAATCTACTTTTTTAGACTCAACTTTGAAAGCTAAAGGTATAGAGTTGTTGCTGGGTCCAGATCAATGCTTTACCTGGAGTTATTGAACTGTACATCATTCAACATCTTACAGCAGACTTTGGCTTCATAAATTCCATCTCTTAAGTAACCTGGCTTTTGTGTTTGTCTCTCGTGTCATCAAACTCAGAGCTTAGATCTTTTGTCCCCAAATAACCAGCCCTCTTCCAGCTGTGGAAGAGACAATGTTTTCTATGACAACTACTGAAATACTGACTGTTGCGCACTAGATAAACACAAGCTCTGTGTGCTCTCTACACCCTGGGATGATTCTCTGCCCAAATAGTCCATAATACACCTGACAAGACCTAACTGAACACAATTCTGAAGCCAAAGCAAATACATCTGGTTTCTATGCAATCACGCGTAATAAACAAATGCATCAGATATCGTGCATCACATTAAAATTAGCAAATAGTGCTTTAAACTAATATTCAGTATATTTTTTTAATGACAAAAAGCTACACAAGACAGATGAGAGTGCAAGTACACTCCTCAAGTAGTAACTACTGTAGCTGTATTTGTAGTCCTATGCATTTTTGTTGTAGTCCTATGTGTTTGCTAAAATCAATGTGTCATTGAAAATGAAAAATATTGGAGAATAAACTACTAAAGCCTACAAATATAGCACCTTTAACAGAAATGTCACATGACCTTTGTTACTATGGTGAGGCCAAGGATAGTGATAGAAGAATGAGGTATTTTGACAACAAAAATGGGTGTGGTAAAAAAATGTTAGCTCACAGACTTTAACAAATAATTGTGTTACAACCCGAATCAATGATTGACAACTAACGGTTGCTTCACCAATTTGACATCATGATACCTCATTCTCCCATCGGTAGCCAATTTATGTGTGTGTGGGTTTGCATGAGCATCACAGCTTGTTGGGCACTAGAGAACCACAGAGCATTAGACTACAAAAGTAGACATAGCTCCAAAAATAGAAAAGAATAATGTGTTTAAACATATGCACAGGCATATAGTAATTTTCTGAGTACTCTGCCACTGTAAATTTTGATCAAGACTTCAACCAATCCAGCTTCTTGTGTGTGAGAGCTGTAGGTCAGGAATTGGACAGAGTCTGCTATCAGATTAGCTCAAAGTTGAGATTTAATCTCGTGCCCTGAGACAAACCGATCGGGTGGCTACATGCATTATTTTATCAACAGTGAAAATAAGCCCAGGTCAATTGTAGCCTTAAGTGATTTATAAACTGGTATCAACACCATTTATAACAAAGTGATTATACTGGGTCTTTGATGTGGCCCAGAACTCCTTGACTTTGGCATGATAAGTTGGCACAGGTGTCTGGAATTGGGGGCCATAATGAACAGGAGTTGTGATGAGAAATTTGGCCAAGGTTTTTTCTGATGTAAACTAGAGTAATGCTGTCCTCTCTGCAGTTTGAAGAGGTGGCAGGCTTTAAACTGCATTCTTTCTACATGGGTGATGTAAAAAATGCAACAACCCACTAAAATTAGCTCATGCAAAGCCACACAGACACAAAACAGGCTCTTCTGCTCATCCACTTCATCTCTCTCTCTTTCCTATCTGTTCTTCTTGCTTGCAACTGTCTTTATTATGGCTGCACACTTCTTTTTCGCAACAGGAAAAACACAATTTGTAAAAAAAAACTGCCCCAATCAAACTCATGGGACTTGCTTGCCAAGGCTTGCAATTATACAATCCAACAGGTTACAGCATTTTATATGATAAAATGAAACATGAACGACTACCCCTCCCCCGTCGCTTCTAACAAACAGCAACAAATAAGTATAATACATTTATTTTAAAAAAACATAATTAACAATCAAATAAAAAAAATAATGATACGTTTCTATCGGCAACAGTACAAAGTTTCAAGCTTCAGCCTGATAGCAATTGATGGAGGAGTGAATGGAGGGTTTTTTTCTTTCTCTCTTTTGAGAAGCCCTCCTCTTAGCCTCTGCATGTCTTCCTTTACACCTCTTTTGTGCTTGCCTTCATCTTCTCCACTGTTTCCTGCAGGGGAAAAGGGCACAGCGATTTTAATTTAAAGTGGCTGTAGTTAGAATAAACATACATACTGCTCCTACAGCGAACTGATATACACAAAAATTGTGGAAGGCACTGCTGAAGTACCCTGGTTAGTGCTTCATATGGTCGGTAAGCATTTGCTGATTGTTTTTTTTTTTTTTTAATTCTAACTCTGTAAAGTAAAGGCTTTTAAAATTATTCTGTTAAAAGACAGACTGCCTTGGATTCTTTGGCAATATTGTAGTACATCAACATATTTCCCCCTTTTCTCCTTCTAGCCAAACAAACTTTTTTTCTCAAAGAGCACCTGTCAACAAACACTTTGGACCCAAGCAAAGCCTCTAACCGTTGTTCATGAAACATTTATACCGGTTTGCACGTGTTCGGATGATGGATCTTCGCTCCTGTTTACTCATGCGGGAGTTTGTAAAGGTACTAAGTGCATGCCCTCATTGCCTCTCTGATGGCACGGAACCAAGACCGCTTTATGGAGGTTTGCTATTTATGCGGCATAACAAACATTTCCAGTATCTCCAATGTTAAATTGCTTGATCAGCAGGAACTAGTTCATTCCGTCCCCCTGAAATTGCTCTCTAAGCTGTTGTACAGGCTGAGCATGGCCCATTATCAAAATGGCAAAAGTGAAAGTCTGCTCTTCTTTATGTTTTTGATTCTTAGCTAAGGCTGGCAGTCTGGTAGAATTCGCCATGACCGTGTGAATGTTGATTTAGCACAATGGATGTTCCCCTTGGCGACTCACTAACCTGGTGTTTGTTGAGCTCGGCCACACGTCGGGTCCACTCCTCCTCGGTCATCTCCTCATCAGCTCCCTCTGTCTCCTCCATTACTGGCTTGTCCTTACCTGCCAACACCAAGGAGAGAGGAAGAGAACAAGGCAAAAAAGGGTCAGTCAAGGAAATAAAACAACATGACAAAAAACCCTGCAGCCATCTTGAAAAAAACACCTCAAATGATGAGATGAACAGTGCTTCATAAATACAGCCCATCATCATTGCTGTTATCAGACAAATGTCAGAGAGGATCGGCGGATGCAGGGCCTCAGGTCCGAGGGGAGGTAGCTGTGCAGCCGACTGCGCTGTCTCACCTTCACAGGTCATGGCAGTGCAGACCCAGTTTCCGCAGGCGCAGACACAGCGGTTGCACTCCACTTGGGTCTCAGCTCCATCCTCGTATGTCTCGTCCTCCAGGGCACACTCTGTAGGGGGCAGGAGAGCAGTGAGGCAGGCTGGGATATATATGCTTCACAGGGTAGCATGCTGTGATACATGTATGGAGCAATATCCCATCTGAGGCAATACCATACAGGGTGGCACATTGTCCAGTTCAATAGATTTTGGTACAATCATCTTGTCAATAGACACACTCAAACAGACTTAATAAATTTACATAGTTCATTGTTTACATGCTTTCCAGTTATACAGCTGGATAATAAGTGAAGGAATTTAGGCTAAGTATCCTGGCTCAAGGTTGGATGGCAGTGAACATACAGGGTTTTTCACGGCCGGTTCCCTACCCACTGCACTACACCATCCAAAAATATGTAATCTGACAAAGTAATAGAGAGTGCTGCAGGCTTCCTCACCATTCACCTACTTTCACTGCTGTCATGTTTGTTTACTGTTTAACAGTGCTGATTTAGCTGGTAGAGTAGAGCTGTTCTGGATTAAACCAGAACAGTAGTACCACAGATTCTATAGTCTAACCAGATTTTCAGCTCTATTTTTTTCTTTCAATAAAAATTTCTCTCTACAACTGAATTCTCTACATCTGGCTCTCTACTACTAAAATTGTCCAATCTGACACATTGTATAAATATTCATGAGGGGCATGGCATCAAGCAATACTGCAGACATGAATGTTTTGTATGCCTCTTGATGAATATTCATTAACTGTAAGACAATGCTGTCAATTCTTGTTACAAACCAGAGCCTTTTGCAGTTAGAAAGTATAGAGGACCAGGGCAATATAAGGACTGACCACTGGTTGGTTTGTAGTATCTGTGTCTATGCTATTACAGGGGTTAGTGTTGTGTTTCTGAGCTGTCTGTGAATAGTGGGAAGCCCTGCCAAGCTAGCAGCTGTGCCAGTTACTCTCCTTACTTTGACGTCACTGGTCTCACCCAGAATGTCTTGTTATAGAACTGGGTGTTTTCATATCATTCAAATGGGGACATTTAAATCATCCTACCCCTGCCTACATCCTACTGATGCTCTATTTTATTATATTCCACCCCCAAAAAAAACATGTTCACCCTCCTTTTCTCACCATATATAATCCTCAATTTGAAATTGCCAATTGTTCCTCTCAAATTACTGTTACACCACCTGCACATGAAGGAGCACTCCCAGTCACAGTCATGCATAGCGGAAACTTAAATCTGCAGGCACAAGACCCAGCCTGAACACTTTTACCAGCTGTGTCACCTTGGATGCCCACATCATACTATTTCTGTCTGGCCACCAGATTGCCCCCGTCAGTGTGTCTGCCAGCTAGCAGTGCGCCTGTACAGCGTCTGAGGAATGTATCCACGGTGTGACCACAGGGGTCCAGGAGGGAAGCTTACTCTTCTCTGGGGGGTTGAACCCAGGCTTCAGACAGTTGAGGAACTCGTCGAAGCTCAGCTTCCAGTCGGCGTTCTCATCAGAAAGCTCGATGAGGGCATCCACGCACAGGCTCCTGGAAACAAACAGGAGAAAATGGTCAGCATTTCGATGCGGGCTGACAACCTCATCATCTATGATTTTGTTTATTTTCATTGCATTATTGCTTCCCATGTGATATGCCACTTTCGCATACCCATATGTTTGATACAACCATTGTGCTTTAACAAGGAAGGGTTTTCTTAAATGTGCCACAGAAAAGAATTTGTATCTATGCTGTGGAGTATGTCTTACAGCATAATTAAAGAGATAGGCAGATAACTACGATAACTACTTCGAATTTGGTGAGATTCACTTGGTTGAATTCCAGTTTTTATTTCCCAAATATTTACATAGGTTAGCTAGCTAACTCCTGCTTTCTGCTTAAAGAAATAATCCCTTGTGTTCATCCAACCTTATCTTCAATGTTAAATATACAAACGTAAACCCAAAGAAAAAGTAGTAAAAAAAATCATAACTAAATAACACTCAGCCACATAACAGAAAACATATTGTGTGCCTTCAGCAGTCCATGTCCAGTTTCAAACTTCCAGCACAGATGTTTTCAATGAGCTGCCATTACCAAACACTCGGTAAACACAACTGGAATGGAGTCCAGCTATTGTGCTTTCCTCTGATTGGTTAAAAGGGAGTTTTATAACAAGCGCTGACCACAGACGATCTCAGATAACAGCCCCAAACAGACTCCACACAAAACAAGCTCTGATCCCCCATAATCCCCTACCCCTGCATCCCATCCTGAGAGAGAAAGACAGAGAGACAGAGACATGCAGAGAGAGACATTCAGAGGGAGATAAAGAGAGAGACATACGTTTTGATTCAGAAAGAGGGAAACACAGACAGTCTGATTCAGAGAGAAAGAGAGAGAGGCTGTAGAGCTAGAACAGTTCACACTGTATACGGATGACCAATGAAAGAGGGGGGCATGAAACAGGACAGACTGATAGGTAGCTCCAAGCCCCAGACTCACACCCATCCAGAGGTTTTTACAGGCAAAAATAGCTGCAACATGACAGAAAAGCTATTCCAGAACGCTCAAATTCTCTGGTAAAATGAAGTTTTTGTTACATAACCGCTCAGAGCTGCACAGAGACAAAAGCAGCATTCCATATTGACAAAAAAGCACATCTGTGCTCTATGGGCAGAACTGGCCCACTGCTAACCAGTGAGAAAGTGAGGTTAAGTACACAGTCAAGCCACTACCAGAACAGATAGGTGCTGGAACTCCCACAATGCCCCTGTTTATAGTGGTCTGATGGTCATGCAACATATATTGCAGTATCTGTATGCACGGTTATAAAACCTGATACATCCAGCCATATGATTGGATAATATGTAACTCTGGTCAGGGTGGTCCAGCTGCTTTGTGTGGATTATGTTATATAATGCAGAGGTGGCTGGTGAATAGTCCGGATACCTGATACAGCAGGGATAGTTAAACCTCGGCAAACATTTGTACTTCAGCCATCTAAATATACTTCTCAACTCAGCGTCCCTGCCCTAAACATACCTTCTCCTTCTGTAATATGTCTATCAACAGCACCTATTAAAAAAGTGATGAGAAATTGATATCTTCAGATGAATTATCAGCTACGGAATAACACCCATCAAACTGCAAGCGTAGTCTACCAGGCAGAGTGAGCTGAGTTAGGCTGGCCTTGGATAATTACTTAACCACCCATTGAACGGCTGCATCATTAAAACCCCCCTTATTTTAAAAATCCTGTTAAACTCCCCGACGACAGCTCGTAGAATTAATGGCCCTGCTAATTAGGCAAAGCTTAATTCAACACAGATCACGGTGCACTTTATATGAACGCAGTGTGCCAGTCCGGACTTCTACGCAAGAGTTACGCAACATTAGGAGTCTATTGTGAATGCTTGGCAAGCAATGAATGGACACCTAACCACAACAAAGAGTCTTTAGAATCTGAGTTACAGGTACTGGCTTAACTTGCATAAGCCTGAATAAGTATTATGACTGTCAGTGCAAAGGTTGTACTTTATTTGTACAGGTTTTTTTTTCTTCATTTGAGCGATACATCTTACATTCAATCATATGTTTCAGTCACAGGTCTTAGTCATCAACTTCACACATGAGTTTAAAAACAGCAAACAAACATTTAGAACTTAAGTATGAGTTTTTGTAGATAACTGACATATTGAAAGTCAATCGTAGGAACGATGTAGTGTAAGTCTTGTTATGGAGAAGGGTACAGTTTTTATTTATCTATTTCCCTTTATTCAGCTACATAGGTAAAATAAAAATCAATTCTCAATTAGAGGAAACTATTCACTATTCTCATGGTAAAACAGCCTTGATTTTATGTCTTTTCTGAAAGACTGTACCTTTTACAGCACATCATCCCACCACTGTGCTGAGTAAGGTATTCTGTCTATTTTTTGGTCCAAATGGCAGACTGCCCCCTACTGGATGGGGAACATCACAGCGCCACTCACCTGAGCAAGCGGTTGCTCTCCTCATCAGCGTAGGAGCTGATATTGACAGCTGTCTCATTGTGCTGGATGAACTTGAGGAACTCGGCGGAGTCCAGCTGGGAGTCTCCATTGTCGTAGCTCTGTAAGAACACATGCCAGCTGTATTAGGTTAAACGGACAACCAGCCCTTCAGGGTAGTGCAAAGTGCAGGGGACCGAGAGACGTGATTTACTGCTGGTGTTGAATTAGAGGGTCAAATCTTATACACGACACATACTATTCCTAAATTTCAGCTGCAATCATAGAAACCTCACCATATTCTTCCACATGTGCAAAAACTGCCAGCAGTGACTATATTGTAAAAAAACATCTGATACATCAACAATACTGTAAGAACCCAATGAACTGCAGGGAAGCAGTGGTGATGCTAATGGTTGCTGCTGGGACCCTTAAACGGACCCAGCAGCAGGCCTCTTTCTGCAGAGTGGGTCTCGACAAAGGCACGGAGAGAAGAAATGAGGAAAGATGAACAGGGATAAAAAAAAGTGCCTGCTATTGAGTGGCCTGCAACTATTTTCTCCAGATTGCAAGCTTGGAAGTTTGGATGTTGAGTGGTTGCCTGGAAACTAGCACCCTAATTCTAATTCCGTCCTCGGTCTGAGCTCCTTCATGGAACTGGGCTTTTGTCAAGACGTTTTAACGCTCCACTTTCACGCTGCAAAGAAAGTCTGAGATAGTATTCCTGCATGGTCAGGGCTTTATGCCCAACAGGGCTAAGAGGAGAGAGAGGGATCTGGACCTAGAGGCTGTTTTCTCATGCACATTTCACACCCAAAGCCGTTCCCCGGGGTGTGATGGACAGTCCCTTAGCGAATCCCCACGGTTCACTTATTCACTATCTTACTCTCAGCAGTCCAGGTCTCCATGGGACCTAACAGTGCCAGACACCAATATAAGTGCACAGCAAGTTTTTCAGCTGAATGAGGAGGTTCTATCAAGTTTCATATCTGACTGAGGTGTGTGTGGTGAAAGAAAATGACCTGCTGCACAGTGTTATGTCTGTCAAATCCAGATCAGTTAGGATTAAGCTGATGCTAGTTTAACTTGAAATAAAAGCTTGGAGCTTGCAGCATGAATCTGTCTCAAACATCAGTTGAATGTGCATGCTTCTCACATAAATTGTATATCAAAACTATGGTTATCACTGAGGTTCATAAAAAGCTGCAGAAGTGATGAAGAGAGATAGTTATGTTGATAGCACGGCTGCTGTGTATTCCAGGGCACTGCTACTCATTAACCACTTTAAGGTCAGAACTGTGATAAGCAGCTGCGCCTCCCAGCCGGTGGTGCAGGAGTGTGCACTGATGTGCGCGGGAGCATGTGGGTTCGCTAAAGCGCTAAACCTCTGCAGTAAGCACTCTGTTTGGGCTATCAGCTGAGAAGGACGAACGCAGCCATATGCTGCCTCTTGTGCTCTTCGGGTTGAACATTTTAATCTGTGAAAGAAACAATAACCTTTTAACTTCTGTGACTTCTTTGCTTCTGTGACCGTATATGATGCTGACCGCACATGGAACTTAGACTTGTAATTTTCAATGCCTTGGTCCTTTAAGAAGCTCTGACCGGTGGCAGGGCAGGGGGTCCTTCTCCACAGGAGCGGCACCGGATCATTAAAAGTAATTGCGGCCTGTCTAGGGCATGCCTGAGATAGCTGTCACATAAATAACCCGACCCCCACAAAGGCATCTTTGAGGATTTGGCAAGAGACAGAACACCCCTCTGCGTGGTGAAATTAGCACAGCATCCGGCAGCCCTGGGGGTGCAGGGTTGCCATGGTGAGACCAAAGAAGAGAGAGCGGGTGCGAGGGGGTATGGGAGGGTGGAGAGAGGCGGGGTGGCTGTCACCTGCCATTGAAGTCCTAATCAACGGTTTACCCAGCATGCCTTTAAACTGGCACAGGCAGTGATGAGTTGAGATTTGACATATTTCAACTCTGTGGCTCCTTGTTTTTACACTGTTGCTAGGCCTTAGCACAATGGACAGAATATACTTTTAATATTGCATATGTACGATATGGCAGCAGTACCTTGGTTCATATTGCCAATAAAAGAAAGAGAAAGAGAGAAAGAACGGGGCAGGGAGAGAGATAGAGAGAAGGAGAGTTGTTATCCATTCCTATACTCAGCAGTTCTGTGGTCTCTCTCTTTTGCTCTGTGTCTGTATCTGGCTCTGCGAGGTCATGGTCGTTCCCCAGTGTTGCACAGCTTAATTACATCACATGGTATAATGTTACACAAGCATTCTTTATATCGCAGTGAGCATCGTATGACACTGCCCTTAACTCCTCTGTCCCGGTGCTACACTGAGTGAACTGCACAACCTCACCGCCCCTGCCTCCTAAAGAAGAACTACACACTCTGGCCACACCCACCTTGAAGTACTTGAGCAGGATGTCGGAGAAGTTGGAGCCCTTGGAGAACCAGCCGTCAGGGACCACCTCGGCCTGCAGCCACTCGATGACGCGGCTGCGCAGCTCATTACGGTCACCCAGGTAGCATACAACTGCAATGAGAGAAGGAGCCAGTGAGACAGGGCATTGTGACATTTGTGTTTGATAAAAGAGGCCTGTATTTGCCAAGACCCTTCCCTCCCATAATGGCCCCAGCCCTTGCAATAATTATTATGAAATGAAATAATGTCCTTCTTTGCGTGCGTACAACCACCACACCTTAAAAACAGATTAGCTAAAGCACATGCTATCTCCTAATGCATCCGCCTTGACTAGTTGGCTGTTTGTGCTACTTTGACAAGCTGTGAATCCATGGTTGCCTGATGCATCGCTGTGAGGAACAAACACAAGGGTAATCAAAGGACCACTAGATAAATCCCAGCTATCCCCATGAGGACATGGTCAATTGTGTACTGCTAATTCTGTACCTCAGTTAAAGGTGACTGAGTCTTCAACTATAAGGCCAAGTCTAGAGCTGTGGCAGGCACCACCATCAAACAGGCCACTAGGCAGCCCATCTGCTCTCTCATACATGCACGCATGCACATTACTCTAAGAGTGCCTTCACCTCCAAAGGGCACTTACTCGGGCTGGCGACTGCTTTCTCTGCTTTCTTCTCTGGAATAGAAACAAAGAAGAAAAATGTGAGATCAAGCTGTCATAAATGTGTGACAGAGGAGTGGCATAGTGTAGTAATATGCAGTACTGTGCCCTAAGACTTCCCTGCCAATTGCTGGAATGCTTCCGTGAATGACGTGTTCCCTCTAAGGCACCTTGACATTGAATGCTAATCGCACCATGTAAGGCTTGGTCATGTTGACACTGCAGTCCGTTCTGACCGTGTCGTTATGTTAAAGGGTGCAGTTAGTCTGTGATCATGCCGATCAACGTTCATTTTATACAGTTGGCAAAAAATCATGTGAGCAGGTTAAATATCAAAGGTCAATAGCACCTGGAGGTGCCACAAAATTCTTTGAAAGCTAGCTATGGAAAATTCATCCTGACTGCTAAATGACTGGAATAATATTAAAAGACAACACTGATAGAACAACTTAAGGATTGTTTGCCCTGCTATGGCACTGATTACCACATACCGTAACAATACATAATATAATCAATACAATATAATTTAACCATGTATAAATACATGTATGTTTTAGATCACATTTAACTGTATTGTTAAATTTCACTTTCATCCCTGAAGGGTTTTATCCCAGGAGAAGACAGTCAAAGAAGTATTACCAAAACAATAGTGCAACATTTTAATAACAGTAGGAAAACACTGTTCTGGCATTCCTTCCCACATTAACATTTTTCATCCCCAGAGTTTGCCAGCTGCTAATCTCTGGGGTAAATGTCAAGCTTTCAGTACAAAGTTGACACTGTGACCTACAGGCTAAAAATGGCTTAGCAATTTTCCCCACAGCACACATACGCAAACAGACATACACACACACACGATAAAAGCTGGCTTCAGCTGGTTTCTTAAGTTCCTGAAATAACTTGTGTAGTGCAGGTAAAGAAGTAATGAAACATGTGTGTGTGTGTGTGTGTGTGTGTGTGTGTGTGTGTGTGTGTGTGTCTTGTGTGAGCTGGATTGCAGCTGGCTGGGGGTTCCCATACCCACCTTCGCAGTGACCGTCATGTGACACCTGGATTTTGAGTCCAGTGAGGCAGGCGTCGCGGTGCAGCTCGCAGTGGTTGCGGTAGGTCTTGCCATTGCTGCCACACACTGAACGCTTGTGGGGTTTGCATTGCTTGGGGGGGGATAAAAAAAACACATATGTTTGATAACAACACCTGACCCCCTTCGCTGAGGCCTCCCTCCCAGACATTCCCCCCGACTTTTAGCCAGGGTAAAATCTGTCACCCACCTCACCCTCCCTCCCTCGCCCCTGCCATGCCCATGCCCCCAATCACCCTCAGTGCCCATTCTGTAAGGATTTTTGTTTCATTTTTTTATTATTACTGCTTTCTTTGTCTCTGGCCCCACAGCTTCCTGACACTAATCCAATTAAGCTAGCATTAGCTTTCAGGATCCTTTGATGTTTTTGAAAGTTGGAATAATCCATTGAGGTGGGGAGCCGCATAGTACGACCCCCCCCCCCACACACACACACCCGCCCCAGAGGGGGGGTCAGCTGCCTGAGGGTGAACACCCCAAATCTGTTTTGTCCCTCAGATGTGGCCTCTGTACATGCCACATACCCACGTACACACACACCTACACACACTCACACGGACACACACGAGATGTCTCGATTAAATAATGAGACTAATACTAAAGAAAAACACGTCTACTTCAAGCTATGCATAACAGCGAACTGAAGATGCGTGTGGATTGTAACTTTAAGGGGTTCTT
Organism: Albula goreensis; assembly: GCA_022829145.1. Classification (NCBI taxonomy): domain Eukaryota; kingdom Metazoa; phylum Chordata; class Actinopteri; order Albuliformes; family Albulidae; genus Albula; species Albula goreensis. Next base: position 17,155,212 of record CM040761.1, on the reverse strand, counting down.
TTTGATGACAAATGTCCAATCAACCATTTTCCATTTCTACGCTCTCATAAATTTTTCAGGACCCATTTTGAGAGGAAGATTTTGAAGTTCTGCTCATTTAACTTGATTTTTGGGTGTGAGGTTGGGAAAATGATACAGACATAAAAATACCACCATCATATGATCAGAATGAAAGTTGATAAAATTTCATTTCGCTTAATTACTCAAAACTAAGCACCGGTAGTGTATGCTGACCGTGTGAATTTGACCACAAGTACAAGCATGCATGCACATAGACGCTTTAGTATCAGTTTACATTTGAAACCACAGGAAAACTACTGTTTTCAGAGCAATAAAGTATCAGCTAGCAGCACCTGTATGGTGCCTTCAGGTGTTGTGTACTGGTGGTAGTAGTGTACATACCAAACCCCGATAAAACAAACAATAATCAGTGGTTGCCTGGTCCTTGGTTCAGGATCATTGTGCATATGGCCTGTGTGTATTGGAGCACAGGTATGAGTGCATGTTAACACAAGCGTGTGACTCACCTCAATACACAGGCAGGTGGGCTCCCCCTTCTCCGTCACAGCGCATTCCCTGCCTGCACCACAGAACACGTTGGCACACACCTTCGACTTGCTCTTCACCTCCTGTGGAAAGAGGGACAGACATGACATCACTGGAGGACTGGGGAGGGGCACTGACAGAGAGTCTAGCCTGTGCTTTCACAGCATTACTTGATTACTTGACAAAATACATATACACCACAGCTTACATATCAGTGACTGTATAGCAGCCTCGTCACATGTCTGTGTGGAGGACCCCAGCATACTTGTTAATGTTTCTTAAGAAAGTGTGTCAGAATAGTACCGTCAAAAACCTGAGCTGATGTTTCCATAGTTATCTGATTTGATTTGTGTTTTCTGTTGTCACAACCTGTTTCTGTAAACCTAGTAAGAAAATTAATTTCAAATAATGTGCATACAGAATGTGTGGTGGCTCTCCTGCTTTTCATTTCATCTGTAATTGCCCTGTGACATTAATAATTTATTTTCCACTAGCCTTTCCTCTGTCAGAAAATTGCAAAATCAGCAAAATATGCCATGCCTTGCAATTTTATTTGCAATTTAAAAAAGTTATTTTTGTTTTGTTGAAAAGGCCATATGTGCCATGTATTCATTAAATTCTTACAAGATGTTTTTTTTTTCCTAACTGCCACTGCTGTGCGGAGGACATGGGAAATTAAACTGTCTTTGTGAGGGGACATAAATTGAGCCACAAAAGAATGCTGAATAATCAAGATTGAGCCGAGGGTAAAGACAACCTGCGCCATCTAGTGGCTGCAATGCAGTAATGAAGAATTTTCTCCACCCTTTCACCCTACATGGCCTCATTTCCACCTCAAACAACAAATCACATTGTTACACCTTCTCCTACCACAGAACACAGTAAAGTGTTTTATTCATTAAAAACTGACCCAATCTTGTTAAAAGGGAGTGCAGTGTTCAGTTCCAGGCACATCTTGAAAAAAAATAATCATAAAAACAAAAAGAAAATATAAAAAACTAAAGGTGAAGAGGGACTGCTCAACAGCTTGAAGCACTCCTCTCTAGTGGTAAAGATTTTTAAAATGTTCCATTTTGTTGGGAGCAGCTTCATGATTATTACATTAATAAACGTTTTCCTTTTATTGTGTTGCAGTAGCATTACAAGCCACAAGGTGGCTCACTCAGACCTGCTTCAACAAATTCCTATCTGGCTGTGGTAGGTCTCTCAGGAAGACAATTTTCCCCTAATTTGCAAACTAATTATTTGTCATGCTCAATTCAGTAGACGTTTTCATGAGAATTTCGCCAAACTCCAAAAATTAAACATAAACCTTCATGGAACCAAGCTTCTACAGCGCTTGTAGTTCATCCTCTAATTAAAAGCATGACTGAGCTTTGCATTTTCTCATATAGACATTAATGAGAATGTGTGTGTGAGTGTGTCTTTGTACGTGTGTATATGAACGAATATGAGCATATATTTATGTGTTGGTGTATGTTTTTGAGCTGTTACACTGGCCCCTTCAGGCCTGACATTCCTATATGCCCTTTGTATGCGCCCCTCTCTCTGTCTCTTGTTCTCTGTCTTTTAGTCACTCGTTAGTGTGGGGAATGGGGGAAACTGGGGTTGAGGTTGAGGTTATGGTCTCCTAGCAGGTGTGGGGGGCTTTCATACCCCCAGGTGGGCAAATAAGACCCCACCCCCATAACCACACCCTTCAGCCCCATCTGCCAAAGCTCACAGACTACCATAGAGCTCAGACTCACACAGTAGTGGTATGCGTGGGGTCAGATGTCAGAAGTGTGCTGTTCTTTTATTCTGGTCCTGAGACTGTGGCCAAACACAGGAGACAGATGGAGGGCAGTCTCTGCTCTTTTGTTCAGAGTGTCTGCTTACCATAACAATATAGTGGCACATGCTCTCTTACACACACACATACACACACACACACACCCATTCTCAGACACACTCTCTCACTCTCTCATCACACACACGCTCTCTCACAAACATGCACTCCAACATGTTTCTTTTCTCTTACATTCGAACGCACACACACACTCGCACAAACGCTAAGATACTTGGCACCATACTAAGTCAAGAAAACAAAACCCACGTAAGGCATCTGAGTTCACCACACTCCCACAAAGGGCCCGTGCTGTATTCTTCTGCAACATCCAAACTGTTCCAAAAACGACAACAAGAGAGAGAGAAAAAAACACTTTAAAATGAACTGGATTGCTGACAGGACAAACTTAATTTAGCGTCTCGTACAGAGGCTGGCTGTGCAGTAATAATGTGCTCAAACGGAGCGGAGCGGAGCGGAGCATGTGAGTCTCAGATAAGGCTCCTTCCCCAGGGGGCTGTGCAGAGAGCCCTTATCTGCGTCTCCATCACACAGCACTGTCTCACAATCAAAGAGCCAGCCCAGATCACACACACGGCTTCAGAAGCCCAAAAACTGCCCGCTGTCTGCAGATGCTGCTGAGAGCTGGCCTCACATCCACTGAGCCTGTCTCTGCCTCTCTCTCTCTCTCAGTCACTGAGCCTATCTCTGCCTCTCTCTCTCTCTCTCTCTCTCTCTCAGTCACTGAGCCTGTCTCTCTCTCTCAGTCACTGAGCCTGTCTCTGCCCCTCTCTCAGTCACTGAGCCTGTCTCTGCCTCTCTGTCTCTGCCTGTCTCTCAGTCACTGAGCCTGTCTCTGCCTCTCTCTCTCTCAGTCACTGAGCCTGTCTCTGCCTCTCTCTCTCTCTCAGTCACTGAGCCTGTCTCTGCCTCTCTCTCTCTCTCTCAGTCACTGAGCCTGTCTCTGCCTCTCTCTCTCTCTCAGTCACTGAGCCTGTCTCTGCCTCTCTCTCTCTCTCAGTCACTGAGCCTGTCTCTGCCTCTCTCTCTCTCTCAGTCACTGAGCCTGTCTCTGCCTCTCTCTCTCTCTCAGTCACTGAGCCTGTCTCTGCCTCTCTCTCTCTCTCTCTCAGTCACTGAGCCTGTCTCTGCCTCTCTCTCTCTCTCAGTCACTGAGCCTGTCTCTGCTCTCTCTCTCTCAGTCACTGAGCCTGTCTCTGCCTCTCTCTCTCTCTCTCAGTCACTGAGCCTGTCTCTGCCTCTCTCTCTCTCTCTCAGTCACTGAGCCTGTCTCTGCCTCTCTCTCTCTCTCAGTCACTGAGCCTGTCTCTGCCTCTCTCTCTCTCTCTCAGTCACTGAGCCTGTCTCTGCCTCTCTCTCTCTCAGTCACTGAGCCTGTCTCTGCCTCTCTCTCTCTCTCTCTCAGTCACTGAGCCTGTCTCTGCCTCTCTCTCTCTCAGTCACTGAGCCTGTCTCCTCCTCTCTCTCTCTCTCTCAGTCACTGAGCCTGTCTCTGCCTCTCTGTCTCTCTCTCTCTCAGTCACTGAGCCTGTCTCTGCCCCTCTCTCAGTCACTGAGCCTGTCTCTGCCTCTCTGTCTCTGCCCCCTCTCTCAGTCACTGAGCCTGTCTCTGCCTCTCTCTCTCTCAGTCACTGAGCCTGTCTCTGCCTCTCTCTCAGTCACTGAGCCTGTCTCTGCCTCTCTGCCTCTCTCTCTCTCAGTCACTGAGCCTGTCTCTGCCCCTCTCTCAGTCACTGAGCCTGTCTCTGCCTCTCTGTCTCTGCCCGTCTCTCAGTCACTGAGCCTGTCTCTGCCTCTCTCTCTCTCAGTCACTGAGCCTGTCTCTGCCTCTCTCTCTCTCTCAGTCACTGAGCCTGTCTCTGCTCTCTCTCTCTCTCTCAGTCACTGAGCCTGTCTCTGCCTCTCTCTCTCTCTCAGTCACTGAGCCTGTCTCTGCCTCTCTCTCTCTCTCTCAGTCACTGAGCCTGTCTCTGCTCTCTCTCTCTCTCTCAGTCACTGAGCCTGTCTCTGCTCTCTCTCTCTCTCAGTCACTGAGCCTGTCTCTGCCTCTCTCTCTCTCTCAGTCACTGAGCCTGTCTCTGCCTCTCTCTCTCTCTCAGTCACTGAGCCTGTCTCTGCCTCTCTCTCTCTCTCAGTCACTGAGCCTGTCTCTGCCTCCCTCTCTCTCTCTCTCTCAGTCACTGAGCCTGTCTCTGCCTCTCTCTCTCTCTCTCAGTCACTGAGCCTGTCTCTGCCTCTCTCTCTCTCTCAGTCACTGAGCCTGTCTCTGCCCTCTCTCTCTCTCTCTCAGTCACTGAGCCTGTCTCTGCTTCTCTCTCTCTCAGTCACTGAGCCTGTCTCTGCCTCTCTCTCTCTCTCTCAGTCACTGAGCCTGTCTCTGCCTCTCTCTCTCTCAGTCACTGAGCCTGTCTCTGCCTCTCTCTCTCTCTCTCTCAGTCACTGAGCCTGTCTCTGCCTCTCTGTCTCTCTCTCTCTCTCAGTCACTGAGCCTGTCTCTGCCCTCTCTCAGTCACTGAGCCTGTCTCTGCCTCTCTGTCTCTGCCCCTCTCTCAGTCACTGAGCCTGTCTCTGCCTCTCTCTCTCTCTCAGTCACTGAGCCTGTCTCTGCCTCTCTCTCAGTCACTGAGCCTGTCTCTGCCTCTCTGTCTCTCTCTCTCTCAGTCACTGAGCCTGTCTGCCTCTCTCAGTCACTGAGCCTGTCTCTGCCTCTCTGTCTCTGCCCGTCTCTCAGTCACTGAGCCTGTCTCTGCCTCTCTCTCTCTCTCAGTCACTGAGCCTGTCTCTGCCTCTCTGTCTCTGCCCGTCTCTCAGTCACTGAGCCTGTCTCTGCCTCTCTCTCTCTCAGTCACTGAGCCTGTCTCTGCCTCTCTCTCTCTCAGTCACTGAGCCTGTCTCTGCCTCTCTCTCTCAGTCACTGAGCCTGTCTCTGCCTCTCTCTCTCTCAGTCACTGAGCCTGTCTCTGCCTCTCTCTCTCAGTCACTGAGCCTGTCTCTCTCTCTCTCTCTCAGTCACTGAGCCTGTCTCTCTCTCTCTCTCTCAGTCACTGAGCCTGTCTCTCTCTCTCTCTCTCTCTCAGTCACTGAGCCTGTCTCTGCCTCTCTCTCTCAGTCTTAACCTGAGAGGTTGAGACCCTGAAGACCGTCGTGATATCCAAGATGTGTGATATCCAGACTGGAATGGAGCCTGACAAATATGCAAGCAGACAGGTATATGGTAAAGGACGGGTCTAGCTGTGCTATGGAAACAGGTGTCCGGCAGCCTGAGATCCAGAGCCAAAATGAAAAGCACTCACTTTTGGGATAACAGTGAGTTCAAAAATTGGCATCTTCCAAATACAGACCTCCTAAAAGACAGAGTATTACAGTCACAAACATCTCTGTGACTTGTGTATTTGCTGCACAGTAGACAGTGAGAGTCACTGCAGGAGGAGAAAAAGAGGCTCCGCCCACTCACCGAGGCACAGGAATCCCACAGGAAGTCTGGATTCAAGCCGATACGACCAATCTCATATGAGAGGGGCTGGGGTGCGCACAGATTTTGTTCTAGCCCACTACTGAAACACCTGGTTCAACAGAACCGACCAATAATAGTCTGACAGCCAATCACACAAGAATGAGCTCAGCACACAAACACGGCCCCACCCAGCCCTGCCAACAAGTTAAAAAGGGGGAATTTGTGTATTTTCTACCGTCCTGTTCCACCAGAGCTGTATGGATGAGCCCTGTTTTACCTGTGTGAAAGCCCCCACTCTCTGTTTCAAAGACCCTATTTCAAAGAGCACACAGCTGAGACTGTATATGTTCCCACAGGCTGTGTACAACATAACGCAGTTTCTGGGAGCTGTATTGACAAGCTAGCATTGATATTACAAAATTGCTCCCTCTCCCCCTTCCTCTCGATCTCTTTTCTCCCCCTCCCTGTTCACCATTTCTTCTCCAGCCCAGGGATTGGTGGAGCTGTGCTGTCACACAAAAAGGGGTGGGGCTGGAGCAGAAGAAGTATTGTTCAGTTAATGCTATTTTTTTTAACTAAGGGTGACTCTTTTAACTTATGCACACACACACACACATACACACACTCACTAAATGTAAGCTGACCTCAGTTCCCTCCTTTCTCATGGCAGGGAGTCACAGATTGGCCACAGATCAAGCACACTCTCATTTATTTCTCGCCTCTGGTTCTTTTCTTTCCTGTCTTTGTCCTTCTCTCCTCTAACTTTTACCATCCCCTGCTTGTCACTCCCTCTCAAACTCTTTACAGTCACACAGAAAGTACAGTATTTGTACAGTGTGTGTGTATGTTTAAACTGTGTATGTGTGGTATATGAGTGTTTAAACTGTATATATGCGGTGAATGAGTGTTTATACTGTGCCTGTGTGTGTATGAGTGTGTGTGTGTGTGTTTCCCCATCTGGACCCTGGAGCTGTGTTTTCCTTTCGTGATTCCCATGAACGGTCCGAGCCTGCCCCAGTGTCTCTCCACCCCCCTCCTGGCAGCCGGCTGGCCTGTGAGTCACTGTGTTTCCTGTCTGAACTCTTGTCTGCACCGTTTCATTCCCCTTTAACGGGGGCCCTGAACACAGACCCTCTACCACAAAAACTACCCCTTCTCTGTCTAACACTCTCTCTTTCTCTCTCCTTTACCTATTGTTCACTCTTTCTTCTTATCTCCATTTCTACTTCCCACTCATTCTCTCCCCTTATCATCTCTATTTTATCCTCAGCCCTTCCCCTTCTCTTTCCCCCTCCTCCTCTTCCCTGTCCCCTGTAACACCGCAGAGGCACGGTAGAATGAGAGGGACTGTGACTCCACCTAACTCCTATAATTTTAACTACTCCCCCGGCTCTGCCAAAACCACAACCCTGACCCCCCCCCAACTAATGCTACCACTGCTTTCTGAAGGGATACTGACGGATCTGTCCATTTTTCTCTCCATTGCTCCGCCCGTCCTCTCCGAGACCCTTCCACGGCCGTCCTCTAAGTGCCCTCACTCGTCAGTCCTCTTTACCCAGCAGAGGTGACACCGTCCCCCGGGGCAGATCAGATAACACAGGGAGAACAGAGACAAGCCATCCAGGCTGAATTCATCAGTCAAACCGCAATCAAAATTCCTTTCAGCACCAATTCAGCGCCACATTTCCAGTGAGTGTTGCCGCTGTCCTCTCCATTATGGTGAGGCCATTACATCACAGACTGTTCCTGTCACATGTAAAAATCTGAGCGCTCAAAAGACCTGAGATACGTGTGTCCACTTAGTAAACAAACCCAGAGATTCTTGGCTTTCGCCAGAGAGGGGCCAGAGCGCATCTGAACCAGAATACAGTCCCTGGTTAAATGGACTGTGCTAGCATTTCCACAAGGACCCCAAGTAATGCATGAGGGTGTGTTCCACTGAAAGGGCTGCATGACCTTTGACCTCTGACCCCGACAATAGGCTCCAGTGTGACAAAGCCGTGAATCATTATGCCACAGGGCAGTAAGAAGACAGGGCATGTTAAGAGCCCCTCTTTGCTCCAGGGGTCAGTGCCCTGTAGCCCTGTGGCCCCGGACGTGGCACCCTCTCTTTCCGCTGTGAGGTGACCCACTTTTGCTGCTGCTCTCCCTGTCATTTACATTCCTTCCATACAGCTGGAGTCACGGCCCGAGCAGGAGGCCCCTGGGCCCCCCTCTGAAAACAGGCATCCGTCTTGCAGCTGTCCAGCTGTGACATGCACATAGGGACACATTTACACATACACATACACTCACACACACACGTGCGCACACACACACACACTCACACATAGGTACATAAACACACACACACACACAAACACACATAGGTACATAAACGCACGCACACACAAAAACAGAATTATGGCATTAGAGAAAGAAAGGTCATTTAGAGAAATGTAGGGATGGAAGGGGGAGGCAGAAATTGAGCAAACATTCACTATTGAGTAGGGAAATGTGACTGCACTGCAGAACTCAGAAGTCTCACATACTCCCCCAGCACAGTGAATACTGAGAGAGGTCCCTCTGCACCTCTTTAACACAGAGCAGTGATTGAACAAAAAATGCAGGGAATCCACAGGTTAGACAGAAAAAAGCCTTGGACTTTTTTAATCTACAGCCTGAGAAATGCTTTGAGCATTTTAGGCATTTTTCTGGCTTAAGATCAGAGCTATGATAGATGACCCAAAGCTGTAATTACTGCTTTAGTACATTTCGTTCCAGAATTGTGCTCAACTCACTGCATTACAATAGACTGCTGTTCTAGAATTTTTTTTAAAGCTGTTATAGCTGTTCTAGAACTCTTGACTTATGCCTCAGGGCTGTGAATGTTTATTAGAAAATCTAACCACCTTTCCACTCAAGATGCACACACCCCCACACACAGTGCACATGCACAATGGATGCAGTTGTGGGTGCCTAACACACAGACTACAGGTCCTCATTCACAGTCAAATTAAACAAAACCCATAACAACACACAGGGTCATTTTTGCATTGTCCATTTCTGCATGTTTAGACTACAGCGAATGACCCAGTCCCTCAAACATAGTGCTATTGTGACTTAATTGCGGACTGGGTTTTGGGCACACAATGGCCGCATTGTGGTGCATGGACGGCCTAGTGGAACAGAGGTGTGGTGAGGGGGAGTCTCTGGAGAGCTTTGGGCTCTGCCTGGCTGCCTGTTTTACAGCAGCACGTCACCGGGTTTATCTCGCGCAGTAAAACACACGCGCGGCCCCTCCTCCACAGGTATGAGGGGACGTGCTTTCTCCCCATGCTCGAGGGGAGCCCTGGAACCCTGGGGTCCTTGAGTGATGACGGGCTCCCCAAAGACATGGCCGTTTCCCCAAACCTCGCTCTGAGGTCTCTCTGAGGAATGTGAATGCTGGGAGAGTGTCCTTGGTCCCCCACCCCCCACCAACCCAGCCCCACCCCCAGCATTGCCCCCACGATGAAGTCAACGCTCTCACAGGCACAGCTAATCAGGAGCAGATGGAGTCCAGCATTCCAGAGAAATGACAGAGCCGCACTGAGAGAGATGAGGCGCTGCAGCCACGCGAAGAGGAGAGAGAGGAGGAGAGAGGAGAGGAAGACAAAGATGAAGAAAAGAGGAAGGAGAGACAGGAGGAGAAAGGAAAGGAGAAAGATAGGAGATGCTTCACAAAGGGCTCTCTGCCTCATTCTTCTTTCCGTCCTTCCTTCCTGGCTGCTTTCATCCCTCCCTTCCTCCCTCCCTCCCTCTCTCTCATCCCCCCCCCGACTCCCCTCACCCTGGAGAGGAGCAGAACCCGACACCGCATTCATCTTTTACCGCTGCCTCCAATTAGCATGCGGCGCAGCCAATCAGAACCAAGCATTTCCCCATCAGTCGCGTTCCCCCAGGCTGCCTGCAACCTGGATCAGGGAACAAAGGCACCTGAGCGGGAGGCAGTGTGTATTTATAACCCGCACAGGTGAGCCAGTCAGCGTGGGGGAAAAGAGCTGCTGCTTCAAACGTGGGTGGGGGCGGCGGGACGGGATCAAACAGGGCACCCTGAAATAGACTGCAGAAACATAACATACCCTGTGTGTATCTCTTAGATATGCTCTAACTCTCCTGGTCCAGAGTTTTATAACCAGAGAATGACAAAACCAACCTATCTGCCATTCTTGTCAATATTGTTTTTGAAGTTAATAGCTCAGTTGTTTTCTATCTGAGCGCAATACTATGGTCAATATGCCCTGAAGTAAAACACAATGGCATGTTGCATGATTGCTATCTAGCAATTCATTTCTTGGGACAATGCAATAACTGTCAATAGACATTAAATGTAACGTTGGGCAGGACAGGGCATAAAGCACTTGTAGGAGCCATTTTTAAGTTTAAAAATAAAGAAAATCTTTAGCTCGTTTCCTACAACCGACTACAAAACCAATGTAGCAACATAGCCACAATGTGTTGGTCAATATATTGCGCTCCCCTTCGTCAGTAATGAATCCGGACCATGGTTTGTGGTCACTCCTGGGGTTGAATTGTAAGCTATGGTGGGTAGCAGGGTTAAACCATGCGATGTGATAAGCAGCAGGCATAAAGACCAGGCCCAAATCAGACCCTGGTCAGAGCTGCTGTGATGTATGGAACTGGTACTGGAACATCGATCAGAACATGTTGCCTGAGTTTTGTCTCTGATTTGCAATGTGCTGCAAGGTGCTTAGACAGACAGACTTAGATTCCCCCTCTGTCTCTCTCTCCTCTAATGGAGGTTTCTTTACCTCCCTATCCCTGTCTCCATATCTAACCTATCTTCTGCTCCCTCTGAAATCTTTCTCCTCTCCGTCTGTCGGGCTCCCCATTCTGCCTCTCCTCCAGGTAATTAGTGCCCCCTGCCCCTCCCAGTGCCAGCCCGGTCAACCAGCTGGTCTGATGGGGTTCCTGTGTGCTGACAAGTGTGAAAATCAGTCCTCACCTTGCTCTCCCTTCTCTCTCTTTCACTTTATTTCTGTCAATCTCCCGCTCTTTGTCTTTAGATCTCTTACTTTTTGACCTCTCTTCCTGTCTCTGTCTCTCTCCCTTGTTCCCTTTCTCCTCCCTCCCTCCTGCTGACTGAGTGGTTTGAAATCTCCAGCACTCTTATAAATGTCTTTAATTAGACCCCACAAATTAAAGCCATTCATGCATGAAAAGGTCCTACACCGAGGGACAGAGAGCGAGGGAGAGTGGAGGAGAGAGAGGGAGAGCGAGTGAATGAGAGACAGAAGGAAAGAGAGGGAGAGTGAGAGTGAGAGTGAAGGAAGGGGAGAGACCTCATTTTCCTAATTTTCTGAAAAGCTGCAGGATTAGTAGCCTCACACACACACACACACACATACACTCTTTCACAGATTGAATCAAGTTAAAAGGCTCTTTTTGGAATGACTTTAACTTTGCTGATGAAAGCCCTGAGGGTATGTTTGCTCTCTGTTCAGTCCCCTTCTCTGCTGAAAAAAAGGATAATTTCAGAATAATTCCTCTGAACGCTCACCTTCCAAAAACAACTCCAGCTTATTACTGTGCTGCAATGCTTATTGAACCAGACAACACTAACTACACCATGATCTCACCCATGGAGGTGGGCAGTTAGCCATTTTAGCTCATGGGGCACTGACTACGTGAAAAAATCCACTCGCCAAGAAAATCTGCTCCACTAAACCATTAACTGGACATCCGTGCCACTGAAAGCAGCAGCAAAACTCAAGCTCTTGCGCTTTATCTTCACACCGTCTGATCAGTCACAGATGGTGAGGGTTGGAAGTGGACATCTGGCATGGTGAGATACAGCACTCCCTTTACTGCCCAGCGGCGCTCTGATCGCCAAGCGGCCGAGTTTGGGGAGCACCCCTGGCCTTTGCAGAACGATACCCTGAAAATGCAGGGGTCATGCATGGGCATGTCCTAGCCCATGCATGTTACAGTGAGATTTAGAGGCAGGTTTTAAAATGGCCTTGGTGGAGGGACTCAAAAGGCTAAAGCCATCCACACAGACAGCACTGCCTCAGACTGCCCTCCTAACCTCCAGTTTTTATCCCTTACCCTGCCAACTCCCGTCTCTCCACCTCACAGACCAGCCCACCTATCGACTGGCATGCAGATTTCAGACATGCAAAGGTCAGGCCAGGGTAAAGCCCTGCTGGCAGGGGGAACGTTCGGGCATGTCCAGCACATTAATACCAGAGGACAGGCCCGTCTGCGCCCAGCATCCGTCTTTATTTCATTTATTCATCTGACCTTTACTTATCTCGGAAGGTTGACGGAGACCTCATTGCTCTTCTGCAGTGACAACCCAGGGGAAACCAGGCAGTGGAGGGGTCGGGAGGGATTGGGTAGCTAATCAACCAAAGTGAAAGGTCGTGTGGGACAATGGGGCCAAGAATGTGAGCAGAACTAGCCGATTGTTCCGGATGGCATCATGGGATACCTAATGACCTCCAATATTCAGGCCCTTCTTTTTAGGTCTTCACTGGAAAAATAGAACCTGCAACCAGTCAGTGTCCCAATCTCTGCTGAGAGCTTGGTTTCATGTGCGTGTTCCAGAGAGAATTGTGCCCCCTACTGGCACATCACAAAGCACATGCAAATAGACCTCCAGATCTTTTCTCACAATTGCCACACTGCTAATCTTCAGTTTGGCATTCACCCATGCACTGTAGTCTAAATGCAGCCCTCTATGCACTCCAGACATAAAAAAACAACTCCAAAGCACCAATCATACGGGACAAGTTTTCTTAAACCGACATCCTCACTTAAGTTACCTCCTACATGAGATTTAAATGTGCATTCCTTTGAGAATGGGACAGGGGTTTGACAAATCAATGGAAAAGTTCAGGAGGTTGTGGGGGCATTAAACAAAGTCTAAAAATACACTTAAAAAATCAGGAGCACTAGTCTTTCATGAGTAGGGTCAATGTCACGTGTGCCATGTCACCAAACATTTGGTCATTTGCAAGTGGCACTCACCATGGCTTGGGTGGGTGACCCATTTGAGCTAATATAAACCGGGCCAGCAGCTGGGGGTTGGGACTGATCCTGCTCTACTTACTGAAGCTCTGGAGCACTCTCTGTGTCCTGTAAACACATACAGCAGAGTTCTGGGAAATAACAGCTCACACTGACGTTTGCGCTCTGCATTGTTTTTTTTTTTCTTGGGTGGCGGGGGTTGTGCTTGGTTGTAATGAGTGCCCTGTTTGTAAAGCAGAGAGAGGAAAAACCTTCATCCGGATCCTCCAGTTCGAAGCTGAGGGGATTCCCAAAGCCCATTCTGTGGGAAATCAGCCAGCAGTCTTGCCTCATGTTCCAAAGTTCTTTAAGACACAGTCATTACCACAGATTTGCAATTCCCCAGTGGGATTCTTTGTCTTTGTTTTTTTAAATAATTGTTATAATCAGTTGAAGCTTTGTAAGCCTTGATTTTCATGTGAAGTTGGACTGCACCAGCAAATATGTGGTAGCAAGCAGTGATTTGTAGATGATATTCCTTGAAACCATTTTGTGGAAAGAGCCAGCCTGACTCCATCCATACCTGCAGGAGGCTCATGGTCTCACACTTTTGGCTGCAGTTTTCTTGGCAACTGGATAAAACAAAGCACAGACTTCACACAGCAGTTCTGCCCAAAAATACTTGATCTTTTTAAACAAGGGGAATGTGTTCCATCCACCATTTTGTGAAGCTGCTCGATCCAGGGTGAGGGAGGCAGCATTTTTCAGCCAGGGCCGGGGGTAGGGGTGGGGGTTGGGGGTGAAGCATATGTCTGTTACACTTATTGCTTTCACAGACAGATTCCAGGACAGACTCTGGGCAAAAAACAGACAGCAAACATGGGCCCAGGCTTCATAAAGCTGGCCAGAGTACCAGGGTTTAAGAAAGGGACAGCTTTCTCAGACCCCAAAGAAAAAACAAACAACCAGTGTGGAACAACGTGACGACAATATCTTGCAGTGAGGTGGTGAGAGGGGTGGTACTCTGCTAAGAAAATATATAACAGCGGAAAAAAATGGGCTTAATGTAGACACACCCAGAGATTTCAAGACTTTCTCCTGTACAAGACAGCTGAACAGTAAAAAAAAACCTCACAACCTCTAGGCTAGAAGAACCCGTGATGGCACACAGTGCCCTCCTGCTCCATCACCAAGTCACAGGCAGTGTCAACAGAAACATAAACAGGATGCAGAGGTTTATTTCAGCCTTGTGCTAACTCAAAACAGTTCAGTTTAGTTCAGTTCAAACTACAGCATGGTTTACCAGGGATACATCATGTAAAATGTAAAAAGTGCTAAAACCATGATGTCTGATGTTGTACAACACAATCACAGTAACAGAAAAAAACAAAAAACACAAAAGGATATCTGCTTTCAAGCTTCCTTTCATTCAACTAACGGAAGTCACACTTTCAAGAGGGTTACTTGGAGTGTTTTCAAGAACCATACTAATAATGTCAGAAACCCAGCGCAGGCTAGGGAACATGAGAGCAAAAATATGAAACTGCTGTGAGAATTCCTACCCTGAAAAATGATGGGAGTAGGGGAAAGGTTGGGAATTGGGTCAGCATTTCAAGAATAAATATGGAATTCTTAGCGTAGACACCCAGGGAAAGGAGAAGTGCCACAAACATCAGGTATGGAGAGGGTGAGGCTGCTTAGATAATGCAGAGTCTGTTTTCTTTCTTCTTTCCTTCTCTCTGTTTCAGAGGGAATGTGCTACTGTGGGTCTGTGGGGAACAGAGATCTCCGTCTTTGAAAGGGCTTGATCGATTTCTTTGTTTCATTTCCATAACTGCCACCCAAATGCCATCCATAAAAACAGCAGAGAGCAAGTATGCCCTGCACTGGGCTGACATCAGCTATTTTGTGTGGGTAATTTAGGGAAGGCTCAGCAAATCTGTGTGTGTGTGTGTGTGTGCGTGCATATTAGTGGGTGAACTAGCTTGCCTGAGTGTGTATGTAAATGTGGCCCTGTAACACACTATATCGAGCAGCTAATCAATAACACTGGCCTAGGAGTCGCTATTTCACTGCCATTAGCTGTGTCCACTGGGTCATTATTTATGCATTTGCATGGAAAAAATATTGATTGAACGTACATACCTCTGAGCAAAACTTTTCTAACAAATACATTTGCTCGCCAATAAGCAATGTGATTAGAGACACTACTGCGACTACAGAGGAACGAAAGAAGAAATGTTTCCCTCTTGCACTAATGAGCTTTCAGGTTCAATCCACTAACTGACCACAGCTTCACCCGAGGAGAAACAAGACTGATAATGAATCAAAACACTTTGCTAATGAGCTTCAAGTATAAACCTACATTTCACTGCTGTCAAACTGTCTCTAATGCTGAGCAAAAAAAAAAAAAACAATTCCTAGTCCGCCAACCAACAGCAAGCCTCAAAAACCTGAAGAGGGGAAAAACAAGCCGAAGCCTGCCACTGAAGCATCTCAACATGGCCGCTGTGGAGTGGAAGTGTTGTCAGACTATTCTCCACACCAATCTTTAGCCAATTACAGGGCCCCGTTCCTGCTGCACGGGTAAAGTCCCTGCATGCACTGTAATTCAGACACCAAATTACAATGAAACACTGAATTAAAAGACACACCACTGTAGCTTAAAAACACCATCACTGGAGCAGGAGTGTTAGTTAACTGTTTCAGGGAAGGATGGGGGAGAAAGGGGGGGTGGCTTTTTCTCACATCCTCAATGAGAGGCGGCTTGCACTTTTGCAACCGCTTGCCTGTACCGTAGAGACTGGGGTCAAGTTTTGACACTGCAGTGAGTGTGAGAGCCCTTTCCTTGGCCAGAGTGGGTGAATAAAGAGAAACAGTGGTCATTACATTCCTATTAAAAGAAAAAAAGGCTGCCCTCTTTCCCCCCCACCCCAAAAGAAAGGAATGCAGACCACAGCGGCGTCTGTCTAGACAGTTCCCCCAGCCTTCAAGCACTGGGCAGGAGGCACAGGAACCAACCAAAGGGGCAACACCACACTCCTAGTATACCTTCTGTACCACTGTACCAGCACTCCCCACTCTACTCTAGGTATACCCCCAACAGCAGGGCCCCTCACCTACATGACTTAAATGTCTCTTATTTGGAGTGTACCAGCACCAGTACCAGCATACCAGTACCCCATATCCCTTTCTGGATATTATTATTACTAAAACAGTGTCCCAAAGGCCCTCACACCTATTGTACAAGAGGACCTCAGTCTGTAACACCAAGCTTAGAGTCTTATAACAGGGAACAAGGCGCTAACAAGCCCTTGTGAGGTCTCGTCACAATCCTGAATCAGATCGATAAAGGTAGGCAAAGAACATTTTGTAAATTGTTATTTTGACACAAACCATTAAAAAAAAAAAACTAGGGGTAACTAATAAATAAGTAAGTGATTGAGTGTATATCATAACTATTCACCCACTCACACAAGTTACACAAAAGACTTTCACAAAAGCCATGTGACCTAATGAGATCACATGAGATCACTTTGTCACACTGGCATGTCTCCTGCGTGTGCAGGGGAAGGGAGAGATGGGGCTAAATGACCTTTTTCTGTTCTTCATCCTGACACTCAGCAATGGTCTGGTCACCAAAATGAAAAAGTGGGTCCACATTCCTCAGATTCCAACCCCAGGATAGCAGCCCAGCTCCTGGCTAATTGGTCTGGGGAGTGTGTGCGCTCTCCAATGGAATCTGCTATTTCCATGGCGATTCCAGGTTGCTACGGCAGCGAGTTTTCACAATTGCTGCAAACCAGGCACGCTTCAGTTCAGAACTCTCCCCCTACTGCTTATCCTATTACATGTCTGCAACAGCAACAGCAGTCAGGGTATCTCCAGAAGCAAATCAGATTGCATCTTGATCAGCTCTTCACTGCACTCACTCCCGCTGCTCTACCCCCCACGAGAATCAGACCTGTGATCTAGTGGCTGAAAGTCTGTTAACCACTAATGCCATGAGGCTACTGGGTGTCCCACCTTCTTTTCAGAACACAGGTCTCTTATGCTGTACACAAAGACTTGGGACTGATCTTCAGCACATGACTGAACAAGAAGTGTCATACCGTGGCATACTGCCATGATTTGACCACGGACTGACTTCAGATCAGTTACCTCTACCACAGAGTCACTGGTGTGAGAGGGGGGTGGGGGTGTTTGGGGGAGGCCACATCAAAGAGATGTGCCAGCCATTGATGCTCACGCTGAAAACTGAAACAGTGAAAATGTGGCCACTGGAAGGAGGCCAAAATCAATGTCTCTCACACATTACACATCGTTTAAAACAGTTCCTCAAAAGAGTGAGACCATTATTATATACTATTTTGATACAGGTCATATTAAACTCTGGTTTTGCTAAAGATATGGTTATGATGGGGACAGAAGAAATCAGTGAAGAAGTTTTTTGGTAACGCCTGCCAGCTTACTTCAGGTATGGCCCATCAGGTCAGATAGAAGTCATAACCAGGGGGTAGCTATAATGTGTGGGTTTTAGTTTGTTTTGGATTTAATTATTTGCTTACAAAATTACTTTGACAAACAATGTTTAGTAACTGTGTTACATCTGGGAGAGAAGTGTTTATGCAAGGTATAGGGTCTGAGGGCAAAGCTCACTGTTCTGGGCCTGCTGGTTAGCAGAACCTGTCAAGGAACCGCTGCAATGTGGGGATGGACCCATTGATCTGGCAGTTAATCTGGACCATGGCAGCATCGATTGTGACTGGCAGCCCCACTGAGTGACACATAATTGGCTGTGGTGTCACCTAGGGAGGGACCGATTTATCCTGTGGAGTACTCAACACTTACCCCCACTGGTCATTTGGGTGCCTGCAGTGTGGATAAAGTTGAATGTATGAAGTGTTCTGTGGAAACTCATTGAGGCTGCAGGAGACATCACATGTTTCGCAGAGTATGATTGCCTTCCCTCCCACTGACTGATAACAGGGACTGCAACAACAACTGGCATTCCAAACAGAGAGAAAATGGGGGGGGAATTTTAAAAATGTTCTTTTTTACTGGAGGAATGGTGGCCATAAATTGCAGGGGGCTGACATTCAACAGACACAACATTACAGAGGCGTTCACGTTTATGTGGGAAGAGGGGTGCGGTCGTGTTTGGTCCATCTGATGTTATTTTGTGCTGACGTCATCACCAACATGCCACAGTCTTGCCTTGTTGCACAGAAACCGCCTGTTGTGTACTGAGGTGACTTTCGTTCCTTCCTCTAATTTATCCCCCCCCTCCCTTTTCTTAAATCAATCTGTTGCAAAGCTCCATTTTCCAGTCCCAGCCTGAACAACAAACAAAAGGCATTTGACCAGGGAGCATTCCCTAACTCATTTCCTCATAGTGTTTGGCTCTGACGGCCACATGTGTTTTGCATTACACTCAGCGCAGGGAGAGAAGGAGCGGCGAATTCCTCTCTGCTTCACTCTCCCAGCATTCACACTGCTGTCCACCAGGGCCAGATTTCTCATAATGTGGGTCACAGAGACATGCACCTCCCCTAACACAGCCCGCCTGTAACCCGTGCATGGCCAGGAAAGTGCGCTGTGGAGCGTTTGACTAAATCGCCTACACATCCAACAAAAAAGTTCTGAACATCGCAGCAGGACCACAGTACGGTCAAACACCCAAAAACCTTCAACCGTCACACTCTTTCCTATAAACAGAAAGCAGACAATTAAAAACAAACCTCAACAACTCATAAATAAGTTAAAACTTGGCCCTAACTAAATTCCAAGTAGCTCCTCAGAGTTCTTAGCTTAATTTGCAGTGCTAGCTGTAAAAAAACACAAAAAAACACAAAAAACTTAATATTCAAAAAAGCCGATTGCAATCTTTCCTCCCTCCAGAAAACACAAAGGCTCTCTGAATTCCCATGCATTTAAATGAGGCTCGAATGTGAACCAGTGAAGGGGATGTGCCTACAGGCACACTCTTTATACGTTTGATAAGGAGCTTATTAAGGAAGGAGGGGGAAGAGTCTCAAAACCGACTTCAATGACGACTTTCTCGCTCTTTGGTGGTCCTGGGGAATCGCTCATGTACACCCTGTTTCGCTACGTTGGGTGCCACGTTAATTACAAGGCAGCTGCTTTAGACGCAGTGAATAATGCAGACATGCTTGAATTGACACCCTCCTTTAAAGTTTTCTCCCCCTTTTCCTTCTCTTTTTTTATGTTCTCAGAATAGAGTGCCATTACAGTATGGCTTTCATTCCCATACCCTTGGATACGTATCCCATAATTCATTTCAAAAGGTTTTTTTTTTTTTCGTCACAGGGTATTGAATCTCTACAGTGCCCCCGGTGAAAGGGGGGAACAAAGGGATGATGGGGGTGCTGGGTAGGCGGCAGGGCTGAGAGGTGTAAATAACGGTCTTTCAGGGTTTTACTGGAGCTCTATGCTCAGGAATGCCTTCGAACAGCTCATGGACCGTTAACACACAGATGAACCCCAGGGCAGTCTGGGAATTAATGCACTCCTGGGAGGTTCCGAGCAGGGGATTACCGCCCAAAAATTCAAGAGCCAGGGACACGATGGGGACACAGGGGCAACAAGCAGGGTGGCAGAGGCTAAGGCACCCCCCTCAATCCCCTAAGGGCCTGCTCCCCAAAAGCCCAGTCTACTTATCCTTCCTAGCCTTCAGTGCTTGAGTGAGGAAAAGAGCTGTTGTGAAAAAAAGGCGCCATAGTTTCTACAAACAAAGACAGGGCCACATCTGCTAGCAGTTAAAACAGCAAAGAGTGAGAGAGAGAGAGAGAGAGAGGAGAGAGAGAACTTCTCCCACCCTCTGGGGCTGATGACGAGAGGTTTTCACCATGACACATATACCCCACACAACAAAATTCCTCTCTGAATATCTCATCAATAGCGACAGCAGGCTGAAAAGATTGCTTTAGGCATCACTCCTGAGGAGAATGAGGAGCTGCAATCAGGCTGTGAATGAATGAACGTCTCACTCTCCTTAGCCACCTCACTCTCCTTTCCTCTCCTGTCACTCCATCTTTCCCTCTTCTTTGTTGCTCATTCCATCCACCCACTCTCTCCCTCTATCCCCCTTTTTTCTTCTGGTTCTCTCTTTCCCTCTGGTTTCCTCTCTCAATCTACTGAAATATTGCTTCCAAGGAGGCTTTATTGCACATTTGGAGCATCTAAAATGTGAACTTTATATATATTTGTTTATACATTCCTAACTATAATATATTCTTTAAAAACAGACATACATTGGTGAATAGTTCTCTCTCCCTCTTTCTCTACCAGTCCCTCCTTTTCTTTCTTTCCCTCTCTCTCTCTACCATTCCCTGTACTTTTCTCTCCATCCCTCTGTCACTCCCGCTCCCTCCCTCTCTGTCTTGCTCTCAGCCCCTCCGGGCACAAGGCCAGTCCCCCCTCTGAGAGAACGCCTCAGAGAGCAGGCCATTTTCCTCCAAGGCCTGTTGTGCTCGCTGAGGAGCCAGCGTTGTAGGCTAATGGCTGACATATGTTTAGAAAGGGCTTGCTTGCTTAACAGGACCCGTATTCTTTACAGAGGCAATGCTCCTTTTGTCAAAGTCAAAGCATTACCAAAATGCTTGATTAAAATACCTCTGCAAATAAACTCAAGCTACAACTTTTACTTCGACCCTCACAAGATATTTATCATGGGGGTTTCAAGACAAACAAAGCAACAGAAGTTCAGCTGGGTTCAGGACTGTGAGAGTCCCTGACCACATTGTTCTGAATGAGACCCCAAGATGAACAGATTTTACAGATGGCCAAGATTCTCAGCATGCACTGCAGCTTTGAAACTCGGTTTGCCCTCGCTAAGGAATTTGTGTTTCACTGTGCCACCAAGGGACTGGCCTGGTTATGCAGGGCATGCTGTGTTATTAATCACTGGCCCAAATCGGGCTCTGCCTTTGGTATACTGGCAGGCACTATGTCCGAATCCGTCCCCACGCGCTTTCAGTAACTCAACTGCACCAGAGACATGAGAGCAAGAGAGACACAGAAAGAGAGAGAGTGTGAGAGAGACAGAAAGAAACACAGCAGCAAGAAATGCACACAACCTGCTATGATATTACCATTCACCCCCCGGCCCCTTGCTGGGTCCAGCTGGAACACAGGGTCCTTCACAGACAGTCAAGCACAACAATAAGAGGTCATAAAACACAGCCACAAAGCAGGCAACAAGCAAGGTGCGGCTCAATGACAGGCGGGCCAGGCAGGCCACATCCACCTCCCCTCTGTCTCTCAGGCTCCACTCCAGCTGTCCCCTCTGACAACACCCCCTCCCCCAAACATCCAGCTGGCCTCTGCTCCAGTCCCCCAGTCAGACACAAGGGTCACTAACCCCCCTCCCTGACCCTCTGTTCAAGCCAGGTTTGCACGGACTGGGAGCTGGTCAGCTGCCAGGCCACATGTGACTGGACAACCCTCTGTTCATCTGGTGGTTAAAGGGTTAAAGGGGGGGATGTTTCATTGACATGGAAGAGCAGTCGGCACACATGAATACAGACTGATGTTCTATAATCAGTACAAGTATAATGCATTATTTATAGCATGTTGAAGAAAACCAATTCAGCAAAATCAAAAAAAAAACATGAGCCAAGGTGAGCAAACACATCCCCACCACTCCACACCTTGTGGAAATGAATATACCTGTCTGTAGCTGTAGAAACAGCCACTCCACATCAGTTGTACCACCATTCTACTTTTCTCCCTCTCCACAGCAGAGGCTAAAAAATTAAAGGAATCTTGCATGGAGAAGCGTTCACCTCCGGCCTCCGCAATCAGACCCACGCGTCATCGCGCTGAGGTGCCCTCTGTTCTGGACCGATCCGCAGCATGCTGAGCCAGCCAAACTGCCTGCCCAAGAGTGCTCTCTTCATCTTCTGGATTGTTCTAGGGTGGCAGTGGCAGCATGGAAAAAAAAAAGACCGGAAAAAGGCCCAGGTGTGCAACAGCCTCCAGTTTTTACCGGCCTCCGCTCTCCTCTATTTATAGCATGCTGCTGCTTTGCCTTCGCTGGCAGAATGGAGGGAGGAGGGAAAACAAAAAGCACAGCTTATGTGGGCACTACATCAGGGGCTTGGAATGTCACCCGTGTCCAGTGCTGTTTGGAAAGACAGCTGGTGCCAGATAAACACGCTCCCCTGACGCTCTACTCCCCTCAACCCCACACTCACTGAGGATGGCAAAATATCACACTGCATAAACATCCTTACGAATCCCCCTCTCTAAGCTCCCAGAGCAAAACTGTGGCTTCACAACATCATGGTGTGGTTGTCTCAGTGCCACCACCCAGCATGGGTATGCATTCAGTCATTATCTGTGCAGCAGACGGTTGTATCCCTTCAACAGGGGACTCTCACATAACTTGGGGTTCTCTTAAATGTTTCATCCACTTGAGGTAGCTGGGTAATTACACAAGCAGTTGAGCCTAACTGCTTTGCTTAGGGGCAAAGCGGCAGAAGCACACCATCAGGGAATGGAACCTGCAACCACCTGATTAGAAGTCCTGATGCAGGTTTCTGCAATGGCAGAAGAGATGGATCAGAATGACTTTAGGAGTTGTTCGGGGGTGGCTAGTGAGAATGAGAGAGTTCCAGCTGACAGACGACATCCTGTGTAAGTAGGTGGCGCTGGGATCAAGTGCACATGTGTGGAGCCAAACATACCCTCAGATGAGGAGGAGGGTAGTGGATTTTTTTTTACTGAAAGTCAAGAGAAGACAGACTACCTGGCCTCACCTGGAAAACACATAACTAAGTACCTTCTCTCGTACTATAACAGGGACATTAGGGATGTTCTTTGAGAATGAGTTATCAAACCAATGGTCAATTCCTACTTCTGCCTGGTCAAGATCTGGCTGGTCAAGTGTTGGCAAATCTGAAGTGTTATTTAAAAGGCATTAGAAAACTTTACTGGGCCAACCTCGTTCACCTGAGGGCAAAAGAAGATTTACAGATTTGAGGGCACAAATAAGCTTGTTGGCAGACTATGCTCAAAAAATCAATGCATGTTCTCCAGACAATGTCATGGCATTGGAGTCAAGCCTACATTCTGCATCATTATGTATCATAGCGCAGAGGAGGTTAACACCCAATGCTTCATATTTCCCACTCTTTTTCTTTTTCTTTTTCCTACTCGCTTCTTTCTTTACAATATACTCTCAATTTATCTCTTACTTGTGTGTCCATTCTTCTCTCATTCTGAGTCTTCTGTTTCTCCTCCCCCCTCTCTGCCCCTCTCTCCCTCCCTCTCAGGAACCCCTGCTGTGTAAATTAGTGTCGCTTCTGACCGCGCATTCCCTCCTGTAGTTGCCCTGCCCCCCTCTTTC
Organism: Albula goreensis; assembly: GCA_022829145.1. Lineage (NCBI taxonomy): Eukaryota > Metazoa > Chordata > Actinopteri > Albuliformes > Albulidae > Albula > Albula goreensis. Next base: position 17,132,001 of record CM040761.1, on the reverse strand, counting down.
AGTGGCCTTGTGTTCGGGACAATCTGGGCCTCCCCACTCCTTAGCCCATGAAGGCTGCACTGATCCCCTGCGCAGGGCGCTTGTAAACTCTGACCATGCTAGCATGGGGCAGTCGGGCTGCTTGTGCACGGGGGAATTCCTCTGGCTGAATGTCTAGAATTCGCAGGAATATTTGAGAGTGTGGGGAATTTTCCTTGTACAGAAACAGCCCAGTATTCCTGTGACATGAGTTAAGATGTTAGCACTCCAACTCTAGCCTCCATCAAACTTTTTCCACCCAAACTATTCAAGTGAATATATGATTCATATATATGATGATGTCATGAAAATAAAAATGAAAAAATATTTGGGTAGAAGAAAATGTAAAAAAAAAATACATTATCATTTATTAGAGAGGATATAGCTGCCATTACTTACCAGTATACAATCATTAGAACAGTATCAGCCATAAACTCAGTTCTCTTTCATTTTGCATTAAGGCTCAATAACCACAGCAAAGTAGATACCTTACATAATAATCTACAGGGAAAGCAAGTACACCATAAAAGAAATATTTCCTGGCCTACAGTATTCATTGGGTAGTGCTTCTTTATGAGCTAACCCCTCCCCCTGCAGTGGCAAACAATGGCTCACTTTATTTATAATACATCCAAGTTTTCCTCCTTGAAAAGCAGAAAACCTCTCTGCGTTACTCAACAATCACACTGGCATATCAGCTGTCAGCGCTTTTGCAAACACTGCAATTTTCCCCCTCGATGATTTTCAAATTAATTTTTCTTTTTGACAATGTTTGACGGAGGGAGGGTAGGGTGAGGGCTGATCACCTGCCAGTGTTGAGATTAAAAGAACATGTCTGCGCAATTGCAGTGGACAGGGAAAGGAACCACATGACTACCCATCACATGATATGTACAATTTAATCTTCTCTCTCTCCCTGATTTGGCTGTGTTATGCTAAATGTCTCTGATGTGTCCTCAGGCAAAGTCAAGATTTCCGGCAAAAGCTGTCTGAGATACATGTCCAGAGCAATCTCTGGTACATAGAGAGAGCTGGGGAAGCAGCCGCAGGGAAGGTAGACTGAAGGCGGAAAAGTGCGTCCATCCTTACTGACAGAAGGCCGAGTGGTTTCCCACCTCTGCATCTCGCTCTTCTCAACTCATGACACATCTCACTGTCAAACACTGAACACAAACTAAAAATACAAGAATTTTACAAGAATTTTGGGGGGCGTGGGGTGCTGGGAAGTGTTTTGATCCACACCATTCTGCTGTTATTACTGGCCATTGGCCTCCATTGCTCTCAGTTGTGGGGGAGAGTTCATAGGATGCATTTCTATGCTGTTTCCATTCTGAAGTTCTGATAACCATACTGATACAAGGATCGGAGAGAGGAGCCAGGTGACCAGAGGCGCTATGCAGGAGGGGCCTCAGCTACTGACTGATGGGAAAGTCCAGGCCGTGTCCTTGAGCTGGGTGGATGTCACCTTTCTGTGTGATGTCATGTGCTATAACTTTGGCTGCGATGGGTACAGCTGCCACACTGGACAATGTCAGCCTGGTGAAGCTGCCCAGGGTGGAAAAAATCCCAGCCATCTCCTGTAATGTCCAAAACCTTCACCACTACATTTCTACAGGTCCGCAGACTCAGCTTTTCAAAATCTGTCAACTACATATCCTCTGTTACACGTTACATACACTGCCTATTCATCATGCATCATCTGTTAAGTTTACAGTCACAATCTGTCAAATGTTACTTGTAATGAGCTTAGCCTCTATTACTCACAGTACATTATATGTTCTGTGCACAGTCTCTATCTCAAAGCCACTACAATATCCCACAGAAGTGCTAATGCTGGCTGTGGTCCCATGTACTGAAGTGGATACAGAATGAACAAAGCACAGGGACAAAATTACAGGGTGGCCTTTGAAGTCTAGGGTTCACTGAGACTCAAGGACAATTTCTGAGTTATACGAAGACTGCTCTTTTTCTAGGGATGATAAAAATATAAGGGCTGTATTCGTCTTGACTCTGGGCGCATCAAATATTCTGCAGTAGTGGAAAAAGACAGAATGCACTTTCCTCATGTGTCAGAAATCTGACCAGGATGCCAAGAAACCCATAAATATTCCTATCTGCAGCAAAATAGAAGAGGAGGAAGGAAGAAACCAACCAGACGTGAATAAGTAGTGAAATTTGCTGTGACATGCTGAAACAGCCAGTAACCAGCAAAAACAAGCAGTAGAAACAGTTAGACAGGTAGGAAGCACATTTTTTCAGCGCTCATGAATAAAGATGCAAATGCAGACAGCAGTCACTTACAAATCTGCCTCTATTACACACAAATGCAGGGGGAACCACAGCAGGCTAGGAAGCTAATTGGTTCAGATTGTTCAGGTTTCATTACTATTTTTAATTTTTAATTTTTAATCCTTCTTTAACTTTATCCACTGAGAATCCAGCTCACCAGGGCAACACCTGTCATGAAAAATGCTCAAGCTACTAACTCACCAACACACTAATGTTGGTGTGTAGGATGAAGAATCGTGCTTCCCACTCAAGATGTCAGTACGAACATGCCACGGGCCAGTGCATTAAAGCCAAAACCATCTGGCTTCTGCCTTCACAAACAAAAAAAGAATTCTGACCAGACTTAATTGAATGTCTCTTAACACCTGAAAGCAGAAAACAAGGGCCTACCAGGTGTCCACCAGCTGTTCAGACAAGGATCGGACAGACCCCCAGTGTGTGTCATTAAGGGGTACTCTGTAACCAGTCACACACTTAGATAACACAGGGCGTCCTGAAAACACAGGTTATTTTGGGGATGTGGGGGTTTTATGGGATGAGGTTAACCTGCCACAACAAGCAGAGCCAAATCAAAGCAACGTGCCCGGAATGATAAAAAAACATGAAGTAATTCCTTAGTTTCCAAGGAAACCCAAAATAAGGAATAGCTAGCTAAACTCATAAACTGAAGATGACTTAAGAAACTTTAGGCACCTTTTAAAGATTACAGAATGGGTATACTCAACAGGCTGGGGCAAAAAGCGGACACAGTTCCTTCTCTTTGTTTGAATTTTTGGAAAGTACAAAAACCTAGACAAAGTTTGCTACCATTGTTTGGTAATAGTTTAAGATGATGATTATAATTATAGTTATGCATTTTAATACGATGGCAAAGTAAGCTATAAAGCTTGCAGGCCTGCTGCATCATTCATTTCCAGTCAAAGATACAAACCATCAAATGAAGTTTGAAACCAAATGTGTTTCATTCAAATCTGCCTGCACTCAGATGGTGTTATCTGCCAATAATCTGAATTAATAACATTCATAGAGTACTTTGTCATTATGCAAAAGAGTTAATTTCCTGTTTATGTGTCTGTGCATATGTACATGATTGTGTATGTTTCTATTTTTGCAATGTTTAAGCATGTGTGCGTGTGCTTTGGTATACACGTTTATATTATGATTGATTCGTTAAAAATTCTCAAAGATTGGCAGGCATGTTTTTAAAGCTTCCTGCAATGTAAATAAGTGTCTTGAGGATATTTCACCCACATCCAGTATGTGTGTGTGTGCACTTTTGAGTTTTTTGTGTTCATGTTTGTATGTGATTGCATACATCTTTCTTTCTGTTCATGTGCAAGCAATGTGAATGCAAACTTTAGCGTATATGTGGATCTGCACAATGTTTGTGTGTTTATGTTTGTGTGTGCCTGCTATGTGTATGTGTGTGTGTACTTGCCCTTCATCAGCGATATCAGATGTCTCAGTTTGCTTAGAACAGTAACTTAGCAATAGGGTATGAAGATCAGGTGGGGTGGGGGGGTGTTATTTGGATGTACTGCTAAGCACACCAGGCACCCAAACCCGAAAACCCAACAGCGTGCTCACACAAAGGACAGCTGCATTTACACAGAGGTGTCAGTGACACCCCCCAGGCACCTCTTCAGTAAACTCAAACCCCCCGCAAACACCAGCGGGGCTTTTCATGTCCCTGCCGCTAACAGCTGCCTGTGGACAGGGCGAAATCCACCATGCAGGCACAGCCATCTGGGCCGCTATCTGCACCCCCTACCCCCCGCCCCCCCGGCCCCTCACCACACAGCCAGTTAATTAACAAGATAAACACTGTAAAGCCCACTGTGCTCTCTGGGAGTGGGTGCCACACTGGTGGTCAATGAGCACCAAGGATGGCCCTGTTGTGTCATACTAACAGCTGGTTGTGTTGCTCTTTCATTCTGCATTCCACTGTAAGGACCAAAACAGTGTCACAAACGCCTGAACTGGGTTGTGGCTGTCGTACACTTCCTATGGAAAACAATGACAAGACACACGTTCACATCTGCTCTTGATGTGTGTGGTCACAGAAAGGAGCTGCTTCTGGCTTAGAAATTCTGCTAAATGAATAAGATGCTGGATCTGAAGACCAATGTAAATTGACATCTACTATAATATCAATGGATATTACATATATATTTGAATATGAATTCTGTACTGATACCTTTGGAAGTGATTCGAAGGCTTTATCTTCCTTTAGTTGATGATTTCTACATGGAAACCTTTCTACGAACACCTAACAATATGGTAAAATGATACAGATACACCCAAAGACATTTCCTGACTTTCATCTGATCCAGGCACAGCTTGTTCGCACAAGAGCTTATTGGACCCTAGGCGGTTTATAACCCTAGATCTGATAGGTCCATCAATAACCAAGTACTTGGTGCTGAGTATGACTTCAATAACAATTAACCCAGTTCCACGCACTTCCAAGATCGAACTTCGTGAATAGACGGCGGTTCGGACAAGTTTCACAATTCACAACACATGACAACGTCTGCGATGAGATAAACGTGCCCTCCACAGTCAAATAAATAAATAGAAAGGCTTATAACAGTTTCAGGGACATACGCCTCCCATGTATACTTTTTAATGAGTTTATTAAATGAACATTTAAATGAGTTTTATTTTTCTGAGTTAGCTTGACATAAGTACAGCAAGAAATTTTTGGAAAACAATTTTAAACACCATCTGTTCACACGGCTGCTAACTATAATTTACAATGTTCTTTTTCCCTGCCAGTATGTATATTTAAAAATGTTTTCTTTTACTTGGAAATGGCTACACTATAAACAATAAATAGATCCGTGAGCATATCGATTTATTGTTTTGAGTGTATCTCAACAAATTCAACAACTGAGGTAATTCAAGCTGGCATCATTCACTACTGTGTATTTTAACAAATAGAAGAATCCATGGAAAAACGTCAAAATAGCTGTCAATAAACATGTATTACCGGAACAAATGGAAACATATGATAAAGTTCTTATAAAAGAAAGTCGATTTCAGTACACCTACCTCGGCTTGACAGAGGGCGCCGACCAGAAGGACGAGTACGGGGATACTTCGAAACATCTGCGGAGAGAAGAGACAGACAGATGCAAAAGAGGTTGAGAACCTCAGGCAGAGGCGAAAACCGCGAAGCTCAAGTATACTAAAGTGAAGCAGTTCCTCACATTGAAGGAAAACGTATAGAATCGTATGAGTTGTTAAATATCGCGTTTCAATTTCGTACCATTTTGAAGGGAACGAGGTTGCGCCTCGACTGCAAAGAAGAGAAAGACACTGCGTCTAGGCGAGAGGAGAGGAGAAATATGAGGAGCGCTGAGGAATTCGTGCCCGTCAGTCTCTCCCCCTTGGTTTACGTGGCCAATGAGCGCCCACAACGCCGAGAGTCGAAGAATGCAGAAAGAAAAGTCATCACTAAACAGAAAGAAAGAAAGCCGTTTGTCAGCAGTTGATTCAAAAGCCATCTGTTGTAAACAAGTATTTATGTTTCAGCTTTGTTATTGAGAACAATTCACCTATATAGACCACACGTAGTTCAAAACAATCGCGTGCTGAACTATTATAAGTAATCTTTTAGAAAGTTTCAGTGAAGTGTAGCTTGTGCTTAAATTTGCGCCCAGGATGCATTCATGCACTGGAAGCAACAAAGGAGACAAAACTCTTGACAAAAGACAATCCTTCGTATTTCTGATGCCCATGTACTGATCTGGATGTTCTTGATGCAATGCTCGATGAGACGTATTTCCACGAAAAGCTGCAGCTGTACTGTTGTGCTGTAGGTCATGTAGGTACTAATCTTTTCTTCAGAACTTCATTGTCGGCCGTTATGGACAGTGTACATATATTTGAAATGTGCATTTTATGTCTGAAATTAGTTTGCATATATCATATACATGCACCCTAAATACTGTGTAGCTTAATTGTGTTGCTTGGCTAAAGAAAAGAACACAATCTTAGCTTCAACTGGAGCTTCTATCTCCAATCCCTGTAAAAAAACAAAAAAAAAAAACCCACCAAAGCCAAGTCTGCTCCCCCTCCCTTTCATTTTCTGCCAAACAGCTGCCGCTCGCAGAGTGAAACATTAAGCCTCACATGCCTGCTTGTATTTTAGTTTTAATTTTTGTCTACACCATAAATAGGATGACAAAATCTGCACTAACTTGTGGTGTAGCCCTGATAGGAGAAGTAAGCACAGGCTTTGGCCAGCTCCATTGGGCGTTCTCTGTCCAGTGTGGTGTGGAGGCAGTGGGCCCTTCCCCTGCAACTCAGAGATTGCAGGTTCAAATCCCAGGTTAGAGTTGATCCATTGCAGATAAATAGGTGGTAAAGGTGATTAATTTCAGTGAAAAATATCCAGTTACACAAATGGCTAGTATGTAAAAACATATATATTGTTATTGTGGTGATGCAAGTGTAATTTGGTACCCTGAGTCCTTCCACTCAAACACAATGAGGAGGTGACCTCTCAGACCTGAATATCTGCAGTCTCGCCTGTATTGCAGTGGTTTTGCCTATCCTGTGCTTTGTATTGTTTTCTGATGAAGACGTTAATCCTGGAGGACTGCACATTTGGCACAGTCATGGAAAACCTGCCTGTAGGTACCTAAGTCTCTAGGTATGCCTATCATACCCCAAATTTAATGATTGTACAAGCACAATAAATGTGATAATGACAGCTCACCTAAAACAACTCCTCACACTGCTGTCAATTTACGACTCTGAAAACCTGCTGAAAACGTTTACATATATTTCAAGTTCAAGAGAATGGGTTAAAATGGCATACATCTTTGATTATTACTGCTGTTATTTTATGACCCAAATAGCGAGTGTTAGTGAAAATATTTGGAGACCTTCATTGGATCAAAGATGGAAAGGAAAACAGACACATTGGATGCTGAAACTCCTTGGACAACGAGTGACCTGAAAATAATTTCATGCTATGTTTTGGTCTTGAAAGAGAAACAAAATGGCTGTACATCCTTGAGCAGAGCAATCTGCTGACACAGCGACGGAGGCAGAAATATATCCCAATGAACAGAACAGCAAGACACAGAGGCTCAGAAGGTCGGCGTGTTAAATTACTGGCGAGTGTCATCTCGATGGCCGCCACAGGCGAGACGCTTTTGTCTTTACATCATTTCAGCCAAAGCACAGAAGAATTACCTCTGTGTCTGTTGCCTTGATGATTTATGGCAGTGCATAAATATGTTCAAACACAGCGATCCCCAAACTCTGGATTGTAAATGAGGTTTTAGGTGGGTCATTGGATGCATATGAAGGACACATATCATAGCTCCTTCCACACATATTTACTCTAATTGAACAGCACTGTGTTTGTCTGTGTAAAAGCAGCTGTAGGGAATGTGTAAATCTGTAAATCACAAAATGTATTAGCCTAAAGATGTCACAAAATATGGAAACCAGTTATTCACTTGGTAAGTTAGCTGTTAGTCTTGAAAAGTTTAGGGCCCCTGTTTTACAGCATCTGTTACAACCCCCATTCACTCACCCCCATTCATTTCATGCACAAAAACACACAAACATACGTGCATACATACATACACAAACAATTAAACACACACACACACAGTTTGAACACAGCATCATCACACACAGCACAGACATTGTCTGTCACTACCCCATCAGTAGTCTCTCAGAGGGCAGCTTGCAGAGAGACAGGCTCCATGGCTCAGTCCCCGGATGTCAGTTCCTGCTCATTTGAATGCATAAATAATGCATGTACGTGCGTACCCAGCAGGTAAACAAATATTTCCTCTTGCTTTCCCTCCAAAAGGCGTCCATAATTGTGTTTTACTGCAATGTGGAAAGAAATCAGGGCCATCTCTAACCTGATCACTCTGTCTTCTGTAAATGTCAGTGACTAGGGAAGCTTTCCTTTGCTCATCCTGCCGGGTGTGTCTTTCCCCCCCACTACTACCGATGTCTCTTGCAGGCGAGAAATGATGGAGGTTTTCTGTGCTCTTGGAGAATCATCTTTTTTCCTAAGCTTCCATAGTGTGGGAAGTTCCAACCATTCACAGCAAGGCACATCAAGACACATCAATGGAAAACAAAGAAGCATGTTTTATCATTCCATTGAATGAAAGGGAGGGCTTAACTCTAAGCCCATCCGTCATGAGAAAAAGGCTGATCAGAAATATGGTGTAGGCCTTTTTCCAGCCTACACAAATTGTTTCCAATGTACCAGCAATTGCTTCACATTATGCAAAGTGCAGCAGTCTGTGTTGGCCTTTAAAGCACGCATGCTAGCACCCGTTTAATCAATGTAATGGGAGATATGACGTCTGCACAAGTGATTACGCTGGGAGGTAAGTGCCTGTGTGGGAAAAAACTACACTTGAGACAGCTTTCCCCCTGTTTAATGGCTGTTGTAGTCTGAGTGTTAAACCAAATCAAGTTGCAGTCTGTGTAGTATATAACACAGGGCTAGTAGTGGATAAGAATGAAATACTACAATTGCTTTGCTTTTAGGGAATATCATGATAATATAATATACTTCTGCGTACATTACTAATTTAAATTATATTAAAATATTTTGAGTGAGTGCTGCATAGATAATGTACAGGAGCTGTGTCTCTGGCACATTGTTGTGTAAAAGGTTAGGGATCAGAGGCTGCAAGTTCAACTCTCAAATCATGTATTTTTGGAGCTGGGGGTTCAAATCCCAGGTGGGGCACACACCTGTTTCAAATCTTTTTCTTGAATTGCTTCATAAATAATGATTACACTGAATGCTAACCCTTCTGTTGGTTTTGATTCAAAAACGGCCTCTCTGGTCTGAGTCCTTGATCCTCCCCCCCTCAAAATACTCAGCACAAGCCTAGCTTCACAGTCCAGCCCCCAGATCACTGAGGTGTGGCTTTGTCCCTGGTGCGCTCTGGCAGCCAGAGCTGGGCTCCTACGGTTGCCTGACACGGCCGAGCAACAAAGGGCACGCGCTCCAAGATTGGCGTAAGCCCATTACACCTCCTGAGCTGATTCACAGTGCCAGCCAGACTGAGCGGGGAAAAGCGATAGCTTTCTCCTGCCTTCATTTCTCTCTTTCTTTTCTTGCCATGACTGTTTTTCACAGCCAAGGTGAGCTGAACAAAGAGGTTCTACAGAGGGAGTGTGGCATCGTATAGGGCCCATCCATCTGTGGGTAGAACCCCCTGCATGGTTCTGAATTGGGCCTCAGGATGCAGGAGGGTAGCATTCAGTTCCATCAGCCTCACCTGCCTTTTCATTCATTTTCAATGATATTTCATTCAGTGCAACAACACAACCATTTCCAATTCCTGAAGCCATTTTTTCTCATTGCTTTCTGTTGGAGCATATCTTGATAATATGTCCCATTAGAAGCTGACCATGTGGCCATGCCTAAAGATGTCACAAAATATGGAAACCAGTGATATCTGTCTCAGTGTGAGGATAAATGGCGATTTTGTTATGGGCAGGGGAAAATGTGTTTTTCTGGTTTGGACACCTCCTGTTGATAAATCTCCACATCCGAAAAGAAGTGCCGGGAGCGTATGAGGAAAAATCCAAGAGAGAAAAATTGATGACATGCTCCTCTCAGGGGAAGAACCCGTGTACTGTATGTTTAAAATTGTAACCATTTTTATTCACTGAAAAGGCTCTTGATCCTTAGTCTTGAGCACTTTGACTGAGAAATGTTAGTGGGGGGGCAGTGTGCATTTTCAATCATCACAGTCGACTGCAGCTGAAAATATCACTGACTCTGTTTAAACCCTGTATCTCAATTTAACACCGCACGTCAATGCAGAAGGACACAGTGGTCAGTCTCTTTCAAAAGGCACATGATGTTCCAGTCTCCAGCACACACACACCAATCCAACTTCCTGATCAACTTGCTCTTGGCCATCAGTGTTAAATATGGGTGTCTGGAATAATGTAGAAGGAAAATATACAGTAAATACAAATTCTTACAGTTTTGTTATAAATTCATAAAATCTCCTTCTGATGTAAAAAAATATATATTTTATATTTTTTTCTTGCATATGAAATATTTGGGAAGCATCTTATGGTAATGCAGAGAAATGATTCTTAAAACAAACAGAGCTGTCACAAGCCCAAGTCCTTTTATCCTGCGGTGTTTGTTGTTCTCTGTTGACGGCCTGTCTTTGTAAGTTAAGCTCCAGGCTCAGAGTGTTTCCAATGCCTTTGCGACAAAAGGAACCACTGTCATCTTTTCCAGCACAGCCACCTCTGTCTTTATTTGCTCACACACACAGGTCACCTAAATCCGATGAGTGTGTGCACGCACACACGCGCATGCACACACACACACACACACACACACACACACACACACACACACACACACACACACACACACACACACACACACACACACACACACACACACACACTGTCCTGGAAGCAGGCTGCAGGCATATCCTTAAATCAGAGCGAGAGAGAAGGAGAGCAATCTCGAAGGTGTATCCAGTGAAACTCAATGGTTGTCTGTGGTGATATAGCATGTCTGTGTGACTGGTTCTCCCTGTCTGGAGGTGGTGGTCAAGAACAATGTATCTTTATGAGGACCGGTGGTGTCCATCATTCTCCTGGTGAAGAAGAGGTATATTTTTTTTCCAAACCCAGGCCAACAATCAACAGCATCCATGTTACAATGTCTTCTGCTCCCTCCATCCCTTCCCCCTCTTAAAAATAAAATGTCATTTTTGAAAATAACCATACAACCCATGTTCATAAACAACATTTCTCTCTCACTTTCAGCTTAAATTCCAGGTTCAACACCAAAGACTCGAAACACAAACACCCTATGCCCCTGTCTAACCCACCAAACTCAACTCCAATGTAAAAATAGGTATCTGAACCTAACCTTCAAGCTTCTCTCTACAAACACAAAGGCTTTCTCATAAAAGTAATTTAAAATTCAGTCTGCTGAAGGTTCTGTAGCAAAGTAAGTGAGAGGAGGAAGTGGGTGATGAGGGAATTTGAATCATATGAAAATGAATCATATGAGTGTCAAATGAGTCTTATTTTCTGTAAACAAGCATCTGTGCATTCAGGCATATGTGTGTGGTGGCACATGGATGTGTATGTGTGTGTATATGCATTATAGTGGCTGTTTTTGTGCGTGGATGTTGTGCATACGTGTGTCATATGTACACACCCATTGGTACCAGAGTGACCAGATTTAAACAGTCCTGGTAAAGGACACACAAGATGATGTTGCTGGATGGGCAAAGAATGATCAAAAACATGAGAGAGAAACTGGAGACAGCATTTGCTGCTTGCTAGATGGGTGGTCATATGTGTAATACTATGATTTTATTTCAAATGGAGAATATAATCCATTATTACAGAACAAAAGCTCAGAATGTAGGACCTGAACAAGCTTATGCATGTGTGCTTGTGTGCATTATTTTCTGCATAAGGTGGCAATGAAATCCGTAATTTCTTATAATAGCCCTGCGTCTTGGGTGTCATATTTCATTTTTCAAATCTTATGAAGTGAATAGGTGGGCCTTGATGGTGTTGTTTAATCTCCGCCCCCTCCATGAAACAATTGACTCTGTTGGTGGTTTGCATGCCTGTTACCGCTGGGATGTGCTGGCCTTTTCCCCTTCAAAATGATATTCTTATTGTAATTAATACTATATGCATTGCTACTGACCCCTAGTGGAAACTAAAGGGAATGAGTAATTTAGATCATCTGAAAGATTAATGAATTTGAAAAATGAACACACATACCTTCTTGTATCAGCTACTTTTATATGATATCAGGCATCCAGTTGATTCATCAGGAAATGTAATTCTATAAGTTTTGGATGCTGAAACTGTATGGAAAGTGCCACACACGTCAAGTATTACTGAAATGTCTGAATTCATTTATGTGAACACTTTAGCAAGCTTTAGGGAAACCTAAACAAAGTTATTGAGCTTTGGAAAGGTTAATAATGTGAATCACCTTGGGTTGAGAAATACATAATGCATAAGGTTTATGGGTTGATTCCAACTGGAAATATAAATGTGAACAGTGTTTGTCTACCTCATTAGGATAAAAGAGAAAAGAGTTTGATAGCTTGATGATCGATAACTTATTATTCGATTGATAACAGAATTAGCTTGCCTCCATCTCTATAATGGATTGAGAAGCCTAAATGAGCGCATAAAGCAAGTTTATTGATTTGTGTCATTTGTACCATACATCAGTTAAACATGAAAAAAATCAAAACTGTATTTGTTATACATTTTTATAACTGAATTGTTGCAATGCATTGGCCACAACTTTCCACCAGAATGTAGAAAACAGAAGACATTTACGTATTAGCTAAGGAAAGCTGGGAAACTATTACAAAGTAATGTTCTGTACAAAACTTCCCAACCCTGTATATTGTTCCTCAGCTGATATTTACCGGGTTGGGACATTGTGTGGAGAAGAACTGAACTCTGAATAGAATTTGGTTTGAAAGTTGTAGATGGCACTTGCTTTGCACAATACATAATTCCATATTCACAATGGCCCGGCCCTCCTGCTGGGCTCAGTATATGAATCGCACTGAGACGCTGCTCTTCAGAGATGCACAGCAGAAGATGCTGATGGCTCTGGGCTAAAAACACCCAGGGCTCTCCTGCCTCCACTGCCCTGCCTCGCTCCAGTCTCCAGTCTATCATTTAGGGCAAACGGTGTTACATTAAAGAATAAAGGATTCATTCAGTAGGAAACAGTTACTTTTTTCTTTAATTCCTGTAGTATGAATAATGAATTATGAGTGAAGCAGGGAGAGTGGAGGTCTGGGCTCCTGGGTGGTTCAGGCAGTGAAGGCACATTTCACTACACGCTGAAATGTAGACTAGGCCCTACAGCCATGTGTTTGAAAGCTTCTGAGGCAGAGGGAAACAGGGACAAGCCTAGATGAGCCGAGTGTCCTCTTCTGCTCCTTAGACGTCATGTGGTATTTTTATTTTCCTTATGTATTAAGTCCAATTTATATTTTTTCCAATGAAATAACTTAGGCTCAGGTACATCAACATAAAGAATGTCATATAACACAGGTTAACCAGAGTATGATGAGGTTATGAAGTCTGCTGTATTTCCAAGGCCTAATGAAATTTAAAGAAATATTCAGCCATGGCCAATGCAAAATGATTTTCATATTCATACAGTACAGCACAATCATAAAGTATACAGAAATGTATTGATCTCAATATGATTTTCATTCCCTGTGAACTTAGAGATGAAAATGGCCGCTATGGCTCAAAAATACTTTCTAATTCTTGACCAGACTCAGAAAAGGAAGCAGGAAATGGGATTTTCAGCTGTGATGTGTGCTTCTCTTTGAAGATTTTTTCCCTTTTGCTTCTTCCAACAGGCCTGAAGTGCAAAAAAAAAAAAAAAAACACTTCGTTTTTAGCAATTATTCCTCACCACTGAACCACTGCTCATCAGCGCCACCAAGTGGCTGCCTCCCACAGACTTAGGAGGAGGGAGCCATTCACATAGGACTCAACTGATTCATCTGACAAAATGCCTTTCCTTCTTTTCACCCTGCAAATGTGACACCAGTCACACTACTGCCATTGGACAACCACTGCCAACAATTGATCACTTCACAAATTTTGCAGTTTCTGGACCAGCCAGGAGGTGCCACTAGAGAGCAAAGACACTGTGGATGTTTAACCATCTAATGGGTGACCAAAATTTATCCTGGCAAGGCTCGGCTGAGGTCCATGATTGCTGCCTTCAAATCATGGACCTGTGTTCACCTAGTAATGTAATGGTACCTGGTGCCAGTGGAGCTTATTTACCCATTTATGGGACCTAAAGCTACACCATTGCTGCCTCTGCTGGCTTGACATCATCACACCATCACACCAAATCAATAGTATATAGGAAATAAAAATAATACATTAGAAAATAATATAAAATTATAAACACAGATTTCATGACCGGATGTTTCATGTGTTTCATGTGTTTAAGCTTTGGACCATTTTTCTCAAGAAAAGATTAAAAAACAGCTGCCTTTTACAGATTCAATTATTGTTACATTCTTATTTTGATTTCTTGCTCCACTCGATATGGAATATATGTGAAATATTTTCTTTTCCTGCCTCCTACATTTAAAAATGTATTTTTATTAATTCTCCTTCCTCCTGGTGATGATGCAAGTTACTGACATCCACAGTTGACAAAGCACATGAGGAAGAAAGAGGGCTTTTTCAGTGAGAATTACCTAGTGAGGTAGGATAAGGGTATGTGTGAGTGTGTGTGTGTCTGTGTGTGTGTGTGTGTGTGTGCTGAGCTCCCCTATCTCAGTTTTCCCATTTATAATATCAGATTCTGAGTTTTTGAAGGCTGCTTTTAAACATTTAAAGTTAAAGTATTCCAAAACGTGGTGAAACTAATCCATTATTCAGAAATCTGGATTAATTCTGGTCTTGCATTTTCTTTGTGTCTGCACCCACAGCACAAATCAAAATGACAGCAGTATCTCCCTCTATTACACACAGACATACACATACACACACTTTCTCTCTAAAAGCATTTATTATGTAGTGCAGGGTCCATTCATTTTTAGGGTTTAATGCTTAGCTAATATAATACATACAAATTAGCACATTTAAAAAGAAAACTCAGTAAAATGTTATGTTTAATGTATTTTTTCAGTTCTTTCATTAAATCCCCATGGCTATCAGGAGGGAGTGTTCCTGACTGATTGCAATGAAAAAACCCGCAGCCACACAGACCCTTGTAGAAAAGATCGGCTATCCCTTTTCAAGAGCTTCAAGCTTCATTCAAAAGGCAGGGGGACAGAATAACATGGTGCTGTAGGACTACAGTTATAACACATATCAGAAATACAAGTAGGCTAAGGTCTTTTATAAACATTTATGCAGAAATTAGGGGGTTTTGAGGAGAATTTTAGAGGATATGTCTGTATCTTCAGTTTGTTAGCATTATACCATTTTATAATTCTTGGGAGTTCAGGAACCTACTGTGTTAATATTGCACATTGGTGCCCTCATTTCTATTTGGACCCCAGTGTTTAAGCTGATTAAAACTGTGCCAAGCAAACCAGTTTATTTTAACAAAGAAAATCAAGGGCTGTGGTTAAAGAGCTCTTGCTGGACGGAAGACCCTTTCCAACACGAGGCAGAGTGCAGAATTGAAAGTGCACCATACGCTTTCAGGAACTGACAACCCCTCCCACCCAGACCCATATCCTGGCAGCAGAGTGACCACAGTTTCTCCTGAATTCACACAGTGCTGTCTGCCACCACAAGTAAACAAGATTGAAAAAAAGATATAGTTTCAGAAAAGGGAAGAGGTGGGCTGAGCAAGAGACCCATATCCTCTAGTAGTATAACTATTTTCCCCACCTGCTTGCTCAGGAAGGGGACATAATGAAAATATGTTTGGCTGTTATGTATTTATCCATTTCTTTGTGACTTTTATTTCTCCTCTTGCACTCACCACCTCATAGGTCATGAGTTCAGTCTGAATAAGTTCATTGCTGCATAGTTTTAAAAATAGCAAGGCAATAAGCTGAGTTTTTCACAGATGTGCCATGAGTTTGGGCCATTGAAACAGTCGTACGTGTCAGAGTAGTAAACCTCTATGTACCTCCAACATATGGTCACCTGCCCTCAGTGAGCTGCATCATTAGTTTGAAAAGGCTTGCATAAAGTCTGCAGTCCGTGTTAACGGCTCACCCACACTGCTGTTTGATCAATGTGGTCACAGTGTGATGGGTGGGAGGATGTCAACCTATATGCAAAGCTTGCTGTGTACTTAGGTAGAAAACTCCAGCTTCAAAAAGTAGTATTTGTTCTACCTGTGAGCTAAAATAGATGATTCCATTATTTATTCAGCTCATGTACCTGGCCGAAGAGTTGTGCTAATTAGTTGGTTTAGTGCATGGGTAGAACCCATATGAGGAAATACTTTCACTGTCTGAAGCCAGGGCTTTCCACCTCTACTCTTCTGATTTCACATTAGATATTCACTTTTCAGGTGGTTTTCTAGCAGTTACTAGATAAGTATGCTCAGTTGTTTCTGTGTCATTACATTTTTTGTATTTGTAATGCAAAAAAACAATGTAATGACACTTTCATGTGGATGAACACTTAAAAACAATAAAAAGTTACAACAAAAACATGAGCCTTTCCTGATTTTTGTAGAAGCAGTATATCTAGATGGGTAAATAATTCATAATAGCTTATTTCACCTCTCGCTTTACAGCTGTTGTGCCATTTGTACCTGCAAAACCAGGAGTTATAGAGCTGTCCTCTGATGCACTCACACTCTGCAGCTCCATGACGACACCACACCCAACTGCAGAGAAACATATTTTATGTGAATGCAAAAACCAGAGAAGCTCTGATTTGATTCTCAACCACAGAAGCGACAGAAGAAAGACACTGCTGCACAAGTCAAAATAAAAGACACAAACTGAAACTATTAAAGAAGATGTAATTATGTGAGCAAAGTAATTATTTGTAACTCTCAACAAGTTAATCGCCGGGAATTAGTCACTAACATTAGCATTATTGTTGATTACAACACACTAAATAGTATTTTTCGATGGCACTGATATCTAATTGTAATTAAATTTGAGCATTACAGGAAATGGCCACTTTGCATTACATTACAATAAAGGATATTTGTTAGACGCTCTTATCCAGAGCGACTTACTAGGCAAAGTGCATAAGAATGGTACAAAAACTGCAAAGATAATCCTAAAGAGGGGTAAAGTCCCAAGTGCCAAAGGTGATCGAATAGATTAGGACTCCCCTACCAAAAATCAAAAGAGAAAGTAAACAACAGCCCAGGTTAAAAACAAATCACAGTTAAAACAAGGGTAGAGACATTACAAAGAGCAAGGGAGGGGAGTTTTGTTTGCTGAAACTGCGATTTGCTGTAGCAGCATGTGGCTCCACTGATGTTTCACTGCAAAATGCTTTATTCCATGGGTGTATCTCTTAGAATGACGCAAGAGCAAAAAATGTCTGCTACATCAGTGTGAAAGTAGCAAACCATCTTGCAAAAGAGTTTACCGCTGACCACTGCTGGGTTGTAAATAGGGCCAATTATTTTGTATTGTACAACTAGTTCACTGCAATACAATATTCTGTATAATAACATTGTAGCATTTACCTAGAGTAGAGTATAAGTTTGTACCTAGGGATATACAGCTAAGAGCAAAGCAAGGTCTATACATATATAAAAAACTACAAGCCTACAGGGAAAGCAAAGTACACAGTGAAGACAAATAGTGCCAGCACAATGATGTTTCTCCCAAATGTTATGTCTTTGAGGTCCAGTAGGAAGGACACCATATTTTACTTATCTACAGTAGTATGTGCTTTTACCTTTTGACATTTACAAAGGCAGGTCAGGGGCCACTTCCTGTTCAGTGGTGTCCCCGTGATCAGATAATGTCTGAAACCGTCAGGTTATTCTGTCAGTCCTGTAACACATTCACCCCTCTGTGTCTGTTCTATGTGAGTTTCCGTTCGTAGGTGTGCGTACTTTGAGGCAGCTGGTGTCATCTTCTTTCAGCTAATGCACTGCATATGTGACATCCTCCAATACAGGACCCTCCGATCACAGCCGGAGTCGGAAAAGAGTCAGAAAAGCCGTGATGGCAGCCTGCCGCTGGCTGGGTTTCCACATCATTGTACTGCTCTTCAGGCTTGAAGGTATTTTTCATCATCAGAACCTGTCTTTATTCAGAATCAGTCTCTCCTTTCCTTTCATTTCCTCTCTCTCCATGGTCACATTGTCACTCTGTGCAGGATGTGTGCTCTGCTTCCTTTTAGAACTCTTATAGCTTTTTTCTGCCTTTCCTCCGCACCCATTAATTTACATATTCATTTATTTACACTTATCATTTCAATTCAATTTAAACCGTAATGCATATCTGTAATGCAATGTAATATTTGTTTTGGAATATTCTTGCATAGTAGAGATTAATCCAGCTTCAATATTATTTCAAGGAGAAACAGTTTTACTTTGATTTTGAAAAAGAGGTTGGTTACTAATGTCTTCTTTAGGTAATTCAAATTTTTGAATGGAGAACTTTTAATTTGAAATTAGACTCTTATTTTGTATTTTAAGTAAAATGGCTTTTCAGTTTAGTTAGACCAGGGGTGTCAAACTGCAGTCCTGGAGGGCCACAGTGGTAGCTGGTTTTTGTGTTTTAGCACTTAATTGATTAATTAAAATCACTGGTTGGCTAAAGAGTCCACACACCTGGTTTCCAAGGCCTAAAATGGCTGCCATTCGAAAGAAAAGAACAAAAACCTGCAGACACTGCGGCCCTCCAGGACTGGAGTTTGACACCCCTGAGTTAAACAATGGAATTGGACGTGGAAGGCACTGAAGCCTAAAATTCTTTACCGTTGTTGTACTTGATTTAAAGGTTTGGAATTAAGGAAGAAAAAACTGGAAACTGGATATTTAGATTTATTATTATTATTATTATTATTATTTATTTTCATTTTATTATTATTATTTTCATATATAATCATCAAACCCCCTTTTTGGATTATGCTGTTACCTTGTTTGCCCACTTGCTACCCTGCCCGACTGCTTGCTACCCTGCCCGACTGCTTGCTACCCTGCCCGACTGCTTGCTACCCTGCCCGACTGCATGCTACCCTGCCCGACTGCTTCCTACCCTGCCCGACTGCTTGCTACCCTGCCCGACTGCTTGCTACCCTGCCCGACTGCATGCTACCCTGCCCGACTGCATGCTACCCTGCCTGCCTGTCCTGTCCTGTCCTGGCTGCTGATTACCTGCTGTTCCTACCCGCCTCGTCCATCAGAAAAGTAACATTTCATAACATCCAAAGAAGGCTTAGTCCATGGAACATAAAACTAAGAAATGAACCTTAAGAATAATATTAATCTTTTGGAGATATTTATTAAATCAAGCGGGAAAGCAGGAGAGACTGGCATGTTTACAGTCTCTATATGTTTGTTTAATTGCTTTGAGTTACTACCATATTTACATTTTTCATTTTATACATAGTTCATTATAGATACAGATGCAGTTATTATGTGCTTTCACAAGTTTATTTTTCATCAGTGTAACAGTTTTGACATCTCCTTCCATTTTCTTACAGATGTATATGGGGCTCCTGCAAAGATAACTGAACGTAGAAATCTGACAGCATCTGTAGGACAGCCAATTAAATTGTACTGCAATTTTTCAGAGAGCAATACATTGCAGATTACCTGGAAGAAGAACCAGAATGAGACTCTTCGCACTTACAAACCCAGTGAACCTGAGGAATCCAACTGGGAGACATACAGATGGTTTAATGTCTCTGAGGTTCAGCTCTCTGATGCAGGAAACTACACATGTACTATGTCTTCAAAGATCTCTATATATGAAATGGAGTGGCAAGTAATCATCGAAGGTAAACATTCTGCCATCATACCAGAACACTGAGGGAAGCCAGAACATTCAAATTCACATCAATCAATCAATCAATCAATCAATCAATCAATCAATCAATCAATCAATCAATCAATCAATCAATCAATCAATCAATCAATCAATCAATCAATCAATCCTCTCACTCGCTCACTTGCTTGCTCGCTTGTTCATTCATTCATTCATTTATTCACCACTTATATGTCAGGAGTTCAGAATCACTTCATTGTTGTCAAGTGTCTGTGCAATTACAAATCATTACTATTTACTCATACTATGGGACAGATATGAACAGCGGACACATTCCACATCTAAGCAGTATTAATAAATTCTCAAACTATCTTTTCTCTGTGCTATACTCTTTTTGTTCTGTGGGGAGACACAATGCTCTGGCAGGACTCTTCTTCCAGTTCCAGGAATGCCAGTGTATCACTAAGAGATAATTGTGGTTTCCATGATATCATTACAGTCAGTAGGTGATTTGTTCATTTTTAACAGGAGGATGGCCCCACACACATGTAAAATGGGGATGGCAGGTTAAGGGGGATGCATTTTGGTAATTTTCTAACAAGGTGGATGGCATCCCCCCTCCAATCGCCTACTGAGTACTGTTACATGTAGAAGATTATGAATGATAGTCCTGTTAATATTTTTAACATCTGGTGTATGTGTGTGTTTCAGACACAGGAAATGGCAATTTCTCCCAGCCAGCAAGTGACACGAAGAAATTATTAGTATATACAATTAATGCAGGTGTTGGAGCTGTGATGACCCTTGTGGGAGTTGGCATAGTGGTACAATGTTGTAGGTGAGGACATGTTACAATGACCTGTGTGCTCTGATACATGTACTCTTTCAAACATTAAAATGCCATTATATTAAAATCACTATAGCCTGTTTTTGCCAGTAATGTCCATGATTAGCCCTTTTTAAGGCTGTTTAAACAGTCATTTTGTGCTGTACATGATTTGTTCCCTCATTTTAGGAGGAAGCAAAACAAGCAAAATGATCAGGGCTCTGATCCCAATAATGACATGGTATGTAACCTATCACCATTGACCAACATTTTGTCTGTAAATGTAAGCATTCTGTCTTCTACTTCATAAACAGTGTTGTGATATAGCCATCATATAAATGAACAGAAATGCTTGCGCAGATTAAAGCGGCATAATTTTAAACACGTAATTTTAAATACAGGATATGCTATACATCTATAGCTATCTACAGGATGTGACATCTATAATTGGGAAGAGACCAGTGTAAATTACCTTATTTCTCTTGACTTTTATTGTTAACTAACAGTATTATGGGGCACATAGATTTTTCTATTTTATGTTGTGTTTGTTATCTTCTTTTTGTGATTGTAGTTTTACCACTGCAACCAAACTGCCCAGTTCAGGGACAATACAATATTATTGAGTTGAATTGACTTAAACTGACCTGATCAGAGCCAAAGACTGAGCCCTGGCCACAGGCTATGACACCAATGCAAGGGCCGGTTTTCCACCAGTGGATTAGCACACTAAATAGCCTGATTGTCAGCTATTGCGGCTAGCGCACTGTCAATATCTTAAAATGGTGTTTCAAACAAGTCAGTTTGTAGTGACAATGATAAAGGCTTGGGCCTTATACCATAATGCTGAACACTGTCAGATAAAGTCCCTGAATCGCCAGCGGGATCTTTGGAAATATTATGTAAAGGATGGATTATGTGTCTTTTATTGTAGCTGCTGCTCTATTGTCACACTTCACATCACTTGACAATCCAAATATTTACAGAACCTTTTTTTTTAGGATCTGCAGGCTGATGCTGGACCACACCCCCGGAGTAACGCCCATGGACATAGGCCATCCAACAGAAGCCAGTACTTTGAGAGAAATAATTCTTTGTATGGTGAGGTCATACACACACCAAGGTGAAGACATTTCCTATTTAATGCTTCCTATTTAAAGGGGAAGGAAGCCCCTTCAAAAACTCAAGAAGAGCAAGAAATATTTATGGGAGTCATTATGCCTCCTTTAAAGGCATTGAAACACAGTCCATCAGTAAGTTTATTCCAACACATCTCTACTCAAAAAAATAAAATGTGATCCTTAGTGTGCAAAAAAAAGTATCCACAAACATTTCAGCATTTAGTCGCCATCAGCTTGAAAGCAAGTCATCTTTTGTTTGGTTTACAGAAAGCAATTTCATAATTCATTCAATAAATAAATCAATCCAGTGGGAGGAACCTGAGGGCTGTAAACTGCACACTGTTCTTACTGTAATCCTGTGAAATTGTCAAGAATAAAACACAATGCAAAATGTACACAGGATTTCAATTACCCCACGCATTCAGGGGATCAGAGTATTTGAAAAAATGTAAATTAAAAATAAACGAATAAATATATATAATAGTTATCCATAAAGATTGTCACGTTTTAGATTGAAGTACACCAACCAATTCAAGAGACAGTAAAAAGATCCTTTCATCAGTAAGGCACAAAATCTTAAAACAAAGGCACAAAATCATTGGCATTAACGTCAACATGATAAATTATTTTTCTCTGTTTTGGCACACAAATCTCTTCCTAAATGAAACATTACATTCAAAACCATGTCACGGCCTCTCACCATCAAATACTGGCATCAAAATAACATCCCTGCCATGGCATTATAAGAACAGCTCTTTCTTAGCACCAAATCTGCACTGGCTTGGTGAAAAGAAAACTCCTCTATCAAATGCTCACAAAGTTACAGTCGGGTCATACTACATCCTTAACAGATGACAGCCAACATGCTCAAATGCAGCAACATTACAAAATAAATACACACACTCCATTGTATTACATCAACTGAGTATTCATTTTGTGTAAATATGTTTTGTTCAGAAATAATTCATAAGCCTACATACAATATATGTAAAAAAAAAGTAACCCAAAAAATTCAGAATAAATCAGCAAAAGAAATTAGGGTAAAGGTCAGGCTCTTATTCCTGTAAGGCTCAAGTTTTTCATAAACATTCTGAGTGATTTTTTCACTGGCTGAGTGATGGAGGACAAGCACCAGGCATGGTGAAATGACCCCTGACCCCTGATATGCATTTACAGCTCCTCACACTCCACACCTCTGTCCCCCAAAAACATATTTGCATATTGAATCTGTACAAAAAAAATACAAATGCATATCGAAACCAGATGCACAAAAGAAGCCTTGCCAGAGCGTAGTGATGTCTGATCCTCCCTGTTTCTGTTCCTCTGAAATGAGACCATGTACAGCTGCTTCATATGGGAACGGTTTCTTTTCAGAGCTCCATCAATTTTTGAAAGGCTAATAGAATATATATTCAAAGAGAGACTTGATATTTGTGGAAGGATGAAATGAATAGCTGTGAAAGCATTTTATAACACTGGCTTAGTGTATAGTTAGTGAGTCAGTTTTCCATGTGTTTTGGCAGCTGATCCATTTCCTCCATTTTAAAGGAAGATTCTGCAGCTACAGCAATATGTACAGGTGAATTCTCACTCTATGGGCCACACATGGACAGAAGAACAGCATTGCTTTGAATTTCTACTCTCAATATCTCAGTAGTGATACTGACATATATGTTACTAGCACACCCTTTGCAAGTTCATCAAACACAGGTGAAATATTTAATTTCACCATGCAGACAGCAATACAATTCTATTATCCCTGACTGTTTGAAAGGAAATATTTTCACCAATAATAAAAACAAAGCCAGCATTTATATGACAATGTTTTGGTAAGTTTCATTTTTTGTTGAGAGTTTTCAAAATTTTCCAGCAGCCAAAGGGGAAAGTACTTGATAATGTTGAATGTACAGATTCATATAGAGCATTGTGGTTGGTCTTGCAAAGGTGTATACATGTGGAGCATGTACAAAAGTGCATGTGTATCAGTGATACTTCTTGGGCCCCTTATCTGTAACACATTGAAAGCAGTTTTAACATATCTACCCCATGCACTGTCATTGAGGAAGCATATGGTAGGTACATAGAAACGGTCAACAGTAACCTCAAAGGTCTTCGAGTAGTTCACTGTGTGTATGAGTTTGAAAGTGTCCTTAGGATCAGTTTAACCTTTAAAGTACAGTCTGCTATCATTTTTAAGGTGCCACAGATCTAGCATGGGTTTGAGGAGGAACTTAGCTACCATACACCACAGAAATTGCATGCCATGTAAATGCCCATAATTTACATTGTGGGCAATTAACAAGCCTTTTATCATCAGATATGTAGAAATTTGTCTGGGTTGTGGAACACATTTACTCTGTAATCTTATCTCATGCATCTTTCTACCCAACGTGATTTCATTTAGGGATCAGGTGTATGAGAGAAAGGTTGCTCAGAACACCTGCCTTGTTAACGTTTAAACCTCACATTTGCGTCATATCACTTAATGGGTTCATTTTAACCTTGTGTGGTTAAATCATTTCAAAGAAGCCAATTCAGATTTCACCCTTGCAAATTGTTTTGCCTGAATTACCAACTAACTCTGCATCTAAAATTATAAAATTATGATATATTTTTAATTGTATAGCCTGAAGATACATTTTCCTCATAATAGATCACTTGTCTTCAGCACAAAAAACACTTTGCTTCGAACACTTTTAATTTGTTCTCTATGCATTCCTATACCAGCTCTACACACAAAGTATTAGTATTTAAGAAATATGAGAAAAGATGTAGAAGCACTTTTAAATTACAAAGTGCAAGAGACCTCCAAGTGCACCTTTTATTTTTACTGTCTGATAATTTGTTTAGTTCCTCCTCTACATTCTTTATACCCAGGAAATTGATCATCATACATGTGTATGATCTGATCCCCTGCAACACAATCTCTTCAAAGTCAATGACTTCAAGAAAGCTTTAAATTTAGAAAAGAGAGCCAGAAAAATCTTGCCAATTAAATCAGTCATCCTCCCTCATGACTTCCTGGTTCTATCGTTACAGGTCAGGGTAGAGGATGGCACATACCACAAGGTGGCAGCATTGTAGTAGTATTTGCATTAACAGCAGGGCGCCCTGTTGTAAAACCAGTGGTCATATGAATCAGCCGTGGTACTGGAGAGCGACAGCATGTGCTAGTTTTTCTTGTTAACCAGCCATTAACTTATCAACTGGCTAATTTTAAAGGCACACAGCAGTCCATTAGACATTGTTCCCCAATCAGACTCACTTGTTTTGGATACTGCAGATGTTTCTGAGTAACCTGGGTCCCACTTTCACTGAGACATGTAGTACAGTATTTTTCTGTACAATCTAACTTTGACTCTTTTTTTTGTCCTCCCCTCCTCCTTTCCTACCCCGGAAATATGTGGAGGAAAGGAGGAGATGAACCGAAAATTGGAACAGCAAACAGATGGTGAAATATTCTGTGGAATGGTCTTTTAATCTGACTGGTCGTGAGCACAGTGATGTCACCCAGAAATTTGAAAAGACTTCCGCGGTAGGATACATCGATGTATCCTTCGTTTGAAGGAAAGAAGGAGGCGAGATTTCGTTTTGGAATTCAGTAGTATGAACTGTCAGACAACGATATAGTATTTAAGAGGAGTTTAATGATAAGGGATAGGAAAGAATGAACTTGGGCTTGGCGTCAAAAGGGGGAGGAGTCGTCCCGTACTCGTGGAGAGGGAAACCCCTCCTCCCTTTGGCTGAAAGAAATTGGAATAGTAGTTAGGATTATGAATCCCTCCTAGAAAAGAGAGGATGAAGGTGGCGATGGGGAAGAGGTGGGATGCCGGAAATGCTGAGCACGATGGGTAAAGGTACGTGGTGTTTATATATCTGTAGGGACCGGAAGGGGTGCGATAGGTAGATAAATATAAAGGTAGATAGATAAACTCGCCACCGCAAAACCAATGTAAAGACGGAGAGAGTTCTCTTTAGGCTACGTTATGCAACTTAACCATTAATATAGTTAGTCAGTGAAGATGCATGTTAGCTAGATATGCCTACATATCTAGCATATTCCCCGTACCAAAATCCTTACATTTTCCATGAGCATAAAATCATTTTAAATCGATGTTTTTATTCACTATTAACAGATGTGATGTTATTTTCAATAAAGTTGCCAAGCTTTTCCAATGTGAAACCACTTATTTGTATGCACAATTTAATTATCATATTGAATAATTATCACAATCATAACAATAGTTACT
The DNA here is from genome assembly GCA_022829145.1 of Albula goreensis. NCBI lineage: Eukaryota > Metazoa > Chordata > Actinopteri > Albuliformes > Albulidae > Albula > Albula goreensis. The sequence continues at coordinate 17,106,050 of CM040761.1, read as the reverse complement.
ATAATTATTGTGTAGCACCTTTTGAGCAGGGTGAATCCCGAGGTGATTCCCATAGACAAGTAAGGATAAGTAATAAAATCGGTAACGATAAAATATGGTAAAACAGATCACTAGCTAACTGCAACAGTAACCAAGTAATGATAAATAAGTGTGAGGTGTAACAGGGTTTAAAAGTACATATGTGTAGAGACAGGTAAAATGATGAACAAAAAATAAACATCAATATCAGAAGAATTAACCCGAAATTATGCTGCGATATACATAGGCAATTATACCGGTATGTTCAAATGGCGATTTAAAAATAATTCGTGCTCAACAGAAGATTCTATTTCATGCTGCGTGAATGATTGAAGCTAAAGGTAGCATAACTGTTACATTTAAAGATTCAGAAAATGTAGATTATTCTTAACAAAATGCATGGCTACGGCAGCTATGCCTCCACCTGCTTACGATTAAAACTTCATGGCCAAAACGTATATTTTTTTGGACAACAAATGAACTTGATAAGCGGCTATTGAATGTTGGGCATTTCCTTTGAATCTGTAAGATTTAAATAACGACCACCACCAACAACATAGCGTTTTAGCGAATGGTTTGTATAATCAATCGGCAACAGAGGTCTTTGAACTTGGTAAACTTTTTTAAATTTGCTTGCTATTTGGTAGCAAGAGCATAATATTCAAATAAAGTTTAACACGTGGGCAAGCGAGCAAGCATCGCCGTGCATTCTGGGCAATACCAACGCTTGGAGGGATGATTTTTGTTGGCTCCGTTGGAGGGAGTGAAACCGAGAGCTTGAGCAAATGAAAATTCGCCCTTCCCTCAACAAATCTGGATTGGAATCGCCCTCACGGTGGCAGCCATCTTGCATACGGGACTTTTTGGGGATTCCTCCCTTGATTGAAGGGAAGTGAGCACGAAGAAGCAAGCATTTTTTCGGATTGGAACGCAGCCATAATCAGCTTTCGGATCACAGAGGAAAGCAGGGGATGAAAGGAGGAGACAAATTCGAGTATTGGAACGCAGCCAATTCCAGTCCAGTAGGTGGCGGAAATGCACCCTTACCTTGTTCAACATCGCCAATAATGTTCGAAGAAGAAGAAGAAAAACAACAACAACATAACGTGCCAGCGAGATAACTGCAGCTGCAACTGCACCGCTTGCCACTCCCTATTTCTGTTTCAATATTAAATAAAATTTGATGGCGGAACGGAGCTAAGAGATGTTGAGGGATCAAGTCTTGCCATCGGTCTTCCTGTATCCAGCGTTTTTTCATGTAATTATAGGTAAGAATGACGTTCTTGGACGGAAAAAAACCGTTGTAAATCATAGAATTACTAATAGGAACAACGGTGTAAGCTGTACAATAGGAGGAGTCAAGAGGATATATAAAAGAGAGTGCTTTCAGAGTGTCTGGGGAGGTTTTTGAGGAGAATGTCTGGGCCTGTGTGTGTATGTGTGAGTTTGTGTGTAAGTGATTTTCACAAAGTGATGGCAGTTCCTGCATGCTACTTACAGTATATATTCCATAAATGTAAAAAAAAAAAGGTTACAGACAAATTCTCTGCTCTGTAAATTCAAAATTGAATGATGAAGTGTTGTGTTTATTTTATCATCAGCTATAAGAGTCATTGGTTCTGATACAACAGTAGTGGCAGGAGGTACTGCCAACTTGATGTGCAAGATAGAGACCACAGAGAAACTCACGCTGATGACTTGGCTAAGAAGGACGCGTGGGAGTTCAAAGGACATAATCTTCTTCGTCATTACTCCAGATGATGGTCCAGAGTCTGTAAATGGTTTGGGGGAACGACTCAGATACATTGGAAGCATTGCAGAGTTAAATGCTTCTTTTCAGCTTCAGGATGTGTCCCTTGAAGATGAAGGCACCTATACATGCAGTTGCACGGTGTACCCCAGTGGCCTGTATGAAACCAAAATGTCACTCACTGTACAAGGTGAGAGCCTACACCCACACCATCACCCAGCCAAACTGAAAGGGAAAAAAGTAGGAGTTCAGGATGATTTGGAGAAGGATGTAGACAAACAGGGTTGCCCTGACCTGAAGTGGGGGAAAAAGGAAGGATTTTGGGTGGAAAGAGATAGGCAAGGTAAGCCAATACCCATTGGCTGCCAGTGGGTATTTTGATTTTGGACTGCTGCAGAGATGAAAACAGAAAAGGTTTATCCGGGATGGCCATGGACCAAGTTTGCACATTGGTACAGCTGGATGTCATGTTGATGAAAGCGGCAAAAGAATTTTTCGGTTCCAAGCGTAGCCTCACGTGTGGCACCAGTTATGTAGGAAGTTATTATTCTATTCCCCACGCATGGTACCAATTATATATAGAACAATTCATATTGTTTATGTCCTTAAAAGGGTGCGCGGCAGATGATATAAGGATAATGCGGCAGAAGTATCTAAGTTGCAATTTTTCAGGAGGGGCTTGACAGTTGCAGTTTTCAGTGAAATTGGAAAGGTGTTCGATAGAAGTAAACTATTCACTATCTAGAACACATCCACTGCTAAGCAGCTGAAAACATTTTTAAGTTTGTGAGGATGACAGCTACTGTTGTGTTGTGATGCTTCCTTGTGTTGCATCTGTGTTTCTTAAATTAAGTTTTACATTTCATTGCTTTCATTTTCCTTTTCTTTTGTGAGGGACAGTAGAATACATTACATGCTTTGACAGTGGAGGAGTGGTGGAGGGGATGTGCACATTGGTCATTTTATATTTAGCAGTTTTAATGCTGTGCAGGAAAAAATGCATGCTGGGAAAAGCAATTTGGTGAGCAGGTGATACACGCAATGTCCAGTCTATTAAAAACATTGCACAATGGATGAATTTTCATTTCTTTGTGTAATTTCCTTAAAAACCAGCTTTACAGGTATTATTTGAAGTTATTGATTGTTTTGAGATAAAGTACCTAAAATAACAGTATGAGTGAGTTCTGCTTTTTGTTATGTTGTAGTTCCCCCAGTGGTATGTGTGGCCGTTGATGAAGCTCCACTGGCTGGTGAGTTAGAAAGTACCATTGCAGTATGCACAGCTGCAGTTGCCAAACCACCAGCTGAGATATCGTGGCTCACAGATAATCTTGAAGGCCCCATACATACGCTTATCAACTCCAGCCTTCACTCCAATGGAACCACCACCGTTCAGAGCTTTCTGAGGGCATCACCCTCCAGGTCAATGAATCGGCAAGAAGTTCGGTGCGTTGCAAAGCACCCAGCCCTGCAGCAGGAGAAGATTGTGCCTTGCAAGCTGGATATTCACTGTAAGTCAAGTCATACCTTCCAGTCACCATGGTCCACAGACTTAACACAACATGGAACAGCAAAGCCAATATTACTGTATTGGTCATATAAACATTTATAATGCAAAAACATTGTCATGTGCCTAGCGGTCATATTTAATTCTGATCATTACTCTCCATCTGCAATTGTTGACTTGTGCAGAATCTCATAAAAGTTTTGCTTATGTCTTTAGATCCTCCTCAGTCAGTGAATATAAGCCACAGTGGAAAGTCCCACCAAGACCCAGTCTTTTACTGTGCAACAGATGCCAATCCTGCTGCAGCATACACGTGGAGCAGGTACGCTGTGGTCCTTGGGCTTTGCAGTTACCCAGTTTCTTTAACTGCTGTCCTCACGTCCCAGCTTGATGTGGGTATTTCACCACTACTCATCATAGACTCCCAGCCTGGTTAGTATGGAACCTCCCACCAACCTTCACAGTGCCACTCACCTGCTCTGACCACATGTCCTTCAGAGTTGAGAGACAGCCCTGCCCTTTGTTTCGTAGGTCAGACCAGAAAATGCCTGGAGATGTCATCAGAGTAGATGGAAGCAGACTGGAGTTCCTGGACCAGACTACTGATGTGAATGTGCTGTATGTTTGTGAAGCAACAAATCAGTATGGCAAAGCTTCTGGAAGTCTGTATGTGCATATAGGTATGGGCAAGACTCATACTCATACATATTTGCTTGCATCGACATGTATGAACTCCTAATGTAGACAAACCTCTAAGACCTGGCGTTTCTTTAATGGAGAGTTCATTGTAATGGGTGAAAAGTGGAACATGTATAGTGATAAACAGGCATACAGATAGATATTTTTTTGGATAGAATGATACCTTACTTATCTAGTGGAATCCCAATCCATAGATTATAATGGGATAGAGATTACACTTTAGTTTTCATGAGACCACAGTGTAAATCTGGTTCCGAAATAAAAATCGTTCATTTTTGGTTCCATGCCTCAAACTTTGATATACAATTCTGTATGTATAAACTAAAATTTCAATAATTGCTTTCAGGCTATCGGACATATTATGGAGGTCTTGTTGCTGGGATAATTCTCTGCTGTTGTGCCGCTGCTGTCATTGGCTTATTCATCTACAAACTACAGCAGTTAGGGTAACTCATTGTTTGCTCAGTTTACAAGGTTTGGAGAATACTTGGACCACACACCCATATATGTATTTCCACAGATTATAAACAATTTTTCTCAAACATGAATTTTGAATGTGTGTAATTCATGTCAGAGAATTAAAAGTCTTGAGCTTTTTTCCAGCACGAATTGAAAAACCTATTATTAAATCTGCACTGGCCCACAAAATGATGTCATCACTGTATACCCTTGTAGCATTTTTTCAGCCTAAGAGCCGTAATACAGCAAGCGTCTGTGGCCTCCACCACCCATAGTTTTTGTGACAGTGATGGACTAATGCTAAAAAAAGGCAGAATGCAAAATGAATTCATGGCTAAATATTGTGTTAGGTGCCATCTTTTAGAGAATATTTCACATATATGGTTTTTGTGGAACTCTAACTGTCTCTGTGCCTCATTTTCAGGCAGCATCCTGGGCCAGGTCAGCAGGTGTGTATCTTCTAATCTGTGTAGGTTGAAGGCTATTGGCTATTTACAATCTTAACCTTTAACCCCCCCCCCCACATTGTATTTACCAGGTGTCGAATGAGGAGGACGAAGCTGGTGGGGAAAATGAACAGGAAGAGACTTCCCAGTGAGAAACAGCACTGGACTGGAACCACAGTGATCAGCACTGAATGCAGCATACAGTTTAATGCTGTCTGCAGTTTGGAGTACGTGTTTTGGCTGACCATACTACTGATTATCAATGATAAGGTACTGTGTGCTGAATCCAAACATAGAAATCAGGTACTTAGACCATCAGGGTCATTCCATGCTAACTCAGCCAACTTTTTAAATGCCATTAGTGTGAACTGTGTCTATGAAATGGGGTTCAAGTGGATTGGATTCTTGTTTCATCATGTCTGTATTCTTACAGTCACAATAACATTGTGACTGCATTAAGGAAGAAGTCCTTCCATTATTTAATGCTTTGTTCATATCCCAAGTTTGCTGTGTATCTACCACTCCCAGGCAGCCTTCTTAATGCCTTATTGTGCTTGTAACAGGATGTGATTAGGGCCTGGCCAATCACAGGCTGATCTGGACATCCCGTACTTGTGCTGAGGTTCTGACTGAATGAGATCCGTTTCTAAGGCTTTTCAGATTGGTATTAATAATCATCTTAAATCTCTGCACTACTCACCCTAAGCAACTCCGCTATCACCAAAAAAAAAAAGCTCTTGTTTTGGCTGCTGCTTTGGTCATATTTCAGTCTGACTGACTGAATGACTACAGGCTGACTGTATGTATGGCTTCATTATTCAGTTTACTTACCTACATTCAAACTTGTTCACCTGGAGTTCACTACATTTCAAGTATTAGGAATAGGCAAGCTATGCGTAGAAAAGATTGCATGGTTACTTCATCACATCACATGATGCCTGGCTATATATACATGTTTGTAAAGGTAGTTGATCATTGTTGCAACTACATGGTATATGCATTTGTCTGACTCATAAACATGTTAAAGCAGGTCATCTAGATTTCAAGTTTTAATTAACATGTGACAATTGATTCTTAGAAAACTTTTATGCCTCAAAAAGAAACACTGACAGTGCAGCTAAGCATGACTAACCCCTGATCATGATAATCACTTACTGTTTCTCAGTAAGAATGCTATGTAACTTTATAAGCTAGCTAACACCAGTAATGACTGCAGCAGAAGTCTTTATGCTAAAATATAACTCTGAGAATGAAAACTAATTCCGTTGCTGCATGTGTATGTCTGTACACTCTGTCTTGTTGTGGGAACTGTATTGTATTTACGTTCTTTTCACTGAAGCATAAGAAAAGCTCTGTGGTCTTTTCAGCCAAAGTGAATGGGCTGTTGTTTCTTAAAACATTACCATGTAGGGTCTCTGGGTGGGTCATCCCAGCCTCACCATTGCCAGCCTTAGCACTAGCTTAGCTTGCTAGCTTAGCTAGCAAGGTAGCTAGATGAAGACACTGTTACAAATTATAACTTTTCATTTCTCAGGTTTCAGATTGTAAGGCTTCAGCTATTACTTCTGTAGACTACAGTGATTGCTTGTACAGCTACGGAAGAATGAACCTGAGATAAGGCATGTCTCCTAAACGTAGCAAGTCTGGGTATGCTCTCTTTATACTTTTAATACAAAATGGGAACTGCTTATATATTTTTTGTTGTTTTGAAAAAATGCTCCTGCATAAATATGCAATTTTACTAGTTTTACATTAAACAGTTTTTTAGATTGCAGAGTGCAGTATCATGGTAATGTATTTTTGGTCATCAATACTGGTACACCTTATCTCTTTGAGACAGAGAACCATGGCATAGCCCATCATCTTTGCCTTCTCAACGGTACTGTGTGTTTATATACCGCAACCTAGTGCTCAGGCAGCATAACACTGTTCTGTGATCCGTTTCAGCTTCGGGTAAATTTTGAGGAAAAAATAAACGGTAGAGGACGCTGAATTCTGACTTTGCCTTAATTTTGTAATGAAACAGTTACAGTTCACAAAGTGTGTATATATGTGATTAATGAAGGGTATGGGCACATGTGCATGGTGAAGCCTTTAAATGTACTTTGTGTTTAAGCAATTAAAACACAATAAAAATCTGAATATTATTTCTTCATGTTGATGCTTTGTCATGTGCCACTGATGCAAACAGTAGTATGCACCACTAAATCAAACAAGTATTTTGCTTTACCACAATGTGCATTTTCTTTGATTAGGATATTTTGCTAAATCCATTGTGTTACATCCGTGTTCATTCGACCAACATTTCTCTGATGACGCATGATATGAAGGAAGGTCAAAATATTTAGAATTTTGGTATTATTGTTGTATTAGTGTTAGTGTTGAGGTGTTATAGAATTGTCCTGTTTCTCTCTTGAAGGATATAATTATGTGTCATGTATCTTATTTTGCATCTGTATCATATCTTTGTTTAGCTATGGCTTGGTAGAATGTTGTTTGTCACTGGAAAATTTCTATATGCATATGTAATGATATTTGTATTTCTATCCAGTATTTCCAGTTAGGAAAATAAGGAGAGACTATGGTATATCCAGGAACACCTGAAGCAGGACGCTTAAAGTCATTAGGGGTTCGATGATGGACTGAAAAGCTTATGGTCTGAAAAATGCTCCCCTATACCCCCTTCCACCAACATTTTTCATTTGATCAGGTTTCCTATCATTCTAAAGTGTTCCATGTTGTGAGCAGTGCCTTCATTTCTCATATAACTGAAGCGCAGACTCCTGCATACAACTGCGTGCTATGCAAATACCCCAAGAGCAGTTTAACTAAATGTGGGTAATAATCTCATTGCTAATTTGTTTTAAAGCTATAGCATCACCTGTTCAAATACTGTGTATATATTCAAAGAGAGACCTGATATTTGTGGTAAGATGAAATGAATAGCTGTGAAAACACTGGCTAGTTGAGTCAGTTTTCCATGTGTTTTGGCAGCTGATCCATTTCCTCCATTTTAAAGGAAGATTCTGCAGCTACAACAATATGTACAGGTGAATTCTCACTCTATGGGCCACACATGGACAGAAGAACAGCAGTGCTTTGAATTTCTACTCTCAATATCTCAGTGGTGAAACTGACATATATGTTACTAGCACACCCTTTGCAAGTTCATCAAACCCAGGTTAAATATTTAATTTCACCATGCAGACAGCAATACAATTCTATTATCCCTGACTGTTTGAAAGGAAATATTTTCACCAGTAATAAAAACAAAGCCAGCATTTATATGACAATGTTTTGGTAAGTTCATGTTTTGTTGAGAGTTTTCAAAATTTTCCAGCAACCAAAGGGAAAATTACTTGATAATGTTGAATGTACAGATTCATATAGAGCATTGTGATTGGTCTTGCAAAGGTATATACATGTGGAGCGTGTACAAAAGTGCATGTGTATCAGTGATACTTCTTGGGCTGTTGAATTTTATTGCCCCACATGGGCCCCTTATCTGTAACACATTGAACGCGGTTTTAACGTATCTACCTCATGCGCTGTCATTGAGGAAGCATATGGTAGGTACATAGAAACGGTCAACAGTAACCTCAAAGGTCTTCGAGTAGTTCACTGTGTGTATGAGTTTGAAAGTGTCCTTAGGATCAGTTTAACCCTTAAAGTATGGTCTGCTATCATTTTTAAGGTGCCACAGATCTAGCATGGGTTTGAGGAGGAACTTAGCTACCATACACCACAGAAATTGCATGCCATGTAAATGCCCATAATTTACATTGTGGGCAATTAACAAGCCTTTTATCATCAGATAGGTAGAAATTTGTCTGGGTTGTGGAACACATTTACTCTGTAATCTTATCTCATGCATCTTTCTACCCAACGTGATTTCATTTAGGGATCAGGTGTATGAGAGAAAGGTTGCTCAGAACACCTGCCTTGTTAATGTTTAAACCTCACATTTGCGTCATATCACTTAATGGGTTCATTTTAACCTTGTGTGGATAAATCATTTCAAAGAAGCCAATTCAGATTTCACCCTTACACGTTGTTTTGCCTGAATTACCAACTAACTCTGCATCTACAATTATAAAATTATGATATATTTTTAATTTTATAGCCTGAAGATACATTTTCCTCATAATAGATCACTTGTCTTCAGTAAAAAAACACTTCGCTTTGAATACTTTTAATTTGTTCTCTATGCATTCCTATACCAGCTCTACACACAAAGTATTAGTTTTTAAGAAAATATGAGAAAAGATGTAGAAGCACTTTTAAATTACAAAGTGCAAGAGACCTCCAAGTACGCCTTTTATTTTTACTGTCTGATAATTTGTTTAGTTCCTCCTCTACATTCTTTATACCCAGGAAATTGATCATCATACATGTGTATGATCTGATCCCCTGCAACACAATCTCTTCAAAGTCAATGACTTCAAGAAAGCTTTAAATTTAGAAAAGAGAGCCAGAAAAATCTTGCCAATTAAATCAGTCATCCTCCCTCATGACTTCCTGGCTCTAACGTTACAGGTCAGGGTAGAGGATGGCAAATACCACAAGGTGGCAGCATTGTAGTAGTATTTGCATTAACAGCAGTGCACCCTGTTGTAAAACCAGTGGTCATATGAATCAGCCGTGGTTCTGGAGAGCGACAGCATGTGCTAGTTTTTCTTGTTAGCCAGCCATTAACTTATCAACTGGCACACATTTAATTAACCTGCCCTGGTTTCTTGGGTTTAGTTTGGTTGCTAATTTTAAGGTGTAAAAACACTGCAGCTCACCAGGGTCAGGATTAGTTGGCTACACTGATACTAATAGTTTCTCAGGACCAGGGTTAGTAACTATCCCTTGAATGGCAATTTTATGTCTGGTGTACTTTTTTTTTGATGACATCCAGGTTAGTTAAAATTCTCATGTTACAGCCAGTATTACTACCTGACTTTACTCAAAGAAATACTCAGAAAACCGAAGCAGACAGCTGTGATGTACGAGTTTACAGAATTATAATGAAAGGTAATTATTTTTGTATACACAAAAACATATATGGAGCCTGGAGCAAACCCATCTACCAACATTCACTCACTCACTCATTCACTCACTCACTCACTGCCTTTCATCACTTTCACTGACCCCTTTCCTTCCCACCTCACATCACATGCACTACCCCCTTTAATTTTCTGTTTACTTCTCCTTTATCTGTGTTTCCTGTTACACCTCATCTGCCCTATGTCCCAAACCTAAATCATAAATGTAAAATCCTAAATAGGCCGTTTTTATTCTTGCAATGTGTGTTGTGACAACGTTGTGGCGCACCCTAAATAAAAAATAAATTGGCATTAAAAGTGAAATTGGTATGCGGTTCAGCTGATCATAGTGGAAAGACGTAGCAGCCAAGTTCACACAAGCATTTCAGTTGTCTGATCCCTTCTGTACTGGGCATTGCTGCAGGGATGGGGTGGGCTTTCCATATAACTGAGCACCCCAAACTGGGGACCAACAACCTAGATATGTATAGTGCATATCTAAGCTATGCATATATATGTAGAAAAGATGTATATGTACATATAGACTTAGTGGGTGTTGGTGTATGCATTGTAGAAACAAGACAGGGACATGTGTATCCTTGACCACACTTGACCTTTTATTGGATGCGTTGACAGTTTTCAAACGATGATGATTGCACACAACTATGATCAAAAGAGGACTACAAGTTAGTAAAAAGTTTTTTTTTTCTAAGACTGAAATTGCTCTGATCATAAAATAAAAAAAATGACAAAAGAAAGCAGAAAAAGAAAGTTAATGGAAATATATAACAACATAAAACTAATACTTGGGATTAGGAAAGGCTAGCAATTAGGGCACCATTTTATTTTTTTATTGCCATAAGAGTTCTTTCATTTTAGAAAGAAGTCATTGTCATTTTCATATTATGACCTTCCACACATCCTTCCATTCTAGCTGTAACAAGGTGTGGTTTTAAGAGACTGCAGTGGCATTGAATTCATTAGTGTCCCAAATGGGGAAAAATGTTAACGGCACTGATGAAATGATAAGGTCAGGTGGACACCGTACACAGCTGCCTGTCCTGTCACAACTGCATTTGAAATGTTCCTAGAGGTGCTACAATACACTCCTTTTTAAGTTTTGGTAACCCCGTCTACTTTATGCTGCTGTTTCTACAAAACCTTGCAAGGAACAGTTAATGACAAATGCGATTTTGTTTGTGTTCACAGCTGTGGACTTTGAGTGTTGTTCCTTTTATTTTGATGTCTCTCTGATAGTGTGCATTGGATCCCAGCCCTCCGGGCCCTATTTGAGTAGAACATTCCTCTAAGGCTTTGGGTCCATACACTGTTCAGCTGAGGCCAAACAATGCATGCATTCAAACTTGCAGGGTTTTGGTGGTTTGCTTCATCTGTAAAACTGTGACCGTGTATTTGTTAAACCTATGGCTCTTATGACATTTGTTCATCTGTGAAATGAGCTTTCTGTAACTTCACATCTTTTTATTTTTCTTTTTGGTTTAAAAAGACTTTGATGCAGTCGGGCCCATTCACTGCTCTGGCTTAGAAAGGCACTTGAGAAAGAGTTATAAACTTCCTTAGGCATGGCGATGGGTGGGTAGGGTTTGCATTTATGCACATACAAGTTACTAATTTCATCATTCTAAAATGACACAGAAATTGAATACACAATTTCCAGAGTGACATAAGCATTTTTTTCTCCATCATGACAGTGTATGGAAATTGCATTTTTGGGAGTTACAGCAAAATAAACAGCAAAAGCAATTACAAATGATGATAAACACTGACTCTCTTAACAGAACAGACAGAAAAAACAGACATTAATACAGACTATGGCATTGTTTTCCCTGTTTGCTAATACAGTATGTAATGTTCCTATATTTAAATGTATTTCTGTATGCATGTATGCCATATATACTCACATGCGCACATACACCATACTTTTTTAGAGTGTTTCGTCTGTATGACAGGAGGCATTCTCATTGAGGCACTTGTAATAGGGAAATTGTAATTCAAAAGGGGACAGAACTAGTTCTAGTAGCAACGAGCAGGCTCCACACAGTCATGCCATGTGATTTTACAGAAAGAGAAACATTGTCTATCATCTCTGATCTGTTCCATTAAGTTGTACACTTTGTAAAATGTAACACAGTGATAAGAGTGATATAAAAGTGGGATGAAAAAGCAAAAGAAAATGGTTTTAGTCAAAGAACTTTGTAATTTGTTAAACTGCAAATCTTATTAAAATGTAAATAACTTGTTTACATCTCTGTGGTGATGGCCTATTGAAACATCTGGCACACTTTTGCCTTAAGGTTCCGCATCCACGACTGTAATGCCTGAAAGCCAAAGTGGGTTAAGTTTGGCAAAAATTAATAAATAACATTACAAGTAATAAATATTGATACATTTTAAATAAATATATTTTATACATTTTGTTTTCCAAATATCATTATTGTTGTTGTTGTTAGGTTCCAGTACGTCCTGATGTTTGCTGAAGCGTTAAACTAATCTTTAAAAAAAGCCCATAAAGCACATACTTAAGCTGAGAAGACTGGACTGAAGAAATGCCGATGATGGTCATAATCGAGATTAAAACTGCAGATTTATGCACTTCCATATTGCAATGATGTTCTCTATTCTCGTTCCAGCTCACGGGCTTTCATTGTTTAAAACTTAAATTTTGATCAAGCAGAAGTTACGTTCAGTTCAAATTTTAAGCACATAAAGCAAAAAAAGGATCAAAATATGTTTTCTTTGCATCATTGTCAAGGATGCCTGTTTTCAGTAATGAGTGTGTTTTTTATTGTCTCTTGTTTAACAACACTTGTGCTGATCAGGCATGATCTTTATCAACATCATGGCGGTTTGTACGGGCAGAAAAAAAAGGGTTTGACCGACGGTGGCTTCCATGATTCAAACGGGCGTCTATAAACATCGGCTTTTAAGATTTCGAGAGTGCAGTTTCATTATGTATATGGGTAATAACAAGTAACATTTAGAAAAGAACATAACATAATTTATCAAACAACCTTTCTGTTTTTTCTTTCTTCTTTTTCTCTTCTAAACTATGGGTAGCAAATGAATCCAGCATCAGTTGCTCCAACTCACATTAATAACAAATTAAAATCCCTATTTTACTTTATATCGTTTATACACAAGGTTCACTTAAATTGTCTGAATTAGTTGTGAATCAATGAATAGCTGAGGTGAAGTGAAAAAAACGTGTAACACACACACACCCATTTCTATGACCCTGACTGTGTTAAAATAGGCCCCTGTTGGTATGACATCCGTGGTTTTTCACACATGACACTTCTAAATGGCTATTGCCAAAAATGTAAACATCAGTCATATTCAATAAGTTATCATTAAAACTCTTCTGATAGAAAATATGGTTTTTAAAAACAGCACATTGCTTTTCCTTAAATAAAAATGATTTTTTCTCCTTTCCCCAACTGCACTGGAAAGATAACCAATATTCCTTTGTTCTATTTTAGTTTTTTTGCTTGACTGTTTTTCTTTTTTTTTTTTTGTCTGTGTTAGCATCTTAAAAAAATTTAAAAATGTATTTAATAACAACATCGTCCAAAAAAGAGTTTGGTGACATAATATAAAAGTTTATCACTGTTTTCAAAATATCTGATTTTCTTTGATGACCATTCCTCCCCCCCACCCAGGCTGAAACACCCCAAATTAACATATTGTACTGTACTGCACTGAAGTGTAGTTTTGTCCAAAAATGACTGCCTGTTGTTAAATTTGGTCTCAGTTGAGTCAGGCTCTGCTCTCTCTAAAAAAGGACTATTGGCTTTTCTCTCGCACTGCTTTCCATTGATTCACTTGTTGTTTCTTAGGCTCATACTGTCAAATCATCTGACCTTGCCCTGCTGCTAGCTTTACTCAAACTGCTCAGCGGTCTGGTGTCTTCTATCGTCTCGGTAGCTTCCACCTCAGCCTCGGCAGGTGGGTCCTCCTCGTCATCCTCTCCATCTCCCTCATCTTCCTCTTCCTCCTCCTCCTCATCATCCTCGTCCTGGTCGTCCTGCTGTTCCTCCTCCTCCTCCTCCTCCGGCTCGGTGGTCTTGACATAGGAGGGCAGGGTCTCGTCGTACACCTTCGAGATGTCTTCTGGGGGTCCTGCCTCATCAGTGCAGGACTTCTCCTCAAAAGCCTCGAAAGTTGTGGGCAGCCTGCCGGCCTCCATCCCCACCTCTGTCAGGGGGAAGAAGTGGGACACAGGCTTGTCCTCCTCCAGCAGTTTGTAGCCCTTGGCCTTCTGGATTGAGGAGATGGTCATGGAGGGTAGACTCTTCTCCGGGATCAGCCCGCCCTCTCCTTGCTGCTGAGGGGGCTTCCGGAAGACAAATCGGATCTTCTTGAGGCCCAGATGGCTGATCTCCACAAAGTTGAGGAAGAGGGAGACGCAGGCCACGGCCAGCATGAAGATGATGAAGACGGTCTTCTCGGTGGGGCGCGAGACAAAGCAGTCAACGGTGTTGGGGCAGGGCCAGCGGCTGCACTTGTAGAGGGGCAGTATGCGGAAGCCGTACAGGAAGTACTGCCCCACCACAAAGCCCACCTCAAAGAGAGTCTTGAAGATGATGTGGCAGATGTAGGTCCTCAGTAGGGTACCCTCCAGGCGGAACTTCTTGCTGCCCTTGGTGCTGGTCTCCTTGGTGGTCCTGACACTTCCCTGGTCAGGTGCCAGCGGCAGCCTCTCCTCGTTCATCTCCTGCTGGCGGTTGAGCTCCGCCTCTTCCCTCTCCTTGCGCTTCTCCTCCATGTGGACATGGTGTACGGCATGGCCCACGTACACCAGTGAGGGCGTGGAGACGAAGATGATCTGGAGCACCCAGAGCCGGATGTGGGAGATGGGGAAGGCCTCGTCGTAGCAGACGTTCTCGCAACCCGGCTGCTGGGTGTTGCACACGTAATCCGACTGCTCGTCTCCCCAGACGAACTCTGCGGCCGTGCCCAGGATCAGGATCCTGAAGATGAACAGCACTGTCAGCCAAACCCTGCCGATCACTGTCGAGTGCTCGTTCACTTCTTCTAAAATGTTTCCCAAGAAGCTCCAGTCACCCATGGTCAGCGATCAGCACTGCAAGTTGGGAGGTGGTGGGGGGATGGGTGGGAGGGATGGGAGAGTCAGGGGTATAAAGAGAACCATACGTTAGAAAAAAACAAGCAGGTGAAAAATGCAAAATAAACAAACAAAACAGACAAAAAACCCAGCTCTGCATTATACATTAATCATATAATTAGAGATCTTCCTGCCATGGGATGAAATGAGACAAATTACAAAAAAGCAGAAATATCAGCAACAGCAGCTACATCAGCTTGTGCATTCACAGCAAATGCAGGCAAAATCCGTCTGGGTTTGCTATAAATTAGCTTGCGCTGAATCAAGCTACTCCTTTGCAAATGTACCAAGCAAGATACAGCTGGAATACCACTCACAGTAACAATCAAGAGCTCTCTTCTCCCTGACTCTCTTCCCTTCACAGTAAAGGCAACAGTGCTGCCACAAGAGCAAACTGCAAAATGGTCTCCAAGCTGCAGTCTGTAGTGCGGTTTAGCAACTCTCCAGCACCCCCAGCCACCCCCACCCCGACACGCTCACACCCCAAAAGAGCCCCACCAAGCCTAACTTTGAAAAATTCAATCTGTGCTAAACTTTGGTTAAAAAAAAACCCAAAAACACATCCATCTGTAACAATGATATAGATTAATGCCATCAAATGGGCAACTTGCCACAGTTAAATGTTCCAGTGTGGTTGTGTTCCCCTTCTCTTGGCACTCTCCGGCGTAAAGTGAACTTTTTTTCTCTCCCTTTCCCACCTAAAGCCCTGTCCGAGTCGCACCACTGAGCAGATGTGAATGAATCTGGTCTGATGGTTGGTTTTTAGTTTGCTGCAATATTTAAGCTGGGAGCCAGACGGCCTTTATTCGGCCGGGCGACGCGTGGTGACGCAGAAGACAATAGGATCAGCAAACACAAACGGGGAATGTATGGGACCCTGTCGTTTAGGGACTGATACCAAAAAGGTGTGCTGTAAACTCCGCGAACATGTTTTCAGTGCTCATTTTTACCTTTAAAATGACTAGACAATCCCTTTACAGGTGGTGAATCTATGTATACAATTTAGTCCTGTGAGAAAATGTGTTAGAGATCTACATTTTATTTTTTAATAATCAGCAATGGTTTTTGTTTTCTCCTCTCCCCTCCCTGTAACAGGGAGATCGGACCCCCACTTTAAATCAATTATATTGTCATCCTTTTCAGGCCTAAAGCTCTGGCTGCTGCTAAAGCTATCAAGAGTCACAGCAGATTATTTACATCGCATTTTTTACATATATTTTGAAAAGCGACAAGATAATCTTGTCCTCTCTAAAATTTTCCATTGCTACTATAATGTTTTATTGATTTCTGGTTGTATTTTGCTATATTGTACTATTCCTTTTGTGCATGGGTGGTAGGTTTAAATTTCACGCAACATCAAAAATGCTGAATCTCAACATTTTGTATTGGTACACTTTTTAAGAACTACACTTTTTCAAGTACTATACAGACAATCAGAAGTCTAGGCATGTGACATCTTAAGACACTAAAATGATTAACAATTCAGCACCAATACCTTTATTCATCTGGTAATAAAGTTTCACCTTGTAAAATCAATACAAAACATGCATGCTGACATTAACAGGTACCAGTAGACCTGCATGTGAAGAAATGCACCTACAAACCCTCTACGGCCCTTTGCTTCATTATGAATTTGTTTGGAAATGGCACATGATAAAAACTAAATATTGTTCAGTTTTTACAGGACTTAGCTATTCAAGATGACTTATGCATTTAGGACATACAATGGTGAAATATAGTGTGAACCGAGAAATGCTAAACACGTAAAGCAAGCAATATATACCAAAAGCAGAAGAAATTATTTTAATAACTTACATTGTACTAAAGGTTATATCTACCTGAACTCAGTCTGGTGGCCTGTGAATTTTGTGTGTTCCGTTTAGACTTACAAAGTGTTGCACAGTAGGTCCACCATGTTGGCTCAAGCAGGTCAAACACATGAGATATGACATGAGCAATTGCTTTCTCTTGCTCCAGTGTCTGATTGGTCAGTGATTCAGAATGGTGGGTGGGGCTTAACTCTGCCCCTGACCTAGGCTCTGTTCCTGACCTAGGCTGTGTTTGTTTTGTGATTGGAACACAATAATAAGTAAAGACCACCCCTGCTGGTGATATTTATCAAAACATGTAAAGCAAGGAAGTAAATAAATGAAACACTATGTTATCAGTTATATTCTCTACTAAAAGAAACTGGCTGGTAAAATGGTAACTACCTAATATAAGGACTAATATAAAAGTTACATATATAACTGGTCTGTATTCTTGATCATTTCTTGCATGAATTGCTTTCAGTGGCTTTTTATTATTGGTTAGCTATGTAATTTGCAAGCTAGTAACTAGATTGTTAAATCTAGTTTAAGCCTTATTTTGAAAGGTATTACTTCATATTGCATTGACAGTATGTAGTACTGTTGACATGTGAAGTTTAATAGGACACCTATATTTTATTCTTTTCCTTTACAGATAATTCCTGTTCCAAAATAATTTACCAGAATTTCCACTCTTAAAACGTTGTTTGGAGCCAGGGAGTTTCCGCTTTCTGAAATACCCAGTGTCAAATAGAATCAGCTGTTTCAATGAAGGTGACTACAGGAGATATGTATGTCATATCTGTGCCCTTGATTTTCATGCAGTTTTTGTTTGTTTTTATTTGCTGTTTGTTATTGTTCAGAGGAACACTGTAGCAGTAAGACAATGCTGTTGCAATAAGCATTTGACAGCTACCTTTAGAATCAATAAACATAAGTGGCACATGGATTTTATTACAATAACATGATATGTGACATCAAATGTGACTTCACATATGATGTTACACAAGATCAAGAACATATCAGCCAAGACATCATGCCTAAATGATTATGAACAATTTATAAATATGTTATACTGTGGTAATGAAAGTATACAATCCTTGGAAAAGATATATATGACAAATATAGGGAATGTGACAAAAATAAAATTCAAAACTATGGAAAAAAAGGATTTTAAGTTCAAAACTGAAAACAAAAAAAAACAATTATTAAAAAGCATTATGCTTATACGTAAGGGCATGGGAGCCCATATGTATATGAAAATTAATTTTTGTCTCTCCCAAGTTTATACTGGAAAAACACAATGTTCCACAAATTCTATATAGTAAGTCATTAAAAACAACATACTCAGTATTAAGTATATAACCTAGCTGTGATCTATCAACACAATATTAAGTAAATAACAGTATGTATGTGGTGCCAAACAATGACTTATATAAAGTTTATAAGCACAACCTGCATCTTATTATCATACTAATAGAGAATAACAATATATAAATGAAAGTGTAATGCCCATCTATATTAGAGTTAATTTGAAGATTGAGTGATACAATTTTTTGGGAATTATTGTACATTTAAGTTTTGTATTAGTTTGAGGAGTGATCTGTCCAAGGAAAGCACTCAAGAACAATCTCCATTCTTAAGCTTGTTTATGTTCCTGCAGTGTCTGGCAGAGTGAGATTTAGACTAAAGACTTTGAGACTTCCATCACCTCTGGTATCTGCTTTTTGTGTGGTGGGAAACAGCAGGGACTGTAACTTACAAGATTGTATCCGGTCTCCTCAAAGCCCAGACAAAGCTGTAAAAATTCTGCTTTGGAAATAAAAAAAAAGTAACCAAAAAAAAAAATCATACTAACAGAAACAGAGGTCAACTTTTATTGCTGACTGTGGAGACAGTATAGAAAAAGCCCAGGATTGTCCATCTCCCACACAAAAATATAATTTTTACTGACAGGTAGATCAAGGAGGGTGTGCATTTTGGGTTTCTATAATCATAAATTCTTTCATCACAAGCTGTTTTGGCTGGTAAGAATGCGTCACTTACATCAACATCATAATCATCAAGCGATATTTATATGTATGCTCATATGGATCATAAAACATCACAAAAGATTACATTACATTATCATCATTTAGCTGACGCTTTTATCCAAAGCGACTTACAGTTGATTAGGCTAACCAAGGACCAATCCTCCCTGGGAGTGATATGGGGTTAAGGGCCTTGCTCAAGGGCCCAACAGCAATGGTGTTCTTGCTGTGGCTGGACTGGGGCTTGAACCACCAACCTCTGGGGTCCCAGTCATTTGTTCATGTAAAACAGCACAGTCATTACACTTTTAATAAAAAAAAACTTGAATCATTCATATAATTAATGTTATAAATAAATATGCTTCATTTTTTCTTGCAGTGACATCTGTGGGATCTAAATATCTAAATATGGCTAGAATATTGAAGATACATTTTCTGTTCTTTGGGAAAATAGTTCCACATTCCAATGATTACGATTATGAATGATGACTAATTTCACAAATGGAATATCTTACAAGGGAAGTAAAATCAAGGAATTTAAGAGCAAATAGGTATAATAATTAGAGTCATTACATTTCTTTCATCACCAAAACATATAACAAGTAACAAGACAAAACAAGAACTGTGTTAATTTTTAGAGCAGACTAATACAAATAACTACTCACACAGTCTGGAACCTTATGATTCTAAGACGTTGAAATGGTTCCCTATTTGTGCCCATGTGCTCTCAGTTTGCACAGAGGATATCCCAGGTACTGCGCATCTTGTGGAACACTAAAGCTGCTGAGATCGCACTGAGGTACTGTCGGCACAACAGCACATAGTTGGCAGAACATTCGCACAGATGTGGGAAACTGACCAGGGTTTATTTGAAGAGGGAAGTTGTTTAGCAGTTGGTTAAACTGTTGATATTTTGCCCTCCAATGAAAAACTTTGTACAAGGATATTTAAGCAAGGGAGGAAAGAAACTTTTATATTATGGCCAATGAGTAATGTTTAATGCCGCATAGACAGAATGTTTATTCAAAGCTCAACATCCTTGTTCCCTTGTATAATCTTTCTCATGCCCCTGAACACATTACTGTTCACACAAAAGGGCTTTATCAAGATACCATGTACTACACTGGCAAAAAATGTTCCTCCCTGAGGGAAGTAAACTTACTGTAAATCATTTAAAAGAAGTATTTGTGAGTTCAAGAAATGCTTATGGCAATAGTTTTAGTTTTAGTTGTGCTTTTTACACACACACACACACACACACACACACACACACACACACACACACACACACACACACACACACACACACACACACACACACACACACACACACACACATAAAATAAAGTACATTTAAGTGCTATTGTCTTTTATTTTATTGCCACTATGAAGAATAGGTGGGAATTATCTCCACACTTCACATTTTCTCCACCCTCCAAGAAGGTTCAGTTATATTTAAATCTGGTGATGGGGGAATTGGTGTTTGGCTTTATTACGATGTTCATGAAACCTCTCTTTAACTTATTTAGCAGTGTGTATGCATTATGGAGACATCTTAAGGAAACAATGTTTGTACCATAGGCCTAAAATGGCCTAGTTACCTAAAATGGTCTCTTATTCCATGGCTATAATTCTACCATACAGAGTAATAATCACACCCATGAACCCCACAAGATGGCTGCCCATTCCATAACAATCAACCACCGTGTTTAATAGCTGGGCATAGGCAATGAGGGTTGAAGGCTTCCTTTGGCTTCCCTCAAACTGACCAGATTTAGGAAAAACAGTAAAAGATGATTTTTCAGACCATATTCATTTCTTCCATTGCTCAGAAGTACAGGGGCCTCATTTATAAAAAATTATAAAATTGTACTTCGATTGTATCTTGAACTTGGTTGTCAGATGGTATGGTGGCTTATTATAACTTATTTGGCTGTTTAATTCATTTGGTCATATTCAGTCTGGCTGGACTCAGCATGCCCCTGGCACCATACGTTCTGTAAGGTCTTCCAACAGAGCTAGCACAGCCATGCTAATTTGAATTTGAAATGCATAGACATTTGCTTTAATAGTATGTCTGTCATTTTAATGCCACATTAGTTGTAATGGTTTAATAATGTTAACATTTAAATCCCAGGAAAATAATTAATGTATTATTTTGTGTATTATTTCAGCAAGATGATGTCATCATATCATGTATTTCTTATTTTATCATGCAGATAAAAGAGACCCTCATGACCAGAACCCGATTATGCTGTGGGTTCGTTTTCAGACTGTGCATGAACAAGTGAATTAAACATGCAGATGCACTGAAAGGAATTATAGTGAAGCCACCATATAGAGCTGTTTGAGGATGTTCCCAAGGCGAAGTCATGAAGCTTGTACATGCGTGCCGACTTATGACAATATTGTAATTCATAAATGAAAGATGTGTTAGATGGAGGCCTAAAAATCAAGTTCCATTTTACAAATGAAGCCACAGGTTATGTGTTGATGCTCAATGGCCTTGGTTACACGTGGTTTCTGAAAAATAGCCCCACCGAAATAGCATTGCTAAGCTATTTTTTTACAGTTCCTGTTGAGACTGGGTGATGTAGGTGTAGTTTTAGCTCAGTGATTGTTTTTGAGGGAGCTGCGCTAGTGAAGTAAGCATCTATCCCTGTCAGAGAGCTTTGATTTGCAACTGCTGTTTCTCTCTCCTGATGTAATTTTCTTTGTTTGGCGTATTGATGTGTATTTAAAACTGAAAAGTAATGCAATTGACACACATGCAGTTTGGGCACAGACTATTTGACTTTTCAAAAATCATATTTACCTAATTGAAATGTACTTATTTCTCACTATATCATATCATTCTGTATGTAATAGATGTAACTGTTAGCCTAATTGTAGTTAATGACTTGATATTTGTCTGTTAAACCCCCTGTGTGACTCATCATCTCTAGAGATGATCCAACAACTTGTATGGTGGACTACATAAAGGTCTATTGGTATACCATGGTGGAACAAAACATCTGACAAATCAAATCAACCATATGAGAAATGTTTGTGTACATTCTGCATGACCCTGCAAATCTGATCCTATTTAGGCTGGAGCTGAGCGTCCTTAGAATGATCAAACAAATATTAAAGATACCAGTTAAACAACCTTCCATGACTTGGCTTTTTCAGTTTTTTTCTCTGTGAAGGAAATTTATAGTTGATGTTACATGTTACTGTCAATTAGTGTAATTCAAGGCCTGAATAAAATCAGCATTTGTCCTTAATTTCAAATGCAGCTATTTGTTTTTTTTATATAACAAAAGCAGTTTGGCAATTTCAGAAATTTCCTAAAAAAACTTTGCTTTTCCATGACAATTAAAAAGAAGTTAATAATATATTTGAGCATAAATTGAAATGAAGCACAGATGCTGTTTCAGTCCAGATTGAGCTGTTAAATTCAGTTGTTAAACTGGCATGTCCTACATGCCTACATGAGCACTAAAGCTTGAGGTGGAAAACAAGTCTGCTGATCATATTTTCTCCCATAGTGCTGTTCAGTTTTCCTGCTGTGGAGAGAGGACATGGTTCAGAGATGAATCCCCCACCTACAATTCTCCAACAACCCTCCACCCCACCCCCCACCCATGAGGGCAGGTCCACAGGCTCCAGCCCTGCATTCCACCCACCCCTCTCAGACCCCTCTGCACAGCACACCTATGGAACTCCATCTGGACCAATCACAGTCAATGCCACGACTTCACCACCTCCTGGGATTGGTCAGTGGCTGAGGTGCAATGATGAAAGTGGGTGGTGGGGGTGAAGGCCAGAGAGGGGTTTATCCTCATCAGTTCTGGGTATCTGAATGGCTAACTTTTATCACTCTCCTCGGTGTGCCCAACACCCCCCAACTCCCAGCACCCACCACAGGTCAGCTGAACCTTAATGGAGAGGTCATGAGAAGTGGCCCTACATTTTTCACCTCAGACATGAACTTTCTGTCCAGTGAATCACTTTCACTGGAATAGGCTGTATTCCTGTTTTGTCCTAGAAAATGACCTGGGTTCCCCCTTCAGATAAGGATGCAATACAGAGACTAGCGGTTGATTTTAATAAACTAAAAGTGCAAGAAAATTATGGCAAAGCTCCCTGGTCAATGGAGTTTATATTAGAGAACCATTCAAATTTCCTTCCTTTTCAGTACAGATACACTTAGACACTAGTGAAAAATGAGATCACTCTAGTTCTGAGATGATGGCCCTATCTGTACAGCATATCCAGGAAAAAAAGAACTGCACTCCAGATTAAGGGTGACAAAGAGGAATGCGCTTCATTCAAAACGTCATCAAAAACCTGCACAAAAAGAATACAAGTAATTAATCTTCTTTTTCAAAAAATTTTGCCGGTGTATTTGCATCTAAATGAAATCTTCGTGAGTTTTTCAGCTCCCCATCCCCCCTTGCACCGCCCCACCACCCAAAGAAAAGTAGTGAAAAAATAAGTAAATAAATGAAAAAAGTAATTGATTTCTAAATGGGCAACACTTTCCCTGGTGGCATGGTGACTCTGCTGCCTCCCTTTAAAAGCGCTACTTGTTGATATAGCAGGCGGTGCCGGGGCTAAGCCGTGTGCAGGCCTGTGAATGGAGCTGGGATTTCGCACAAAGACATGATGTCATGACGGAGCGCGCGCCGGCCTATTGACCCGGGGCGCTGAGGCGTGAGGGCCAGATTGTGCCAATGAAGCAGGCCTCAGAGGACCTATCCGCCCAACAAACTTATCTTATGCCGATCTGCTAACCGGCGGGGGTGTGACACGTGTTTCCTGCTCTCTCTCTCCCTCGCTCTCTCTCTCTCTCTTTTTTTTTTGGGGGGGTGATGTTGAATTAGCTGACGACTGAAAAAGAAAAAACGCAAGATGAAATTAAAAAAAAAGAGAAGGAGAATTATTGAATGATAATGTAGATGATTATACTGGAATAAATGAAAGAGAGGAAGTCATAAAAATGTCCTACCTTTATCCTTTTTCCTTTTTGCAAATAATGAGTGGTTAGAGTGCCGTGTGTCTCTTATTCAGCGGTCACCTTCTCATGATGAGGAGGGCTGGACCTCTGTGAGACTCAAAGAACTCAGGCCAGGGGTTATAGATTAGCATCTGGACAATGCATGATGTTGTGCAAACTCAGGACTTAAACAGTTACATATCACTCCCATGCAGTTGTTAGAGATGAGTTCTGAACGTGCTCAGAACTGAATCCTATCAAACAGCACTGGCACAATCATGTGATCACAGATTAAAGCTGTTACCAGCTGTTACATTTTAAAAAGCCTGTTAAAACAAAGACTCCAATACAAGCCTGTGTTATGACATGCGACTTGAAAAAAGCTTGTTACCTCGAACCTACTATCAGTAGATAAAAATCTATGATGCTAAGCTGTAAACAATTCCAGGCTAATCACACTGTAGGTCATTTGAAAGTCATGCAGTAAATGGTACTTTTATTGGTTTAGTGCAACACATTCTCATCATTCCTGCTGCAGGGGGTTTCAAATAAAAAAAGAACAAGAGCTTTTGTTTTGAAATATCCACCAAAACTGATAAAAACTTTCCACTGATGTGAGTGAACAGAATTAGCATTGAGTTTTTTCATTTCCCAAATACCTTGAGAAATAATCCTTTTAATCCTTAATCATCTCTGGCCAATTTCAGTTGTGGGTCTCACAGAAAAAAAAACTGGTTATGTCACAGTGATTTCCGCCTGTCTCATTTTCATTCTCCATTTCAGAATCTCTCTTTTCATGGTTTGTGGGTTTTTTTTTCATCTCCACACTCTGTTCTTTGTGCATACCAGAGATACCAGATACAATCAGGAGGATTTTTCTCAAATCAGTCGACTCTCATTGGAACAGGGGGACTGGGAGCTCAGGATGTGGGTGTAGAACAGCAATATTCTGCCTTACTGTTCTCAGATCAGGGTTATGCTGAAAGCTAAGCATTGTCAAGAGGGTGGTCAATAAAGGTGGAGCCATTATGTTTCAGTAGTGACTTTTTGAACCAATCAGAGTGCTTTGGTGTAAAGAGCAAAGTGTTCTGATTTGCTCATACAAGTTTTAATTCACAACACTTGACGATCTCTCTTTTTTGGGATATGTCAGTCCTTACTATTCTATCACTAGCTGAACATCTAGAACGGAAAGTAAAAAGGTTACTTTTAAACATAACATTTTGTGTAAACTACATCTTAATAAACCTATTAAATGTTTTTAGTTTTTATGACTTTTTCAATGATAAGCTCTGTTATACAGTTCAACTACGAATACAATCACTACAGGAATGGAGGTTATGTATTAAATTAATGTAAAAAGACAATTTAGATTGTACAATTTAGGATTTAGAGTTTTAAGTGGATTAGATGCATTTTAGATTTGTTTTTCTGGATTTGTGGAAAACAATTCCACAAAATAATAATAAAAAAATAAATAAATGAAATAAAATCAATGAATGAAAAATTCTTTACATGGCTGTGGTTCTTTGAGCCAATGATATGAATTTTTTGCATATGTTTTATGAAGAAGCAGTTTGATGTTTCTGCTGATAATGCTTCATGGCTGTGGTGTCTTGTGACACACGTTAGGAGTTTGGAGAATACATCCAGCAGCTGTGTGTCCTTTGGTGGTTTTAAAATGGCTTGAGGCCTACAGCAGATGATAATGAGTAGATTCTGGGATGTCCTTTGGAACACAGTCAGTGGCCCGTTTTCTGAACAAACTAATTCCGTGTTCCTTGACCCTGACCCTAGCCCTGGTGTTGCTGCATATATACTGTCAATACTGCTGAGCAGAGTTTTATTTGACCATTTGTTCCTGTTGGAAAAAGTACTAATAGAAATTAATTCTGTTCAGTTTTCAGTTCAGTTTAACTGATTTTGAGCAATTGTTTGAAAACAGTTTATGATGATAGACAGGAGTTTTGAAGGTATGCTGAGCCATAGTTGGAAATTGTTATGCTACCAGCCACCAACTTCATCAACTGAACTACACAGTCATGGTGTCCTCTTGTGTAATGAGACAAGGATGGTTCCATAGACTGTCTCCCTCCCTGGGTAACACTACAGCCCATCAGTATCCCTTGAGAGCCGCCACTTACCATTGTCACCAACACAGTCAAGACTTAATACCATGTCTTAGAGCACATCAGTACACTTGAACCCAGTATCTTCACCGGGTTGAGATTGTATTCGTTTGAAATAAGACTTGATAAATGGCTTTTGAGGGTCCTGAGTTCGTGAACATGCAGCTCTGGCTTTGTTATAACAGAAGGAAGGAAAACACTTCAGTGATTGGGAGATCTCGTGCTGCTGGCAGTGCTGTGAAAGTGGGGGCAGGTTTGTTGACATTGGTTGGTTAGGAGCACACCAGGTCTTTGTGCACTTCCTTTGCTGGAGCAGGCCTGGCCACATGACCTTTCACCCCTGCTAGAATAAGTGCAGAATGGACAGTTGTGCTCAGAGCCTGTCAGATGGCTTTCTACAGTGCGCTCAGAAACTACTGCCACTCTTTATGAAGATGAACAAATAAGGTTGTACAAAATTAACAATGCTGATAATGAGTGATATTTATGCTCGCACATATGGTAAATTGTTCTTTCATTCTAAAACAAATGTTTAAAAAAGCCTTGATATATAATTCTAAAAATAAATAATTGTTAGCTATCTATCTATCTATCTATCTATCTTGACATGGGATGCTTTCCCCACCTGAAACTCAGCCTAATCACCTTTTTGCCTGGAAGGTGCCATTTGTAAAACTTTTCTATAGAGTTCGACTTCAGCGGATAAGATTTACACAAAAGTAATAACTCCACTTGAGTTAATTCTAAGAAAGACAATTGATTGGGCTGGAGCCAAACAGTAAGACCGGAAGAGGGCACAGCCAGGCACCCGTGCTGACTAAGTATTCAGGTTATTTGTACTGCCAGTGTTACTGTTTCCTCGTACCTGTGGCTGTTCCTCAGACATCCTTTCCCATGGTGAGCTGTGGTGACCAGCCCAAAGACTGTTTGTTTGTGCAAGAAGTTCCTGTTTTACGACTGCTGTACTCTGATTGGTGAAACACTTTTCTATTCTGCCAGCCACCTATGAATCTCTGCATTTTTCTTTGATGGACAATTGCCAGTTTATCTGATACAATGATTGCAGGTCCAGCTTGTGTGAGTGCTATTTTCCCATCATAAAAGGAATGAATGGAGCACAAAGCAGAGGAAAAGTGATACATCAACACATTATTTTCTTTCTTTGCTTTCCCAGAAATCTTTATAGTTATTTCATGTATTTTAAACTTGAATTGTGAATGTGCCCAGATACCCTGTACAAACCTGCAAAGGGGATATGGTTTTGTTTGATTATTAATTTCACACAAACCAACCATGATCTATAACTGAATACAATTAAAGTTTTTATTTTCTTTATAGAGGAATCAATAATCATCTGAAAAAGAAGAACAGAATAAAATAAAATTTACTTTACTGGTTCTAATTGCCAATTACAGATACTAAGACACAGGGTAGAAATTTGTTTCCCCAGCAACATAAAAAAATTGAATTAAAATTAATTATATTTAATCATAACAAAATTAAAATACAAAAAAAAACAATTGAAAGATTTAATTAATACATAATATAACTCAATACAAGCTGGTCTGCATGCTTTAGGTAATAAAGACATAATCAGCATACTAATTCCATTGGCCACTGTTAGTCAGCATAAGGAGGCTATAAAAACATGTGACCTGGTAGGTGTGTCCTGGTTGGCCACCAGTGCCATCAAACCCAGGATAACCACTTGATGTCAGAATGTCTTGAAACCCGATGCTAACGTCTGTTCACAAGCTCTGGTCCAGGAAGCCAGGCTGTACAGACCTGCCAAGTCCACAGTAATTCACACGCACCCAGGGAGACGTGGGGCAGAGGCAAGGAGCGACAGAGCAGGATAGAGAGAGAGCGAGAGGTTGATTGTTCCCTTCTAATCTGATGAGAAAAGTAAATAGGGCTTCCTATTTTTCTCCAGTGGCCGGGTGAGGGAGGGAAGGACAGACCAGCAGGAGCACAATGGGGAAGAGGAAGAGTGTTTGAGTGATGCTGAAGGCAGGGCTGCGCGTGGGGAGCGTTTGGGATACGCGAGGAACAGGGAAGGAGTGGCTGGGAATGGAAGGAGGGATGGGGGGACACATGAGGCAGAGAAAGTAAAAATTGTATGTGAGAGCAACCGTTCCATGTTCCATCCTATCAACCCCCTTCCCCCCCACCCTTCCGAACATGACCTCACCCAGCAGACTACAGCAGCTACAACACAATGTTATCAGCACTGACACTGCACCCGCTCTTACACCGTTCACACACGCTCACTCACACTAACACACAGAAATGATAGTATACACACACACACATATACACACACCAACTCACACATGCATAGACAATTACATGCATGTGGACTCACTCATGGCATGCACATGTACACACAGATAGACACGCACTCACACACGGCACATGTGCACACAGGACATCTCATCGGGCTCCTCTCTGCAGGACCTTATTAGGGCCAGCATCCTGCCAGGTGTGAGAAGGGTTCCAGGCCCCGCCGGCTCAGTCAATGGGGCTCACTTTGTCAGATGATAACCCTGGGCACAGAGGTGTTGCTATCACACAGCACGGTAATACAGCAGCGGGCCTCGCCTTTTAAAAATAGGGTGTGAGGAATGGTCAAGTGCTCATATTTATTCTGCCCAATCTCTACACACGCACATTTTCAGCCCCCCTTTCGCTCTGACACACACACAAACATATGCACACACACACACGTGCACACACACACACACACAAAACAGTTGGTACACAGAACAAAGTTACATCATACATGATAAAGGCAAAATGTTTCTTAATTTAATAATATGCTAGTGTTTACACTTACACTTGACGTTCAACTTCTTCCTTTCAAAATTCTCTGTTTTTGCAGGATTAAATTGTCCACTCTGGCAACCTCTGCTAAGCTGAAACG
The DNA here is from genome assembly GCA_022829145.1 of Albula goreensis. Lineage (NCBI taxonomy): Eukaryota > Metazoa > Chordata > Actinopteri > Albuliformes > Albulidae > Albula > Albula goreensis. The sequence continues at coordinate 17,077,124 of CM040761.1, read as the reverse complement.
ACCTATGTTTATGTGCATGCCTCCAACCCTAAATCCCCCCAAATTGTGAGTAAATACAGGGGGATGTGACAGGACGGATAGGGCAGCGAGGTTATCTGTCAGTACTGGGTGTGCTAAGATAACCACATTCCGTTTTCAGACATTTATCCTACTGTATAAATCAAACCGAAGAAAAACATTGTTTTTTTGTTTCACATGAATGTTTTGTTACGATTAGAGAAATATTAGCTTTACAGACTATTTCAAATGACGTGAGAAATGACCAAAGTGCCGGTCATTGATGGTATGCAATGGTATTTCTGTGTGTATAATCCGTATTTATAGCTTCAACTTAACTTTTCCGGCAGGAATAGTTTATACAGCTCTCCAGACACAACATCAACATTTCAGATGTGACCTGGAAGTAGATATTATTATTAGACGTATACATTTTAAATTTCCTGTCTGAGAGTACAAACAATTATCCCTTTTCATGACTGGTGTGGAGGGGTGGGCTGTCCATTGATGCACTGTTGAATTTTTCCATTCTTCCTGCAGCTGCCTATATTGAGTTCTGGTTCAGTTTGCAAGGACAGAATTCCAAAGTTCCAAATAACACTGTACATAGAAAAATGGAAAACCAAGGCTGGACATAACAATGCAGTAATGTGTGATGACTCAAATCCCTGGCGGTTACTGTTAGCAAAAGGAAAAAGGCATAGCTTGTGAAAACACAGAATGAGTATTATTAATTATAAGCAGTCAGATTTTTTAGAGCTTAATCCACTAAAAAGAAGGTATCATTGCACTATAGCCACAGAAAAAAACATTCATGCAAGACTATTGCAGTCAGTAGGAATGAATGCAGGCAGCTCCTTTATCTGCACTGAGACACAGCACCGTGACTGGGAGAGGATTCACCATGGAGCTGTGCCCCAGACAAGGCACAGACCACCTGACAGGCCTGCAGTCTCTGAGCATGCTCTGCTGCTCTGGAGGACCCAACTTCACCTGGATAGTTCCAGTGACACTGTATACAGCCTTTTATGATTTCAGGAAGTAAGCTTTCCAAGCAGATAGGGACATGTTGCAGATATCCGTTCTGTCTCAACACCAAACATACAGCCTATCCAAAACAACACTCAATGTGTTAAGATTCCTTCTGTTATTTCTGTGATTATGCTGCCCAAGAAATGGTAACTCTAACAATTCTCTAACCCATGCTTCTCATACACATTAGAAAGACATTACGAGTTAAGTGACCTGGATTGAAATTTTGAACTGTTTAAAAAACAGCAGTATGGCCTCATGTGTCCTCTATGGGAAACAAAAGAACAGAACGGTGGCTGCAAAATTTCAGACTTGTACTCCTAAAGCTTTGTTTTGTACTGAGCTATACTGAACAAATGCAGAGGACATCCCTATGTCTCTCTTATCCACAAGGAAGGTTTGATTTCCGATACACCTCTTCCTGTGTTTGTTATATCTCTATATTGTATATCAGGACGGATGGTGAAAGTGATGGTTCAAGCATGGCTGAACAAAACATTAGGTTTCAATACAAATCACCCATTATTATTTTGAAAACAATTTTTCAACAACTGATTACCTTGTTTTGAATAGGAGGAGTACCAACTGGTTAGGTCAATATACATATTTTGCTAGTTCTTATTTCCTCCAAAGACCACTCAAAGTCAGGACTTTTAAAACTACAGTTCCTGAAAGTCATGCATACATACAGAGAATATTCTGATAAGAGATTTGACTTCCATAAAGAAAATATTATTTTTATCCTCGTGAGCAGCCACAGGCACATTAGAATGTCTTGCAGGCTGCCCATATCCAAGAATGTATGTCAAAAGAACTTGAATATATTTTTACTTGAATATTGAGACACATGATATATAAAAACTACATAGGAAATGGAACATATTTTACTCAGTGAAGAATAGTCCTCTTACATTTGCTTGTATGTCAGATTTAAGGATGGAAGTTGATTAAATCTTCATTCTACTGCAATAATCCTGCTCATGCTAAAGAGCAGCCCATGAGACAGTGCATGCTAACAACAACAACTTTAAAAGCGCTTTGCTTGTATTTTTATGACCGTCTTAATAAAGAGCTTAGATCCATTTCTGAGAAAGGGTTACTTGGCTGAAGCATAAGCACAGTCTTTGTTATTTATGAATGAGGAAAATAAAGACTTTTGCTGAGTCGATTTGGAGGGGGCGACAGCTGACCTCTGTCGTTCCATTGTGAGCCAAAAAAGAAAATGGTAGCAATACGGTCCCACACTTCTTAACACTAGCAAACACTAGAGAGATGGAGTTAGAGATTATAACCCCTGGTCAGTTTTTGTTGTCCAAATACCAAAGTACAAACAGGGCAGAGCTTTTTGTGTTCACAAAGCACATGGACAACTTAGTTCCACATGAGCAGACAGGAGGTCTTCAGTTGAGGTCTGTCCTTAGTTTGACTTTGGGTGTTATATTTTTTTTCATCATAAACATGGATTAGCTGGTTGATTTTGGTCACTTCTGAAATCATCAAATTGTTGTGAAGGGAAAAAAACTAACATTTACAAATGTATACATTTTCCAGTCAAAGTATTCTTGGGGAGTGAGTGCATGTAAAAATGGAAAGACACTGTTTTGACTTTATGTTTTAATCGGGCTATGGTATCATAATCTCAGCCAAGAGAAGTGACTAGCGTCAGTCAGACTTACTTTAGAAACAGCATGTCTCGGGTCATGGCCGACAATCATGTGATCCAGATTTCTGACTGATTTTCCTGTCCTGCAGCGTAGAGTATGGAGGATATTTGTAGGCAAGATTAAGCAGATGAATGTCAGCCTTCTTCACACACTGCTTCATGCAATATCACAGCATGAATAAAGTGTGTGTGTGTGTGGGGGCATTTCCACATCTATATGTGTGTTTGCGTGTGTGTATATACCAAATAATAAAACATATTACTCATACCTAATACATTTTCGGTCAGCCTAAATAACCCTTCATAATGCTCATCTAATTCCCCTCTCATCCTTTTTCTCAGTCACTATTTGGAAATATAAACAGATCTGTTTGTACCCTCCCATGTAACTATTCTATTCCCTTCACCAAAGTAAGATCATTTCCCATGCCACTTGTTCTGGGCACTAAGAAATGTTGTTGTTTCACTGTAACCTGTGGCCCACCCGTAACCCCATCATCCTGCAGTCTGCAGTGGGGACAGGGCTATTTAAAGGGAAGGAATTTTATAGAGATCCTCATGGCTGGGCTGGAAAGACCAGATAGGAAAGGTGTTGGGAACAGTCAAGTTGTCGACGACAACCGAAAGGGCTTGCAGCTGCACATGTCCTGATTGGTCATCTTGTGTCCTTTTAACCCTCTCACTGGTTGGGGAGGGAGGGTGAAGGGGATGTATTCTAACCAGTCTATCAATGATGATTTTGACAAAGAAATTTCATAGAAAACCACAGAATTAAAGCAGCATAAAAAATGAGTTTGGCGGGTGTAGGGAGAAGGGCAGCGGTCGGGGCTGTCTAGACTAATTTGATAATTTGAAACAACCCTCAAAATCTGCCTAAAGTCACTACATATAGACAGCAGCTATATGTCAGAAGACCCAAGGCTCTGACACTGGAGAATGAAATTACTGTCAGACCCATGAAATGGCTGCACAGCACTTAACTGGCTTATTGCAATGCTAGTGAACCCAGAGTGACACCACTCACGTGCCCCGGACATGTCACAGCTCAGACACTGCAGCTTATGACCCTGCTGAACTGATGGGAACCTCAGCAACAGCAGAAGTGTATGCTTTTTCTCTTTACAGAGGTTATGTACACATTACACATAATGGTGAAGTCGCTATTCTCTATTCCTACTCTTACAAAAAAAAGACCTTCCCACCATCTCCCAGCCACTTCCCCAAAACCAAGTGCTTTATCCACTGAGACCAAAAATAAATATCATAATAATAATAATAATAATAATAATAATAATAATAATAATTGTATGCTAAACAAGAATTATTATTAGTCTTGTTATTATTAGTTAGAATAAATTTTTTCAGTTTTGTCTTTTGGGGAGCAGAAGAGAAAACAGGCTGGACAGTATAAGCTGTGTCAGGTGCCAGTGGGGACACTAAGATATTACAGGTCTACCTCTCTCCTTTCCTCTCTCTCTGTCTTTTGCTCTATGTTCGCTCTGTCACTCTCGCTCTCTTTCTGTGTCTCCCTCCTATGACCAATAAAGGGTTATACATTGAGCACAGACATATATGATAGAATCTCACTCCTCTGGGTTTTTCACATTTTGTTAGTAAGTGCAAACAAAATGTGGCACACATTCCCATTCTCTCTCTCTCTCTCTCTCTCTCTCTCTCTCTCTCTCTCTCTTTCTCTGTTTGTTTCAAGTGGTGTTCCAGTTATTTCTCCTAAATGCCCTCAGTATTGCCAGGTCACATGAAAGACCTGCCGTAGCCAGAGAGCTGGAGGGCCATTCTGTGGATAGCTCACGGGGCGCGGCTATGACACACAGACTTCCAAAGAATCTGTGATGAAACGGAACTTTAAAGAGAAAGGGACACTTGTTGGATCCCAAAGCCACAGAGCTGTCTCCATGAGTGTGGCTAATCGCAAGTGATTTGGAAGGACATGGGAAAAGAATCCTTGAAGAATCACAAATTCACTTACAAATTTTAAAAAATGATAAGGGGAAATACAACCCACATGCTTATTCCTAAAATCTTTTTTGCATGGTACATCTATATTTTATTTAGTGGTGACATCTTTATTTTTGTATTTCTGTAAGTCACTTAGAGCTACAGCCATGCAAAACACCATGCTATTCAATTTGTCTTCACCTGAAATTGTGCTGCACATGCATGTAACTTGCTTTTAGTGTACATATATTTAATTAACTCAGCTGTGGTCTGCAAAATTAGCTTATTTTTGGCCAAATCATCCTCTAATTTTCTTTGTCAAAACAGCGGTGGACAGCATTCACAAAACCCTCTGCAGTGTTGTACTTAGCGCTGTCTCTCAGTGCATAGTCTCAGGCTCCCCTGTTGGAAAAAGGACTGGTGAAGGGTAAGGAATTATAAACAACCAGGGCCATTGCTGTATCTAACTGCAGTCCCCCTGCACCAAATCAACCCCATACAAATGTCCACACCGTGCCAGCGGCTAGGGAGATAATGAACTTCATCTCTGATATTTTAAGAGACCTTAAATTCTCTCCCCACATGAACATGTCTGCTCTGTGTATCTCCTGGCTAACAAAACTGTAGCAATTTGAAGCGGACCCTGTAAACAGTTGCACTATTTGTCAGAGCAGAGGGTATGGGAGTATATTAATGAGAGGCAGGGGGATTCAGAAAGTTGGCACTTCACAGTCAAGCAGGCTGGCTGTCTGACCTTTACTTTGTGAAATCTCAGTGTGACAAAGGAAAAAGACCAGAGGAGACATTACCAAAACAGGTATGGTTTCACTCTGGTGATAGACCGGATTGTGTGGAGTGAGTGTGGCATGCGTTTATAGTAAATATCGTTACGATAGATTGATGCTTCTATTTTCAAGGGTAGTGTATGCCATACAGTGCAAGCTTTCAGGAATAACTCTCATTAAGATTTTTTTTTCAGCCAAACAATTATTTTCTACTACAACATTGCAACAAATCTAGTTCATTGCTTTTGTCATTAAGCTGAGGATTAGGGTCTTTTTTGGAAGTCAGGAGTAATTCTGTGTTAGGAAAAAAAATTACAATTGGAGTATTATAAGTTGGATTTGTTCCAAGTGTAGGTTTGGAGACAAAATATATTTAGAAAATACAATAAAAAATTCAGTGCACTAACTGCGTTTTAACATAATGCATTTGGAAGCAAGGATATTTAGTCTTTCATGGAACATTTACCTTATGTTCAATATACAGAGAGCAGCTGATGGAGAAAACGCTGATGTTTTCATTTAGAAGAACCGGGTCTTTGCACTTTGTTGCAACCACTTGTCCCTTGATGCCAGTTTCTCAAACAAAACCCTGATTATTTAGGCAGTGGGAACAGCAATGGTGCAGGGGAAGCTGGGCAGCTCTTCTGAAGGTGTTGTGTGTGTGTGCGTGTGCGTGTGTGTGTGTGTGTGTGTGTGTGTGTGTTATGATGCTCAAAGTGTGCCATGGCAGAAACCACTGATTCAAAACAAGCAGCTGAAACATATGCTGCGAGAAAAGAAAAGGTCATTTGGAAGTTTGCTGTTTGGAGTAGAATTTCCATTGTTTTCTAATACAATCTCACTTCCCTTCCTGGTGCAGAGGTATTCTTCTTACTAAAATAGAGTGCCAAGGAGCCAAACAGGAGCCGACTATGAACTGGAAGGGAGGAGGGATGCAGGGAGAGGGGAAGGAGGAGGAGGAGGAGGAGGAGGAAGAAATGGGGGTGGGGGTGGTAGTTAGGGGTTGGGGAGGGGGACAGGAAATGTTTTACAATGCCCCCGCACAAGATTTCATTTCTATCCCCTGACCAACCTCCAGGCACCCAGCGCTCCTCTGCAGAGCTGTAGCCAGCAGACAGCTGCTAGTATTCGTCATCTGGGGGACCAGTCCTCTCAACAAGGCTAACATACGAGCACAAACACACTACCACACACTCCTGCTCTCCTCTACCAGCGTCTTTGCGATTCTTCCCTGAAGTGCTTTCAACTGCCGTCCCCTTGGAAACGTCCCGGGACCTTACTCATCATCTCTGCGACAGGAAACCCAACCAGGGAGCCAGCTTCATACGAACCGCAGGCCGAAAGGTAATTTACTGTGCACGAGAGAAGTGGTCATGGAAACTGCTGTTTTCAGTAGGCACCCAGGGTCATATGGTGGTCCTCCTCCAGCGAGGCAGGTATTCCCCCATCTGGGGTAGAAAGTAAGGTTGAGGGAATTTGAGGGGGAGTGGTTGTGGGGGTCACCAGTCTACCAACTGTGTCCTCCTACAGTTTCCATGTAAGAACAGGGGTAGCTGAATCTGGTCCTGATGAGCCACATTGCTTTTCAGCATTTGATTAGATTGATTAAAGCAGTTGCTTACTCAGTCTTACCTCACTTCATTTCTTTGGTCTAAGTTTGTTGCTAATTTCAAGATGAAAGCTAGAAGTCAGCATCCCCTGTGGTTTTCAGAAGCAGGGTAGGCCACTGTTATTGGTGTGTGAACCTTTGAAAATGAGTGGGTATAATTGAGGAAGGGGAGCAGGGAGATGTCTGTCTGTATTTGCTGTCATTCAATACATTCTGGAACATTGCCAGATGTTTCCATTCAGTACAAAACGTATAGATGTCAAAGATCTTCTTATGCAAGGAACAGTTCCCACATTCTCTGTGTGAAGTGTGAAGCAGGCAGTGGTTTTTGTTGTATCTCAGGACAGAAATGGGGAAAATTGCATTTTTTTGAGTGGTTGAAAAGAACACACGGTTGAGTGTGTGCTTGATATTGTTGATGTCTCTTTTACCCCTGAAGCACTTTTGGAACACAGTAGCCGTCTTTAGAAGCTCTCTTGATTTTTTCCCAACTGAACAGTCGAACTCTTTGTTTAACACTGGTTCTACTCTGGATCGTGTTATGCCAAACAAACTTAAGAATCAAAAATAATCTGGCCTTTTTCAATGATGAGATTTTTTTTTAAACAAATGAATCTGCTATTTGTCTTCATTACACTGTTTGGGTTTGGTGGCTAAACTGACAGATCTCAACAGAAAATGGGAAGTTCGTAATGAAATAAAATAAAATAGGGTAACACATTCTATACAGGGAACAAACAGTGGACAAGAATCAACACAAGCACGCAAAAGAGATCGGAAAATAACAACAGTGAAGTTAAAATATTCTTTTAACAAGAACATAATTAACATGATCAATGCACTTTAAACGACTTATAACCAGCTCATTTTAAAATGTATGTATTTTAATTATTAATAGCCCAACAGTGTTCTGACTTAACTCATTTTAAAAAATGTAAATTATCCTAAAAAATTGCTATCACTGGATTCAACTCGGCTATGATAGCAGGTGCCCTTTTGACCAGCAGGGGGTGCTGATGAGTGGTAAACTACAGATATCTCAGCTGAGTCAAATCCTCCCTTGCTAAGTGATGCTCTGGCCAATCATGTGGGGCTGTCAGGCACAGTTGGCACTGGCAGAATCTGGATGCCTTACTGTGCCATGGGGCTCACCCTGGCACCGGAACAGAGCCTTAACACAGTGAGCCACTCAGCAGCCCCAGAAGAAAAAGAATGCAATTTAGGGCACGATTCAAACAAACCCATTTACCCTGACATATATTATATATGCTATTTTTTTTTTTAAATGAAAGAACATATTCCAAAGGGCATGTTTGCTTGTCTCCAATAGAACATTAAGTACTTAAAAATAATGTTGTACAGTAAATTCTGTTTATATACAATTGCACGTAGTTATGATAAATATGTTTGATTGGGTCCTAGGCTTAAAATACTCATATAAAACAAACCCAGCCCCTGTGCAGCACCTTCCATCTTGGAATCTGAGAGGTCATCACATAAGTCAGTCACAATGGAAAACCCATTGTTTTTGTGGTCATTACTCTGCAAATTAAAAATTCAACCAGCACCCCTCAGCACAGTGATAAAGAGTGGAAACCTGCTCACACAGAATGAGAGGATTCATAGACGTACAGGAAACAACTGAAGTAACGTGGTCATGCTATGTAGAGTCTTTGTAACACTCGGTTTCACACCACCTCAGCATGCCTCTGCTAGCCGGGACACACACATCACAATGCCAAACAAACCCTGGACAACCTAACCTCCTTTTCCTTTTTTTCCTTTGAAAGAGGGGGATCTTTCTTTCAAGAACTGGATTCATTTTGTAACAAAAGCCAAAGAGGAGCTGGCAGCTGCAGCCAATTGCTTCCGTTTAGCCACACAGTGCAAGAGTAATATCTGGGACAGCACCATCTTTTAATAAACATTATTTGAAAAAAAAAAAAACAGATATATACTTCATTTGAACACTTATTATAAACATTATTATTATTATTATTTCATCATTTACATTGAGTCAAATAATAAAGATCAAATAATTGATCCATTTTTTATTTAAAACATCATGTCTGACACAGTACAGAACTGGGAATTAATTCCATTATATTATAAGTGCGGTACAGACAAATCTATTTCTACTTTTTCTTCTTAATTTTCTTTCAATTATTATTGTTGTTGTTGTTCTTGCATCAATTAAATACATCAATTAAACAATGAACAAAGAAAAGCATTTATAGATCTCCTAAATTACATTACTATTATTACAAATTAGAAAATAAGAATTACAATGAAGCAAATTCCAGTAAAAACGTAAATTGCAATACATGAATTAAAAAAATACAATGATTAAATTGAGTACTTTAGATCCAATTATTCATATTTACTATTATTGTATATTAATATAAATGTGTGTTATTATACGTATGTTATTTTTATCATGAGTTTAAAACTGTACTTAAGTGAACAGTGTAATGCCTGGGCATCCAGCAGTGCAGTGTGTGGTCACGTGATCATAGATGAGACTATCCTCGGTTTACCCTTGACCCTGTTCTGCTGTTCGGTCTCTGACTCGTCTTGGTATCCCCCTCTCGAAAAGCATTGAGCTCAGCATGGTATTCATCACCAAGCCGGTTCAGACAGTTGCTGTCCCATATGTTCTCTGGTATGTGGGCTGTATTTCAGTTATTTTAAGTTAGCTACCGCCTAACCCCTCTCACTCACCCATGGACGCTGTGACCACATAGAATTTAAAGCCACAGGCGCTTAACATTAAAGCACCCATCCTACACGCTCCACGCCAGGGTGGCATTTCTGTCCGGAAGCGGACGGATTCCATTGTTCAGGTTTACGTGACCCTGGTACCCATGGAAACCGGTGCTAGGCATCTGCTTTATCGCAAGCGCGCGCGCTGACTCGACTTCCAGGTTCTGTCGGGTTCGACCGCTAATGCATCCTTACTGTAAATATACGAATGCGGAGCGCTGGTGATCAGGCGAAATGGTGATCGGGACAAATGTGTTGACAGTATAAATATTTACAATGGCAACGGGCGGTAAAACCTCAAATGGGAGTGCAGCGACGGGCACAGCCAGATATGGTACTGGGCAGAAAAATACCACGATCAGAAACAAACTGGCGAAGCTGCAGAGAGAGGGCAGATCTAACAACCAGAGCTCAACATTCTGATCGCTGCACCCGGCGCATTCACTTTGGTTCTATCATTTTCAGTCATCATGAGGCTGAAGAGACAGGTCTATTTCTAGTTTTAAACACAATGGTTGACTGAAGAAAACTTTGCTTTGGGCTTTCCTGGAAATTTTAAATAAATAAATGACATTTTGACATTGGAATAGAGTCTATTCAATAAAATACTTTGTTACAAAATAATATGATATAAATAATTCCTTAGCTACAAACCCCTAAACATGTTTATGCATGTAAACATAATTAGTTGCCTACATTCAGAACAGACTACACATATGTGGTCTTACTCTTCTAAATCGTTAAGCTGTCAATTTGCAAATTTGTTCTTTCTTGTAACAAATGACTTGTTTTTGAGTCTTGACATGTCCACAAATGCAATTAGTATGTAGCAGTTTTCCCCAAAATGCACATTTCAGTCCTGCCCTCTGCAGTGGTGTGTTTTTTCCCCTGCTGTGGGCACAGGGGATGGGGAGTGGAGGGTGACGACAACAATACTGATGGCAAGTCTATTGAAAGCCATGTCTGTCATTGCTCTGCAAAACAGACAAAAGGCTCATTATTGGAAAATAGTGTAACCGACTTATATAGTGCCAGTCACATGGTTGATGACCACCAGAAGCATTAAGGGATGTTTTTAGACAGTCTAATGCTACATAGTGTGTAATTTCCTTTGGTAATTTCTTGATGAATCTATAGCACTTACAAAAGATTTGCCACTTCTTAAAAAGATATGGATGGCATCTACTGCATATGTCACACAGCCAGTAATAGTAAGGTTAGCGTGAACAAGTTTTAATCTTCCTTCAGTTAAGGACACTACTGGATACTAATTAAGATACTAAATTATTAAAGTTTGTTTGTTTTAATCCAGTTTATTAAAACTACTTTTTATCTACTAGATTATTGCCTGTGGAATAATGATTCATCAAAGCAGAACCTCTTATGAGGGTGATTTCCTTGTCAGGAGGAAATCATATTGTTTGAGATTGCTTCCTTGGGAAAAAAAAAAAGAAAAAAATTACGGCGACTGAGAGTCTTCGGCCTGAGGACAGACGGATATTTCCGTTTCCCCCGTCTCTGGAGATTTCTTTTCCCACAACTGGTTGCAAGCTTGCACTTCAGGTGAAAAAAAAACAGGAAAATCCAACCAGTACAATGGTACAAATTCAAATTCAAATTCACTTGAGCTCATATGTGGCACATCTTAATTTTTGATGAAAGCAACATTAATAAAAAAATGTGAGGTATATGTTCCTCTCAGACACAGTAAAGCACAAGCCCTCCCAGGTAAATTAGTTTGAAAATATGTATTGTTGTAACAAAATTTTACTTCAGGGATACAGAACCAGTCCTGGCTGAAAGGTTAACGTTCCTGCCTTAGTGGTACTGTAACTCTATTCCTATTCAGGCCAAACAATAGGTGGGTTCCTTTGTTGACTGGTGAGGAAATGCTTTTTCTTGAGAGTGTTTTTACATCTTGTACCTGATCAAATGGGAATTCCTGTGTCTGTGACCTTTCTCCTGCTCATCTGAAGCCTGGAAAGACAAGCAACATCCATTAACCTAACTCAATTTACACAAATAAAACCACAAGGATGCAAAAATCAAACCTATCCACTATAACATCTGTGTTGCTAAAGGGTATCAGTGGCACAAAATGGAAAAAATCACCCATATATTGTAGTCAGTAGTTAATTTAAAAGAACTCTATTTACTTAATTCATATTTTTAATATATTACAAATATTGTTATCATCATTATGCGATTTGGGATGAATGCAGCCTGCATCTTTTTAAATCTGAAGTGAAAATATTCAGTTCCACAAATTACCCATACATAGATAATGATACAATGGTCTCACAGCACAAACAAAGTGAACAAAAACATAAACCTCGAGATACAGTAGAATTATGAAAACATTTTCCTTCCTAATTTTCTCCAGGGAATATTTAGGCCAACCCTCCACTGGCCAGTCCCCCACCCCCCATTATCCCAAACTGTTCTTAATACATAATGGATTTTCCACCATTTTCTGACTGTGTGAAGGGAGGAACACAGCCAGTCCTCTTTTACAGTTTGTATCGAGCAGTACAGAAAAAGTTCTTTAAAAGTTCTCGTTCTTTTATGTTCTCAGTACATATTCTGTAATCTTTGTGGATTACTTCTGGACTCTTTCACAGTCTGGCGCCACCTACTGTAAAAGATAAGACTGACATGCATGATTTACTGCATTTACACCAGGGATCCTTGATCTAACCCAAAAGGAGCCAGTGAAAGTATGGGGTTTTCTTCTACTCCATCTCTAAAGCACCTGAAAGTCTATTTCTGAAAGTCTTGTGAATCATAGAATTTGGTGTTCTAGTGCTGGAAACAAGCAAAATCTGGCCCCTACATAGACTGGGACCTCATTTATGTATCATTCATATTCTACTCAAGACATCTTCAACACATCTACTACTGTGGGAGATGGCAGTGCCCTGTGAGCTGGCAGTTCACATAAGGCTGTCTATCTGTATTGTACTGAAAGTGACAACCTTACTCAAAATACCCACTGATTTATGTATTGCAGGAATATACTTTAATGAGGATACATGTGAAGCATGAAGCTGGATTGGCTCAGTAAAGCTGATCAACTGGTCATATTGTTTCAACATTCTTGAAGACTTTGTGCCTCTGTTTCAGAGGAAGAGGCCCGGTGGAGATGATAATCAGAAAGCCACGGAATTGACATGGTTAAAGAGCGCCCCCTTCTGGGGAAAAATGAGAGAATTCGTGTGAATAAATATGTTTTCTTTCAGGGATTTGAGCATCGGTAGAAGCCACCAGGTCTGCTGTTTTTTGTGGTTTCTCTAGCATTAAATTGATTGGTTAAAACTAATCTTATACACAGTCACCTCACCTCACATGATTTTGGCCTCAGTTGATTACTGTTGAAATAAAACTAGCATAGTCAGTCGCTCTCTAAGCAAAGACTGAGGATCACTGCATTACAGTGCCACAGCTGAGGATTATAGAACACTCAGCCCACTGAGAACATGCTCAATGACTCAGGCAGAATGACAGGAATAGATAAAGAAAACATGTGAGTCTTAAGCATAAAAATAAATCCACATCCTTTACTCAGGGGAGAAAAATGTCTGTCCCCTCTACTGTGTTGTTTTTTCTTTATTTTTTTTATTTTTACTTTTTTATCATAAATGAGTCATGGGAGTATTCCCATGCCCATATATACAAATGAAATGAAAGGGGGAGTGAAATGAAAATTTGCAGAAAAGAACACAAGTGAATAGAGAATAATCTTTGTCATCATTTTAAAAATTCCCCAATTCAGACTGCTTCCTCGGACAGGTGGTTGTTGAGCTAAATGAATCCAGCATTTCTACAGCTCATCAGGAGAGAGAGCTTCCACCTTTTTGGTTTTGTTTCACAGGCTTTGACAGAAAGAATCTGGTCAAAGATCAGCAATTTGACATTTTTATTTGCTCTGTTTCAAACTTCCGCAATTCTAGACCCTTTTTCCCAGGGAACCAGTTTGGTGATGAGGCCATGAACAGGGGAGGGGGCTGGGGTCTATAGTAAGGGAAGGGTACTATGGGAAAGGTTGTGGTCCGAGACCAGATTGTCCAGTCTGTACAAGCAGAGAGGGCTATTTATACACATACTTTACATGCCTGTGTGTTCTCACAGCACGTTATTGTACAGCCATGCCTTGTGTGACACAGTACAGTAAAGCCAATGTCCTTATACTGCCATGTGTTATTACCAACTGTATATGTGTATGTGTGTGTGTGTGTGTGTGTGTACTGGTTAACTGTTTAAGCCTGAAAACAGTTTGTACAGTAGCCCTACACATCACTGTGTATAAATTAACTGTTATTTCTAATAACACTGATAGAGTGCTTCTACTCTGCTGTCTGTAGGTTCATTTGTAGAGCTGTATAACAAAACAATACAATGACAACAGTTGTTAATTATATAAGTAACATAAAAAAATTCAATGAATAAAGAATGCAAAATGTACTTACACTTTGCTCTCAGAGTCACTGAACTTTAAGACTTCCAAACTACCCTTTTCCCCAAGAAGTTCATATATGTGAAGTTTATACTATACTCCTCTTGATTCTAAAGGGGCAAAAATGGCCATTTCTGACATGTGTGCAGTCAGACTCTCCTTTTTTTCCCGTTTGGTCACAACTGACTGAAATCACAGAATGGGACAGTGGTGGTTGATATGATATGGAAAAACCTGCCAAAGTCAGACCACCCTGACATGTATGACCACCACCCTGTGGAGCTGTTCTAAAACCTCTTTTCCCCTCCTGTGTCCTCAGGTTTTCCTCAGAGGGTGGTGTGAGTAGTAATGGGCGATTGGAGTCTCCTTGGCAATTTTCTTGAAGAAGTGCAGGAGCATTCAACGTCTGTTGGCAAGGTCTGGCTGACCGTCCTCTTCATCTTTCGCATTCTGGTCCTGGGGACTGCGGCCGAGTCCTCCTGGGGCGATGAGCAGTCCGACTTCATGTGCGACACGGAGCAGCCCGGCTGTGAGAATGTGTGCTATGACACGGCCTTCCCCATCGCCCACATCCGCTACTGGGTCCTGCAGATTGTGTTTGTTTCAACCCCCTCCCTCATCTACATGGGACACGCCATGCACACGCTGCGGGTGGAGGAGAAACGCAGGCGGAGGGAGCAGGAGGACACGGGCGGGGGGGACGGGGCGGGAGGGGGCCGGGCCGGGGGCGGGGCAGGAGAGAAGGAGTACCTGGAGGAGAAGGAGGCGGGGAAGACGGAGGAGTCAGGGAAGGTTCGCCTGCGGGGGGCGCTGCTGAAGACGTACGTGCTCAGCATCCTGATCCGCACGGTGATGGAGGTGGCCTTCATCGTGGCTCAGTACATGATCTATGGCGTCTTCCTCAACCCACTGTATGTCTGCTCCACCAAGCCCTGTCCCAACCAGGTCAACTGCTACATGTCACGCCCCACCGAGAAGAACGTCTTCATCGTCTTCATGTTGGTGGTGGCAGGTGTGTCTCTTTTCCTCAGTGTTTTGGAGCTCTACCACCTGGCCTGGAAACAGTCCAAGCGTTGTTTCAGGGCCTACATAGCTTCTCGCGCCCTGCAGTCCGCACCCACCCCAGCGGTGGCTACCAGACATGACCCCGAGACACCCCCTCAGCCCTCCCGAACCCCGCCCCCTGATTTCGACCAGTGCCTGGCGACAGCGCCCCCTCGCTCTCATTCCAACCATGCCCATCCAGGCCTCCACCCCTTCAACAACAGGATGGCCCACCAGCAGAATTCAGCCAACCTGGCGACTGAGCGCCACCGCAGCCATGACGACCTGGAGAAAGTAGACTTCCTGCAGATGAACTATTTGCAGGGCACAGAGTCGACCAATGGCTGTGCTCCAGCCTTGGCCCAGTCCCCGCCCCCACACCATGGCTTCTTTAAAGACAAGCGCCGCCTCAGCAAGACAAGCGGCTCAAGCAGCCGTGCACGGCAGGATGACCTGGCTGTGTAGGGCCAGGAAGAGAAAGACAGAGAGAAGAGGAAATAGGGAGAGAGGGAGAGGGATAACAGATAGAATGAGGTTGAAGGAGAGAGTTGAGGAGTTGAGGAGTTCAGGGGTGAGTACAACAAAGAGAGATGAGAGCAAGAGAGACAGATGATTGAAAGCAAGGTTTAATAGAGAAAGAGTGAACTGCATTCCTATCAAAATGTGAAAAGTACAGAGAAGCAAGAGCCTTGCACTTCCCCCCAATAGCAGGGCATGCTGTGTGGACTTGCCTTGATGCTGGAGCACTCTGTGATTATACTGGTCCCATTTTCTGAAAGAACCCTCAGACTGACTCGGAGCAGGGCATCTGACTGTTCCCTTTGGATTCATGTGGGCCTTCGTTATGCAAGCATGTGTGAAGTGTGATCAGATTTTTTAAAGTTAAAACACTTTATAACATTCACACAACCTGGTATAGGTAAGGCATTTGACTATGAAGTGGGACTATGAGGATGTGTGAAATTTTGGGGACTGATCGTTTTGGAGATCAATCTGGAAACTGTGTGAAAAGAAAATTTTGGGCCAATAGGAAGTCATACACTAAAACGCCAGCTTTGCCTGTCAAAACATCAGATGTAATCATGATTTTAGCACTTAAGATTAAGTAAGCACATTTTCTTTCTTTTATCATTGAGATCAGGAGGTCCTGTGTAAAACTTGGTTTCATATTCATTTTCCTCAACGTCCTCAACGCTTGAATCATTCATCAAGATTTGATGCGTACCTACACCCATTGCTGTTGCCTTGTGCATCATGACGCTTACCAATGACATGGAAGAATAAGGCTTGATGAAGCTAAAAGTGGACAGAGCCACATAATGCTGTCAGTGACCCCACATTTAAACCAATCATTGTGTTTTGCTCTGGAGACCAAAACATTTTGATTGGCTACCAAACCCTCACCTCATGTGGTGGAACAGACTTGACTGTGTGGTGCAAGCGAGAGTGCTGTGTCACACCTCAGCTTAAGCCCCATTCTGACAGACAGTGATAAGCACCTCCCTCCTCCATGTCACTTTGAAAGGCAATGCTACAAACAGGAAGCCTCATCAGGTCTGGATGTAACACCGTCTGTGACACGTGTCTGACCCAATTCTCATCTACCCTTCAACCATTGCAAGAAAAAGAATAACAATGTGAAGCACCCTCCAGAGACAAAATGGTTTTAAAAATCATATGATCCTTGGCATTTGAACACAACCCCTTCCAGCTGTTGCTCTATTTTTGGAAGCCAGTGCCAGAAGCGTCAATGCACCCTGACTGGCTGCGATGGCCTCCAAATCCACCACAAGGGTGGCAGCAGCCAATGTCTGGTGTTCATTCTGTGACAAACCAATAGATTTTTAGGTGATGAACTTCTGATTATTATGACAACAGTGCATCACCATGGGTTGGACCGTGGGTAGAGGTTTACAGAATTCTGAGTATACCTATTGGTCATGAATGTATGGGAATGACCAATAACACAAGATGACCTATAGAGCCTCCCAGCTTTTTCTGTCGTCATGCTAATGCACAACTTGTCTCTTACAGTGGGTGTTTACTCCTATGCATTCATTAGGTATTTGAAATTTATGTGAAAAAGAGAGTTTTAATCAACTTGTTTCTTAGTGACTGCAGAGCTGGGTCCAATGCACATTTTCCTGGTCATTTTAACTACTATCATTGCCAGCTCATTGCTATAATATCTCTGTTTTCTGTTGGTTTTTCTTTATGGTTCTTTTAATTCAAAGACACTTTTATTATATCAATTACAGGATGAATTGCTGCACTAATGTTTATCACTACTGATATTTATCAATGATAGAATTGTGCATCCTGGATCCAAGAGGCAAGTATTTGTATTGTAACCTTTTAAAGACAAGAACAGAAGCGTTACCTTGATGTGTTTTATGTAAGTGTACTTGTGGAGCCAAGAGCATGAAGGAGCACTGACAATGTTCTGTCAAGTAAGTCCCACCCTCTTCACCTCATGTGACAAAAAAGAGGGTGTCTGGGATGGAATACTCACTGATTGTATCTGTACTCTGATGTATTTAGGTAGTTTTTCTAATTTTTTTCATCAGTGTTATTAATTTAAAAATAAAATAATATAAAATACTAAGGTTATGTGTCTTTTTGACAATTAACCATGGAAAACTACATGGCAAACTCAGGGCAGACGTGTATTTACTGAAATTCATATCAAATTCCAACTCAAGGATACAACAGCATGATCCTATCAGAAATTCTCATAGCCTTCTTTTAAGAAGTCCATTTCTCAGGGAATGCTGGGTAGCTCATCCTGTTCAGGCACTTCTCCAGAGGATGAATGGGCGCCATGGTTCAGCAGTGAATCGGAAAAACACATGACTGGTCGTAACATGGCCCTGGAAGGGAGTTATTCAGACACGAGGGATAACTGTACCTCATTACTGAGCAGGAACCCTGATGAAGTAGGCACCCACAAACAGCCAGCATTAATTACACACGAAGTTGAGCCCCACATGAGGGCTGCAGCAGGCAGAGAGGCTGCTGCTGCTGACACTTTGTATGGAGGAGAGTGTCAAATTTGACTGACTTTTCAAGTTAAATTCATTTAATATTTAACAGTGTGCCCCTTTGTGTTTTTATTTGTTCCATCTCTGTGTTTTAATAATTGCATATTGCATAAGCACCATTCCAAAGATTAATTTCAGTTTACATTTTTTGGACCTAAAAAAAAAGAAGCTTAAAAGCTCTTTGGGATCGAATTATACAGGCCTCACACTTTCTTTCAGGTTAAGACATTCCATGAATTTCTCTTCAGTCACTCACACTTCAGTTCACATCTGATTAACCCAACATTAGGAAACTGAGCACAGAATTTCTTTACAAATCAAAATGCTCAAATGCCAAGCAGGCAGCTAGCCTGTAACTCAAGCTCTCCTCCATGAAACACTGTTGAAATGGGTGACCTGCTCTGTACACAGAAAATGAATTCATTAACTATTCACATGAATCACTTGTTAAGGATCACACTATTCCACACAATGATTTGTTTCCATGGTGATGTAATGTTTATTCAGGTCTGTATCTTTGATGACAGTGAGTGTGTGTGGTTTGATGACAAAGTGGTGTGACTATTGTAAACCAGCATTCTGCAGCAGGGTCCTGATGGATTCATTTCAGCATATGTTCCTCCTCCTGGCCCACATATACCACTTTCAGCAGTGATCTGGTTCATCTGAGAACTTCCATCCACAAGGTAGGAAAGCACATCCTTGGTTTGCTCCAGTCACACTGCAAAGGACAGCTACAAGGTAGCATTGCTGTAGAATCTTTTCGTAATCATGGATTTCACATTCTGTCTCATGTCAATTGGCTAATAATAAGCACTACGTATGCACTATGTTAATCTTATTCTTCACATTTTAGTTTGTAAATATTTTCCCTATAGTTTAAATCATATACTTTTTTATAGGATTCCAACATTTTCTGTTTATGTGTTTGGTGTAATTCTGCTTCAGTGGTTATGTTTATACTCTTTTCGTCTGTAGGGCACTTTGGGTATATGGAAAAGCTTTTTAAATAAATAAATTACAAACAGAGCAAAAGAAAAAAAGCTGGAGAAATAAAAAAAAATCTGGATGTGCAAATTGTAATTACACATTACATCCTTTGAAAATACTGAAAATGCATTTGGTCCTTTGTTTACTTAACCGCTAGATGGAGACATTTTAAATTATTTCAGGCATCTTCCTTCTCAAGTTATTCCACCATTGGCACGAAGAATTGTATGTGTGCGGGTGGGTGTGTATGTGTGAGTCAGTCCCTGAAACTAGTGCTGGAAGCTAAATCGGCATTTGGTTGCCTGCAGCCTGATATTGAAAAATAAAGTCATATATTCTATAACTGTATAAACTAATTGTTTTACTCGGTTTTTACGAAATTTTACATGACACAAACATGTATCAAATATAAACAAACAAATAAAGCTATAAATGAGATCAGCATAAACGTGGCACTCACTATTAAATATGGATGCATGCATTTTGTGTTTAAAAGTTTGTTACTTTTATTTTGCGCATCATATCGAAGTTCGGTGGTATTTTTGTCTGATGAAGAAGGGGATGTGACGCAAGACTCGCGCAAGCCTCTTCAACGTGTTTTTGGGAAACGTAGTTCTGTCATACATATTCTTTGATCACTGAAATCCAAAGCAGCATTTTATAAGACTACAAATCCCAGACAAATTTTCCTTATAAACCGGTGTAGTGTTTTCAAAATTGTCCTTATTTGCTAGAAAGGGTTTACATACTAGAACAAGTTTATGTAAGTGTCTCTACCGGTAATACGGAAAAGTGAGTTCAGATTCATTTATTTTTCTTTCCTTGCACAGACAAACTTAACACCATTATTAGTTTGCCAGCGGAATCAGTTTCGCTTTAAGGTACCCTTAGATCTTTGACATTTCACTTTTAACTAGCTGGCTAGGTAGCCAATGGCTATCCAGTCTGTCATTTAACATTTTGTACAAGCCAGGTAGCTAACTTTAGTGAGCTGTCTAACTAGCTATGAAAACCAGATGAATCGACCATTAATATTCTTTGCATGTTGGATTCAGATAAAACTGTCGGCTCAGAGTTGCGACTACACTAGCTAACTTTCGTTAACTGTTTAGTTAGCTAGTTGTTGGCACGCGTCAGTCATTTTGCTGATGTACTACATGTAAGTGCTAGCCAATTTGACTAGCCTGTGTAGCAAATTAGCCACTTTCTGTTGCTGGTCATCGTAGTGAATGCTGTTTGCGGCCACGTTTCTGGTCCTCGCTGTTTCATAGCTAGCTAGTTAGCTGAAATAGGTGATAGAGATTTCAGTTCGCTAGTTGGCTGGCCTGCTGGATAGACTTGCGAGCTAAATTATCACTGAGTCGGTTCCGTTAACTTGTTACCCCATGAGGAGTCACTGGATTAGGGTGGGTCTTTTTGGGTCGGTGGGATTAGGCTCCATGTTGTGGACTGAGAAAAAGTCTACACCTGTTCAGACAAATCCGGGGAAATTCTCTGCAAACCATGGTGATCAGTCTCCGTACGAGCTTAAACTGGTGCAAGTCCTGTTCCGACACGGTGCCCGGACTCCGCTGAAGTCCATACCTGATGTTTTAGAGGTGGGTGCGCACGTCCTTCCCCTCACGTTGTTGGGCATAATTGGCTACACCATTAATTGCGTGGGTACTCTTATGTTGTTTGAGTCTTGAGTCTACAGCCAGCTGGGTCATCCTTTGAAATTGGTCTTTTTAAGCAGCTCAGAATATGCTTCATAAGTGAGATTTGCAAACTAAGGGTATTATTCAACATTACAAAAATTACTAGCAAACCACGGAACACAGAATGGCTAGAGGGAAGCTGGTTCTTTGTGTTTATTGCACACAGTAAAAAAAAAAAAAAAAAAAACCTGTATGTAATCTGTTTTTGCCCATTTTTCAGGCACAGTGGGTCCCAAACCTTCTGGAAGCACCAGCCCATACCCAGGTGAATTATGTAGTCACTGACCTGAGTGGTGGACCCCGCCCACCGGCCCCAGTGGAGGACAGCTACAGAGCCAACACTCTAACGGTTTGTATTCTTGCCTGATCCCTCATCAGGAAGGAGTAACACATTTTTAAAAATTATGTCCCAGGAACAGAATCTGAGATTAATCAGTTCACAGAGTTGTACAAATGTCATTGAAATTGACATTTTGACCACAATATGTAGCCTTCTGTTTAGGCAGCTTGACCTTTGTCCATTTCCTAGTTCACATCAAGTGTTGGGCACTGCTGTTTGTGATTGAACAAGACATGTATCCACTGTTGTTTCTGTTACTACCCAGGTGTACAAACAGGCAATATGTATAGGTTTTGCAATGTAAGTGGCAGTTCCTACCCTGGGTTCTTAATTTCCTTCCTCTTCTTTGGTTGTAGCCTTTAAACTTGGTTTAGATGGATAAAAGTGTGTGCTTACCATTGCAAATAGTCATTTTTACCCTGACCTTTGACCCCTTGTTCCTCTTCTCTGCATTCAGGGTGGGACATATCCTGGTCAGCTGACCACAGTGGGCATGCAGCAGCTCTATGATCTGGGTGAGAGGTTGAGGAAGAGGTACATTGAAGATATGCAGTTCCTCATGCCTGAGTTCAACCCTGCTGAGGTCTAGTGAGTACCCCATCTCTTTCAGCTTTCTAAGGGCTCAACAGTTCCACAAAAACCCTAAATTAGATTTCCCAAAGTCAGACCTTCGGCATCATAAATGTAAAACTTGCACACAAGTCAACAACAAGTAACAAACGACTATAAGATACAATTTTTACCACAACTGCATGTTGCCGTTTTTTTCTCTTTCCTTCTGAAGGGAAAGCCCACTTCCATTCCTTTGTGGGGGGTTGCAGAATGACACAACAATGTGAACCCCAAAATAAAACCAAAAATATTTGTATTTGAACCTCCTCCTAACAAAACATTGCCTGTCTAGTGGTCTGGTAAATAATGTCATCACTTTTCTGGAGTCTGGGACTGGATATCAGCATTTTCAGAGGTGTAGGGTAGAACAGCACACTAACTGCATGCAATTACTGATAGATTTTTTTTTTCTTGTTCCATTCAGTGTACGTTCCACCAACATCGTGAGAACAATAGAATCTGCGAGGTGCCTAGTAGCTGGGCTGTTCCACCAGAAGCAAGGAGGTAAAGACCACCAAAGCTATGTTCATTTTCCATCTCAGATTCATCATAATCAACAGATGCTCAGTTTCTGGGTTCCCTCTTTCCTTCCTGCTTCTCCAGCACAGAACGTCTGGCTGTTAAGAGAAATGTAATGGATGTGCATGAGATGCCTCAAACTGAATTGTCTCAGCTTCATCAGTATGCAAAAAAAATGTAACGAGTTAAGAACACAGAGCTAGGTGCCTGGTGAGTTTGATAAGGGTGGTGCCACCGACAATGCTGTGTTTTTTTCAATGTTCCTCTGGATCTGGTGATGAAACTGGTGATGAAACTCATGAACAGGTATGCCGGTGTTAAAGCTGTGGGGACACTGAAACTCATTAGTCAGTGAACAGTGTACCTAACACAAGATAATATGAACTACTTCTCTCTTCAGTACTTGTCACATATGACATGAATTTTGCAGTAGAATAATGGGCATAGTGAGCATGTGCTTGACTTTGTGAGTAAATGTGTATATGCCTATGTGTATGTGTTTGAGAGTGTGTTTGTGTGTGCTCAAGTGTGTTTATAATTAATGCTGTGATGTTCTACCACCTCTAGACACTGTGCCCATCCTCACCTCAGAGGCTGAAGATGAAATTCTCTATCCCAATTACCATGGCTGCAGGCTGCTCAAACTCCTGAGTGGGTGAGTGTCCGAGGGAGCAAGGCCTTCTGGGAAACATTAGGAGTCCAGTCAGACTACACGACTTACAGTGCAGCTATTGCCATGATGGCCTTGTAAGATATGATGTTTGAAAAAAGCAGTGTGATTTCTTAAAAGTACGCCTCATTTCAAAAGCTGTTTCGAAGGAATGTGAAGGAATTCAGTGGAGCCAGTTTGCAGAGTAGATCAATGTCAAACAGAGCATGTGTGGGGTGTATGTTCAGTTTGGTTGTAATGTAAACAACCCCTGACCCGTAGCCCCATTTCTCCTGCAGATAAAAAAAAAAAAAAAATGTTTTAGGGTGGCTGTATAGTGTAATGTGAAAGGGAAATATTTTATCACCACAAAGTCATTTTGGGTGGGGCACTACTGTAACACACTGGTTCCCTTTATCCTGGGCTGGGCTATCGTACCATTGAGCAAGAACTGCAATCCACAATGGCCCCCTGTAAGTGTACAGTTCTAAATGGATACATTTTTTTTAAAAAAGCAAGCTATGTGAGTCACTATTAACTAGATGGCTAAAGTCATGAACACAGGGGGTGTGTCCTCTCAGACAGAGATAGTGCTGAAATACTGCTGTCATGACAGAGGCAGAGGCAGTGAGCTCATAATACTTTGAAAGTAAATTATAACATAAAACAGGATTCAGATTTACAGTTAGATCAACTCACTCTATTTGATGCAAGACCCAAACAGATACCCATGTAAGATGAGCAAACTGCCTGTGCCAGGTCAATAACATGCACATTCAAATGTTGGATATTCAAAATGTCTCTAAAATATAGTTATTCTATTAATACATGTTAAATTGTTATATCCGATCATTTCAAATACACTTGTAATAATATTAAGTAGGAAATATGATGGCAGACTGTCTCTCTCGCCTCTGTTAGTCATCGCTGGACGGAGTCTGTACAGCTCCCGGATATCGCTGCTGACCTGACGATGATCAAGGGTGCGCTGGGAATTGCATCACACCAGCGGGTTGACTTCATCCTCATCCGGGACGACATGGTGGCCAGAGAGGTAACCACATGAAAGCGCCCTCTGCTGTCAGCACTGCAGGGATCTCACTGGTGTTGTGTGAGGTGGGAAACCAGGGTGCACGTCCCACATCCGCCCATTCATTTGAGCCCTCATCTCTCAGATGAATCCCACTGATTCAGGACTTGTCCACTGGCTCACTGATGCACAGTGGCTTATAAAAGAAGCAGCAGCAGACTGCTGAGAAATATAGATGAGCACATGAAAACGTCTTTCCGTGGCTGTTTGTCTTGCAGACGCATGGACTGCCCTGTCCTCCTGTCCTGAATACCTGGAGGTCCACAGTGGAGCAGAGGGCAGTGGACATGATCTGCCACATCTACGAGCCCAGCAAGAGGTGAGGGGCGTTGGCAGGGGGGTGTTGGGGCAAATGGATGAGAGAGGACAAAATGTGCACTGGGGTGGGCTGTTTTCAGGGGCACCTGTTTTATCTGAGAAGATGATGTGGGTCTTACCTGAAGGCATCTGTTCCAACCCAGCACTAAAACACCTGATTAAACTCATCAAGGTTTTCCTTTAAGACCAAGATCAGGTGTTTTAGTGCTGGAATAGAAATGGGTGCAGTGTGATGTTTCTGCTGGAACTGGAAAGTACCTTCTCTTAGATCTGAATGATTTATATATCCTGTCATCAAATATTTTGTTATGATTTACACATTCATCAGGCAGAACCTTCAGCTCTGCGTTGGCCCACTGCTTAACATTTTGATGGTGAACATGGAAGATAAAGTTCAGGGTGCCTCGTCCTCTCAAAACAGGTGAGATATCATTCATGAATTAGGTGAATTTGATACTTTGAGACCACGGAAAATGCCACCATTGACCATGGCAGAATTTATCAGTACAGTGTAATGGGCACAGGTCGACTTACTTTCTCCTTTTGGTTAATTGGTTACTCTTAAAAATCTCTTAATATGTGTTTGCACAAATTAGATATTACTTGCATTGGAAAAGCAACCTAACAGAATGTATGTGGAATTAATTTGAGTGGTGATGTATATAGTCTTCTGCAGATTACGATAAAAGAACTTAAGATGCTAGATAGCAATTCATTTGATTCATGGTGATTTCAAATGCACATGTACTGTATCAGCACACAGGTTCATAAAATTAAGCCGCATTTAATCCCGTGAAAGAAACTTGGAAAAATTTGTCTCTTTTCCTGTCTTACTGTCTGTTAAGTTAACTAGAACTAGCTCATTGTAAGCCCAAGGGAAATTGCAGCATGTGTTTCCCCCCCAGGAAGCTCTACCTGTACTCTGTGCACGACACCACCCTGATGCCCTGCCTGATGGCGCTGGGAATCTTCGACATGAAGTGGCCACCGTACGCAGCTGAGATCACCCTGGAGCTCCACCAGCACCGCACCACCAAGGAGGCCTTCGTCAAAGTGTCTTACATCGGGCAGGTGAGGCAGCAACGCAAGAGTCAGGAGAGGGGCGCGGGGGAAGGTTTCTGGAAAGTGTGGGAAGACGGGAACAAATTTCGTAACCGTTTCTTAAGATGCAGAGCCTACAGTAAACCCTTTCCCAGAGGGTAAGCTTTAAAATCTGTTGCAAATTCTCAAGAAACATGAATACCATTTGAAGTGAATACGGTAAGTAGGACTCAACATCCTAATCGTGACAGGATACCAAGGTAAAGGGCCAGGCAAAATCCCCTGCAGTTCATGCAGCTTGAAACTTTCAAAGGCTGCCTGCTCGGGTATTTATGTCAGACACAGTTCGTCACTCAGTGAGTCCCAAAAATTCAGCTGCTGAAACGGTAGATGTGGAAACTTTAAGACTCCATATCCGTGCTTTTAAAAAAAAAAAAAAAAAAAAGCATCGACTTTTGGCTGATATGTTCGTGGGAATGCATTTACAGTATTGATAATCTTGCACAGGCCTGTAGTTTTTAAATATTTGTATGGTAAAACAATGTGGTATTTGTTATTTCTACTGTTATTGTGGAAATGAACAGGGTAATGTTAGGGACTACAGGCTTCTACAATGAAACCTACCTGTAGTTCTTGGTTGCTGTCAAGTTACTTTGGATGTCTACCTGAATGAAAAGGACACCTTGAATTCTTGTAATTTTTTTTTGTTTGTTTGACGTTTAGTTTTGGGCAAAAGTAAATGATTTTAAGAAGTTAGTGATGAATTGAAGCACCCATCACAAGCTTGGCTTTGCAGGGGTTGCTAGCAAGCCATTACCTGTACCATAGTGGTTTTATTAGAAAAGTTCATTTTTACTGTTATTGAGATACTTACAATGTTTGTAGAAAGCACCTACAATTTACTAAAGACAGTTGGACTACAAACATCACTGGTGGATACTTGCACAGTATTAGTCATTTACTTTGTTTGTTCACTTCACCCCAAGGAATTAATTTCCCTTTTAATTAATTTGGAAAATGTTGCACATTAAAAATTGAATATGGAAAGGTGTAAATCAAATACAAATGCTCACTCTTGTGTCCCAAAGAGACAGTTGTAATCAGCCTTCACTGCTTGATCAGTGCTGTGTCTGTGCCTGTTCTCCTATGCTGCATCAGGACAAGCTGATCCCGGGCTGCAGCGGAGTCTACTGCCCCCTGAAGGAATTCAAGGAGGCACTCTCTGCCTACTCCCTGACCTCTGACCACTACAGGTCGCTATGCAACCAGACCCCTGAGGACTGAGGAAGGACCGGTCCCTGCCCTCCAAGCTTTAATGTTTTAAACCACAGCTAGATCCCACACAACCTGCACCGCATCCTTTTTCATTTCTTTTTGTGAACTCTTGGTTCATGACCACATTCAAACTTCACAGCAATGCAATTATCTTAAACATCAATCAAAGTAGGCATTACATTTTTTACACTCCTCCGATAATGAGTTTTAGCATCTGCTGAAAAGAAACATGTAAATATCAAAAACAAATAGTGCATTGTTGTTAGATTGAATCTGGGGCAGATGAGTCTCAGGAGAAAATAAGTTTCTGGGTAAGCTTTCATCAGGTTTATAGTGCAGTTTTGGGTTTATCTGGGGTTAGAATAAAAATAACGCAGAGAAAATTTTGTCTTGGAAATAAGGGCTTACTGTGAAATCCCCAGCAGTCTCATCTCATTTTGAAAATCTGCTACATATGCCAGTATCTTCAGGGGAGTACATAGCACTTGTGAATGTTTATAAATATACTGAAATAAAATGTTTGACTTTTTGGGTTAGTCTGGTTTTTATGGTTGTAGTTGGGTCAGAGCATACATTACACAGCAGAGGGCACAGTTCACGGATATGACAATCAGGTAGTCCAGCAAGAGTAGTTGTGATGATCTTGGATCAGTTTGCGTTATGGCTTGAAACTTGTTTTAAGGTAACGGTGCCAGCAATTGTTTAAAACATTTCCTTAAAATGTCCTTTACAAATCCATAAGACAAATAAAAATGAAAAATTTTGTTTTTCCCCTGTCCAAAAACCATGCCATCTGAAAAGTTAGCCATTCATTCTTATTAAAGACCACATTCACTACCACAACAAACAGTAGACCAGCTCTAGCAAGAACACCAAGGTGTCGATGCAAACTCTTAAGATGAATGTCCATGTGAACTCCAAATGAGATACCGTTAAATCACCTCAAATTACTGAAATCTGGAAATTAAAAATGAACAATTGTAAAACCACATCCACTGTTGCAAATCATTCCTGTGAATCAAATGAACTTTCTGGCCCTCCATATTAGGAAAATGTCACCAGTCCCTCAATGCATGTTAATTCATGTTTAATGCATGTCATTAAATCTTTTAAAAGAATGTTAAGACCACCAGTAAAACTTGATCAGCAATAACACATGGACACACAGTGTTCTACGAAAGCTCCCTCTCTTGCTGACTTTTAAATTTAGTTACAAGAGTAAATTACAATTTTTATGCTTTCAAAGACCAAGTAGATATAGTGGCCACTTATGTACCTCTGTATGAATTAGGATTGTGTATATGAGTTCTGGGACACAGAAAACATTGAGCATGTCTGCTGAATTTCTCAGCATTTGGGACATGTAAGAAACACACAGGGCTGCAGGGCACTTTATACCAAACAATATATTTTATTTGTCTTCAACACCACAGCCCTGGGAAGTGGTTCTGTACCAAAGTCAATGGAGTTACACATGACAAGTTTACACAGGAGGGGGGAGGGAAATAACAAAACAAACCCTTTTCTATGTTTTAGTTCTTTTTTCTTTTAGTTTTTTTTTTCCTTTTTTCTTTTTATTTCATTAAGTTTTTTTTTTTTTGTACAAAATTCTGGTTTCGACCTCCAGAAGTCCAGATGTTGTCTGGTTGCCTTGCGCACCTGGGATAGTCTTTGAGTAGCTATACACAGAAAATCTGAAAAATTATAATAACAATAATAATAACAATAATAATAATGAAAAGTAATGTTTGCAGACTGTCGAAACCAGGTATAATGGTAAAAGAACCTGGAGCCGGCGTGATCCACCGGTTCGAGAAGTGAGGCCTCCTCAATATTCCCAAACCCCCATCCCCTTTGGAAAATGTGGCTGAAGAACCAGAGGACACTCTGCATATATCAGATTATAACGGTTCCTACTTTATCCATAGTGTTTTTCTCTACAATAAAAAAAGGAGAAGAGAGAGACACCTTTTTATTTATAGTTAATCCATGTTTGTGCTTTTTATAATACTATTATCTGTAATGAGGTCATAGTTTGGTTCGTTATACACTGGAGTTACAAAGAAAACAAAATTAAAACCGTCCGAGCCCACCCATGGTAAACAGTACTGTGTGGTGAGTGGGTGGGGTGGGGTTGGGGGGCTCAGTGCATTCACCATACACCACCTCCCGTCCCCCTAATGCAAAACAGATGGGGGGGGAAAAAAAACCCTAAAATCACTGCTAAAATCCCTTTTACAATACAAGTACAGTACACAAATACAAAGAGCATTTTTATCTCTGGAGGGAACAGCTCAGATGAGACGTTAACATACAGCAATAACGGTGCAACTTGGTGACAAAATGGAGTCTCGTTTGCGAGTTCGTTAAGTTTTTTTTCAGTTTGTGTAATTCTTTTATTCTTTCCTTGATGGAGCATGTTGTTTTTTTTGTTTTTTTTATTTTTAATTTTTTTAAAAAAGTACAACTACAGACCTCTATTCCCAGATCGTTTGTTTTTATTTTTTTTCTGAAGTAACCTCCCGAGTCCAAACGTAATGGATTTTAAAAATTCTAGGAGCAGTTCTGAGCTAATGATGTAGATTCATTTCCATACATTCAGGAGTTTCTGGAACACAACCCTAGCCCGCCCCTACCCCTGCCCCCGAAAAACAAACAAACAAAAAAAAAAATCCACGAAGAACCCCATTCTCATTTTGTATACATCCCCCTGGCATCTGTGTATGGAATCCACGCTGCAACACACGCAGGCTGTTCTTTTGCCCCACTCCCCCCGGAGGGAGGTGGAGCAGGGGATTGGGGGTTTGGGTATGGGGTTGTCACTTTTCACATATGGTTATGTGGGTAAGCGACAGCACCTCTCCTGTAGTCCCCAGCTACACCTGTGCTTCTTAAGGATGAGTCTTCCTTTTGTATTCCTCTTTTGATTCTTTATTCTTGAACTTTTGTTTCTTTATTCTGTGTATGTTGTCTTTGTTTTTGTTTTTTTTTTTTTATTTAATGTATTGTTAATTCTCAGCAGCTCAGAACATTATATTCCCTGGGTTGCCGGGTCCGGGGTTAAAGCCCATGCCCACGTCGCCAGCCATGCCACGCGGCCTCATCTGGGGTGGCATCATCATAGTCTGCTGGGGGCCGCCCATCCCATGTAGTGACATCATCATGTTGGGCGAGCCCACGGGGCCCGGGTGGTTGTAGAGCGGGCCCCTCTCCTTGCCCTGCATCATCCCCGGCCCGCCCATCATGCCCGGTTGCCCCGGCGACAGCATCCGGTGCTGAGGTCCCATCATGCCCTGGGGCATGAACCCCGGTGGTCGCATGCCATGTTGCCCAGGGTTCCCCATGGGCATGTCCTGGGGACCCATATGGCCAGGCCCCGGCGGGCCACCCCCCATACCGGGCATCGGCAGGCCCATTCTGGGGCTCCCCTCCCCCATCATCCCCTGCATCTGGGGGGGGAACCCTGGCGGCCCTCCGGGGTGTGGCGGCTTGCCCCCGCCTCCAGCATCTCCGCGTGGGAAGTAGGACAGTGTCTGGCTGGGCTTGTCGGACGGTATAATGCGGGACAGGTCGAACTCAGGGATGCCGGAGGCGCCGGGCCGGATCACCTCGTGCAGGTCAGCATCGTTGAAGACTCCCGGCATGTTGTTGAAGGGCTCAGGGCCGCCAGGGGCATTAGGCTTGCACATCCCCTGCTCTCCACCAGGACCATGGGGCATGCCGCCCAGCCGGCCCATCGGACCCCCTTCCCCAGGGTATCCCATACCATGGGGGAACCCACCCTGGGGGCCAGGCCCATTGTGTGGGAAGGGTACCTGCTGGGGGGGGGACTGGCCTGGAGGGAAGCCCTGATGCCGATGGGGGAAGCCCATTCGCCCCTGAGGTATCATCTGGGAATTGCCCATCCCAGGGTCTTGGGAGACCGGGGCATCATCATGCCCTGGGGCATCATGCCCGGACCCATGGGCCCAGGATGAGGGGGCATGCCAGGCCCCATAGGGTTCGGGGAGGGCATCTGGTTGGGCATGCCGTGTGAAAGGGGCTGGGAGCCCATGTTCATGCCCATGGGGCTCAGGGCGTGGCCAGAGGAGTTGGGCGCCATCATACGGGGGTGGCCCGAGTGATGATTCACACCCATTCCTGAGGGAGCAAGAGGAGAGACGGCACGGTGAGAGGCTAGTTTATCACTGAATAGAAACTACAGAGAAGAACTGAAGAGACTAGCCAGAAACGCTTAAAAAGCACTGAAACAGATTATACTGCACAAAGTATTTATTACATACACACAGTCACTGCGGTTGAAAATAGAGGGGAAAAAACACATTAAATCCCAAATTAATTATCTTGCCTTTAGGAAAAAAAAATCGAATTTCTCCCAATACTCCCAAAGTGTGCATATGTGCATACTTGCACGTGTGTGAGAGTGTATGTGTGTGTGTGTGCGCACGTTTATTGTTTTGTGTATGCACAAGCTGCTTCCTACCTTGCATGTTGTTATTCATGGAGGGAAGGTTTGGAGAGCGTGCGGGCGGCGAATCATCGTCAGAGCTGGCAACAGTCTTGATGGCGTCGTGGTAGAGCGGCGTGGAGCTTGGCATGGCAAACTTGGACATGCGTGACATCATAATGGAGAGGGGATTCTGGGATAGCGTTGGTTCAGGGGGCAGAGCATAGGGGCTGCCAGATGGCAGACTCCCCGGGAGGTTCATGGAGCCAGGCTGCCCTGAGGAATTACTTGAGGGGGGCACCGAGGGGGGGCCATTTCCACCTGAGGGTGGGGAGGGGGTGTGGAGAAAGGAAAGAGAGAGTGAGACAGAGAGAGAGACAGAGAGAGAGAGACATGTCATTAGCAAACTCATGGCATTTAGAATTTTACATACTCATACAAATCTGAGCCTTTTGACAAGCTGTTCCAGCTTATTCAAATAAACAAACTTTTCCTTCTAATGGTTTGTGTTTGTTCAAAGCCTTGTTTTTGTGGTAGTATATAACACATTACACCAAAGTAAATCAGAGACATGAATTACATTTCCCCTCACTCATCAACACAAATCTCACTAATGAAGGAGGCCAAGAGCTCTTAAAGTGGTTTGAACTATTATCAGCTTTATGATATTCATACAAATACTCTTTCTACAAACACCTGGCTTCCCTAATGCTCAAGGTAAATGTGTGTATTAAGTGTGAAAGATAAGGAGCTTATGGGTACACTTACGGATATTAGTATGGGGTTTGACTAGTATAGCTGTGTGGTGTGTACTTGCTTAACATACTTTTTTGAACTTTAATGTTTCTGAGTGTGCAATTAAGTTCCTGTGAAAAATATGTATTTTTCTTCCCTTAACCTATTGACACGTTTCAATGCATCTTTTCAAGTATACATCCAAGCAGACACCTTTGAACAGTCATGTCTGAAATGATTCATACTTATAAATACTAAGCAAACAGCAGGAGGCGCTGTTTCCTTGTCATGGAAGTACAAAGACATCCTGAGCCCCAGAGAAACTGCCTGTTTACTCTCACAGAGAAATACAGAGTGAAGGAGCGAGAGATTAATGAATAATTGAGAATACAGACGCGGGAGACAGAGCCCAGACTCAGCCTTTGATCATTTGGGCAGGAGCGCCATGACGACGTGTGACTCTGAGGCTGAACTGCCTGAGCGACACCCGTGACATCATTTGCACTCAACTGTTGCTCTCCAACAGTGGCGGAACGGAGGCACAGTTTACTTGGTATCCAAAGCCACATAAATAGGGAAAAATACAGAGGCAGCCAGTCGGTGAGAAAGAGTGAAATAAATACTCCACAATGCTAAAACGCAAACCCAAAAACGAATAAGCTCATGGACGAGTCAATGGATCGTTTTAAATTGTCTGGATGGCTAAGCCAGTCAATTTTCAAACAAATTGAGCCAAAAAGGATTTTATCTGCCCAATTTGGACTGGACAATCAGCTCAACCACCACTATTTCCATTAGACTGAGCTAAACCACTGGCATCAAACTAGAAAATGAAACTTTTTACAAGCAACAGGAAACAATACTTATATTACTCATTATTTTCTTTTTCCCTGAAAAAGCTCAGGATATTTTATTGATTTCCTCTAGAAACATTGCTCTGTCGGGATATTTTCTTCTGATGTAACTGTAAAAGGTGAAGCAACAAAATTTAGTTTTACAACTCAGTTTCATTCATTGACTGATACACGTTAAGGAAAATACAGCTCACAATACCTCTCAAGCCTATTTTACAGGTGAAAGGGACAGCACAGCAGTTTATAGAGTGGAATGCTGCTTTAATCTGGCTGATCACAGCGAAGTAATTTCTTGCAGCCCCAGGTGCTGCAGCATCTTATTGCCTGAGTAATAGCTGTTCCTCAGTATCTGGCAGGAGGAACCAGTGTCTAAACACACAAGCTACTTCCTAAACCTCCCCAAGACACTATTTGAACTGTTGTCCTTTCATTAACGTCCAGCTTTCTGACAAGAGGCTTTACTCAAAAACACCCTCACCATAGTTTTCAGTGACTATGTCAGTGGGGGGTTCTGTAGTACAGGTACAGGGATATATGGCTATTCCAATGCTCTGGGCATTGCTATGTCATCTGCCTAAACAACAAGCAGATCACACATGGCCTGTGGAAACTCAGTGGGTCACAGGAATCATTTGGTCCTTGGCCAGTGGTAATGCATCCATATTTGCTATTGAATTAGATTTTGAGTCTGGATCTGGGTCCCAGTCTAGATTCCACAGACCCCACTATCATGACCAGATGAGTATCCCATAAATACACAAACACAATGTAAACCATTGACCTATGATACAACGGAAATTTACGGAACCATTTACTCTGCACAAAATTGAGCCAGTATAGCTAAGCTAACATTAACGCTAAGCACAGCATAGACACTTGCTGAACCCGCAATGAAGGTCTCATGCAAAAAAGACGTTGCCAAGACTATAAATCACCTACACAAACCAAACACACATGGATCTACTGGCAGCATGGGTTCACGTCAGTGTAAAAAAAGACAACACTATGTCTTTAAAAAAATTTAACCAGCTGTCGGTAGGATGCATATGTGGGTGGGTGGGTGCTGTGCGGTGAAGTTGTACCTTGCTCCATGCTGCCCAACATGTTCGGCGAGGTCATGCTGAGGGAGGGCTTACTGTTCTGGGGGATCCCGGGGCTCTGCATGGGGGGTTTGGGAGAGGACGTCCAGCCGGGGGAGGGGGCGGGAAGCGAGGGTGACTTGAGGTGCACTGGTGATGCGCCGGCTGAGCTCATCATGGGCGGAGACTTGATGGAGGCGGCGGCTGCTGCCGCAGCGGCTGCTGCTGCCGAGGGCCCGGTGAGGATGCCGGCCAGCTGGGACGGTGTCTGGGGGGACTTGAGGTTCCCGGAGGGCGAGCCTAGCATGGGCGACTGCACCTGGCGCAGGGTGGGAGACTTGAGAGGGTTGACACTGGGTGAGTTGACGGGGCCGGCCGGCACACTCAGGTCAGAGGGCTTGCGGCCCAGTCCCCTCTGGCCCCCCGGGGGTGGGCCGGTGCCCATGCTGGCTGGGTTCTGGGGGGGTGGCTGGTTGGGAGGTAGAGGCGGCATGTGGCTGAGCCGGGCGTTGCCGCCCATGTTAGTTCTTTGCTCAGGGCCGAAGGGCTGCTCGCCGCGCGGGCCCCTCATGTTTCCCTGGGGCCCGTGGGGCATCCCGGGGAACTGCCTGTTAGGCCCCATGTTGAAGTCCCCTGGCTGGGGTTGGTCAGGGAACGGGGGCCCCTGCATCATCTTCTGCTGCGGCCCCATGTTTTCAGGTGGGGGTCCCCCAGCTCCTGCTCCACCTCCACCTGGTCCTCCTCCCCCTGGTCCTCCGCCAGGTCCACCCCCTCCTCCTCCCTGCCTCATCTTCATCATCTCCTCAGGGCTCATGTTCATGGGTGGCTCCCGCATCTTGGCGCCCATCATCTGTGGTGGAGGACCGGGACCCATGTTGAGGTGCATGTCCTTCACGTTCATGTTGCCAGGACCCATGCCAAACTCTGGCCCCATGTCCCGCCCAAGCCCCTTGACAAACTCCATCCGGGAGGAGGGGCTCATGGGACCATCGCCTCCTGGTGGCATCCTGGGGTACATGGCCCCACCACCATTGTTGCTTCCGGGGTCCATGGGTCTTTGGTTTCCCATCATCCTGTTCATTTCCATAACCATCCCGGGTGGGAGCCCCATGGGCTGCTTGTCCCCCATGCCCTGCTGGAACATGGCCTCCTGCACTGACTGTGGATTGGGGAACCTCTCCACCCGGCCCCCTGGGCCCCCGAACACCCCCTGACCTGGCGGAAAGCGCCCATCGCCCATTTTGGGCATGTCATCGGGCCAGGTCATGCCGGGCCTGGGCATGGGGTTGGGGCCTGCGTCCATGTCAGGGTTCATCATACCAGGAAAGCCGGGCATCCTCTGCATGTGGTGGGGGGGGTGCATCCCCCGGGGTCCCATGTTCATCTGATCAGGGAAGGGTTCAGGCCCCCCAGGGCCCCACACCTCTCCAGGGTTCATTTGGTAAGGCGGCGGGGGCCCCCGCATTATCCCGCGGGGCCCGTGCTGGTGTAGCATCATATCGGGCAGGGGCCGGTGCTGCATCTGCTCCTGCTTCCGCTTCTTCTCCTCATAGAACTCCTGCTGCAGCTTGAGCCACGCCATCTGCTCCGGGGTCATGTGGTCCCCGTGCTCCGCCCCTGGGTGAGAGTTCATCGGCGGACCGGGTGGCGGGGGCCCCAGCTCGTCTGGGGAGAATGGCATGTCTCTGTGGCCAGGGGGGCCAAAGGGGGGACCCTCCGGCCGGGGGCCGGGCTTACCCAGGCTCTGGGACTGTGCCATCATGGCCTGGAGGGGCCCCTGGTCAGGCTTCTTGGGGCCGCCACCCTCCATCATGCCAGGGTTGGGTGGCGGGGGCCCACCAGGGTTGCCCTGCCCCATGGCGGCCATATCCTTGAGGGAAAACTCTTTGTCGTCGGGGAACAGCATGCGCTGGATGTCGCGCAGAGTCTGCAGGGACCGCTCGCGGTGCTCCAGCTGTTCCTGGGACAGTCCCTCTGGGTTGTCCCCCATGCTGGACATGATCTCGTTGGCCAGCTGCTGGTGGTGCTGGGCCGTCATCTTGGGGTCACCCACCTTGGGCATTCCCTCCATTGGGGGGAAGCCTTGCTGCTGGGGGCCTGGGGTGCAGGAGGACTGGCCGCTGGGCGTCCCCGCAGGGTTGCTCCCGTCCTGGGGCGTGGCGGTGTTCCTGGGGCTGCTGCTCGGGAGGCTCTTGGAGTCTGCTCCTGCTATGGAGGCCCCGTCCTGGGGGAGGCTGCCTGGCTTGGGCCCCTGTGGTGGCGCTGCTTTAGAGGACGGCTGGTGGTTCTGCTCTGGGGGGTGGGGCTGCTGCTGAGGGGGTGCGGCTGCCGACTGCAGGGCCTTCGGCTCGCTTCGGAGGGGCCCAACCTGATTGTTCTGGAACAAGAGCACCAGGAGGAGAGGGGGGCAAGGGGGAGGATCAGAGATGAGAAGAAAAAGAAATGTAGAGGGACAGGAGGAGGGAGAGGAAGAAGGGAAAAGAGGGAGAAAATGCCAGACAGAAGAGGGAGTGGGGAGAGAGCAGGAGGGGGAAAACAGAAATTTTTTTTTAGAGGGCAGCCATTTACATCACCAAGCACAGCATTACTCTCACATGTTAAATATTTAGCAACAGGATCGAGTGCACAGCCTGTGTATGGAGAGTGTTCCCTGACACCTTGTGTTCTCCAGTGCAGGGAGTATTAATCGTCCTCATTAATTTTGGGGTCCATTAAGAGAAGCTGCATCAGGGGAGCACTTTGGCCATTAGGCTCCTGGTGTGCTGGCTTAGAGCGCTGACTTACACAGCCATTGCTTAATAAAGATAAACACATGCACGTCTGATTTCTTCATTTGGCTGTGTGGTGTCAGGGTAATGCAAAGAGTGAGACACAGATGGCTGATGCTGTGTCTCTACAGGTGTGCATGTCTGTTTGTGCCATTGTTTCAATGTGCATTCATCTGTTTTTACACAAATGTGCGTTTTGGGTGTGTGAATATCTGCTCATATCCACTTTATGCATGTGAGTGTGTTAGTGTACATCTGTGTCAGTGCATATATATTGGTCTATATTGATCTGTATGTCTACTCTGTTTGTTAATATGTTTCTGCATGTGTCTGCATGATCTGCCGACATATGTCTGTGTGTCCACTGTGTGTTCCAAACTGTGTTTGTATGTGCCTATCCGTCTGAGTTTATAGACTCGTGTGCTTCTGCTATCCATTATGTTTGTGTATGTACAGGTGAGTACTTCATTCTGGATGTGTTGTCAATACACATTGTTGTATTCCTACCAGCTTTTTCTCTCTTCCATTGACTTTCTCTTTTCTTTTTTTTGGCTTTGTTTTTCAGCTTTGTTCTACTGTGTGCAAATCGTGTTTTTAATCTATTGTTCAATGACGTATGTAAAGTCTCTGAGTATTTTGAAAAGCAATACACAAATACAATGCATCTTCATTATTAGTGTGCTTGCATGCGTGTGTGTGAGTGCGTGCACGTGTGCACGTGAGAGAGATAATATGATAGTGATCGTATGTGTGCGTGTGCACGTCTGTGAAAGAGGAAAAAAGAGTGATTGTGTTTGTGTGGGTGTGCATGTGTGTGAGCGCTCAAGAAAGTGAAGAGAAAGACAAACAGTGAATGATTGTGTTTGTGTGTGAGATTGTGTGTCAGTGTTTGAATGCGTGCGTTTGGCTAGGGCTGGGCTCACCACAGGGAGGTGGGGCTTGTCGCCCTTGCTGTTGGAGATGTTCTTCATGTGGTAGGCGATGATGGTCTCGGCATGCCCCGTGATGACCGCGTCCGCAGCCCTGGGGGAGGGGAAGAGGAGCAGACAGAAGAGCGTGTGAGGGAGGGAGGGAGGGAGGGAGGGAGGAAGTGTGGCCCACAGAGGAAACAGGACAGGGGGGGAAATGTCAAATTTAACCATAAACAAACAGCACTTAATAACCCACACTGCAAGATGTGGATCCGCAGTTAAAAGCAGGGCTAGGAAAACGACCATGTGTCCCTCTTTGAACTCAGCAGCGGGCTGGTGGTCAGATAAAAGGCTCTGTAGTATAAGGCCTGAAACCACAGGTGGAATCCAGGTGGCATTACAACTGGACAACAGGAAAGGACAACTAGTCTGCGTTACAGCATCAATCATATAGATTATGGATCACTACTTGGAAGAGGAGGAGGGGGCATTCCTGACGAAGGGCAAAAGGGGTCCATGCTGGAAGAGACAGGTGTCAGCCATGAAGATGTTGCTGAAGGTCAGAGCTGCTGATATGGAAGATGTGGGGTAAGGCCTGACAGGGAATCTTAAGAGGAGAAGGAAGCAGAACACCCTGAAGCAGGTTGTTTGGGCTGCCTTTACTTGGGTGCCAATTCTCTGTACAATTTTTTCCGGTGTGCTCCGAGCCAAACCCATTCCTTTCTGGATGTGGCCAGCAGGAAGAAGAGCTCTGCCATAAACAGTTGTAAAAGTGGGCTGGGCTTGCTGGGAAAAGCAGGCCTTTTTTAATTAATCCAAATTTGGGTTTCTGTTCATCAAGCCGCCCCTCTCTCTCACCCCTTTGTTTGGTGCAGAACTTGCATTGGCTCAGGATCGTCACAATGGGCCTCTCCATTGTTGGACTGGAAGTTCCAGAGAAGACTTCCCTCTGTGCAGCCAGCAGGAAATGGCTCAGTGTGGCTCGGGAATTCAAGCGGCAGTTAACCCCCAAACACAAAACGCTCGTTTCTCAAACTGTACGTGACAGTTTTGGGTCCAACAAAAAAAAAAAAAAAAAAAAAAAGATAAACAGCAAACTGGAGTTTCACCATTTCCAGTGTGCCAGTGTTTGTTTGCACTACTACGTTCCAGGTGGTGCATGATTTTAATAAACAAAGTCAATGCATTTGAATAGATTTGATTATAATGCTTTTCTTAGAGGTGGTGTGAGCAAGCAGGGGCAGTGAGGCTGCGCTCAACTTGTGGGGATGCAGTCTGTGCTTTATCAATCCAGGAGTAAGTTCTCTCTGGTGTGTCAGATCAAAGGAGGAAGGAGTTCCGTACCTGCTGACCTATCAGGTGAATTCTCTGTCAGGTATATTAATGTCACTACGTGGGTTCAGGATTAAAAAAAAAAATCTAAATTGCTGGTTGAAACTGAAAGGCACTGAAGTAAGCACTGCATGAGACTATTTCACATGATTCAGTGCCAAGTGTTTGAAAAAGAACCAGTTCCATTTTGCCTCCCTCACAAGACAAA
The DNA here is from genome assembly GCA_022829145.1 of Albula goreensis. Lineage (NCBI taxonomy): Eukaryota > Metazoa > Chordata > Actinopteri > Albuliformes > Albulidae > Albula > Albula goreensis. The sequence continues at coordinate 17,037,916 of CM040761.1, read as the reverse complement.
CCACAAACAAAGATCTTCCAAATGCCAGCCAATGAGAATCACTGGGAGGAAGCTGAAGTGAAAGGGCAGGGGTGTATGGGGCGGGAGCATTGGAACACAGTCTTCGACGGCTGGTGAGATAACAAGGCCATAACTTTAGACTCATTGCTCCGCCTGCTGTACCCTCCCCATATGAATGGGAGGGGGGGGTTTGGTTAAACTGGCACATGGTCACCCCTCACTCAGGTTTTGGATCCTTCTGAAAGAAAGGGGGTCAGGTAACCCTCCCATTATTCATAGTCTGTCAACAGTGTCATCGTCTCGCTCCGGCATGTCATCGCTGCTCATTCGTCTTGTTCAGGGACGCCACACGAAGGCCGAGGCCGTCAGGGTTTGGGGGTGGGGGGAGGTGGCACTGCTCACAGCATGTCAGCTGATGGGCTGTCTAATGCAGATAGGAAGCATGTCCTGTTCCAGCACTCAGGTGATGAGTAAGGGGGCCATTTCACACACACACCCACACCCACACACACACACACACACACACCAAAGAGAAGAAAATCAGCTGCCTTACTTGTTGGCCATCTCAGTGGTGAAGACGTAAACAACTTTTGACGGAGGCTTCTGGCCACCGGCTGGTTCTGAGACGGCATTCTGTCCCCCAGCGGCATTGTGGGAAGGCGTGGAAGATCGGCTGAGTCCAGCGTTGGAGGGGGGCAAGGAGTTTGAGTCCTGGGGCTTCACATCACTGGAGTTGCAGTCTGACATTGACAAAGAGTGGAAATGCATGTTAAACCAAATACTGGGGTACAGACCTTTCTGAGCTGCTCTTTTGTATAAATAAGTGTGAAAAATGTGCTTTTGGAGAACAGTTTACAAATTACAGACATCCACTCTTTTTGCAGTAGCCATATGCTGCCACAATCATACTTATGCTGTAACATAAAGAATTGGTTCCCTGAATTTTTCTATTGCTTTCCCCAGACTTTGAACAATATATGACTTTGAGAAGCTTTAATATGTCATACACATATAAAGGAATACAGCACAGCTGACTGATGGGCTCTGTGGTAGCACACTCACTGAAGAAGCGCGGGTCTTCCTCTTCACTCTCGCCTCCTGAGCCCCAGTCGGTCCCACTGTAGGGCTGCCGTCGCTCGGCAACGCACATGCGCTTGGCCCGGGTGCTGGAGTCTGATGGAGAGAGACAGAGCGTGTCACAGGACAGAGGCTGTAAGAGCAATGAAACGCGGCACAGCCCAACACTGGTCAACGGAGATGTCCCACACTGCCTGGAAGATATGGCTAAACTCAAGGCTTAAAGGGTGGTGATCAGGGACTAGAACCAGCACATACAGGTTCAAATCCTAGGTTTGGGCTTTACAGAGCACTTTTACTTAAACATCATGCACTGAAGTGAATATCCAACAGTATATGGTTAAAAAAAGAGGTCAAGCATGTCTTGGACACATGCATAACTACATAGCAACAGACACATCCTCAGTTATTACACACTGAGGAGGAGAGGTCAGGGAGCTTTCTAATCGCTAATACAAAAAAAACTCCTGTGCAAGTGTGGCCCTTTCCAACAGGAAAAAAAAAAAAAAAAAAACCTGTGGCATTCTGGGACAGACAGTCTATCAGAGGCCTTTTTTGCCTGGCACTGCTGAAACCACCAAGACAGGGAAAAGAGGCTAAATAATTCATCCATGTGCATTTCAACAGAGATGCAGAAATTCGGAGTGACATCATGGAAAAAAAAACTCGGAATGCTTTCATAACCACAATCACTACTTTCCATACAAGGCGGTACGTACACGTGCACGCATGCACGGTTGACACACAATGTATTGTCATGCTTTCAAAAAAGAGATAATCTCAACCAACCACGTCTCCACTGGTCAAACTCAAACCAGTGCTTTTTAAAGAAAAGGTCTCAATCACAGCTTTTCACTGACAGACTGGCTCTGTCCTCCTCCTCACTCAACACCACAGACAGTTCTGAGCAGTGTCTGTCCTGTTCTCTCCCAGTCCTGGTCACTGACTGTAAAACTACTCCACCCAGTCAATCCGTTGTAGCCAGTTAGCCAGTTTATAAAGGAGAGGGCTTAGCAATCAAGTGGTGATTTTAGGGGTCATGAGATGAAAACATTTAAGAACCCCTGCTCTGAGAGGGCGTAGGTAGGAAGGGAGGAGGGAATTAAAACTCAATAGACCAAAAGCATTAAGGACCAAACTGAGTGTGTTGTGAAGCACAGAGTTCCATGTCATAGCCACTGCATGTCACTGCAACCCCAAGGACAGTAACACTGAGCAGTACTAAGAGCCAGAGACTGACAAGTACACCCCCGCCCCCATCCCATTCTCCGCCCCCTAGCACCCCACAATCCCCGGGGGCTGTGTGGTTAACCACACACCAAGCACCAATTAACAATCCTCCTGATAATTAAAGAGCTGTTCCAGATCCACCCAACCCCCAAACCCAATCCACCCACCCTCTCAACTCACAGTCAAGAGGGCTTTCCTCTCCTGTCTGCCAGCCTGTTTCACTGCAAACAATTACTCAGCGACCAACACACACACACACGCTAATACCCACCTAAGAACAGCCATACAGATACATACAGTAACACAGCTAGCAACAACCCTTTGGTTTTGTCGCAAGGTGTTTGACATTCATATAAGGGGGGTGAGGGGGCGGCAAATGCTGGCATGCACATGCATGTGTATGCACTAATGTGGACTGGGAAACAAAACCACAGCAGCTGAAGGGAGAGGTTAAATATATCAAGAATTTAGAGCAGAGCAAAATGTTTACAACACAATGCTACAGATACCTAAATGCCCAGTGCCTCAACTTGCCACTGACAGCACTGTATGCACTGTTTCCACATTTTCCCCCTAGACACCTGCAGTAACAGAATTCACCAGCAGGGGTCCTATTGAGGAGAACAACACAGTGGAGGAGACGAACCATGCCCCTGCCTCTCTCGGACCAGGCATCACCACTTCCTCCCCAGCGGTTCCTTGGGTCCATCCAGAACTGAGAGATGTTTTCACGGAGATGCACACTGAGGTGTGAATGTCTTAAAGCACAGCTCCGGGTCTGGCTGTGCTCCTGAGGGAACAGGGGGGTGGGGTGAGGTGGTGCGCTAGCTGGAGCAGCTGGCCGTTGTGAAATCAGCGCATGCGATCATGCAGCATGGTTTCAGGGCCATGGGGGCCCTGAGCGACATGTCAAAAGCCTGGTGAAGGCTGTTTGTCTGGGACAACAGCATCTGACGAGCAACAACACATGTGTTTTGCAGACAGTGGGACTGGGGTAGCGACTCTGAAAGCTACCAGTTAGCCTCCCAGGAGAGATTCCTCAAGCCCCCATTCACTGCAGGAGTCGAGGAAATCATTAAAAGACATTTACCAGATAAGGACTTAAGGGGGCGCCAACTCAAAATAACCTGCGGGGAAAGCAATTAAGGGATGGTCTCCTCAGTGTCGTGAGGTATATTACTATATTCCTCCTCACCAAATGCAACCAATCCCTTGACATCTCAGCCGAAATCCTCTGGTGCCTTATAACGTATGCACACTTCTACAGAAAATCCGCTACCAGTTCCACACATCAGGATAGGGATTAACATTCATTTGGAATCAACTAACTGCTCTTCTTCATCCCAGGACATGCAACTGCTTATTTTGCATGGCAGAAACTGGAGGGGAAAAAAAAAATATATACATATAACTGCTAATTTTTCCCCCTGGTGTGGAAATGTGGCTAGCCAATCAGAAGATGAGAAATAGTTCAAAACTCCCTCCAAAACATACCCCACCCCTCTCTGAAATTACTTTGCTTGGTTACATTGCTTCGCTCTAGAGTCTAGACCTTCCCATCCGAGGCCGAAGGTGCAGGAAGCATGAATGCATTGCAAAATTCTCCATACTTCTGGCACAACCAGCGACAGCTGCATTGTGAATGTTTTGCACATTTGCCGTGAATCTCTCTCTCACTTCTTTCCACTAAGAAATTAAATGTTTCTCAGCAGTGGTTCCTTCATCAGGGCATTTCCTCCATTTCGGATCTAGCCCAGAAGGCTAAGCCAACGACTAAACGACAGGAAAAACTGTAAAACAGACCACTTCTCCAACAGGCACATTCATGAAGTGTACAGAAGTACAGAGCCAATAACCCAGTTGAGAGTAGCACCTAAATGCCCCTTCTTTGACAATGTTTTTACACCGAATGCACGCAGCATCTTACAAAGCACGAAAAACAGGCAGCGTGCTGCGATGGGGATTCTGTGATGGAGATATTGCCTTTTTTCTTTCTAAAGAGATGTCACTGCAAAGCAGGCCGTCCGTTCACTTATAAGGGGGAATAAAAGTCTTCGGTTTAGGTTGGGCTGTGGGAGAACGGCAACGGCGATCCTGAGACTGGAGAGGAGCTGCGCCTGCCGGCTGAGTTCAGACGCACACATGCAGCGCTGACAGGCAGCCGCAAGAATGCGACGCTGCATTTCCACTATCCTGCGAGGGATGCAGGGGGTCCCAAATCACACCATGTCTTGCTCGCCTCTCACAGCTGAGCAGCTCCATGTTTTCAGCACTAATACCCATCGCATAACAACACTGGATCAAAACGCTTGGTAAATACTCAGCATGAATACAAGTGCCGTCTTTTTTTGGCAGAGTCTTCTAAGCAATCTAGCATGCAAAAGACTAATAAAAAAGGTGTTATTCAGAATACCAAACCATGCCAATCAAAATATGTGCAACAATATTACAACAGAGGCTTTTCAACTAAAGCTAATCTGGATTTCTATACAAAAACACTGAGTCACACACTACAAAGCAATGCACTGGAGAGAATGATACTTCCATCCACAAAAGCTTACATAATTACAACAGAGTTATCCTTAAATACTAAATGACACATAAGAGAACTATTGCTTGAACTACTGCAAAAGACAAAAACGATATGCAATAGACATGAAATAAAACAGCTATTTCAGGGGCAGCGACCGTGATGTGGTCATGGTGACATGAGGGGGGAGGTACTCACCTTTCTGCTCCACTTCGTTCCCAGGTGTCCCAGTGTCCCGCTGCTCAAAAGATTCCACAGAGGTACTTCGTTCCCTCTTCACTTTGCCCTTGGCCCCATTGCCCGAATTCAGGCCTTGTCCATTTTTAAGTCCTAGGCCCCCTGCAGTCCCTTGTGGCCCTTTGGGGGCGTGGCTACCACTCAGTGTCTTGGGGTCGCAGGGGGAGGGCTGTGATTGGCCCCCAGTGCCCCCTTGCTTTCCCTGATTAGGCAGTTTGGAGTCCATTTGGGCGGCGCTGGAAGGAGACATTACAGGGGGTGACCGCACCATAGCCTCCTGCTTGGATTTTGGACTGCTGTCAGAAAGCAAGAGAAAGATGGAAACCGAGATCAGAAATGAACAGAAATACGACCGAATGGACAATTCCTGTTTAAAAAACCTAACAAAACGAGATGTGGACACGCTTTGCCACCTTCCACTTTCCTGTTTCACAGCTTAAGGAAATGAGACGCAGAGAACATCAATATCTGAGAGCAAAATACGAAAACATAGTCAGTTTGACTCTATGTACTTTTTACCAGTCCATTAAGCTGGTGAACCGTTGTTGTTTCTGCTTTTTCCAGCTACGCACAATGTCAGGCACTACAGCTTTGTGAGAAACCTCTACTTCACATCTGTCCCTTCTTTACCTTGTCACAATCCAGACAGGTAAATTCAGTATGGCATTAGGGGAAGGAGACGGCACTTAGTGAACCCACCACAGCCGGATGTAACACGCAGACAGACATACTTTGATGCACACAAACACACGCACAAGGCAGGTCAAATGGGCATGTTTTGGGGATCAATTCCAAACCCCCCACCAATATACAATTCATGTTCTTTTTGATAATTCCCCAAATAATATACAGACTTTTACACACATTCTCATTCTCACATGCACGCACACCCACTCACAGTAATGGGGGTCTATCTGCCCTCCTTGCCCTCCAGTGCCCCCTCCCCCTCTCCTTGATTCAGCAGAAAGACAGAGAGGAGAGGGGGTGGGGGGCTGGGGTGACGATGGTGGTAGTGGAGGCAGAGACTCCTTAGCCCTGAGCCAGTCAGGTCCAAGGAAGCTCCAAACACCACCCTCTAATTAGCTGCAAAGGAGATCAGGACCAGAAAACCATTTGTAACACAAGATTCCTTCCTGTTGTACCACTAATTATTTCAATGTCTCCTATGCAGCTTAATGAGAAAGAGAGAGAACGATGGAGACAGAGAGCAGAGGAGGGTAGAGAAAGGCAGAAGTATGGCAGAAGATGAAGAAAAAAGTAGAGGGCAAAATGGTTGGATGGTAGTGTTTGTCTGGGAGACGGAGGAGATGAACAAACTGCACGAGTGAATGCAGTTTTTTGGTCATGTAAGTGACACGATTATGAGACTGGCGGAGGCGGACTCACCCTTGAGATTAGCACGTCAGTCTACACACCAGCATGGTGACACAAACCAATTAGAGCAAACTGTGCCACCAACAACACCTTCCAGTCTTTCCTTTGAACATGCAACTACTGCATATATTTGTATCACCAGGTTAACCATATATGCGAAATGTGTGTTGTGGTGAAATATCAGCAACAAAGGGAGAGAGACAATTATCATAGGTGTTTATCTTCACTGTTTATTTCTGGGAAAAAAAAAAGACTAATTATGCGACCGGTAACATGGCAGGCCTCATTTTTCTGTCTTCCCACTGTTGACAGAGCAGGAGTTAATTTGTAATCCTGATGTAAGCCCTGTGCAAACAGGCGATGCTGCCAGCAGCCTGGCTCTGACCACACACACACACACACACACACACACACACACACACACACACACACACACACACACACACACACACACACACAGCCTCCTCCCTGTTTCCATGGAGATGGGGTCAACACACTAAGGTAAATGATCCCAAAGATGGAGGCAACTATAATCACATGAAACACTATGGGAAACACACAAATGCAAGCACAAACTGAGGCACACCATAGACTGATAACAGCATCAGTATATGCACACGAAAACCATAGCTGCTAAACCCAGTTGGATCAATGATCATCAAAAGACAGGAGTGGCTTCCTGTATGCTTGTTTCCATGGCAAAGAGGGCTGGACTACTGCTTTGCCCGAGCTCAGTGACAAATGTTGGGAGAGCTACCATGGCACTGTTACAGCACAGTGCTGGACTGGTGCACTGGTGCAGACTCCCTCAGGTGTGGGGAACGAGCCACTCTCCAGCAGGACTCCCCGCGCCTCTCCTCACCCGCACATTCAGGCGGTGGGGCTTGAAACGGGGAGCCGGATCCTGAGCCAAGATGGCCGCCCAGTCACCACTCCCGACAGACAGAGTGGGGAAGCCCTGCGGGACCTTGGCAGCACAGACCCTCCTTTCCTTGGGCTCCAAAATGCATGAGTCAGCAGGCGCCAAGCTGGCAGAAACACTGGGAATGCAGACTGCCTCCAAAAGAGTTGGTGCCTTCCCAGAATCCTTGCTGTGCCACTCCAGGGCTAAACCAGGCCACATCTACATGGCCCAGTTCTCACACCAGCTTCGCAGTTTTGTGTGTGTATGGGTGTGAGCGAGCTCTGGTGGTTTTCCACAGGGTGCAAGCTTCACCTTCATAGCTTTAAGCTACGTGCCCGCATGCCTGTTTACAACTTCACCCTCTCAGCTGCAGCCCCTGGAGAAACCCATGGTGGCGAGCCCACGGTGGTGAGCTTTGCTCTGCCAGTGCACAGCCACTCCATCACCAAGACTCCTGACTCCACATGGCGGTTCATGGCACCTTGGTGTGTTGCTCATCTCCAGGCTAAACCTGCAGGAGGTGCTGGAGCAGCTGTGGGACCGAGGGGCAGAACGCACAGGCAACTAGTGCGTGGACAAGCCCAGGCACCCATCAACCAATGGTAAGTGCAATGTGGGCTAATCCCACTTAGGTGCATGGCTATCTCTTGCAGTCGCTCATAAACTCAGCCAGCAGAGGGACAACATGATCTGTGACTTCTTCTGTGTCCCAAATAGTGGCACGTGGGTGACCTGCACGAAGGGGCTGTGAACACTAATGGAGAATGCTACACCTGTGTACCTCCTGGAACAACACTATCAACTGGTGACAGTAATGGTCATGATGGGGGGGTAAGGTTGCCATGGCAACACCTGGACAGATACTCTGTACAATCCTGCAGTGTTTTGAAAACCGCTCCGCATTAGGACTTTTGACCTTACACTGTAGAGCAGGCAGCCACTCTCGTTGGCATTACCCATGTCTTTAGTTTAAGCCCATACTGCTTTGTCATGCTGTGACCTCCCCACATCCCAGGGGCCATTTCTTCACGCCAACAGGCCCTTCAAAGTGTAGGAGTGTGCAAACAGGAGTTTAAAAAAAATAAAATAAAATCAGCACTTTCCTGACAATGCATTAACACATCGCGACAAGACAGGTGCATTAACATGCAGGGGCAAGACAGCCCTGTCTGCACATCTTAATCTCCCTGAGATACCATCACAACAGCTGCTGTATTATTAAGCACCAAGTGTGGTACAGGTACAGTGTGGGCTCCTATTGCCATCTATCATCTTCTTATTACCCAGAATCATAAATGGGGGGAGGGGTGTGAATATGATTGTTGTGTAGTTCTGGAGTTTGGTCTCATGGCAAACTGTTCCCACAGACCATGACACCTTATTGAGCTCTGACCCGTCACCCGCCCTGACCCAAAAGTCCGATTGCTTACCTCTGAGTGTTTGCCGATGGGGAGTTCCTCACTTTGGGATTGCTGGAATGCATTGACGGAGATCCCAGGGAGGCGGAAGGTGGAGTCAAGTGCTGGTGTGGGCTGGGCGTGGCCGTGTGAGTGGGCGTGGCAGTGGGGGGCGGCCTTGGCGCGTGTGCTCCGGGGGCCGGCACTGCTGCTGCTGCTGCTGCTGCTGCTGCTGGGACGGCCGTCCTTGGCCTCGTCCCTCTCCTTCTTGGGGCGCTCTTTCTTTCCGAAATGTGCTGCTGCTGCTCTCTCGTCCTGCACCTCCAGCATTCTCTGTGTGTCTCTCCCAGGAGCCTTCACAGCCCGCGGGCACACTGCGCAGACATAGGACACACACAAGCGGAGGCGTCAACCACAGCGTTCGAGGAGGGCACCATAGACTCTCCCTTCTTGACCTGCTTTGCCCTTTCTCTCCCTCTCTTTCAACCAACCCTGCTCCCCCCACAACTCCGTCTCAAGTCACAATCACACCATGCACTTCTCCTTTCTGTAGGGAGAAAACTGTATAAAACAAAGATCCTCACAAAGAGACAGTGACCGCAACCCCCCCATGACCCCAGCTCATCCCAGTCCTGTGAGGCCCGAGGGCTGGCACAGCTATCCCTGCTATCCCAAAATGCACTGCACAGACACGCTCCACCAACGGCCATAAAGCTCAAATCCACTGATAATACGATACACAGGAAGGAAAACCTCAGAATCTGCCCCCCAAACCTCACTCCATTGTGTGTCCATGTGGGTGTCTGTGCGTGCGTGTGCATGCGTGTCAGTGTGTGAGAGCATGCTTTTCTACCCCCTGGTAACAATATGAGAAACTTCTGAAAAAGCTGCACTGTCAGTTTGAATTGTCATCCGCAAAATATTTAGGGCAGCTTCCAAGACGCTGCAGTGATGTAACCAGCTCTCAGATTGGCCTCCAGCTCACAGGGTCGGGTACTGAAACCAGCCGAGGAGCGGGAATGAGACAAAAGCTCTGTGCACTGTGCTACAGCACAGTTAAAAAAATCTTCCAGAACGCAGTCTTAAGCTGACACAGTGGCTGAATGAGGCTGCGATGAGGCCCCCAGTTTCTGCCCTTCAGCAAGTCTTAAATTACTTTGCTAACTACCCACTACATGAACGGATAGTGCTTAAAAATCTAAGCTATGTAGGTCACCTTGGGTGAGGGAGTCTGTTAAGTAAATTGATTGATAACAGTTGCTGAGTTTTCAAACACAGAAACAGTACTCAGAATACCCTAAACAAACACAAATACCGAGAGGTTACACTACACAGACATTACACAGAGCCTAAACAGGGACTATTAAACATTACACAAACTACACAACAGAAATTCTACTGAGATCACACTGCTCACCAAGTTAAATGGAGGCTACCTCTCCACAAAAGTGACACTGAAATTAAACTATACTGATACAGGCTAGTCTACAGAAGAAACCATGTAGTTCTTTAGGATCAAGCAAAACAGAACATTACGCAAGACGACATACAAAATAACAAATGAAAGGACAGAATATTGCTGAAAATCAGTGAGAGGAGACCAGTGCCCTGATTCTCTTCACCGTCACCCAGAGCTGGATGATATTACGAATGCAGATCATAATATCTGAGGCCATCTCAATACAGATTAATATCATGGCAGTTGTACTGATATGCAAAAGTGGCCATTTATCAATTACTCTGAATGGAAAGGTAAGATGTTTATCCTATTGAATAATGATGGCTTGAGTACAATCAACCAGAAAACATTTGTGGTAAAAGACAATGTATCCCTCTACCCAATGTGTTCTTGAATGTTTACACAAGAAGCTGGAGGCAGAGCGAAATATTAAAAATCCATGTGTATCGACCACCTTCCAGTACTGCAGGCCGTCCACACCTCTGGTTCCCTCTCCCCTTTGCTCTCTCTCTCACCCCTTCTCCCCATCCACTCTGTCCATTAACATGTCAGAGAGAGGTTTGTCTCTCTATACACCTCTCCAGAGACATGAGAACTTCTCTTTCTCCTTCCTCGCTGCTTTCACATGATGCCCTGGCACGTCTGAACTCTGACCCCTGCTATGTCATGCCGTGTAATGTCAACTGAACATTAGCACTGCTCTCTCAAAATTTCCTCCAATGACTTAGCTGAAGTCACTACTGCTGCAGAGATAACCACAGCTCCAAACCTGAACATTCACACGTTTGGTTCATTTTTAGGATGTGATTCATTGAACACACAAGTTTTTGCATTTTTAATTTTTATTTAAATACCCTTATCAGACACACTGCCAAGCCTGGTACCCAAAAACACCACATATCACATCATCGGTGATATAGATTTCTTCAATCCCAATTCAGCAGGTGTAAGAGAATATGAATGTCACCAAATTAAGACACCTGAGCCTTTGCCAAAACCCCAACCACCCAACACCAAATATTTATTTTAATTAATATATCTTTAATTTCAAGCACTTCTGCCAATTTTACATTAATGCATTAGTGCTTCGCCCTTATGAACACCGATCAATCTCGGAGTCAATAACCACTACTGATGTGCATGTGTGTGGGTGTGCATTTTTGAAAAGCAACTTACTTGACAAAGCCAGCTGACCACTTAAGCAACATATGTCGCCATTGCATGCTATTAGCTATCGACCGCTTAACTAGTGTGTGAGAGCTGAGGAAAGAGAGAGTACAGATGGGACTGCTGGGAGGAGGGTGGAGCTGCAGTAGGAGCCTCACAGAGCCAAAATCAACACGCAAACGCACTCCTTCCAACTCCTAAATTCAATTCACAGAAAAACATGAGGACAACCGAGGGGGGGAGAACATTTATAAAAAAAAAAAAAAAAAAAAAAAAAAAAAAAAAACTACAATCAGCTGGCCTTGACAGTTTAAATTCATTTTCATAACAGATGACTTCAAAAAGCCCTGAATGGACCGTTTAACACATTTCTTTATTTCCTCTGTGTTTGTTTACACCACGTCAGCATTCACATCTGCTTAACTTCCAGCCCCTATTTCGTTATTCAGCATTATTCCCCTCTTCATACAACAAACCGCACCACTTTCTTCAAAACAACGAAAAGGAAATACATCTTGATATTTTTAACAATGTTGTTGCCATTTCACCTCTGGTCTTCAGAGGCTGTGGCTGTATAAAACTGAATGAAAAAGGCCTCTGCAAGCATTAATACATATGAAGCGCCTCAGACTTAGTGGAAAACTGTGTGTGCTTGGTAGTGTGCTTTGTGTGTGTGTGTGTGTGTGTGTGTGTGTGTGTGTGTGTGTGTGTGTATGTGTGTGTGCGTGCATACATGCCTGTGCATATGTGCCTATTAACTTGAATACGTACATGTTTCAGCTTGTGCGTGTCCGTGAACTTGTGCATAATATGCGTGAGTGCATTTGTGTGCTCTGTAGGATGAGTTAGACTCATTACATCACACACTGGGGCAGCCATAGATTTAGTGCCGGGGTTATGTGGTGTAATGTGGTGTAACATGTCCGGCAGCGCCACAAAGTGCCTCTGCTCATTACCCAGCACACACCTCCCTTACCGACTCCCTCACTGGCCCGCGTCTCCAGCAGAGCTGCATCCACTTACCACAAACTCTGAATCAGAGAGTGAGCAGGTACCATCAATTTTACCTCCCTCCCTTCCTTCATTCACTCGTTAACGAGCAACTAATTAGCGCTGCCGCCAATGCGGCTGTCACGCAGAACGTGGAAGTGAGAGTGACACGCGGAGGGAAGCGGGTGCCGCCGATTTCTTTTCTACTCGCAATAAAGTAGCTAAAATGTCACTCACACTTTACATTCGGTTTGAATTCATATAGAAGCGAAAGATAAAGGCAGTAAACAGCCTAATGAAGCGCTCTGTCAAGCCCCGCTCCTCACACCGAATATAAATATTAACAACTCCCATCCGAACAGGAGGGAAAATCTATTAATCATCTCAAACACAGAGATGGCGCGAGGGAGAGTTTCTTCCTTTTATCACCGAGGGTTGCTATACGCTCCCCTGAAAGGAAAGGGTTTGCGAAACTCGGGAGACTATTGCAGTTCTGAGAGGGGAAAAAAATGCCACCACCCAGTGTGTGCTTACGGCGATGTCTGAGCCTGGGAGAAAGGGTTTTTTTTTTTTTTTTTTTTTTTACCTCAGTGCCGGCGAAGCAAGGGCACAGTTGCCATGGCAACGGCAGAGGTGTCTGAATTGGAGTGACTGGAAACACACAAAAAAAACAGCCAGGGAGAGTGTCATCCTGAGATCAACACACAGGCAGGCGGACAAACACACACACACACACACACGCGTGCACACACACACACGCACGCACACACGCACGCACGCACGCACCTGCATATCACCAAGACAAGAATAACATATGAAATAGACAGTGCTCTACATCTTACCGAAAATTCATGTGCACACAGCTAGTCTCCTTCTCAAGGGAAAGTAAAAAACTTAAAGGTTCTATTGATTTGTCTCAGACATGAGATCTGTGAACTGACACAGTGTCAGGTAGTTTTGGTTTACAAAATCCATAGCAGAAAAAAGAAGCAAGTAAAATCTATCACTTATGATTTTAACTGTATTAGATGGTGATATACACAATTATCAAGCTTAACACAAATTTACACAATACAAGTTGGAGTAACCTTGAAAGCAAGTGTTGAATTATGTTTCGTCCATTGCTGAAATACATACATTTTTAGCCAATATGTAGATGAAACATTGAGGGGGAAAAGTAGGTATTCATCTATGATGGGTTTTATTTGGGGTTCTGCCTTTTTCTGCTGGGGAGGGAGGGGCCTTCAAATGTGTCTTAGCAGCCTTGGAGAAAATGCAATAATGTCATGTGTGCACCAGTGTGTGTGTGTGTGTGTGTGTGTGCACCAGTGTGTGTGTGTGTGTGTGTGTGTATGTGTGTGTGTGTGTGTGTGTGTGTGTACGTGTGTGTGTGTGTGTGTGTGTGTGTGTGTGTGCACCAGTGTGTGTACGTGTGTGTGTGCGTGTGTGTGTGTGTGTGTGCACCAGTGTGTGTACGTGTGTGTGTGCGTGTGTGTGCACCAGTGTGTGTACGTGTGTGTGTGCGTGTGTGTGTACGTGTGTGTGTGTGTGTGTGTGCACCAGTGTGTGTACGTGTGTGTGTGTGTGTGTGCACCAGTGTGTGTACGTGTGTGTGTGTGTGTGTGTGTGTGTGTGTGTGTGTGTGTGCACCAGTGTGTGTACGTGTGTGTGTGTGCGTGTGTGTGCACCAGTGTGTGTACGTGTGTGTGTGTGTGTGTGTGTGTGTGTGTCTATGTCCGAAACAAGCAAACAATGAACTCGCATCTATCATCATTACAGAAAGAAGGAGATCACGAAAATAATCTCAAGTGTTAAAAATTCTGCAAAGCGGTTTGTTGAGAAAATCAGTGCTGTTGCATCATTTGTGCAGGACACACAACTCAAGCCCGCTCTCCAGACATTCCAACGCATGAATAAATAAACAGGCTCCGCCCATAGGAGCGCTGCAAACCTCTACCGTGGCGTGGGCCTGCGACCAGCGCGTAGCACGGGGGGACGAAGCCGCCACCACAGGGAAACAGTGTGGGGGTCCTCAGATGATGCTTTGAGGAGTACAGGCACACCAGACACACCCCAGGATGAGAAACTTCACCCCCAGAGTCAAAAAGCCTTTCTGGAACTTTACGCTTCACAGAAAACCACTTTTTTTCCCCTTAACATACATACAAGCAATCTTTTTGTGGTTCTCTTGGCCACCAAATAGGAGTGTGTGGTGGGGGGTTAATTCAGGCTTCATGGTGGGTGGGGGGTAAGCTAGCATTATGAGTATGAGCTAAAATACACAAAAAAACGTACTTTGATGAAACAAAGCAAACCAGATAGCAACTTAAAGTGTTGGTGAGAATATGAGAATAAGGACTGATGCCATTCATTTCTTTGAATTTATAGAATTAAACACGGATTATAGCTGTAGTTATAACACATTTCCAACAGACTGATTTTTTTCTTCGCTTCCAGACGTTTGCATGTATCGTTGCATCTTGATGAATCACCAACCCACAAGTGAAAAATCTAGTACATCAGGTTAAAAAAAAGAATACTTTGTTTCAACAATCCTGCCTGTGAGAAAAAGGACATTTTAATTTTAGACTGGCAGCTGGCAGGAACATACTGGGAGTGACAAAGCAGCACAACTTTTAACCAGAAGGTCACAGGTTTGAATCCTAGGTAAGATGCCAACATGCCCTTGAGCAAAGTACTTGATCATTCAAATCACTCCGTTACTATACATATCCAACTGTATAAATGGATTATAGCACATGTAATCTACATATGTCGCTCAGGGCGTCTGCTAAGGAAACAGATAAAAAAAAATAAACAAATAAATTTCTTCTGCAGGGATACAAAGTCTCACAAAGCCAACCTCAGGGCTCTTGTATTGGAAAATTTCCATATTTCAGAGCAGCAGACAAAGAATTATTGCAAACAATTAATACACAACTGAATGCACAAAACCTGGGCTGGGTTAGCTGCAGCTGTTTAATTCTAGTTACATTTTTTTGCAGAAAACAACTCAGATAATTACTCTAAAATATAAAAATGGATTACGTCTTAGTTGGAATCACTTGTTTAATCCAAACCCAAAGCAGGACTGCGGTGATAGTATTACTGGTTTAGGCTATGTGAAATTTCAAATGCAAAGGATATGATGTGTTTGAATATGTATATACACAAGACATGTTTATGGCTCTCACGTTTCTTGTGTAAAGAATGGCCCCAGAATAGTAATCAAGCCTACAGAGGAGAGGGGACTTTGATTAATCACTGTGGACACTGCATGTATACAAAGCCATAAATTAAAATCATTCAGCACCAATTAACAGGTTAGCAGGAGATAGGGTCAACAGCAGTGCAACACTCACACTCTCGTTAGCGCTACGCAAGGCTGACTGAGGCTGAGAAACAGCTATAGACCCCCTACCCCTCTCGTACACTCAGACACACAAACACAGACATGCATATGCACGCACGCGCACACACACGCCAACACACATCACATGCAAGAACTCACACGAGCACAGACATACATGGGCACAATTGCATCCATGCTTGCAAGCACACATGCACAAATGCAGACACACACACACACACACACACAAATTCAAATGCACTCTCACTTCTATGCAAGCACTCACAACATGCACACATGCAAACAGACATGCGCACCCATGCACATGCATATGTACGTGCATTCACATATGCGCGTGCAAGCACACACAAACACGCACTCTCCTCTCCCAGACCTCCTGCTTGGTGCCGCTAGCTAAAAAAGGCCCACTGATCTACCAGGCGTATTATGCAAATCCCATTCTGAAGCAAAGCCACAACTCATCAGTGATAAACTCTCTTTCCTCACTCGCCATTTCTCCCTCCATCCCTCTCTCTCTTCCCTGCTCTGAGCTCGGCTGCCCGCAGGGACAAAGGCTCACGCACTGCATGCACGCCTGCCCAGAACTGCAGGATTATAGACACGGACTGCACGGCCATTACACCCCGACCAGCCACAGAGAAACCCTGAATTCATCTGAGCGCACAGTAAACAAAGAAACATATACACAAACACCCATGTAGACACACGCATAGTAAAACATAGGCACATGCAGAGAGAATGAGAGAGAGAGAGAGAGAAATACAAGGACACCCTCTACACCTTAATGAATGTAAAAAAATCTCCAATCTCATGGCCCAACCCTAACCCTAACCCTAACCCAGCCAATCACAAATCGCGCAGCTGAGTAACACAGAGCTAAAGTCAGAAGAGTGAAAAGACCCACAATCAGATCCACAAGCAACAGGCCATCTAATCCAGAACCTCCACAGATAGCGCTCCCAATTTGATCCAATGTAAAACAAATGTACTCTATGACCAAACATCTATCCCAGAATCCTCCTCTTTCCCTTCCCAACACTCTGCAGTGTATGGGTTAGTATCAATCATGAAATCCCCCTTTTCTGCTCTACCTGCTACCAGCATCCTTTGTTGTCAGCCCACAAAGCAGAAAGCTCCTCAGCCTCTGTGATCTCTACCTGTTGTCTAAAAAAACAAACAGGAAGTCCCTCCATTCAGTCTGCTAACCTTTTTCCTAAAGTTTCACTGAGTGACACCGCAGACAACTTCAGCAGATCCACCCATGCCCAGCTCTGCCTGCCTCAAATCTATATACCCTTCTGCCAAGATGTGCCACATTGGGCCAGGCCACTTGGTAGGGATGGGTAAGGTTAAACATGTAAACAGTTACATTTTAACAAATTAAATAGATATGCAACACACATCTCACTAATTAACCGTCATAATTTTAATATTCATAAGTACATAAGAGACATGAACACATTACTTTTTCATAGCTCTCAAAGGTTTGAAACTATGAAAGCTATGGCAAAGTACACCAACAGAAAGGCTGAATGCACTAATAAGAACAGTTACATAACTGTCACCTTACTACTAAAGCATCAAACAATCATAAAAGCATGTTTTATTGTTGACTGTGAGAGTAGGTACCTTTTTTCTTGCACTAGGCATCACAAAACAAACCACTTTGGATGGATCAGCACACACGTTTGTGTTCACTTTTATTATCAATGTAGCATGTGGTTCATTTTGATTTAATGTTCACCTCTGTTCATCAGCAACAAAATAAATATGAAGCTAGATATTTTCAGTTCATTTTTAAAGTTAAAGCTAAGTCATTTTTAAAAATTTTCTTTTAAATTATGTTTAGTGATTTTACTATATACCTGGCAAGCCAATCACTTCCCTCATATGACAGCTTTATTTTTAAGTAGTCCCTTTGTATAATGACAGTATTTATCTATTATATTTTTAATAAATGGAATGTGTGACCATTTTTCTATTCACAGTGTTCTTATTTGGAGTTTGAAATTGATGAGACTAAATTACACAGCTACTTTTCAGTCTCCCAACTGTACACCATGTTCAGGTGACAAGCATTTCCATATGTTAGAAATACTGTGTGCATATCTCTCAGGCTATACAGTTTAATGCTGCACCTAATTATTAACAAAAATATATACAGAGATGTTGACGTCAGACTTCCTTTGCTTCCTCCTAAAACTGCTCTGCGCATGCCACTGGGGATGCTTGCATTTATGACAGAATGCAACATAGCTATGCTGTTTGGAAGATTACCCAGTAAATGTGGTGGCATTACTTTACCCAATTTTCAGAGAACCCCTATAATACCGCTCCCTGCTCCCATTTTATAAGTATTTCTCCAAGTAAAACCAGGACATAAGTTTGGCTGGAGTTGGCCATGAGAGGAACAGTGGTCATACAGATATCTACATGGATGCTATAACAGTGGCATCAGAAGAGGAGTTTGTCGTCCTCCTGCTGCCGTATCCTCAGTCTGCTCTTAGCACCATTACATCTCTCCCAAGTCATAACACAACTGCGCTGTGCTTCACGTAAACCTCAATGAGCGATGTCTTCAGCTGGCTCACTCTGACCCACCCTAACTGAACATGGAGACGGAAGGCTGCAATGCCAAATGTATAAATAAATTCCTTACCCCAGAATTTTCTATAATTTCCTATTAATTGAATGGAACTTAAAATGACAAATACCAGAGGGAGACAATGCAGGCAGCATGTATCACCAATGACAAAAAACAAAACAGAAACACACTGAAGGCAAAATCACTCACCAGACTGAGTCTGTGTGCAAACTTCAATCAAGAACTAAATAAGCTAACTGCCAAACAGGGCTTCCATTTGGTCTGGCACTGAATCCATACAATGGGGCCTAGGAAGCCAGAACCAGAACAAGACCGAGTCCCAGTCCTGCTGGTTAAGGTCTTTGATGTGATTTGTTAGCTGGACCTGTGCCTACATGTCCGTGTGGGGGAAGTGTTTCCCAGGTAAGTTCCTATGTAGGATGATAATTCCCACAGAACAGAGGTCACAGTTTGGCAACTCCTACGGTCAGCTTCTTGAAACTGAGGGTGTTTGACCGACGTCACGCACACTCATTGCACATCTTATGGTTTGCTGTGAACTGATTATGGTTTTAGTTTCGTTGTTTGACAGAATCCAGAAACACTGAAGGCCTCTATTATATGTGTGAATCCATATGTACCTTGTTTTTCTAAAAGAAATCCTCAATAAATATTCACAACCACTTTCTCAGGATGTCTAGTTAAGTCCAAATCAACTCCATCAGTCAAAAGCTACAAGAGACATAAGTGATTTAACTGTAAGAATCTATGTTCTGTAAAGATGAAAGAAAAATCCTGCTCACAACCATTAGCAAATAGTCCTGCTACCAATGGAATTCTGGAACACAACGCCGTCATGACAACACCTCTGACGTGGGGCCAAAGATCTCTGCTGATTAGAGGTTAAATATAGCGCCCTGACTCCATCGGCTCGCAGAGTTACATACGTCTGTGCTCCTAAAACAAACATACTTTTGACTCGGGCTCCTTCTTCCTCTTGAATGCCAGCCATTTCAAATATTTACCGTGAACTTTTCAACTGTTCCGCATTCCAGAAAAGCATCTTCTGCCGGGGAAGAGAGCCGTGAGCGCAGTGAAGGCCCTGCTTTCTGTGGCCCAGGCTGCCGAGCTCTCGTCTCCACACCGAGCTGCCACCACGCAGATGTGCCTTTGAGACCGCAAAAGGCTTCTCTGGAAAACTCTGCCCGTCATCACCGCTGCCGCGGCACGAATCTGAGCGCTTTTAATTCAGCCGACCGCCACAGCACTGAGCTGAAGGGCAGAAAGATGCCACACCTCTGAGAATCCAATGAAGAAAAAAAAAAACACTTAAATGGAAATGAGGAACGGCATAGAAATATGCTGCTGCCGAGTGAGGCTGGGAGCGAAACCAGAAAGAAGGGAAGAAATGAGCGCTGGCACGGCAGAAAATCTTTAATTATGAATCGGGAAGGAGAACCTGTCGCTGCTCCATTCACCGCGCTGCAGACTGAGGAGCTTCACAGCCTCTTTGGACCACATGATGCAAAAAAACCGCCTGGTATATCGCACATTGCCATTCACCACTACACTTCACATGGATCAGCACGATCTCACTCCACCATTCACCTGGATCACTCACTATTACCATTCACCAATTCCTGTGTATCATTACCAGATACTGAGCACCATTTACCTCTACCATTTAAATCTGTATCAGTGTCTGATATCACCATTCAACATTTCAACAATACTATTCACCATGTCACCAGCATCACTGTGAAGAATCACACACTGCTACATTCAGCATTTCTCCAGCATCCTATTCCGCAGCTACTGATTTTGCCACTGTCAATTGAATGAATACCATTATGTATTTAACCTGCATTGGCCTGAGGTGTCATAGTCAGATCTCTAACCTCGAACCAGTGGGATGACAGCCCTGCGCGATGCATTAGCTTAGTACTTACCATGTCCCTCTGTGTCACGATATAGCTGTTGCCATATCTGCCTCAGCACTGCAACAGGACACGCGGGTGAAAGTCCACAATCTGCAGGAGATGGGAGAGAGGAACATATTCTGTATCAAACCTCAGCACACAGCAAATCCAAACCAGGACACCCAGTACCACACACTGAAACGTAAAACACAACACATGCTGCGAACAAAACCCCAATGCAGCCATCAGAAACAACGAGCAGCCCTGCATAATGAACTATTAACATGCTGCACCACATTTTATGAGGTAAACTGTAAACACACGCTACCTGTTAGAAAAGCCATGGTACATGCACTGAGGCACACAAAACTGAGATAGGATAGTGTGTGCCAATGTGCTGCAGCCAAAGAGGATGGCATTCACCAGACCCACTGTACCCCACCCCAGAGATCCGAAATTTAAAAAAAAAAAAAAAAAAGTCTACACTGGACACTTGGGCTCTGAAAACCGAACTTCAAAGGCCAAAAACTCACATTTCCTATTCTGCAACATCCATCTGACCAGAAGAAAATCTGTCCATCACAAAATTTCACATATCACATGTACAGTTTAATGCTCCCTAGTTAAATTTATTGGATGTATGACAAAGACAACATTTCAAACAGGTAGTTCTTCACCAAGTGACCTGACCTGACTAGGACCTACCTGGTCAAAATGTTGTCTCTGTCTCGCAGCCAATGCATATCACTTGAGAGCACTAAACTGTGAGCGGATTATTTTTTTCCGTTTTATAGTTCACCTCTGCCCCAGCACCAGTGCAGAGTGTTGGAAGTCCATATTACAAGCCTTGATACAATCTGTCCATCACCACCACATACTTTAAAGTTCCTTCCAGGCAGTGCTCAATATTCAGTCCTCACAAGCCACAGTCTCACCCC
The DNA here is from genome assembly GCA_022829145.1 of Albula goreensis. Lineage (NCBI taxonomy): Eukaryota > Metazoa > Chordata > Actinopteri > Albuliformes > Albulidae > Albula > Albula goreensis. The sequence continues at coordinate 17,016,740 of CM040761.1, read as the reverse complement.
CGGAGAGTGCCAAACGTAAAATATAATATGCGAGCAAGACAGCACATACGGAGTCTTTCCTAAAACTACAACTACTGGTTTTACCCTGTTCTCATTTATGCAAGGTTTTAACATCTTGCACCTGATGCCTCATAGTTATTACTGAGGAAGACTCACCGGTCATAGTTTGTACACTGTGCCAACCACCTTTACAGCATGCAGTGATCAGACACAACAGTAGCGACAATGTTACTGTAAGCAGCCTTTTCAACAAAATAAAATAAATGAAGGTACTGGTAGACGATAACATCTCAAATGCTTCCTTATCTTGGGTCACATGATGCCACCTTGGCCATTTGTTCATCCACAGCCAGCACACATACACAGTGCACTGTCAGAAGCAGTGGTGCGCAAACACTCCAGCTCTGATCACTAACTTCAGCCGAGTAAAACACAACACCACCACACTGAGCTGCAGCTGTTTGCTTAGGCATGGGTCTTTGCATTCCAGTGGACCCATATGTCTTTTACAGAGTATGAGAGTATCCCAGATGGCCTTGCTTCAGCACAATTTCCTTGTGGAGCCCAGAGGTCTTCTTGGCCCGGGAGAGCCAGGCCAGAGCTCACTGTACCTAGAACCATCTCCTCCTCACTGCTGGGAGCAGAGCATAGCTCTAACATAAGATAGACCCCTCCACCAGGGACACTGAAGCATCTGGGTTGGACAAGAGGTGCACTTAACAGACTTCACACTGGTGATGATACGACCTTCATTGTCTCCTGCAACTGAAGATTCAGACTGGTTCCTGTACTTTCCATTGCGCCTGCCCCCATGCACCCAAATTAAATTGGGAGTAGGCTCCTGGGTGATGCATTCAGCATAAGCATGAGCTCCTTTGTACAGCAATGGGCTCCACAGTCCAAAATCCTAACCGAGCTGGTGCTGACTGTGACTGGGAGTTCTGTGGGCTGGTGCTTAACTGGCCAGAGAGTAGCCCTGAGAGGGAGGGTGTCCATCCTTACCATGCACCAATGACTCAACTGCTCAGTCCAGCACATGCAGTCCGATTGTATCAGCTGTGCAAGAAGTGCAGATATAATTTAACCTAAATTGCTTTAATTAAAAGGAATGAGAATAGGCATGTATTTTTCATATTTAAATTACTAACTGATTCTTTAACTTATCACTGGGGTATAAATTTAACAGGCCTCATCAGATAATCTACAGACCGCTCAGACTCTGCTCTGTTGCACAACTCAGCACCTGGAACGCTTCCATCCTGGATCTGCTGTCCAGCACTGGCGGAATACCCTCATACCTTTTTTTATGATAATAAATGCTCAGATTCATATGTTCATTCGTTGTGAAGCTGCATGTCCACTTCATTTCATTAGCCTTCTTTGCATTAAATACATATAGTATAGCCGTACAGCCGTAAATAATAGGCCATACAGAGTGACGGAGATGGAAATTTTACTGACAGTGCTGAAGCAGTAACTAATAGCTCTGAGAGTTTGGAGGTTCCCTCCGGTTTGCCCCCTCCCTCTCTCTCTCCTCCTCCCTCTTTCTTTTTTCACCCCTGACTCTGGTCGCTCCCACACAGAGGCCACATTCCTTCACCCATGCTGTGCGAACATTTCCTTGGCTGTAGCCCAAGGAATTGTGGGAAATCCCCCCCAACGGTCGGTCAGTGCAGGGGCTCTGAGCTCCCTTTGTCCCCCATCTTGCTGTGCCAGTCTTAAAGAGAGGGGGCAGGATGGTCGGGGAGGGGAGGACAGGGAAGGGGGGACCATTTAGTCACGACTGGGGGGGGGAAACTGCCCTCTGAATCAAACCCAGAAGTAGCAGCATAGAGGGAGGGAGCAGACAGGTCTGCTAAACTGGCCCCAACCAGCGCCTGCTGTCTGGCTGTCTCACTTTCACATGGATGGCATGCACAATGTACTTTTTGTAAGGTTTTAAACCAGCACAAGGTTATGCACTTCAAAAATGTAAAATTTTATTTGCAAAGCAACAAACAGAAGGGAGCTCCCACAGTCTTCCTCCTTCAAGTTGAATGGCTACTCGCACATCTTAGAATTGGGTGGTGGGGGCATATTTTTAAAAAAAAAAATTAATAAAAGGTTCTTTCTCAAGAGGCATAAAATCTGAAATTTAACCTTAAATCACAGGCCTGATTCAACCCTCAGTCCTAAGTCATATCCACACACACACACACACACACACACACACACACACACACACACACACACACACACACACACACACACACACACACACACACACACACACACACACACACACACCTTCTCCACATCAACATCTTTACTCAGCCCATGTCTGTGAATGTGTAGAACGTCACACCACAGAAACACGAGGGATCCTAAATAAAGAAACTGCACTACAGAAATCTATGGATAATGCAGTTAAAATTAAAGGGACAGAATGGGCATGAACTCATACAAACAGAAGTACAGATTCACTCAAAAGCGTCACAATTGCCAACCTACTCTGGAAACGCAGACCGACCGCCACTTTGATTTATTAGAGATCCACTCCATGCTAAAAACACATCTTGTATTTATTACTCTTCATGTCTCTTTGCTCTCAAGAGTTCACCTCAGGTTGTTCTCTGAGGTGAAAAAAAACCTTCATTATTGTTCAGCTTACTCAGCTTGACATAATTTTGATCAATAAATGATATAATTTTTAAGAAAATATTACAACTAAAATGATAGGTTTCACAGGGAAAGTCAATAAACATTTGAAAAGCACACCCAGGGAAAGTGTTTGGGTTTGAATTTGCAAACGCCCAGTTCGTCCAAACAAACCACTTTCCCTGGGAACAATTTCTTTGTCACACGGTTGTTGTTTGAAAAAGAGTTAATTTCCACTGTGCTGAATCACATTCTTAGACCTAGTCTTTCCAAACACTCACGATACACAAAGCATCTGTGAAGTTCATCTTATTTAGAGTTCCCCCTCCCCCTCCAATGTAAAAATGGAAAATACAGAATGTAAGCCAGTGCTGGAGAATCAGCCCTTTTATCGATGTGTGTATCTGTGGTACTTCTACCATGTGCTGAGTCAGGAGGCATAGATATTGATGCGTGTTGAAGTGGTGAAATCTGAATAACTCCCGAATGCACACTGAAGGTATACTGTCTGTAAGCCTCGTGTCACTTTGCGTTTATGACAATGAGGGCCAACAGCAAAGCAAACAGACATGCCACCGTGATGACTGTACAGTCAAGCCAAACAGGAGCAGGAGAGCCAATGGGAGTAACCACTGCCAGTAACCCAGAAAGATGGCGACTAAATTCTCGAATTCACGAATATTTTGGGGGGGGGAACGTGATTAAACCCAGTAAATTTTCTATTAAAAGGTTCTTTTTTGTGGAGGACAGAAGGGCTCTGTTCCAGGACCAGGGTACTGCAGACACTGGCCCAACCATGGGACGATACGCCTCACTCCTCTCCTCTCCTGCTAGCAGCAGCAGGGTTAACAGCTGTGTGGGGATTGCCGTTAAACATTGAGTTCGCTCTTCCAAGGAGACGGAATCTTCTTTGGAAATGAGGTGAACACTGACATCACAGAGAGTCACAGACAGTGGCTGTCAGGTAAAAGAGCAGCCTCTGTTCACACCGCACCCCCCACCCCCACCGCCGCCTCCTTCTCTCCCCCGCGCCTGCCAAAGTCAGCACCATGCTCCGCCCTGGCTGAGCGTTTGAAGTCTGGGGGATGAGAATCAGGGGGAGGAGCCACCCACAGAAAAGGGGGTAGGGAGAGGCGGGGCAGCCGTCAGAGTAAGCAGGAAGAGGAGTGGAAACCATCCATCAGCCTCAGAGATGATCTCGGTGCCTATTATGAATGTGTGGCAATCTAAATTATACACGCTCGCACATACACATACACACCAGTTGATCTGCCATACCAGCCAGTAACAGAAACACTTGAAGCCCAGGCACAAACCCCTAGTGACATGGGGGCTGCTGGGTAGCAATGGCAATTCAAACCTTCTGGCCAAAAAAGCCACCTCCCTATGCTCTGATCGCTTTAACAAGACAGTGCTTAGCCTGGAAGCACATAAAATAAATATATAAATAAAAACAGACACAAAGACTCAGCCAAGGGGCAGTACCACTGCACCCCCCTCCCCCTAGACACCTCTCAGCTATGGATCTCACAGCACCTGGTGCCAGCGTCTCCCAATCAGACCCCCCTCCCGCCGCTGCGGCCGCCGCCGTGCACCCGGGCCTCTGCAGCCTGCATGCTAAAATTAGTGCTCTGCACGAACCATGAGCTGGGTCCTGTCCCCGCATTACCTCAGATTGCCAGTGTGCTTAAAATTCCAATAGAATGACACACCGTTAAAAAACCTTTTCCATTTAGCACCCTGGCAGAGCGGAGTGCTCTCACTGGCATGGCCCAGCCCTGGCACGGGAAGGGCAGACCGCTGGCATGACTCTGGCACTCCCAGACACACAAGAGTTTGGCTGTGGTTAATCTGGCAGAGGGTTACGCCACACCATGTTGGCAACCTGCTATCTGGCCATTTTTTTCTGCTTCAGAATAAAAAGGGAGGAAAAAAAACACTTTTTCCATAGCCTTCAGTCATTGCTAGCAGTATGGATAGGGGTTTTGGCTGCAGCCATAGCTGTTAAGTGTATCCATGTTTTTGGTACCTGACAAGAGGCTCCACCCAGGCCCCCAAAACCATGGCTTCCATGCTGTATTTCCACAGTGACTGCAAACACTTTTCTCAAGGGGACAACCATTAACACACAGAAATCAGGAGGGTGTTGCAGCTCTCACCGTTCAAATAACGTACCCATAACACTGAAACAATAAAGGACACAAATGCTTAAAATAATTAGTCAAAACAATCAGACTTTTTAAGGGGGCTCTAAAAACATCCAGAAAGATGGTATATGAGTGATTTCGTTTTAAAAATATGTTCAAACAGGTACTCTGTGCCATTAAATAATAGCAAAGTCCTTTGAGGTGAAACTACATGCTCTATGAGGCCTGTGAGACTGGCAACTGTGGTGTCTCCACTCTGAACTTACACCCATAATTCTAATGCATGGATTCTGCTACTTCACCATCCCTACTGATGGCACCCTTTTCTTTACTGGCAAGAAAGGGGAAAAACTGCTGGGGAAACTTCAAGTTGTGTGCTACGGCTGTCAAGTCCTGGGTTCAAAGCAGTTTTCTTCAGTTTGTATGATAAATCGGATTTTCGAACATGGATTTCAGCCACAGGAACATGCCATCCACTTGTTGGCCTAACTTTTCTGAGACTATGAGACTGTGTCAAAGCACCAATGAACATGAACATCTTTGAATACAACGGCTGTCATGTGTAGAGATCCTCACCAAAAAGCAAACGCACAAAAATCATGCTGAAAATACGGCACAGTATTCTGTAAATATGGCTGAGAGCTGAGAATCAGCCTCTCCAAGATATAGTTCAATATTCAAATATGTTTGAACTGATGTAATTTTTAAGGAGTTACAAAATTACACCAATATTGACAGAACTACTGTGTGCCAGTCCATCTCCATGAAGAAAAAGATTAATAAAAAATGTTATTTTACAGATTTTTTGTATGTGTTCCCTGTCTGCTGACAGAGACACACCATCTTGGAAGGATTTTTTTATTGATCCATCTTCCATTATGCGTTTCAGAGCATTCTGTACCCATGTGCACTAGTGTGCGTCAAGCCTGGGCGGGAGCTCTTTGTGACCTTGCACATTAATTTATTCATCAAATATCACATGAAACCACGGCCAATGCAGCGAACACCACTTGTCCGATTTCTGCATTCCTAGAGCTGTGTCCCTGACTGTCGGAAAAGACAGAACAAAAGACCCAAATGGACGTAAAAGGGACAAAAACAGAGGAAAAAATGAAACCCAAGTCCTCCCACACAGTTACCAGCTCAGCACAGACCAGTTTTAAATAATTATCAATTAAAGGAAGGTACTTTGCATTCAAGAGGAAGCCCTTGTCTAAGGTCAGCTGTTATGCAACCCAATAAAAAAAAATTAAAAAAAAAAAAAAAAAAAAAAAAAAAAAAAAACAAATTACATAAAAAATAAATATTTTTACACTTGCACACACTGATTGAAGAATTTTAAAATGAAAATTAAATAAAACTAAAACTCCTGCATGTGTTACACTTAATTTTCTGTCAGTGTGTTAAATTTTGTTCTCATAGCTCACAATGGCCAAGCTTTCATTTCGCCTGCTACAAAACAGTGTCTTTTGTGTCATAACAAAAACAAGCATATTATATAGCTGAAAAACCGATAGTTCCAAAGGTGTCAGGAGGTTACTCTCACAGCTCAGTCTAACACACTCTCACAAAAGCACATACACCTACCAATGCACGTATGTGCACACACACGCACACACCGGCGGTAATATGCACATACACACAGACACAGACAGGAGCACGCACACACACAGACACACACGCTCTGCCCTGGCCGTCAGGCTGTCAGACACGGCCCCACATTAGAGCCCATTTGTGGGTCAGAGCAGGGCGCGGGCGGGAGGGCGCTGCTGGTGATTACCGGTTGGCGCGCTCTCCCGTCTCTGTGTGACTCCCGGCCCCCTCTCCCTGTGAGTCCGCCCCGGCTCACCCTCTCTGTCAGCCACTCTGTCAGTAATGAATGGAGAGAGCTGGGACCGGGGCCGGGGGATGGGAGGAGAGAGGCCTGGCCATCGCCCTGCAGACTGGGACCGTCTGTCGCGTCCATGGGGTGCTCGTCCCTGCCGCCCCGGGCCTGACACACACAGTCCTGCTGCCGGACACGGTTTGGCAACAAGGGTGGGGGCATTGTGGACTGTCTATTTAGCCAAAAGAAGAGGAATGGAGAGGAGGGGAGAGGGGAACAGAAGGGGCTGGAACTACAAGACTAATGCAGATGGGCTTGCAGGGAAAGGACAGAGTCAGGGCACTGAACAATCTGACTGGCAGTGAGGTCACTGCAGCTCTCTGACCTACATACAGCTGCGAGGGCCAGGTATCACCATAATACACACAAAACACTCACACACAAAAAAACACAAATACACTCTCACACACACTAACAAACTCTCACATACATGCACTAGCACACATGCCCACACACACATCCTGACCACACACAAGGCTTGAGCACACAAACATTTGCACATACACTCACATGCTCACACATACAAATAAACACACAACCACACAATGCATGAACACAATCAATGCACACACATGCTCTGTTAACTATACATGGTAATGCTGGCAGCTCACTATGAGGTTCCTCTCAACAACATAAGCATAAAATGTAGAACCATACCATAATAGATACATCGACTCAGCCAAAAGTGAGAGGAACCATGGAGAAAAGTGAAAATTGGGGTTAAAAATTGTATTTCAAAACTTTCAAGAATCCCAATTCAGATCAGATGACTCTTCTTCAAAGAAACCCAAAACCAGAAACCAGAAATATGACAGCAACGCCAACAACACTTATCGCTATATTAATTATAATTATACAGCACTGATAAGCTGATAAACTCCTCTCCATGTCTCTGAGCTCCATTAACGGAAACACTGGCAACTTTCCACTTCCCCTCACTTACCACGGGTGGGGTGGGGGTGGGGGCTTAAATACCATGGAACAAGATCATAATTTGAAAATAAACAAAATAAACTGTCTGAAATATTGAAAAGGGAGCTTGAAAAGGCAATTCTCCATAGGGAAAAAACTAATTTCTCACTGCTTGGCATCTGTATGTATTTTCTCCCTTTTTTCTTGGCTTAGTTGTCATTTTTGGACAAAACCCGGGATATCTGATAGCAGAGGGGGAAAAAAAACAAACTTGAGCTGGATTTTCTTTGAAAAAGCCAAACTCCCCTCTCATTCTGTGGCCCCTCAGTGAAGCCCAGAGAAACCCCTCAGACTGCAGCAGCAGAGAGCAGAGTCCCCAACACTCCTCCCGTCTTCTGAAAAGCGTTTAAACACGCAGAGACAAACGCAAAACCTGAAACTTCTGCCTTCCATCTCACATGCTGAGACACGTCTTTATGGCTATGAGGGTTCAACCAGAACGATCTGAACGGGAATGCGAATGTGCGGCCGTACTGGATACTGGCCGACTCCGATGTGTATGTGTGTGTGTGTGTGTGTGTGTGTGTGTGTGTGCGCACGTGTCACACCGTCACTTTCATAAATCAGCTGACCATAAATGACCTCTTATGTGTTCTTTACATGTGTAAGGGTAACTGGGTGAATGGAGACAGACAAGTCACCGCTACTTTGTTCAAAAATTTCAAATTATCTTGTGTGAAAAAACCCTGTCTTTTACAGCTCTGTTCCTAATAATGTTGCATTTTCCAAACTTACATACACAGGCCCCCTCATTACAATACAAGTGGCTTATTCAGCATCAGAGATAATGCGAGGCATTTCAGGTCCACCCTTGAAAGAGCCTTGCATACATTGGGAATCACTGAACATGGGAGCACCAAGGACACCACTGACCACTGAACCAAGACCTCCCTCTCCTTAAGAACTTCTCCTCTCCCTCAATTTCGACATAATCACCATTCCAATGAGGTAAAGCAATTAACTGGCCAGCATGATATTCATATTCAGACCAAATTTAGGTGAAACTTCTCCTTTATGCATGGCATCTACCGACTTTCTACTGAGGAAATCAAGAGTGAAGCTACACTCCCATTACGTAATATTAAGGATACAAACCTGTAACTTGGCACAATAAAGCCATACCGTGCACAGGGCACAGGCGCAGGCACAGGCGCAGGCACAGGCGCAGGCACAGGCACAGGCACAGGCACAGGCACAGGCACAGGCACACTCCCATGTGCGCTCTAGCACACTCCCACATGCATATGGGACCAAACATTAACCTGAGGGATTTTCTATGGGATTTGAAGAGTCTTAGGTGCGGGCACACTGAGGCACTGAGCCGCTGAAGGTTTCATGCCTTCAGCACAGGAGGTGCTTAGTGATCAGCTCCTGACAAGCTTGTGTAGCTAACTGGTATGAATGCATACAACAGCCAGTGAACAGGAGCCTGAATTCTGCCCAATGGCGTCACCCGGATCCAAACGCACACTCAGGTAAATCGCTAACCTTCTAAGTGGCTCTTGTTCCTGTTACACAGGGACTCTCTCTCTCTCTTTTGCGGTCACCTATGCGCTGTCACCGATTGTCAAGACTGACCAGGTGCCATTCTGAAAAACATGCAGGCACTATGTCACAAATACCCCTCCATCATTCAGAAAAAAAAAAACAAAAACAAAAACAAAACAAAACACAGCTACATAAGTGCCTCCTAATTATTCAGTGATCAAATTAGTGGGTTTGGGGGGTGGGGGGGGTCATTTTGGCCATTTTCTCTGCAGCCCTTCAGTGAAATCTCCTTAAGCGTGGTGCCTGGCAGGCAGACAAGCCGAGCGAGTCCCTGCAGTACTTTACAGCAGCGAGAGCTCCGCTTTGGGCTGTCTCTCTCCACTAAGCTCCCACCACCCACCACCATCTTAAAATCCTTACGCAACAACAAGCTCCGTCTTGGCTATGCCATCCTTTGCAGTCGGCTCCTCTATCCTTTATCTAGGGGAGATATTAGCACATCCCAGGGATGGGGGTTGGTGTGTATGCGTACCGCTGTGTGACAGCATATGTATCTGTGCGCATGTGTGTGTGTTTTCACAGTGAGAAAGAACTTTCATCAATGTGTTTCTATGTACATACATGTTTGCAGGCATACATGTATGGATGCATGGTAGATGGACTGAATACACATGACAGTACGCCTGTGTGTTGCAGGAAGGTTTTGTGTTGTGTTGTGTGTGTGTGTGAGGATGAGAGAGTGAGTGAGAGAGAGACAGAGTGAGAGAGAGAGAGACTGCATACACAAATGTGAAATAGAAGGGGGAGAAAAAAAAAAGGTACCTCGAATGGCCCCCAGGTCTCACAGACCCAGGCTGTTCCTCATCGGGAAAGCCTGTCCACAGGTCCCCAGGGCCGTGACCTCTGACCTCTGACCCCTCCCCAGCAGACAAAGCAAAGCTGTGTGCGCTAAAGCAGATTCGCAAACCACTGCCACCTCCCAGCCACCAATCCTGCAGCTCGTCCTCAAGAGTGGTTCACACCATCCATTCACAAACCTGGAAAGACAGAGGGAGAGGGGAAATGCATCAGTCCTGGGCAGAGGAACACTGTATTGCACATTCTCCTCAAGACTGCATAGTAATATTTGGCATTTTTAAGGGTGGCAACAATGAAGAGGCTGTATTAGTGCACCATACAGTAGTCATCTTATTAAAACTGTGATATGTAGCATCTTGTCAAATACACGTATATGTACACTGGAACACACACACTGACACATGTGTGCACACACTGAAAAACCAAGTACAGCATAAATTTATTGCACAAAACCAGTTTAAACTGAGAACTGTTTTTCGGATTTTTTTTGTTTCAGTCTTACATACTTGGGGTTTCACCTCAACTCATACACATTTTTTGGTATTGTCTCTGTGTCTATCTATGCATTAACTTTTTGTCTTTAATTTTAATAATATTCACTTCAAGATGTTTGTTCCAAAACTTCTGCACTGAACTCAGCTCACTTTGGAACAGCGGAACCATGTGGAAACTCAGCTGGCAAAGAGGAAGTGACGCAGGGACACAAATCAGTGTTGCACATCCCATGATGCTCCTGGCCAAACTAAAAAGAGGATGAGATTTTCTAAAGTAATCAACTAAAATATTCAACGTATTAACCAAGTAACACTGGACTGGATTTTTAAACATCATTTCTATGTAAAATAGGTACGCCACCAACCCTAACAGTCATCTCCACCGAGTGGAGTTTGTTATGTTCCTTTAGGGGGTTTTTAGAGGAGCAAAGCAACACTAGTGCATAAATATTCAGTCAGTACACAGAATATCTTTGTCTGAAACCTGCGAAACACAGATCCTCTCCAGGGCCGATCGCTCTGCTTCACAGCCCTGGGGTACGTGACATGATGCCCAGGGGAATCGGGGCTGCCTGGGTGGCAGTGAAAAGTTGAAGGCACAACCTTTGACCCCTCACAGGATTTCTACCAGGTTTCTAAGGTGTGAAAGGGTGAGAATCATGCCCACTCAATCAGGAGTATCATCAAGCAGAGATTTCATCATTTAACATATCAAATTTTAGGAATGTACCAGTATTTGTACTTACAACCCATTTGTACAGCTGGGCATTCACTGAGGAAATTCAGCCCATGTACCTTACCCAAAGCCACAAGGACTCAAACCATGATGTGGTGACAATCACAAGCCAAGGTCCCTAAGCTATCTGTTAAACTGAGATCCTTGCCCCTGCGTCACAGGGGACCGATCACCTGACCACATTACCTGCTGGAGTACAGAAACTTAGCATTCAACCAACTGTACAGGATGCTTTAAACCATACAAACAGCATTAGATTAAATGTACAGAAGTATTGCACAAATTTTTTTTTTTTTATTTGCCAAAAAAAAGACTAGTTTCTAGAAATGAAGCACTTCGGGGAGAAACATATTGTATTGATGTGGACGTTCTGTATGTTTCGTTCTTTGCTTTAGGAAATTGCTCCTCCAAGCTCCATGTTTAAAGTGGATTTGCAGAGTCCGTGTTAAACTTTTTCTTTGGCGGAGGAAAGAAAGAAAAAAAAAATGTAGTGAAAGTTGCGAGCTCAGGCAAAGCAAAGCTTGCGAGGCACCAGTTTGTGATACAAATGAGCTCTTTTCATACTGTGCAATCAGTGCCGCGGAGGTGCTGATTAGAACATCTCAGCGGAGCAGCAGGATCAGAGGGGGCTCCAAAAGGTCTGAGGCTCAGGTGTGGTTGTGGATGGCGCCATTTCATACTGCACTGAAGCCAACTCCTACAAAGTGCAAAGCTGGAAAGAAGGCTGACTTCCTGTAGTGTGAATGGCAGCATCCTTGCACATTTCTTGCAGCTATGGGGGGTTGGCGGGGTGGGGCAGCTTTCTGTAATGGTTATTAACATGATCGCACAGACTCATACAACCAGATGCCAAGACACTAGTGCAGGAAGGGCACCACTGCTCCTGCTTCCACCTTTTTGTTTTCACACGCTAAACAGACAGTTGCATCTGTTTTGGATATATTTTACATTTCAGCTGAGGCAATTCAGGTAGAGACCTTCTCACAACATTAGCAACACTTCCTGCCATCGCTTTAAGCTAGTGGCATATCGATTCCTTCACCTGAGCACTTCGACATGTACTTGGATTGGGACTGAAAACATTCTATCACTTCTCGACTGTCTCACACAACAACCGGAATTGGAAATGCAGTAGGATTACAACAACCCTTTGACCAGGATTCAAGGTGGGTAGTTTCCAGGTGCCAATAAAATTTTACTTTCTGTGACTAGGTTGAGCACAAAACTTGATTGAAAACATGAACCCAAAATGGTATATCTGGATCAAGGCATGCATGACTAGGGCAATTATGCATCCTACTGCCTGGACTGAATCCAAACTACAGCAGTGCCGACTGCAGCAGGAAATCCTGTCAGGTGACACCTAATTTATCCATAGCGTCGCACTGGGAGTAAGGGTTATGGAGAGCAAGACACTCCCTCCTGCAGACACATCATCACTCAACAGCGCCCCCTCTGGTTCATGGGGTGCCAGCTGTGCAATCCTCCACTGAAACAGCTGCTGAAGTTTGGATTGTGGATCACAGCCAGCTGACATCTTTCATTTGGCAGGACATGCTTGCTAGTCTTATGAAGGCTTTATTTAGGCGTAGCTCTTATGTAAGGCCCTTCACAGGTTGTACTGAATAAAACTGGAAAACAAAGATGGTTTCCTTGATTTGTATTCATGTGATATTCAACACCAACCAGAACACTAGTTCTGCATGTGCCCATGATTTAATTAAATACAAAATTACCACTGCTAAAACACCGGTCAGAAACAGATGGGGACCGTACCCATCACCTTACTTATGAAGATAGAGAGATATATACATGTGAAAGTGATGTGATAACTAAGGCTGCTTTTCCTTCACAGTGAGCACTAGTCAACATATTAAATCAGTAATTGTAAAAACACATATGTTTCAATAATATTCTTTCTTGCCCAAAAAGAACAGCAGAGCAGGTAGTTTGCATTTTCACCTGAAAATGGCAAATGAATTCAACCCAAGAAACCAGGGGAGGTGATTTAATTGTTTAATCAACTGCTTTAAATGGATCAATGAAGTGCTGAGGAACAATGACACCCTTCACACCCATAGTTCACAGTGCAAGAGGGGAGAGCCAGTGCTAGCCAGAGGACCTGTGAATCCATCACCAATACCAACTGGTCACCAGTGGGTGTCTGTCATGGTGTTTGGAGAAACTAACATACTGGTAATGCAAAGAAACCAGACCAAACTTAAACCTACCCTACGCCTGATAACAGAAACGATTGCACTTCGTCCTAACTGTGAACTCCTGGCCATACTCTGCTGACAGTATAGTCCGGGGTAAGCCTGGGAGTATAGGATCTTATCATACAATATATATTTGCAAGATAAGGGCCTGTCTTGTATTAATCTAGCAGTGAAATACAAATGGGGAAAGCCGGGGCTCAGTGGTTAGCAGTATGGCTTCACAACAGGAAGGACTTGGGTTTGGTTCCCTCCATAGCCAGGCCTTTTCTGTGTGTGGTTTGACTGCTCTCCCTGTGTTTGTGTGGGTTTCACTAGGTTCTCCACTTCCCTCCAACAGTCCAAAGGCTCACAGTTTAGATGATTAGACTTGCCAAATTATCCATAGGTGTGAGAGAGAGAGTATGTGTTTGCCTGTCTAGCCCTTTGATGAACTGAAAACAGGTCCACGGTATGTCTCTGTCTTTCACAAATTGTATACTGGCATAGGCTGCAGCTCCCTCTCCAACCCTGGGCTGGATACAGGAGCAACAGATAATGGATGGAGCCAAACTACAGGAGCCACCCTGCATGTCTTAAGCACCAAGCTACAGGTTCCAGCCTGCAATTCTGTAGTGCTCCTTTCTATAGGCCGAGTCAATCAGAGGCTCACTGACATATCTCACCTGAACACTAAAAAACAAACTCAAAATTCAGACAAAAAGACCAGCAGCAGAGGAGCGGCTAACAGGCTGAGCCAAACGGTGTGCCTGTTTTCAGCATCACAGGAGACGCTTGCTGTACTGCACTGTACTCTTCTCATTAATAAGCAAATATGACATATAAAAGAAACACTCATTCTAAAAACTCTGGCACCCTTTATTTCTAATGCCAACCTGTTTACAAACACACACACTCTGTATTTTACTCACATTTTCCAAAGTTTTTATTTGACCACTTCAGTAACGGTCTACTCAGTGTCTCAGGTTTTCTAAAGGTTATCCATTAATTTGTTTTTTCCTCAAAGACACACAATATGAAGAGGCAGGTCAACCCTCTGCCAACAAAATACAAACAATTAAGTTGGAGATGAGAAAATCTTTGTGTAATATAATTTTTTTATTGAAATTTCTGTTTTAAGTTCCAATTCATCTTTCATATACAATAAATGTAGCAATTTATCTATAAATTAGTGTTAATTATATTATTCATATACATGAAATGCAGATGACTTAACATTACAGACTGGCTCTGCGACCATGTTAAAGGCTACGCGTGGCAATTTCTGTATTTCAAAATGCAACAAAAAATGTAATCTGTTCGATTTTTCTTGGTGCGCAAGTGCCAATCTAAGGCACCCCTTAGCAGAGTGGCGCTAGATTAACAAGACTTCCGTCTCCAAAAACAACACGAGACATGCGGATAAACAGCCACGACTCCGAACCGCAAAGATCCCGTGAGATCGCACTCTGAGAATGTGCAGCTATTCTAAACCAGGACTGCAACATGTTTACCCTCAGACATTCTAATGTATCGCCTTCATTTCTGCCCCTTTGTTACAAATCAGGAAAGTCCTAGTCCCCAATATAAAGACTTGGTACTCCCTTGAGCAGCGAAAACATGGTTGTAACAGAATCCAACCCTCCTGATCCCAGCTTCATAGTAAACTCGGTGCAGATCAAAAACTAGCCAGAACAAAAGTTGGTGAAACCGAAGAACACCAACAAACTCCAACACCCCCCTACCCCCAACACACACACGTAGCCTATACACAAAAAATAGTCGCAAGCAGTGTTTAGCTTTGATTTCAGTCACTTCACCCACGTGTAAAAACACTTCAGTACATACTTAAAATATTTAAACCAAGAGAACATGAGACTATAAAAAAATTACATTTATATATATACAGTAATAACACTGACTGTGAGCAAAGTTAATAGACCAAACGAATAAATAAATAAATAAAACATACCGCTCCTGGTTTTCCACTTGCATCTCCCAAATTCATTAGAAATGTTGAGCCAGAAAACATAGTTTTCTATTAAACGCTGCAGTGAACATGTTTTTCTAATTTTGAAACATTTCGTTTCTTATAAATGTGGAGAACCAACTGTACTAACACACGCTTTCAACCGACTGCAAACCTACAGAGAGAATGTTGGAAATCCAATAGGTGAGGATAAATGGCTGACTTCCCAGAGAACAAGGCCAAGCGTGTTTTCTGCCGGGCAGCGGGCATGAGGGCGAGCATAAAGTGTAAGCGCTCAAAAAGAGGGACTGCAAAGAAAAACTTACCCATTTCTGCCAAATAAACAAAAACCGCGTTCCTCCAGGTAGTCCTTCCATTCCAAACAAAGATTTTATGCGGTGATCAACAATGGGTATCCAACGAATCCCGTAGTTTCTCTTTCGAAAGAGGTAGCTTGCTGCTAACTTATTCCACAAACGAAAGCTTTCACCCAATTACAATCTTCGAAGTAAATAAACCATTTTTCCAGAAGGGGAGAAGATTAAGACGGGTTGTGAGTACTTTTTAGAACATCCACCAACAACAGCAAACCATAAAACAAACAAAAAAATCTCAGCGCCTGACTGGAGTACGCCAGACGACCAAAAAGTTTCTTCAAAACGTTTCAAACTTGTGCAACTTTTTTTCTCTCGAAGAAGTTGTTCCTGTTTCGCTAAAGCTTGGGGGAGGGGTTTTTCATCAAGCTCACAAACTCAGTCGCAGAGACAAAAGTCCTTTAGCTAAAGACCAGCCAACACTGACAAAAGTCTCGAAGGAGCAGGGGCCGATCAGACAGGATACAATATATGCAGTTCTAACGAAATAATATCCCTGCTGCCAATCAAAGGCTAAAATGTGTTTCATTTCACACAAAAATTAACAATGTGAAATTGGCTAACATTGTTGCTGACACGCCTTTAGTGAGCATTTTGTGACAAAATTGTCAACAAAACTACAACCCAGTCGTTGTGGTTTACTTTATTTAGAACATTGCAATACTGCTAAAATTGCATTTTTAGTTATTCGAAGGCTACGACAATAATTCGATTAATTCATAACATGAATAGAATATTTCAACGCATCACTTTGTGGTCTCGGTTTATTCCTATGTGTTACTCATCTTCATATTAATATCTCAATCGCAACTGAGCCTTTCTATTTCACGATACAAGAGCGATTGGCTTTTCCTTCCTCACACAATTCCACGCGCCTTTGTTCCAGCAAGGCAACATAATATAAGCAATATTCTAAATATTAATACATTCGTTCAGTTAACGTTGTGTGTTTTCTGTCCTTTCACATTACACGTACGGTTGGAACATACTGCAGCTACTTTACCGCTGCGAGCAAGGAGGGGGTAGTTAAGGGGGGAAAGCGAGCGGTTTCATGGAGCAGGAATCATATACCGTTCTTAGGAGGTGTGCAACAATAATACTCCCTCATAATACTCACCCAAATGGTGTCTTCGTAGGCGACGTCGCCAAACCTACACGATAGTAACGTAGAAAGAACGGCAGCATTATTCGTGACTACGTGTAAAGAAACATGTTTGCGTCTTTGCATTTAATTTCTGCTGTTTGGCTGGAATACACCCACCACCTATCTTTCCTTCCTTCTCCCCCGCCTGGCCCAGCTTGTTGGTTTAGCCCGAATTCTAAGTAGCGATTCTAGGTCAGGTCTGTGTGCCATTGAATACATTAAAAGCTTGGAATCAATGCAAGATTCTAGCCTTGCGAGCTGACAAAGAACGCATTCTCAGCTCCGGCTCAGACAATGTAGTCGAGCCTTAGTAACAGCTTGTATCATTATTATTTACTCAAGAGATCTATGCTTATTTTATAGCCATCGGTTATTTCGAAAGTATGGCTCCGAGAAAACAAAACACGTACTGATGTGATGTTTTGTAAACACGTTATGAAAAGAATGAGAAGATACACATATGTGAGAGAAAGAGTAATCAGTTTCTCATTACGGTATGATTTGGAGGTGGCAGGGGAATTATCTTTTTCATCAGAGCAGATCTAGTTCCAGGCTTAATTACAGACCGGTGGAATTCGAATAAGTTTCCGTTTTGCTGTGGCTTGACAAAGAGGTACATTACAATAATAATAAAAAAAGCGTATGCAAGAAAGAACCCAAATGCTTTATGGTAAAGGTACAATTTGTTATTAGATCAATTACGGTCACACAGACGCGGTGCAGACTGAAACGTATGCTGAACAATAAGTTATGGTACCCAGTTCTGTTGGGGGCCCATTTCCTGGCTTCTCTGAATCGTAGCCTAAAAGACGTGTGCTCGTAGAACTGAGAGACGTTCTGTCGTCCCTAGGCAGGTATCATTTTAATCAGCTTCAAGTGCTTTGTTGGAGAAAAAACTTACACTGGGACCTGGCGTGCCCCTGGCCAGAAAACAGTCCTGGGGGGAAAAATGTGATCTAAGGACTTGGGGAAATGCCGGGAAATGCGTTCCTGTGTATTTCATGCTGTTTGTTTTTTCTCTACCTTTTTAATGTTTAATGAAGGAAACGTGCAGATCAGAGTTTTAAAATGCATTGCAATAGCACATGATGAAAAAGGGTTAAAATTATGAAGCAAACTTCAGGAGTAAGTTAAGCGTCACTCTGTCTTTGTGTCGTTGTTCAAAGTTGGTAGTGGTATGCAGGCAGGGATTCAATCCTTGAAAATTCTGGTCCAATCTGCAGCCCTAGTGTTTTATGAGCTCAGTTCCACCTTCCTCTGGAGCTCTGGAGTTTTGATTTGGTGTATTTACTATAGAACCCAAGTAATCCGCATGTCAGGGGTGGTTCGGATTGTTGAAAGTTCTTGTTTACTGAAAGTGAAGCTAAAATACAATTTTAAAAATTAATTCATATGATTGAAACAGTTCCTTGCATGACTATTGCCTTTTAAACATAGACAGTTGTTGTTTTGTAGCTACCAATAATTAATCCATTAGACAGTTACTATCTACGAACATAGACACACACCTAAAATAAATTTGTGTATCAGTATTTCATCACTGCAAAAAAAAAAAAAAAAACAACACTTCTAAAATGAATCTTTCATTGTAGCCTTCTGGAGTAGGTAGATACCATTGTTGATCATAGTTGATCACGCAAAGTAACTCCTTTCCCCTACATAAGCGATTTAAGGCAGGAAAGGTTTATTTTTAACTTCTATCGTCATTGGAAAGTAAAAATGTGAAAAATGTGATTTCTTTAATCTTTGCCTTTTTGCATTGAGGGTAACCCTTTATTCTTATATCAAGTTAGTTAGTTTCATGTCATTTCCTTTGTGATTATGCCTCTCTGACTGGCTAGCTAATCATTTGCTTCATAAACTGTTTTGTACAGCCAAACTTTAGCTGAATTATTTTACCATCCAGTTTTTATTTGAAAATTTACATGGGACAAGGGGCACATTCAGTTTACTTCAGTAGCTTGATGTTTTGTACTTAACACTGAAAACACAGTTAATCCAATATCACTTTTCTCTTCAATTCATACATATATTTTTAAAACTGTAATTACTGATGTGGGTCAGAATACTCTATTATGGAGATGAATATAATGAATTGGCCAAACCCCACAAATTCTTCATGAGTGAGATATTCATATGGGTTCATTACCAATGGAAGCTACACCTCAGTGGATGGGAATTATAATACAGCATGTCAATTACTGTCTCACAAAAATTACAACACTGCAATTGCCATAGTGCTATTTGGCTGATAATACGCCACATCCATTAGGCATTGGTAAGCCATTCTTTAAACACTGCACTGAGCCGTTCACGGTTCCTGTTTAACACCCAACCTCATGTTCATTGAGAACATGAGCAGGTCTTTGCAGAAAACATCAAACAGCACTCCACATGTCAAACACTCTCATGCACACAGTCACATACATTGTGACAAAAACACATGTGCAAATGCATGCACCCGCCAACACATGCATACACATTTATACTGTCATTCACCTGTGTACACAAATACTCTCACACACACCAAAATGCAGTCTGCAAATTCACACAAACAGCAGTGTGTGTGATTCCCACACACACATACACATGCATCAAAATGCACAGTCTGCAAATACACACAAATAGGAATGTATGTGATTCCAACACACACACAACCACACGCACATCAAAATGCACAGTCTGCAAATACACACAAATAGGAATGTGAGTGATTCCGACACACACACATGTGCACACATACGCGCACACACACACGCACTGGTCCTGTAATCTTGCTGCCGCTGTTTCTGGCATTAAGCATTTCCTCCCTTCCTCCTCCCGCTCTGTTGCTCTTCAGTCATTTAATTTAAAAAAAGCCAGCGCTTCTGGGTAAACTCATCAATACGCACGGCCCCTCCCCCTCCTGTCGGCAGCCATGACTGCGACTGCGTCAGGAGCTGGTTCCTGGGAGCGCTGTCACGGAGGGGTGCGGGCACGATCGGACCCTGCCGTTGCTGCCTCTCGTGGTGTCCACCCCCTGGCACACTGACAGCACCTGCTCCTCAGAGGCCAGTCCACCCCTGGTGTCACCTTCTTATCCATTTCTATGTTTGATATGATCCACTCCCCACCCCCTCCCCCTATACACACACACTCACAGACACACACATATACACTGGCACAGCCACAGTCCCCATTTAGCTGGCTTATTTATACATCTGATTTGATTCAAAGATGCATCTTCATAAAATATTAAAGGAAAGCACATGCAGTTTACTTGTACTAAACAGCCTGGTGTTTAATGTTTGATTTATATGTTTAAATGAACTTCCCACTTCCCCCAGTCTCCTCTCTGTGGACTAAGTTTGAGTGGAGCTCTTTGGCCATCGTTCAAGCCTCAAATGCATGTTAACACACACAGTAAAGTCACCTTTTCCTCAAGTTAGGCTGAGAAACTTTACTGTGGGCTTCAATTAAACAACAAATAAAGAATTAAAGTAATACACTAAATTAAATTACACAACATTTTCTATTAAAGTCCCACTAATTAACCATTGCTAAATACATAACTAATTCATTCATAAGACTTATTTTAGTGCTTTTCCAAAAGCAGATATTGCTTATTGCTTACAAATAACAGCACTGAAAAACAAGACAACCACATTAATTGTTGCTCAATGAGCACTCCAAAGTCAAATACGAGGGTGAGTAGTATCTACTTTAGGACAAAAAAAATATAGAATTTAACATGACAGTATACTGGAAAATAATAACATTTAGTTTATGATAAACATTAATGGTACACTGATTGATGTGAATTGATGTGTTATAATAAAGTGTTAACTAGAGGGTATAAAAACAGATAAATATAAGCGCAGGGAGGATGAGACACCTTCTTCGGCTGTAGTAGTGGGTGTATTTACTCTGTGTAAAAAAAAGAGCTACATTCAATTTATGTGGCACCTGTCTGAAAGATGATTGGCTGACACCATGAGAGGGAGGTGATTATACAGTATTCCCTCACACCAAGCCCCAGCGTTCCCTCACTGCTGTCACAGAAGCCTACCTAGGGATTCAGCCGAAAGACACAAGCACACACAAACAAAAACAAAGCAGAACAAATTCTATCACATGGCAAGCTGTTTCAGAATGTCAGAATGCTCCTCAGAGTAACCTCACAGACTCTGCACACTAACCATATAGTCAGCCTTAGTGTTCCTCCTGTCCACTCTACTTTTTAACAACAGGAGATACCTGGTGGGTAACAAGAGTTTCTCCTGCTGTATGGTTGTACAGAATATCCTTTGTCACTGCATTGTCAATGGTCACACTACTTCTCAAATATTCATAACATACATCAAACTGAATATTTTTTCAGCTTCATCGTTAGGGAAGCAAAACATTCTATGTTAACAATATGTAGTTGAGCATCTGGTGTGTCCACAGAATATATGACAACCTGCTGAAAATTTTAAAACACCAGTATAACTTGTTGCTGTGACAGTGCTGTTTGCCATCAGAGACGTTGTCGTCACTGTGCTGGAAAACAGAAAACGACATAAATTATTATTTTTTTTTATTAACATGAATTGTTCCGTTTGCATATAATAATTGTAAATGAGAAGACCCTTAGGTCTTATTCTGTATAATCCCACTCTTAAGAAAGGTATACATATGTGCACAATTGGTGCAAAACCATACAGGTTGGTGTTCTTTAAATAGTTAGATGTAATGAATGGGAGTCTGTCCATCTTGCCAGGGGAAAAGTGGCTGTTCTGGGGGTCTCCCCCAAACATTCCAGGGCCCAACAAGCAACCAGCTGCTGTCATTTAGGGCTACAGCTGTCCCATAGCACTGTATGTAAAACAGTCATTGATGTGATGGAGAGAGCACTGGAGGGAAGCGTGTGCTTCATTAGCAGTGCCTCTACCATACTGCTGACGTCATATATGCTGTGCCAATTACAAAATGGCAAGAAAATAATTTGCGATGTAGTTCTCTCTCTATCTGCCATGGTCTTGCCTGTCTCACCGAAAATCAAGACAGTGGATCCTACAAGTATCGAAAAGACAACACTACTCTGAAACAATTTGTGGACTTGCTCAAAAGGTATTCCGAGCTGTGGTTTTCGCTCCCGCTGCTTTTACACACCAGAAATCGTGTACAGCAAGTGATTTCCAGACGCAGGGATTCTCCCCACGGGTGCATCTTGATGGTACCTCCACACAAATAGATGACCATTCAGTGCTGACAATGGAGAGTCAAACCAAGCTAGACGATGGTCTAGCAGGAAACGTTTACACAGTGAGAGCTGGGGGCAGTGTGGAAAACATTAAAGTTGGATGCCAACATCCCATAATCCACACAAAGAATGAGAAATTAATTGCTCCTAATGCATTTTATTAGGGAGTGGAAAATGATATATAGCAATCTCCATAAAAATATAAATACATATTTTATATTTTAAATATAATAAAAATAAATAAATATTTTCAACATTTTGAAAATACCAGGTGCTGCTGTTGCTATTTCTGACTGGACTAAATATAAAATTGCATTGAAATCAATGTCAGCTAGTTTCTCCCCCCTTTTCAGGGAAAGCAGAAAGTGTGAAAGTTGGGAGGGGGCACTGTATTTCTGCCTGTGGTTTCTCTCTGCATAATAAACGTGGGGGGTGGGGGGGGGAGATCTCAGGGGATTAAAGTGTTTGTTTGCTATCTAATCCTTTGCTTGAACCCAGGCTACCGCCATGAACCCCAGTGGGATCGATGGAAGCAGCAGAAAAAAACCCAGAAAAAAGGAGAAAGGAAGAAAAAATGGGGAGGAGAGAAGAAACAACAATTTATGTAAACCCTCAACGGTGGGGAAACAAGCCCCTCTCATACTTTACAACAATTTGTTCTTTTTTATAACTAAAAAGTTCTTTTTTATTTATTGTTGATTCCTCTGTTGTTCTACAGCAATGGGAGGGGGATGCAGAAAATTGTCTCCTTTTTTACTGGAAGTGAAACAAACCACAATCCCCAGGTGATAAAAATGTCTCCTCCTTTTCTCTGGAGAATATGTGATTCCAAGCTTTCACATGTGGAACATTTAGCTTTGTTTGCTGTCTCATTGATAATATACAGTGTGATAATAAAAACTATCAGCAATATTTACATAATTTGCATGTCACTGAGTCTCAAGCCAAGACTGAGTTTTTTTTTTTAACACACACCACAAACTGTGTTTCAGTAACTTTATGCAGTGGTTTATGTACTGTCAATGCAGAGTCTTGCCTTTTTTAATCTGTGATATAATGAGATCAGAGCACCAGCCACTTGTTTTTTTAGTGTTATAAACCCCAGAAAATGGTGACATCTGGCAGTAAGAAGGAGGAGGGGAAAAGGAGTTCACAGTGAGGCTGTAGTATATTCCATTCCCTCTGCTTCCAGTTGTACTTCAAAGCAGAGTGCTAGAGGATTGTGGGCCATTTGATGACTGGACATTCACATAATTTTGGATTAAGAGGAGAACAACAGCTGCGGCATTAGCTGCAGTGGAATAAAGCTGCATTTTGCAGTGCTGTTGTGATTTGATTGATGGTGCCTGCATAAAGCAGCGCTTGTTTGAAAGCTCAGATGGAGGGCTGTGCCGTACAGTACAAAATCAGACCTTTTTCAGACTCAGAAAGAAAAAAAAAAACCAATGTGGTCCAAAGCACCACACAACATAATTTCAGGAGTCTCTCATGCAAATGATAGAGAACGTTTGAGCATTCTGCATTCTTCAGCAACAGAGGGATTTGTAGGCAGAAAAAATAACAAGTCAAGGCACATAAAACACAGACATCTCACTTCTCAGAGTGTACTTGTGATCTTTGGCACAGGTAACGTCACTGCATCCCTCACCTTTAGGGCCAAATCAAAGAGTAGGCAATGTAATCACATCCAATACATCTGTACATTCATTGATTTCTTCACAAAGATCAAATCTGAGCAGTTACAGCATAGAAACAGATTATAGTTTCTACACCCTTTTCATTTTTCTAAAATAATGATGTAATGATCAGTAAATATGGATAGTGACTGCTCGGATTTAATCCCTGTGAGAAAATCATTCCTGCTTGTTGTGATTGCCTATGATTGAATCCAACTTTGCTTACCTGTATCCCATACCTGTACCACACACCTGAATCCCACATCTGTGTGCTGTATCCCTACCCCTAACCTGTATGTGACACCTGTATGCTGTATTTAAACCCCTCATTCCTGTATGGATTCTGAACTTGATCTGGGCAATGTGTGCAGCTTTATGCTTCATCAGTCTGGCAGTCTGGGTGCCAATAGAACCATAATGCAAGATACAGTATGCCTATAGACCGGGAACAAGGTGTGAGCAATTAAGTTCTAGCACACCTCAAAGTTAGGTTTCTCCCTATATATATGTTAATGAGTATCTCAATTTAATTTATATTTAATCTGAAAAAAAAAATCATACACATAGATTGGCAAATATCCCCCATAAATGTGAGCTGGACAAATAAAATGATTCTATGGCACCATTAACATTGCATTTATGAGAACCATCTATACTGCTGCTTACGGCCTTAACTTTACTCACTCTGTTCCATATTTTACATGCATGCATTGGAATATGTTCCAGTTTAGGGTATACACAGTGGATTAACATAATGTTACTGGTGTCTTGACACATCATTGGCAGATAGACATCCAAATACATAGTGCAGCTGAATATATCTTAGTCCGACTCCATAACTGACTGAAACAGCTGGGTGAAATTCATGTAGGTTACTCCTCTCAACAGGCAAAACCTGCTGGGCACCATCTGGGATCTGAATCCAAGATTCTGGGGTCAAGAGAGCATGTGTGATATATCAGCTTTCCTTTCACATTTTTACAATACAGAAAAAGGTCAGAAAAGTGTTAGAGAACAGGCCTATTCTATTGCCTATGACCAACGCTATGAATCTGTCAGATTCAAGACTAAACCTTTCTTTTTGTTATTATTAAGCTGAGTTAATTTCTGTTTTACTAAATATGATTACAGATGGGGAGTATAGTGGGGTGAGAAACTTTCTTACTTTCCACAGGAGTGTTTTTCCATACAAAATTTGTAACAGTAGCTGGTTTTCAGGTACATTCATGGTAGCCCCATGAAAAGATAGGAACCTGTGCAAATAGTTTGCCTATTCAAACCTCAGACTAAAGCCAGTGAGGAGCTTTAGAACAGCCACCCAAGAATCACATGAGGCTAGGAGAAGAAGGCCAACGACCTCCAGACACCTTCATATACACACAACTCTTCAGGCAACACCACAGCGGAGAGAGAAGAAAAAGGCCTTATTGTCGCATGCCAATTATTTATTCTCTGCACAGTGATTCCTGTGAGTTTTTCTTCAAAAAAAAGAAAGAAAGGAAAAAAAACATACCATGGAGAATTGAGAGTATTTCTGACGGATAGCCCTGGCTGCTAGGGAACTGCATTAAAACATTACAAAAACAAAAAAAAATATGTGGGAAATAATAACCCCCCAAGAAACCACATCATAAATACACATTGGCACAGAGAGAAGATATGCTCTATATCATGGGTCTGGAAGTGTAGCCATCTCAGTGACATTCACAAAGATGGTGGAGGCCCTGCATGCTGCCAGCATGGAACACGCTGCACTCTGGTACTAATTTACAGCACTGGGCGCAGTTCAAGAGAAGCGCCAGGGTTCCAGTATGGGTCTGAACCCGTATCTGATCCACCTTGCCCCTGCAGCGTCCATTGATGGACCCATAAGGCCCATTCTGTGCTGCTGGAACAGCATAGTGGTTTCCACTGCAGTTTAGTTCCAGATGCCAGCAGTGCTGCGTAATGTAAACATAACGCAAACGCAAACACCAAACAGACACGTACACACATACACGCCCATATGCTCACATATGCACACAAAAGCACATAGAGGACACCCAGCGAGGGACATCCAGAGCTGAGCAAACTGTTTGGGGAAAGCAGACCCATCTCCCTTTAGTTTCCCACTGGTAACAGGAAGTGAAAGTTCAGGTGGCTTTGTGTGCAGCGAACTGAAAGACTGAGATGAGCGGGAGTCCTACGGAGAGCTCGGGAGAATCTGCACAAGTACCGTGTTTACTGTAGTACCATATGGCGTGGTGCGGCTCGGCTCAGCAAAGGGACACCGCAGGTATAACAAGCAGTACAGCAGTCTCAGTGGGCACAGCATCATCACATACAATTTCATTTCCTTTCCATCTCGTTCTGCATCTGCAAGACTGTCTCCTACTCATTGGGTGCATTTCCACAGTTTGACAGATAGGGAAACTTTGTACGCGCAACAATGAGACATATCGTTCTGTCTGAGACAGAGGGCTGTCTCACAGCAATGGTGACAGCAACTCACCTTTTAATTAGAGAATGGCTCTAAATCTCAAATATAAAACAGAAAATATATGTTGGATTTGAAAAAAAAAAACGAAAAACAAACAAAAAGATTACTCATTCACTGTTGTAGATTGGGTTGATGCAACAGGAGAATTCTGGTCATTCCTCTCATTGACTCAGTTGTTCTCAGTCTGGCACCATGAATGTGAAGATCAAAACCTGTATGCACAACCTGATTGTATTTCATGAAATTCCAAATGCATTTTGAGTGTATTCTGTGTACAGTATGTTTGTGCATTTGTAGGTGTAATAAGTGTGTGAAAGAATATGCAAGTATATGCTCAGTGTGGATGTGCGTGTGTGTGTGTGTATGCGCATGAGTGTGTGAGCATACGTGTAAGTGCTTCAGTGTGGACGTGGTGTGTGTGTGTGTGTGTGTGTGTGTGTGTATGTTTTTCCTCCCTCCTTGTCACTGCAGAGGTGTTCTGACCTTGAGCGGCTCCAGGAGAGAGAAGCAGCTCCTGGGAGAGACATGGTCTGGCTCCATAGTTACAGGAGCTACAACTGATAAACAAGCGCTGACTGTTCGGCACTGTGGATTACCAACATCCACAAAGTGGCTAATCCTATATTCTCCTCTCATCTCCCACATCCCCCCTTTTCTGTCTTCCACCCTTGTACTTCTTTCACTTACTCCACAATACAAACACGCACAGAAACCCCAATACACATGTAGCAACAGATATATGAACAAACATGCACAAAAATCTCAATACAGAACAAATACAAAGACTCTATATACATACCATACACACTGCCCACACACACACACATACACACACGCATACATCTCCTCTCCTTTGTTTTTCTTCTTTGAACTCAACTATTTTCTTGTGCTCTCTCTTCACTCTCTCTGTCCTCCATCTATTCCTCTCTTTCCTCATTCCCCTTTTCTCTTCCCTCCTTTCCTCTTTCCATATTTTCCTTCCCAGTTCTTGTCTTCACCCCCCTCCCTCCTTCCCCTTCTACGGCAGTTGGTTTATTAATGTGCACAAACAGCTCCAGGTGAGTGGAAATGAAAGCACTGAAATAAAATAACATCAATTAGCCCGTCATTAACTAATGCCTTAATTCCAACCAGCCTAATCAAGGACCCACCTGTTTTTTGTAATGATGTCAATTTATTTAGTAAATGACTAATCAAGGTGCTGGAGAAACACAGCTTTGATTGTGGCTGTAGTTTTTACACAAACTAGAATGCCACTCTCAGTGTCTCTTGGCGGCAGAGGTGGTGCATGCCAAGCCGTTTAATTACATATCGATAGCTTCCTGAGCAAGGATCCGTGTTTGTAAGCAGTGACGGGGGCTGTGCTGAGCTCTCGTCTGGAGAGGGACAGCTCCGCTCCTGCGTTGTCGTTTCTTTTTCTCCTTGGATGCAGTTCAATGTTTGGCTGAGAGCTTTTTGGCTGTTGTCAGATCCGGACAGTGGAGACACGATGCTCCAAACTAGCCCGACGCTACCGTCACAACATAAGCGGCCTCCTTCAGCTCTGGCTCCGCGATTTCTCGCCTTCGTTAATGTCTGCGAAGCTGGCAGCCGCCGTGGCTGCCTTTGTCCTCAGAACCAGAACACTCTGTCTCAAGGACACACTCTAAAGCTCCTCACCGCAAAACATTGCGGCATTAAGAGCCGCCAGCGCTGCCCGCCAGCCTCAAAACACAGACAGCCTCCAGATCGGTGCGTGGGCCCCAAGCACCAGAGCCACAGAAAGGAGCACCACTGGAAGCATTGAGACACTGATGCTCTTTAAAATCCCTAATAGGTAGACTGCACACACTGAGAATTAACTCTGTGTGCTTGCATTGAA
Source organism: Albula goreensis (assembly GCA_022829145.1). Classification (NCBI taxonomy): domain Eukaryota; kingdom Metazoa; phylum Chordata; class Actinopteri; order Albuliformes; family Albulidae; genus Albula; species Albula goreensis. Next base: position 16,988,601 of record CM040761.1, on the reverse strand, counting down.
AATGATAACCCTTTCAAGTACCCATGGGGATTTGTGCACAGAGAATACATTCTGCATTTTTTGTGCATGGCCATTGTCCAAATTTATCTTGCTCACACCATGAAGGAGCCATCTTCCTTTCACAGCATCTCACACAGTGCAGCAGAGAGAAAGGTTGCAGGTTCAACTCCCGACTGACGCACCCCTTCTTCACAATATGGTGGGGTACTGCACCCAAGTCTTTCCCATCAAAATCTGGGTGTTGTAACTAAATGATAACATGTAACATGTACAACTTAAATAACTGTGCCAATTGTGTTGTGTGGTATACTCAAAAATAAGACTCCGAGACAAAATCAGGACTCATTGCCTCCTGAAAATTCCTCCTGACACTTCCAGAAAATGTGCAGCTGACCTGTACTGTACATTCCCAATACTGGAAAGATCTTCCTCCCAGTATTCTTCCCAATACTGGGAAGAAGGGTAATAGCATTCAGGGTAACTGCACCTGTCACTATACCATGGATTATGCGGACCCACAGTGTTAAGATCAGGTAAACCATCATTGTACAACTCTTTGAAGTGTGTTTTGAGTTACTGAGGCAATCTACAAATTGGGCAAAAGAGGGAGGATTCCAAAAATCCTTTCACATGGAACAGGAAATATATAATTAATCATCACCAGGAAGGACACACATCATCGGACGCTGCCCAACATACCTCTACTATATCAAACTGTGACATGTTTTCCAGCATTGAAGGTCCACCACACACATACACCCTGAGACTGAGTTACGGAAAAAGCTCCACTCCTGCATCAGAACGGCCCTGCTCCAAGCACACGCGTGTAAAATTCACGTGATCATAGACTGCTTTGTGGGAAAATGAGTTGAGTATTTTCAAAAATAATCCACCAATTCTAACTTTCAGAAGATTTTTCCTCCCATTTTAAGTTATATATCAGTGTAACCTGACACCAAACATTTCTTGATGGTTTAGCTATCGGTATAAGTGATCTTGAGGTGATGGCCCTCCTACCTGCACCAGCTGGTGAAGGGAGTGGGGGTAACGAGCAATCCTACAAGTGCTGACAGGCTCCTCAGTATTATGTGGTGGCACTTAATGCAGCTCCACTCTAAATCCCCCAGCATACCTGCCCCTATAGGACATAAAAGACTGATCCGTCAAAGGCAACAGGTGACCAGCAGCTCACCTCTCCGCCAGGATCCACCATCCGCCACAAATGTATGGACGGAAAGAGGATGCTGGGTGACCGCCAGCCCAGTGCGAGGGGTAGAGAAAAATGTTCTAGAAACGCTCGGCACACCAGCACAGCACTCTGGGTAACCCGCCGAGTGGTAAATAAGGCCATCTGTATCTCTGCACTGGGGGTCATGTGAGTACGCGATTGCAGCGATGGCGGTCAGCATTTCTCATCCAAACACGCATTAGTCCCCTGTCTATTCTGATGCAGGCCCTAGGCTTCAGCCCAGCTGGATTTATGAATCAGTTTTTTTTTTTTTTTTTTGCTGAACTGTGTGATGTTTTCAGAACAGTTAGGCTGTCACACTCCAGCAGCTTGCTTCAGCTTGCTTCAGTTTGAAAGCAGAAACATGGGTTGAAATTAGGTAAAACTGCTCTGGCCTTTCCCTTATTACCCCACCTTCCTGAAGATCCATGTGTCAGACACACGGACAATCTCTCACACACGTACACACATGCGCTTACAGTCTCTCTTACATACACACGTGTACACACAAAAGCATGCATGTATGCACGCACATACACATTCACGCACATGTAGGGTTGTATGGCAATAGACACACACACTCATAAATAAAAGAAAAGCAAAAAAAATCAGTTTTCAAGCATCCATAAAAATATGGAGCCCAGCTGGTCGTCAAGCTCAGATTCCCAGCAGGACTGGAGCGGTGGCTAAGCTAATGGGCTAATGGGTGCCATCCCTGCACACTGTCTGCCTGAGCCTTTTCTCCCCTCTTCATTTATTTATACTCCCCCTTAAACTGGCCGCTTGTGTGAGTGACACTCGATACAGCCCGAATGCACGTATTTATATATTTATAAACTGGGGACCTGGCTGTACCTGCCAAGTCAGAGCGGCAAATGTCCACCTTTGGAGACATGTGCGACCATCTGCGGCCCTGCAGCTCAGCCGGCAGGTCCCAGCGGACTGCAGAACAGATAGTCAGTGTGACAGGGTGGGGAGGGGGGTGACTGACAGACAGCTGCTTTCCCCTATCCTCCCCAAACACACACACACACACACACACACACACACACACACACACAAGCACATACACACATACGCACACAGGCACCCACACGCACGCGCACACACACACACACACACACACACACACCTCATCCATACAGGCCTGAATAATATTCACTTTTTTCATTCAAAGTGTTTTTCTTCCTCTCTGAATTTAAAAAGTGGCTGGTGATCCGTAGTTACAATGCAGAGAGGAGAGGCATTATTTCCCTTTGCCACTGTAAGCAGAGGGGGGCAAAAGCACAGAGTGATCCTTTATTCTCAGTGAGACGGGAGATGAGAAGGTCCTGGTGGATTTCGGGGACTGGATTTCATCCGTCATGTTTTTCGTCCTCTTTTCAGATGCGTATGTTATGAACTCATTCACAGCACAGCGGCAGGATGATGTACCAGTGGAGATATTTGTCATGAACACCTCATAATCAGCAGTGGGACTATGACAGACCATCTACAGGAGAACTTGGGCCTTCATTTAGCCTCTCTGACCTCCTCCTCAAATCCCCTTAATCATCTTTATACTGTACTTTTCTTCCATGACATTCAAAGCACTTCCCAAAATGACATTAAACAGCGTGAATAAAAATCGAGTCAAAATTACAATCCAGACAGACCTCAAATCTCTCCTCCTGTCCCTCTCTACCCCTCCTCCTCTGTCCTCCTCCTCTATTTCTCGCTTCCTCTGGCTCCCCACCCCTCCCCCTTTCTCCTCCCCCTCCGCCAGCACCGCCTCCCTCTACCCATCACTCTCTCCCCAGTGACAGGGCAGCGCATCCTCGGAGGTGACAGCATAAGCCCTGCGCCGTCACGGCAACGGATCAGCTGAGACCCAAATCCCTGCGACACAGAGAGACGGGGGTGGGGGGGGGATGATCCCTCTGAAGAAGAGATAGCATCTTCATCAATATTCATCCTCATCATCATCACCACATACACCCCCACGTTACAGAGACAGGGAGGGTGTGTGTGTGTGTGTGTGTGTGTGTGTGTGTGTGTGTGTATGCTTGTATGTATTTGCATGTGTATGAGAGAAAGAGCTTGTCTGTGTGTCTGAGAGATGGGTTGACTGGAAAGTGGGGTTACAAGAGACTCAGTGAAACACCAGATTTACCTAATTTCAGTGCATGTGCATGTATGCTCTGTGTGAAGTTTCTGCACCTGTGAGTGTGTATGGAGGATGTGTTTCTGTTGATTCTGTAATGGCGTACTGTCAAAAATGCTGCAAAATGACCAGTGATAGTGCTATGCTAATTGTGCTTTGGCTATTAAAGTGTCCGCTGAGAAGACTACATTGATGAGAGGTGAAAAAGCTGCTCAAGAACATTTTAGAAGTTTTTAGTTTCTGCCACACATCTCAGTGTTTTAAGGGAGGAAGTGGTGCTGATATCTTCATGATTGTTTAGGAAATTCACAGAAATAAAAATTAAAAACACACAAATATCATAATCTCAGTATGAATCTTTGAAGGTGTCAACACTATCTTCATTGTAAAATGTTGTGTTACACACTGTCGGAAGCAGTGGCAGGATGAGATGAGGTTAGCAGATCCCCGCTTCACACACTGCTACGCTACTAACACCTGCAAACACTTCCATGATCAGATGACAGAAGAGATGGAGATAACGGTGTCTTTAGCTATTGGCAACAGATTTTCATTATGAACTGGTGACAGGAATGCACTTGACCCAAGCGCAGGTCTTCATATAGTAGGCTATAGCTGGGGTGTGCTGGAATTAATGATGTAACAGATTTTCACTTGTCATTCACAAAAAAACTAGCACCTTTTTCATTTACTCAATTATTTTCAAAACACAATTTTACTCCTTTAGATATTTAAAAACTATATGGTTAATCAATTCTTTCAAAGTGATAAGCAGGATAAAGGACAGATAGGGTCAATGTGAATCCAGCAATGTTAAATACATTTCATTCAGAAAAAAGAGAAGCTATTTTTGTCATAGTTAGAAACAACTCAGTCCAAGCCCTTGAAAGATGAATTCTATCCTATCCTTTTCAATCAGCCTACATTTCTGTATCACAACCTCATCCAATAAACAGGAAAAATAACCACTTAGAATGTCTAAAAAGCTCCAAATGTGGTTGACAGACAGACAAGGGAAGACTTCCACGTTCTTATGAACTATTACCACCAAAGTTCAGAGAAGTGTATCTATCACTTATGTGAGTCCATGACCTTGGTGCCTGTGAGATTTTATCATGACACAGGCTGGCGAGGACTCCGTTTCCCCTGCCCCTGGGGGAGGAACCTGTCTGCTGTCACCCAGGTGTGATAAGCACCTCCTCACCTGGCCGTCTCAGCCAGCCCACCTGGGTCGCAGGCGTGATCGCTCCTGTCCCCTCAGGACAACAGACTGGGGAGGTGGGGACCTCACCTTTATTTGACAGTCATCCGGAATCTGCGTTTCATGAATGTTCCATGAATGTGTTTTGATTGGTTGATACAATTTACATAATGCAGTCCCGTTCTTACCCATGTAATAAATGCATCCTATTTTCAACATCTTAAACTTAAGATGACCTGGCTGGATGGACCTGAATGGATTATACACCATCATAGAGTGACCTTCATCCTCTTTTTTAGAAATATTTTATGTATGATCACAGAGATCACCCAAAACCATCTGAATTCTGCTCACCTGACATTTGGTCATTTCTGACATTTACTTGACAGATAGGGTTCTGTCTTTCACTCTCTCTTAGTTATACACAAAACTGTTTAATTTAGCCACATTACTAGGTTATAATTGATTTAATTTACACTAGACATAACTGTGAAGTTATGAATAATCTGCGGTACCATTTGCCACGTGAAAGTAAAAATCTCAGGTCTTCAACTTCACAGGTCCTGTCGTTCAGGCAATTTAAGGCATCTTCACAGCTCCTTTTACACTCCTCATCCCATTCCCCGCCTCTCCTCATCCTGTTCCCCGCCTCTCCTCATCCCGTTCCCCGCCTCTCCTCATCCCGTTCCCCGCCTCTCCTCATCCCGTTCCCCGCCTCTCCTCATCCCGTTCCCCGCCTCTCCTCATCCCGTTCCCCGCCTCTCCTCATCCTGTTACCCGCCTCTCCTCATCCCATTCCCCGCCTCTCCTCATCCAGTTCCCCGCCTCTTCTCTAGGAAAGTAAGAGGGTAAGAAACAGTATTTTCCTAGTGCCACGTTTTAAAAAACAAACTGATGAAATTGCATCGCATTCCTAGAACTTCATGGGAGCTTTTGACAGACCTTTTCTTCTATTTTTAAACACTTTGTTTACAAACTTGGAGCCCCGTGAATAGACTCACATGAGAACGCAATGGTAATAAATACGGTTTACCAGAAAGGCTAACCTCTCTCATAAGCAGCTACGCTGTTTGCTAGTCCCTGAACGAGTTCCACACCCCCAAATGCAAACAGCATATCATTTATAATTCATCACTCAGATAGAGTAAAAGGTGCATTGTGTAGATAACAATGCAGGATATATCTGACAGTCATAGTGGTGAGTTTCTGGAACTCTCTTGAACAGAATCATTATCATGTTTCTTATATGAAGTTGGTTGGAAGCGTACTATTAGTGTGATGCATTAAAATGTTTTTTTTTTTTAAAGATGATCAAATCAATGTTATGCATCAATCACACAGTGCAACGGATTGACGCACATCTGTTTGAGAGTACTGGAGCCCTAACTCAGTTAAGCTCACATACATGGCAAGAGCATTGAGTGAATTACTCTTCATTTATCACAAGACCCAAAAGACGTGCTTAGAAAATCTCATTTTGTGGCATGTCGTCCAAGATATCTAGCGAGGATAAATTTAATTCAGGAAGGAACACTGAGGCTATGTGAGGTTCAGTAGTGAAAAATTATGGTATAAGATCTGAAAAATATTTTTAAAAAATGAAAAACACAAAACATTTGACACAAATATTTATTAAACATGGATGACCCTAGCGGCCATATGCTGAATAATAAGGGCCTGAACAGCGAGGCTCCCAGGGGCCCAATTGTGGCCCCTGAAGAACAGCCACGAATCAATCTATCTTTCCGATGACAGATAACAAAGATTGCAAACCCTGCTTACCCTTCTTAATGACGGTAACTCATTTTGTGCAGTGTCCAATTTTACACTGTAAGTACATACTGTAAGTCCAGATTTAATGTGCTGCTGGCAGGGCGGTCTAATCTTCCCCAATTTCATTCACCGTCAGGGTTTTGCCATTGCCTTTTTCATTTTTGCAGGGTCCCTTAAGGGAGGAGTATAAGTAACAACAAATAAGAAATAGTCAGCATATAGGCGATGCTATCTAACTGCTCTGTGATTAACTGCAAAGGAGTAAACACAAAACTCAACGTCATCCTCAATAATTTGAGGGCTTATATAAATCAAGACAAATTTCTTTCCTTTGCAATAATTTCTGGCAATTTAAAAGAGATGCATGAGATCCCTGCTGTGCAGTGGGTAAGTGATGCTATATCAAACAGAATATAAGAGCTGACTACATTTCCCACAATCCCAAGCATTCCACCGAACAATCGAGCGCGAAGCATCCTGGCGAGCAACACCATCTCTGGCTTCCCTCAGAAGTAGGGCAGGATAGACAGGCATAACCTTGATCAGAGCTATTTAAAGCAGTTAGAAACAGCAGCTTATACCCCTGCTGAGAGTAGGATGGGCTGTGGGGCCCCCACCAGCTCCGGCAGCACTCAGTGTCAGGAGAAGCTCTCAGCATGTGTCGCTGGCGCCCACAGATACTACGCCTGAATTCAGGCTGCAGAATGAAGGGGAGCCAGCAGAGCGTGTGGGCCTGACCACCTCTCCTCATTACATTTCCATGTGTTAGAACAGGGGCTGCGGCTTCTTCAGCCACCCAGAAACAACAATGACAACACTGCTCTCAGACAGTTACCACAGGGTTATCTGTGGGCCAAGATTTCAGCCTCTGGATCGCTGTGTGTTGAAATCAAGCAGGACTACAGTAGGCCCAGGAGGTATACCATTTTCCACTTACACCAAGTTACAACCAGGTATGCTGAGCTAACCGCAATCAACTGTCTTGAGTGATCATTTAGGTCCTGATTAACAATGAAGAGCAGAGCTTGTAGCTTTCCAGGAGTAGATTTGCCAAGCCTAGGAAGGGATATAAAGGGATAGGTTTCCTTACTAGATGGTAACTACAAGAAAGAGTGAATCTTCAAATTAATCAAATGTTTTTTTTTTAACCAATGATGTGAGAGTATTGCCCTAATTAACTTCAAAGTGAGGTAAACTGGATTTTTTTTTACTTTGTATCATTCATTCACTCATACCAATTACATGTAGTGAGGAGAGACTTGACTCATATGAAGAAGACCATTGGCTCATATGAAGCAGTGATTGACAGCAAATGGTAGCTTCAGTATTTATGGGGATCATGAACCATTATTCTCCCATTTCCAGTTTCCATATTTTTAATGCCTTTACTGGACAGTGCTACGGATTTGTCAAGGATATTTGGCGGAGCAGATGTCACCATTCCATCAACATAATAAGCTATAATAGGCAGCCGTCAGTCTGCCATTGGCCTTCACTGTGCCTCCTTTCCAAACACCATTTCCAGGTCAGCTTTTAAAAAATTGTGAATTTCTATTAAACAGCACCCCATGCACACATCTCAGTGTTTATGTTTTTATTAAGCAAAAAGAACTGATGAGGGAAAAAAACGACAGTCATTCATTTCACTGCATAATTAAATGAGCCTTTCTGATTTGCTGGCAGATTTTTTTTCTCCCCTGACTGGTGGTATCTGACCCAGATGCACTGCCACTGACCCAGCAAGTATGCTGCAGGAAGCCGTTTAGTTTTTTCAGAGTGGCAGCATATCTCCCAGCATCCTCTCCTCAGCCCCCCGCCTCAGGGCTCCACCTCCCAGGCACAGACGCCCAAGTCAGCGGGTCAGCAGGACAGCCGACAAATAGGAGGGGCCCCAGAGACAGCCTCACCATGGTAACCAGGACAGCCAGTTACCATGGCGCCTCCTCCCCACGCTTACCTACTCACAAACACACACATACACACACACACGCACGCACGCACGCACGCACGCACACACACACACACACGCACGCACGCACGCACGCACGCACGCACACACACACACACACACAGCTGACTGCATTGAGTGTGTAATCTATATAGACAGTGAATCACAAAGGATTTCTCTCTCTGTCAGTGATGCAATGATTAGGTTAAGTTTCTTTATTGTCTGCTATGCACAGAATTTGCTTTGCATCAAACTTTTTTTGAGCAAATTTCTCTGCTCAACCGACAGCTGGAAGATGCACATTACAAAATAGTCCATTCACATTCTTACAGGAACCAGTTTCGGGGAGCTTTTCCAGAAAGGCAGTTTTGACATTTGGAAGACAAGTCGGGATGCCAGGAAAGACAGTGCTCTCTTCAGGATTCAGGTACCCTGAGGTTTTTCTGCCCCGGTTTACGAACCGGAAGTCTGTGTTAAGTGTCCATTCGGGAAGCCATTGATTTTTTTCTGATATTAACTTCGTAATTAGAAGTGGGGGGATAAAGCGCTGAACCGCGTGAGGGCATTAACTGCATTCATGATAAAGATATTGATATATAATGCATGCACACAACTTATGGTATCATCTGCCCTGTTTAATAATTAAAGGGGCGGTTAATAGGCTTGAATGCATGTGATGAGCTCAATATGGAGTGTGTCTCTTTGGGTCTCAAGTGGTTAACCATTCCAATTATAATAACAGATTTAAATTTTATTGCACCTTTTATTATATTTAAAGCATTTCACTTTGAAGAGTCAGCTTTTTCTGTAATTATTTTTCCCCATAATACTCACCAAATTTGAACTGAGATTGAAAGAATTTATCAGACAGTGAAGATGGGGGATGATGGGATGGCCTGATTAAGACGCTCAAATTGGGTCTCATAAACTGCCCCTCCAGCACCTCAGCCATGTCTGTATGTACCAGTCCCGTGCTGTGACCTTTGACCCAACACAGCATGACAAGGCCCAAACACCCTAAACAACCTCCCACCCCTAAGACCACCCCCCCCCCCCCGCCACCTGCCCCCTGCCACCTCAGCTCTCACATGGCGCAGACAAGAAAAATCCAGAGAGAATGAAAGGAGAGACATTTTGTCTATGCCTCTCAGCACTGATACTAGCAGACTGTGCTGGTGGAAAGACAGGGAAAACAAGCGGAGGTCTTTTCACTTGGCTCCAGACAACAGCCCTCCAGCTCGCCAGAAATGCATCAGCAGAGCTGAGGAGCCAAGACATGGGCTAGCCTGTGCTGCGTGCCCCCCTGCTCCCCCCATCCCCCTCTCCACATGGCCCCCTGGACAGAACCAGCTGAGGGGGCTGGAGGGTGGGGGGACAGACAGAGGTGCTTAGACTCACCCCCTGAATCCCAGCCAGCTTCTTTCCTTCCTATTCCACAAGCGCCTGAATATCAATGAGGTTTATTTTTTACTCCTTTTTCCCCTGCTTGTTTTCCAGAAACACACAGCTTACAAAGACTGGTCCGTTGACTTTTTTTTGTTTGTTTTCTTGTTTTTAGAAGCACAATTAGTAAATCAATACCATACTGCAGGGCTGCCCTGGTAAGGCAGGGGTCAATTGATTTGAGCAGGATTTTGAATCCCCTTCTCTCAACCCTCCTCTAAAACACTGAGGAACACACACACACACACACACACACACACACGCGCACACACACACACATACAAATCTAGGGCTCTCCACTTTGTTTCGGTTGTGGAAATTCTGTACTAGGAAAAGGAAATCCCTATAGAGATGATTCTGATCTGTGTTAATGATTCATTTTGTGGGACTCCCAACAATAGTACCCATCAGCATGGTCACCCTGGCTGTGGGACACATCACTGTACTGAGAGCAGTGCCTCAGCTCAACACCCCACTAGGGGGGTTCCACATCTTCCCACATAAGCCTTCCCACAAGAGCCAGTGTATGGAAAAGGCTAATAACCCGACCAGGTATGGAGGACATATGACAATATGCCCATATACCAGTGATCTGAAGATGCAGCATTCACAGAGAAAGTGAAGGAGGAGACAGGGGCAGGTAAAGCCAGGTGTTGAATTTAAGGTCAGATTCACTGTGTGTGTGTGTGAGCGTGTGGGTGTGTAGGCTCCCTGACACAGGAGCATTTCCCCAAAAACCTCCTGAACCCTGTGAAGTCCACCTCTGAACCCCCGGAGGCAGCAGGTAGCCCTGAGCTACCCGAGCCCCTCCCCTAAAAATAGCGTGAAGGAGAGAGACCTCAGCCAATCAATCATTGTGCTGCACACCTCTGTAAAATGTTTACGGGGCGAGAAGGTGTCCGAGTCTGAACTTGTTTATTGTCTGTGTGGGTGGCCGGAAAATGCATGGCAGCTAATTAGGTCACAGTCCTTCCTCCGTGCTGGGGAGGTTTAAGCAGTCCCTGTAATTAACCATCGCCTGTCGACACCACTGGAACTGCACAGGGGGTCAAAGGTTAATTCTACCTTTTAGCCTTGAGTCAGTCGAGTAATGCAGTCCATTACATACTAACTAAGACCTAATGGAGAGTTAAACAAAGATTTGGGGCGGGTTTTTTTTTTTTTTACAGAGAATCCCTCACACAATAACCAAATCCGGCTAAACCAGTTCAGTCTCATACAATCCAGTCCAAAAATCCCACGCGCTTTTGCCTTCTTTGCTTACACACCTTTGCTTTCTCTTCTCCTTTACCTTCCTCCTCCTGCCTCTCTCTTCCTCTCCTTCTTCCGTCCTTCTCCATCCATCCCTCAAAGGGCACATAGGGAGAAAGCTGTATTTTCAGTAGAGAGGTCTGGCATCAGTGTAGCGGAAAGGTAACAAGACTCGTAACCTGAAGAGGCAAGCTGTGGTTCAGCCATTGAGCACACATGCATGTTCCTCATGTGAATCACTTCAGTAAACATCAGGCTGTCTTACTGAGCTGCACTCACAGTCTACGAAGTGTCAGTGACTGTCTTCAACAGACCATGCAGTGTACCACAGCAAAGACAGCGCATAACAGAGGACAGTACACACTGCGCTCAAAACAATATATCCCACATTGAAAAAATCACTACAGACACTACAGCAGGGCTATTTTATAAGAAATAATATGAAATATGTTTTTGTTATTATGCACTTTTGATTAAGATCTTAAGTATTCACATATCTCTGCGAGTTTTAGGAGAGGGGAGGTAAAAATTACAGTTATCGACTTCCCCATCTTTTTGCTTTGTTGTATTCAGCAGCCAGGGTCATCGATGGGAGACGGGAGGACGTTGCTGGCCTGAGAGAGCAGAACGTCCTCTCGTCGTGTCTGGCTATTGTGCGCCATAGACGGGCATGACACAGAGTTAATGATGCCTCCCCCACTGTCTGTCTTAGGAGGCCCGCGGGACGGCAGTTCTGACCAGGCTCTGTCGGGCCCCAGAGCCGGGGGTGAATGGAACCTGTGAGCCTCATTCATCCCGCTGGAGGGGAGCTGCGCTCTCCAGTCCGCTCTCAGAGCAGCTCCCAGAGACACAAGGCCGTCGCGGCAGAATAAAGAACTCAGGAGCCTGAGCCTTCCTAAAAGGAACAGTGGAATTTATGGAGGATTCCATTAGCCCTCTCAGGGCCCTTTCCCCCGTCTGCCTGGGCGTACGGATCACATCCGACTGCATCAAGCAGGCCTTTCGAAAAGAAAGCTCAACATTTCTCGAAGCCCAAAGAGCTTTTCTTTTTCAAAGAAAAATTCTGGAGTTTCCCACCGTCATCTGGATTGAAGAATAACAGGTTCTGAATGCCACACCCTTTCCTTGAAAAGAGAGAGAACAGCAATTGGGGATTGATTCATTTCAACAGGTACCTCCAAACCATAAACTGTGAAGGTGGAGCTCGTTTGGCTGGGCCGTTGTAAAGACGGAGACGACAGTCCAAATCAAGCCTCCGGTTCAGTGGGCGTCAGTGAGCTCCATGTGTGCTGGACAAAACCAGCAATGCTGTCTGCAGGAGAGAAACGTGGGCAGCTCAGGGCTACCTGAGACATGAACCTCACAGGGTTCAGGAAGTTTTTAGGGAAACGCTCCCATGCCAGGGAACTGTAGCATGGAAGCAGCTTTCTCTGTACCAGTACCTATCCTAGCACACAGAAACAGGCACAGTGATTCTGACCTTAAACCCGAAACATGGTCGTACCAGGTCCTACCTCCAGCCCTGCCCCTGCCTCCACCGTCCCCCACCGCCCCCCTCTCCCATTATCTGGGAACGCCCACTGCTGCGTGCTGCGTCTGCAGCTCATTTGCATGTGGATGCACTGCTGCCTCTCGTCACCACCCCTGCCCCTGTCCCTGCCTCCACCTCCTCCCTTCATTTCACTGTACTGGGGGAGAGAGACTTTGCTGACCCTCCTCTTGGGATACACACAGCCTCTGCTGCTATATCGGAAGAGAGTGAATAAAAAAGTGATCTCTCTCTCTCTCACACACACACACACATACGCATACACACACATACTTAAATAAGCACACACATGCATATACAGACACACGCATACAAACGTACACTTATACAAACACAGTCTAACACACACTCACACACATATGCAGAAGCACAAATAAACATGTACACATATTGGCATACATACAGAAACACGTTTATATAGAGACAAGCACAAACACAACACACATACACACACACACAATATGCACAGTAAAGGGGAGACAGAGGGAGAGTGAGTGTGTATGTGAGAGAGAGAGAGAGAGAGAGAGAGAAAGAGAGAGAGAGAGAAAGGGGGGCTACAGCAGTGTTTACTTCCAGAGTTTGGCTCCCCTCCCCCTGGGACCCATTCCACATTCCTCCACCAGCCTCCCTGCATTCTTTCCCCGGCTGGGAGAGAGGCCTGCCTGCTCTCTCTTTCTCTCTCATTTTCTTCCCCCCACTCTCTCGCTCTCGATCTCTTTCTCTCTGCACTCTCTTTCTCTCAATAGGCTGTTGCTACCCTGCTCTTTCTCTTCACTCTCTGTCCTCTATCCTCCTTTCTCTTTCTCTCCCCTCCCTTCCTCTCTTTAACTCTCTACCCCTCTCCCTCTCTTTTTTCCCTCTCTCTCTCCCCCTTTCTTTCTGTGTGTCGTGCCCCAGAGGTGGCAGAAACGGAGCTGTTGATTTGTAGCTGGGGACAGCAGGAGCTGTGTGAGTCCGGCCCCTGTGTTTACAGCGCTCGGTTCTGGGGCTCCACTGCTGCTCATCGTGCTGTGCTGCCCTTTGGCCCAGATAACGGGGCGCGGAGGAGGCCTTTGTCCTGGCGCCGAGACTTTCGCGTTCCCCCCATCACCGCCTCCCCCCTCTCCCCTCCTCCTCCTCCTCCTCCTCCTCCTTCTCTCCACCCCTGCTTCCACCAGCTCCTCCCTCACACCCCCCTTCACACGCATCACAAAAAAAAGAAGAAAAGAAAATCAGACAGTGATTTGAGGGCAACCCTCTGCTTCTCCACTATCAGAATGCACCAGAGCCCACATTATTACTCACCTAGCAGCAAGAGCAAAAGAAGGGAGAGAGGGAAAGGGGAAGGGAACGGAGGAAAAATAACCCGGAGGAAAACATGTTCAGCGGGGGAACAGCAGGAGCTCTCTGATTTATAGTAAATGCAATTTTCTTTCTGCGCAGGCACAGAGTGGGGCATCTCACATTACGACCCTGTCACACGGCAAAACAGGTCAGGCAGAGCAAAGACCTCCAGTCCAAGCCTCACACCTATGTCCATTTCAGCTTTCGACTTTGCTCCCCCGACTCTGCAAGCTTTCCTTTCCTGGCCATCATGGTGACAAAAAAAACATTGCCGTAGTTTGTATTGCATTAAGAATGGCCACCGTGTCAACACCTTGATGCAGTGATGCAAAAATCATTTGCCCCCACATATGTACAGCAAAACAATACCTCACTGCCAATATAAGAGCAGCCTATGGTGAGTCTACTGCCAGCCATGTCCAATTACCCAGAATGCCACGCTGCATGACTCAGAATTGGTCTGGCTGGCTAGTGAACAGAGATACTAATGGCAGAGCTCTGCTGGAGATGCACAAAAAGGGACAACAAAAACAGTGGCTGCAGAAAGACACCAACAGTAGCATCTGTGGACCCATGGTGCCTCTGTGTCATTGATCAGTCTTCCTTTCACATCCGCGTCTCTCTCACCTCTTCAGCCACACAGCGAGCCCTGTTATCCTCGAGACCTCCTGCGTAACAGGGGAGGATCTGCCACAGGGCCCTCACCACGGCAATTCACCACCCACAAGGCCAGGCCAAGAGACATGATTGGCCAACCAGGCTAAAGACCCAGGCTGCCAGCTGCGGGAACCCATCAGCTTTGTGTCTTTGGGATGGAGGGTTGTGAGGGTGTGAAGGGTGACCAATAGCATGTAGCTGCTAGGGGTGAAGGGTGACCTCACTTTCGCCACTAGCGGAAGCTCACATGCCGGCTCATGCCATCGGAGCTCTGCTTCTCTGGCGCAATGCCCCATGTGATGCCCTTTGTGATGCCCTGTGCAAAGGGGATTAGCTCACAGGAAGCTGGCACAATGTGGACATGGGTGTCAGCATTACTATGGTAACCTCCATATAATGATGTGCAATTCACAGTGCAGGGCAGCAGGGCACAACCTAATCTCACCAAACATCGCACAGCAACAACACCTCACAGCTACTGTGTGTGCTATTGCCCATTAAGAATATGCATACAGTATACATAGGTATATACACATGTATTCAGCTGGTCTGTTCGGCTTTTCATCTGAAAATTTCCACAACACCAGAATGTGATATGCTAAATGTTTGACACATTTACATAACTGTTTGAATCATTTATTAAAATGAAATGTTTAATAAATTAGAAAATGAAGTAAAGTATGAAATATTTAATCAATGTTTAAAATCTTTTAAATATTGAAAACTAAATAATAGTTTAAGCAAATAATAGATATTCTTTTAAATATTAAATTTCAACATGAAATAATCATTTAGAGTAAATTTGTAATTTCTCAATGTCACCCTCAATGAGCACACAGGTCTGCAGAATTTTCATCTTACAGTTAATCACATTGTTTATTCAAACATACTAGAATTAGAAACAGAGCAACCAACCCCATATGCTCCCAATTGTGATTGTCTATAAATAAATACAGAGCAGTTATTCTCTTTAAGAAGAACAAGAGTCTGAAATAGACAGAGAGATGGAGCTATTGAGAAAACAATGAAAGTGTAGAACGTACATCTCGTTCTTGGAGTGTGGAATGCATGAGACATTCTGAGAATACTGTTAGTGTTCCAAAGGAGGACAGTCACACTTGTAGCCTCAGCTTTCCTGCATGCCCCCCCTCCTTTAGCCATCATCCCTGCCCCCCCAAACAAAATGTGCATCTGCCAACCCTGCCTCAAGATGTCTTATACACACAGCTCCAGTGTGGAGGAGCCGGCAGTGTCCCTCGGTCTGGGGAACCCAGGCAATAGAGGCCCGGACACAGGCCTCAGCCATGCCACTATCAGTCTCCCCATCTCTGCTGCTAGAAAAGCAGAGATGGATTGATGGTAGCCATGCAGGGCATCCATCTCTCTGCCATCTGCCTTTACTCGGTTCCACGCGACAGCTCAGTGGCTCTGACTCCGCCGCGTTCCTTTGTATCAGGTTGCTATCAGCGTCATCTGTCATTCATTTTAATGGCAGCCACTGTATTTCGCTCTGGGTGACTCGCTTATAATTCGTTTCCAGCGTTCCAATGAGCTCCTTCATCATCTCCTAATGAAGAGCTACGAGCAGGAACCGCGTCGACCCCCGAAATCGTTTCCGGAGAGAATAACGGCGGTAATCAACGACAAACGTGCAAAACCTCTAAACAGGTGCCAGAGGTTTGGTTCCATTGTTTTGTCTTGGTTACACAATATATGACATGAAACGGCACTTACAGTATCTGGCAGTGGATTACAAAAAAACCTCCGCTGTTATGACAACGGAGTGGACAAACAGACATGCTCAGGGAAGAGCGAGCCAGACTCAGATGGCTGTTTCCTGACACTCAGCTCATGATACGCTGCTTATATATTCACAGCAGTTAGTCTGAGTTGCTCAACAGTCAGTGCCCTTCACAGAAAGCAAGAGAGAGCGGAGGAGAGCGAGTGAGGGGGAGAAAGGAAAGAGAGAGAGCACTAATCAGTAGAGATGGTGTGATGCTGCACTGGGGTCCCTCGGTATCCACGCACCAGGTCTCTCTTAATTACCAGCTACCGCTTCGCCTCCCCCTCAACCACAGAGGAGCAGAGCACTGTTTTTCTCTCTGTCTCTCTCTCTTTCTCTCTCTCTCTCTCTCTCTCCCACTCTTTCTTTCTCACCTCTTTTTTTCTGTCTTTCTCTCCTGCCTGTCTCTTTCAGTCTCTTCACTCAACTGCTTTCTTTCTTTCTCTCTATCTCCCTCCCTCTCCCTCTCTCTTCCGCCATTATTTTCTTTGTTAGTGTTTTTTTCTCCCCCAAGTTCCCCTGGAAATTACGACACAGCTTGGAATTTGGTCTCAGACATGCAAACCCCCGGGTGGGGGGTGGGTGTGGCCTGTGGAGCGAGTGAAGCTCTGGACCAGCCTCCTCTCCCCTCCTCTCCCCTCCCCCCACCCCCCCCCCCAGCCTGGGGCGCAGTGTCTGGGCCCGCCGGGCTGCTGGATGCAGCCGTCTGAGCGTCTCTGTTTGAGAGTGTCGTATGACTGCCCAATATATCACCATATGTTTCTCTGAATGTGCGCATGCCTCTCTCTGTGTGTGCTGATGCCCAGTGCTACATGCATGCATTTGGCTGTATACTTATTTGGTGCATGTGTGGCCTTGGTCCCTGAGATATTTGTGGTTTAGCATACATGCTACATGCATGTCCATATCAGTGTATGTGTATGCATGTGTGTGCACATACATAGGCATGTGTTTGCATTTGAGTGCACAAATCCATGTACATTTGCACGCAAGTATCTAGGCATACAAAAGTGATTGTGTGACTGTGTGTTTGTGCGCGCGCGCGTGTGTGTGTCTGTGTGTGTGTGTGTGGGTGAGTGTATTTGCATGTGTGTGCAATTAT
This sequence comes from Albula goreensis, assembly GCA_022829145.1. Lineage (NCBI taxonomy): Eukaryota > Metazoa > Chordata > Actinopteri > Albuliformes > Albulidae > Albula > Albula goreensis. The sequence goes on along the minus strand of CM040761.1, from coordinate 16,971,200 downwards.
GTATCATGCTCCTATATTAGGAACCTCCAAGAATTCTTTGTCCAGAGGTACACAAATACTTCAGAGCCATTAAAGCATTTAAAAGAATACACAGACTGTAGTGCTCATGTGCATAAATGAATGACCAGTCTAGGCCATGTTTATTATTTCAAGAGCTGACACCAGAGATGCAGTGTCCATCTATCAGCAGTGTGGAAATGCAGGGGATAATAGGTAATAGAGTGCTTCCTTCCTCCTACACCGGCAGGTTGTTTGTTTTGACTGGCAATTACCTGCAGGCAGCCATCAAACCTGTGGTTAGGCACACACACACACACACACATACAATCATACAGAACATTTGGACAAATATACACACACATGGCATATAAACAACACAGATGCTCAGTAACACAGAGAGACACAAGCAGAAAGTGCTGATGTGCTGGGAATGTGCAGAAGGCCAGGCCTACACTACCCATCATGCACTGCTAAAGTGCACAAGCACACAGGAGTATTTTGGGAGAAGCAACAGATAGTTGAGCCAGTCTCTTCATAGCAGAGCAGACAAAGGCTGCAGGGAGAGAGCTTTCATTTAAAAGAATAAAGGTTGATTTAATGGAGGTTTTCAAATGAAACAGTTTAACAAGGTCAACTACAAGTGATATTTCAGGTTTTCAGGAATTTCGTCTGCAGAAAATGGGGGCATATAAAGGAAATAAGGTGAGAGTAATATAGATAGATCAGAACTTTATTTCACACAAAGAAATATCAAGGTTTGAAACAGCTTGCTAGGTCAAGTAGTAGAACCCTGGGTCATTTCAGTGAGTCCCACCTGAGTCCCCTGACAGGGAATGCTGGATATATGTCCCGAAATACCATTTGATATAAAGTAATGATGCAAACTAACTTTACTTCCCAAAAAGGAGGAGGGGAAAGAACACGTTTTTGCCAGTGCACTGTCTATGCCAACATTTTCCTGACAGGGTAAGATCACTAAACTTTGATCATTCCATCATCTACAGCGTTACCATCACATGTTCCGGTTTGCCATGTACTGAAAGAGTGGGCAGTGACATTTGCTTACTGCATACTATGAAGCTGTGAAGCACTGCTTGATAGGAAAAAGCATATATTTGGCTGCTATAATACGATGTTATGAATGTTTATAAATAGTAATAAGATGTTATTAATGTTTATAAATAGTGATGAATGTTAATGTTGAGGTCCCTTCCATATTGCATTACTAAACCTCTCAAGCCAAATGATGCATCAATTTCATCATGACAAATCACTCTCTGTAATCTCAAAGTAATACATTTCTGCAGAAACATATGTATTAATAATAAGAAAAAAAAACTAGACACTAAGAACTTCATAAAAAGAAGACTGGAATGTGCTGCTACCAAGCCTCAAACAATTTTCACAAGACAGGCCAATTTCGCCAATTTTTCCATAATTCCGTTTTATTGTTTGTGTTATGAAATGCAAACTAATCTACCTGGAGAATTATTGCAAATAGAAAAGCTGCTCCACATTAAGTACATTTTTATTTTCTCTCTAAAAAAGTGTTTTAGATTATTTTTCCATTTACTTCTTCAGTATATATTTGCTTGTAACCAATTGAGTGCAAAGTAATTATTTTTTGTGATTTATGTATTATATAAAAATAATGAGTGCATTCAGTTTGGTCACATATGTATAGTGATTTATTGTAGTGATTATCGTATAGTGATTTTGAGTTGAACTAAGTCTAAAACTACATTGCATTCATCATCACTTAAAAACAAAGAGCATGCAGTGTATCAAAACTACAGTCATTTTTAGTACCATCATAACAGGTAATAAATGTTTATAAACAACCAAAAACCAATTAGTGAGGTTAAATATTTAACTATACTATACAAAAAATGTAATAATTAATTCTTATTTTATCCTTGATAACGTAAGCACATCTTAAGGCATTATGGAAGCAGATTCCCACCCCGCTAAAGTAAATTGTAATTTCTTAAATCAAAGAGGTTTACAAACATTGCTAGAACACCAGTGGAGTTAAAGGAGAGATGGATAGATAGCGAGAGGCAACCCTAGACTCATTAATTGAACATGGTATTTGTTTTCCCAAAAAATCTAATATAAAATTATTTTTAAAGACTTTTGGCTCCAGATGAAATTCTCAGGATTCTTCAGTGTCTGGAATTGACTTATCTGGTTTATAAAATTACAGCAGCATCTGGCAGAAACTACCGGCACTCAGGCCATCTCACTCTATCCTTTAAGGACTCAATCTGCTCACAACGAGCCCTCTGTTCCCTGGAGCTGCTTTCTGCAGGGCAGAGAGGGCAGCTCACGGTCTTCTCTGAGCCCAGCAAGGACAACAACGCGCAACTCTCACAAAGTCTCACTGCGTCAAATGTTTAACCCTGCAGTGCTATGAGCCTGACTAGGCCCATGGATGCCACTCGGCCTCAAACATCTCCATGGGGTGTGCTTTTCCAATCAACCAGTCAGTCAGTTAGAGCTTCCGATGAAACACCCTCTCCTGCAGCTGGGGCTCCAGCTGATGGTGGAGATCAAGCCAGCCAAACCACTGAACTATAATGTAGAACACTCAAAAACGTTCCAGAATCAAATGAATCGCCTCACAAACTTAAAATAAGCTAACTAAAATTTCAGGGTGGCCTTGACTGATAGAGACATAATTTTTGTTTATTTCTTTCAAGATTCTTAATGTCATTTCATTTGGGACTGCGGTTCAACACAGAAGAATGGTTTTTCACTCTACTGTAGGAAAAGTGCCTTCACCACTGCCATTCATTTGAACAGGCAACAAGCTCAAACCAATCAAAAACAAAGGCAAGAGAAAACCACCTATGAACCATCAGGTTCTCCTGAACCTTAATCCCTTGACCTGTCCATGCCAACACATGTATAACTGTGAGACCAAACAGACTGTGGTAGTAAGTAGGAAGGAGATTGAGGGCACTGGTAATCATCAATATCACTGGCATTTATCAGACTTTTATGCTCAGTAAATACGCATATTATACATTACAGCATAAGCATGAAGCCATCAGTGTGTGCGTATGTGTGAGTGTGTGGGCCGGGGGGTTGGTGCTGGTGGTTATAATATCCATTCTCATGTGAAATGTGAAATTGCAGCATTTTATTGGTGCTTTTATCCCCTTGTTGGCACAGCAATATGGCTCTGGCATGATGACAGTCCTGTTTGTCTGAGCTGGGTCTGTGTGCATGGATGTGTGGGGTGCTTACAAACAGCCCACACCTCAGCATGGTCAGGCCAAGGGAGCAGTGGACTGGTGTGTGTGTGTGTGTGTGTGTGCATGCGTGTGTGAGTGAGTGGGTCTGTGTGTGTGTGTGTGTGGAGGGGGGGTGGCGGCCTGCTCCCTGGCCTCTCTGCAGCTGCTGTTCCCCACTCAGTCCCAGCCTGCTCCATTTAGCCCATCTGAGGGGCCCCTGATCAGGGTTTCCCCTCCTTTTCCAGACCTTAAAATAGCCGGGCCAACTTTTTTTTAAACCTGATTATGTGTCAATACGGCCCGGACTGGGATCGAGTGACTGCCAGCCCACAGCTGGGTGGAACATAGAGCTGTGTCAGATTGGGATAGAGAGAGAGAGAGAGAGAGAGAGAGAGAGACAAAGGACAGAGAGGAGAACGGAGGAAATGTGCATGCTTGTATGTGTGTGTGTATGTTTGAGCATGCATGCACTCATGTATGTGTGTGTGTATGCGTTTGTGTACGCATGTGTGTGCGTCCTCAGGCTGTACTCCCTAATCTGGCTCTGCTTCCTGCCAGTCGGTTACCTGGTTTGAATTATTTGGCCCCCTGTGTTAGAGGGCCCTGGCCACGCTCAGATTGAACACTTATGACAGATCCCCCATAGCTTCAGTGTGTGACAAGGCAGTGAGCGGGGCATGTCTTTACCTCACCCCTCCCCCACTCCCCGCCAGGCAGGCTGACTCAAAGGCCTACACAGCACAGAGCCTGAACACTGAAAGACAGCAGGCCCTGCACGCACTCTGACCTCCTGTCTCAGCTGCGCAGCCTCACTGCATATGTTGGTCCTCCTGTTTCAGCTGCGCAGTCTCACTGTGTATGTTAATCTTCCGGTTTCAGCTGGGCAGTCTCACTGTGTTCGGTAGTCTCAGTGCTTACATCAGTCCTCATGGTTACACTGCACAGTCACACTCTGCGCAGTTGTTCTCCTGTTTCAGCTTCCCAATCAAACGGTGCACAGTCGGCAATAACTATGGTTCTGTCACCATACAGGACTCTGCTGAAGGATGCTGTCAGTATGGTGGAGATATGTTACATGCTATGTTCCTGTTGTATGGCCCATACGAGACTGTTTCATCCACAGAGGCCTGAAACCTGAGAAGCCGGAAAGTTCATCAGCCATGAACCAGGACTTGCATCCTGCAGATATCTGTGTATATTTGATTGAGTAGTTTGGTTTTCCTCTAATTAAATGGTGTGACATTCTGAAAATTTTTGGCCTTGGTGGTTGCTGGATGACAGCCGCACAGCTGGTATGGGGATGTTCCATGTTGCCACAGATTTAACCTGGGACACGCCTCCCAGCAGCCCTGTGAAGCCTGCATGCATCCGTACAGCGTCCTCACTACGTAATCACAATCTTACTGCAGCTGCCTGGGGTGGGGTGGGGTGGGGGGGGGGGTGACATCACCTCCGTGGCGAAAACTCACATGCTCATTGATATCATCAATTCTACAGAAAACATCATTCATTACAAGATGACTCTGTCAAAACTGAGAGATGATAAAAACTCAAATGCATTATTTAAAACTATTCTTCCATGGCTTTCCTGTAGTAATGAAACAAAAAACATGAGTGTCATATGTAGACATGTTCCTGAATCGTGACATCAAAACATGTAGGCCATCAGGTTGGAGCCGGTGTGCCTCCATATGGTTGTTTGCTTTAATCCACAGATGTGCAGAGATTACTTACCCAGAAAGTGACAAGACTATGACACAGATGCCTTTCATTTTTGCACTGAGCAAACAAAAACAATCACAATACACGCAACTACTGTACTTCCTCTTGGTCCGTTGGGAATCACACCACAAAATGAATGGAGCAATGCGGAGGAACACCAGTAGGTAATTCTAACAGGAAAATCCGAACACTCCATGCTGGGGCAGTCGTGTATCTAAATTCAGGATGGCACCAACACCCTAAAAATGAAGCACAGGCTTTCCCAGAGCTGCACACCTGATTTTCATGCGTATGAATAATCACGTCTCTAGAGCAGAGAGGGAAAAGCATTACATCTTTCATTTTATCTGTTGCCATGGATTCTTTGCCACATACAGTGGGTGACCCACTGGTCAAAAAAAAAAACATCTGAATCTCATTCAGTGAAAATGATCCACCATCTCACGCTCATTCATTGTCCTCAGTGTGCAGGAGGGAGATCAGGCAACCCAGAGAAAATGAAGCCCAGACTGGCAGCTGTCACACAGCCCACGAGCCACGCTAATCAGGAGCCCTTTTCCACAATACATTCTGTCCCTCATACGGTCCGACCGCAGAGCATACAATAACATTCCCTCTAAACGCAGCACTCTCCAGGACCTGGATGCATGTTCCCATCCTTTGTACCTGCTAACAGTACAGTAGTGAGTGTGATTGTATATGGCGTTCGGTGGCACACAGGCCTGTGCCTTTAATTTCAGAACCCCATGGCTGTAATTCTCAATTGAGCTTCCTTAATGGAACCTGTCACAGCGTGTCAGAATACAACGCAGCCGTCTTATTCACTTAGTTTCCAATGGCAGTTTAAAGATGGGAAATCCCACTGTTTCACATACAAACCTTTTTTGTATGAGCTGGATGCAAATTTTTCTACTTTGACAAAAGACACAAACACACACACACGCACACACACAGACAGGACACACAACACACACACACATGTGCAAGCACACTCACTGACACACGCATTCAGTACAGTTCACCCCCATGACACCCACACAGTGTTTCTCTTTCTCTCCCTGTATTACACGCTCTATCTCTCTCCCTCTCTCTGTCATCCCTTTCGCTCTGCCGCTCTCTCTCTCTGTCTCTCCCTCATTGCAGACTCACGGAAGAAATGACGTACACTTCTCAGCCTCTCTCTCCTCTCCCACTATTCCTGCCTGCCACACTCTGCCCATTGCCATGGAAACCACATGAGACGTTTGTCTTCCTTCCAGGTTTCTTTGAAACTGGTGTAAATTCAAATTCACGCGTGGCACAGTCAAACACACACATACACACACAAGTATATGTCATATGGTCTCTGACACATGCTCCTGTGTAATCATATACACGCATGTATGCATGGTTGCACACGCACTCAAACAAACACCCATGTGCTCATTGAGACACGTACACACCCATGCATGCATACATGTCTATGCGTACATGCTTGAACATGCTCACAAACCCATGCATTCACACACACATGCACACGTATGCACATTCACATTCTCTTTATACTGCCATTTTTGATGAAAATTCACATCATTAGCTGGAAACATTTCAAATTGCAATGCATATTGAAGTGGCAGTACACCTGTGGTGCAGTAGAGTAGATATCATTTGTTGTTCCAGATATATACCCTACATACATTCACTCCACACACATGCAGTTGTACGGAAAAGGACCCATGGGTTTTAAGGTCACAAAAACAGGGTCTTGGGTCTTGACTTACCTACTAATTATGCCAGTTTCTAAATGAACCTTCAAAAGTGCACCGCTCAGTAAGCAGCACTGACCTGACAAGGCTAGCCGGCCAACTAATCCAGGAGCAACAGCAGTGGACAGAACAGTCTGTGTATGTAACCCTGCTCTCTTGATCTTAACCCCACTGCACACAAATGCACACACGCATCCAGCGCAGATCCAAGTGTAGGTATTCTCCTCTTGCATTGGCTAAAACTTCAGCAGAAGCAGCTGCTTATACAGTCCAGGTGCAACTGAAATTCAGCTGACTGACCTGAGACACTGAAAACTGATGCAGGATGACCATGATAAATTACTGGGTGCAAAGAGACAGTCAAAATCTGTACATGTGTATGAGTGTATGGGGGGGTGGCTATTTACCAAAAAGGAGTGGTGACACTGCCCAGAGTGTTTCCTGCCTTTCTTCCAATGTATGCTGGGATAGCATCCAGCCCCTGTGACCCTGGGTTTGTTGAAGCAGGTATAGATAATGGATGAATGGATGGATAGAAGGATGGGCGGTAGGATGGGTGGATGGCTCAGAGGTTGAGACTAACACTCACTGTACCGGCCTGAGTGGCAGTCTTTTCAGCCAGCTCACAGCAGGCTTTTCTTTGTCCAGTGTTCTTTGCGCACTCCTTTTAGTTCCATTCTTCAACATTAGTATTCACACGCGCATTTATTTAACTGACCATCATCATCAGGGAGTATCTCACTTACTTTCATAAACAGCTTCAAAAATAGTGTTATGCATCGAACGATGGCAAAATTGCAACGTGATTATAACTAACCGAGAACTCTATGGAGCTTTTCCTGTGCTGCGCTGAAAAACAGCATGTAAATTGGCTCGTAAAATTGGCCTGAGGAAAAAAAAAAAAATTTCAGGAAACTTTCTCGACTGGCAAATTCTCACAGGGCTGCGCTTACACCGAGGTGAGGAGAAAACTCAATAAACTCCCTCGGGGGATGTCACGAAAAGGAGCCCATGTTTCTGCCTCTCGCCCCGCTGTCCACCCCCCCTCCCCGCGTTCCAAACAGACAGGAATGCGTCCCCCTGCCTGCCGCCCATGATATCTACACATTATATAAATTTATAATTTGATTTTCTCTGCAGGGGCGCGTCTAATGGAGCAATTTAAGCAAAGCTGCAGCATCAACCCGGGTTACGAGGTCTCTCTGCTGCTGTCTGGCCGCAGCCTGAAGAAACGGCTTAGCGCGTCCACTCCTAATCCTAAACATTAAGTAATTACTTTTTCCTCCTCCTCCTCTCTATCTCTCTCTCTCTCACATACACACACACACATACACACACACATTCGCTGTTTTCCTACAGAAAATAATGGAGAGGCAAAAAAATAGAAACAGAAAAAAGTGTGCAGGAGACAACTGGAGCCAGCCCCTCTAAATATAGGCAGACAGGCCTTCTTGCGCTCTTATAACCGTCACATTGAGATAATTGCATTTAATTACAACTCTTGGCTAATTTGATGAAATGATCTCCATCTCTGTGTTCATTCATCTCTTTCTCTTTCTTTTTTTCTCTCTTTCTTCCCCCATTCCTTCATCCTGTGTGACCAGCGAGCAAAGCCACACGGTCCCTGGCGTGCCCGTTCTCCAGGATCCGCTGTGAGGACGTAAGCATCTCAGACGTGGGCAGGAATTTTGACATTTTTCCTTTTGCTCATTTTCAGCAGGGGGGAAGAAGGTGGATATGAAGACTGGCAAGGCCCGCTTCACAGACGGCAGCGGTGGAATACTAACCGAGTACTCAGTGCCTTAACATGCAGCATGGCACTGAGCTGGAAGTGAAGTGAGACAGAGATAGAAAGAGAGAGGAGGGGGTGGAGGTAGAAAGAGAAAGGGGGGTGGAGGTAGAGAGAGAGAGAGAGAGAGAGAGAGAGAGAGGCAAAGCTGGACTGCAGACAGAGGCATATTCACCTGATTTGCTCTTTCCAGTTGCTCAAAATCAACAGTCACACTGTTTATTCAATTGGGCATTGCTGCCACACCTGAGTGAGCAAACAGGATTTTTTTTGGGCACAGATGGCGAGTGTGTGTGTGTGTGTGTGTGTGTCTGTATGCGTGTACGAGCGCGCGTGTGTGTCTGTGTGTGTGTGCTTATCTGTGTATGTGAGTGCATTAGAATCTCTGTGTGCTTGTATCTGTGCATAATGTACTTGTGTGGGGTGTCAATATGAATGTCTCTGTGTGAATGTTTGAGTGTGAATGTTTGTGTGTGAGCTGTTTTCATATACATGTGTATGTGAGTGTTTGTGTGTGCGTGCGTGCATGCGTGCGTGCGTGTATGTGTGTGTGTGTGTGTGTGTGAAGCATCACTGCCTGAGAAGACTTGAGTCTTTAAACAGTTACATTTCAGATGAGTGTTTGTGGGACTGATAGCAATAGAAGCTTTGTTTGGCTTAACAATAACTAGTGATAACGGCAGGCTGGAGCCAGCTGACTGTGTGCTGTCAGAACCTGTCCTGATTCAGGGAGCAGTGTGTGCGTGTGTGTGTCTGCTTGTGAGTGCTGTCTGTGTGAGTGTATGTGCTTTTGTTTGTTTGTGTGTGTGTGTGTGTGTGTGTGAGTGTACGTGCATGTGCGTGTGTTTGTTTGTTTGTTTCTGAATGCGTGTGTCCACATCTGGGTGGGTGCGTGCATACTCTGTGCGTGTGTGAGGTGTGTATGTGTGTGTATCTGTGCAAAGCTATCACTGCTGGGCTCATTTACATGGCGGCTGGGTTGGGGGGATGAGGAGCTGTGGGGGGGGGAGGGGGAGCGGGGGCGGGACGGGTGCCCACTACTCGCATTAGGGTCCTGCAGCTGTCAGGGTTTGGGGAACCCCACTGTGGGGATTACATGTATATTTATATATGTGTGAAAAGAAAGTGTCCCAACAACGAGACTACCCCCGGCCAGAAAGGCAGCTCCCCTCCCCCAATTCCTCCCTCCTCCCCCCATCCCCCCCTCGCTCCTCCTCCCAGAGGCCCACGATTCCCCCTGTCTGCTGTCTGGTATCCGAAACGCCAGATAGTCCCGACTGCAGGCTTTAATGAGCGTGAGTAACGCTCTGCTGCAGGCAGTCAACAGCAAGTAATGTGGAGGTGGCAGCACTGCGATAGAAACAGGGCTGTGGGGGTTACACCCACCCCCAACACCTACAGCAGCCAATCACAGGCCTCACCTCAGTTCGGCCCACACAGGGACTCTATACACATCACAGA